>CM075061.1:109587142-110187686 GCA_037428765.1 Rubia yunnanensis | reverse complement strand
CATTAGTTCCAGTCCATCAATTTGATAAGCGCCCAAGCTACGTTATTTTTGCTGGTCTGGTCTTTGTTCCTTTGACACAACCCTACCTTCACGAATACGGAGAGGATTGGTACAATTCATCCCCTCGGAGATTGTGTGAAGTAGCACTGAGGGAATTACCAAAAAAGGCTGGTGAACAACTTGTCATACTCTCTCAGGTTCGTATGCTCTCTATTGGCCCTTCTATGACTTTACTTTACTTGAGAAGTACAGTAACTTTTGTTTTCCTCATTATGCAAATATATCATTATTGTACATTGCATTAAGAACAGGTAATTCTTTCTTTAGTTTTATAATAATAAGCAGTTATGGGATTTCCTTATTTTTTCACTTCTGGCTTCACTTTATTTTGCTATAATCTCAAACAAATTGTATAGAATCTGAAGGAAACGGGTGAATTAAAAGCTCTAGGAAAGTGAGTATTGGCAGCTGCAGAACTTTCCTAAATTGACTTAACCCTGCTGAACTTGATTAAAAAGTTGTTCCCATTAAGAGTTGTATTTATTGTCAACTATCAACAAAGAAGATGGGTCCTATATAAGAAAATCATTGCAGTCGTGCTGTTCTCTTTGACTTGTATGTATAAGCTCAAGTCATCATCCCCACCTGTAGTTCGTTTCATGAATGTTCTTGGCACGTAGTATCTTTTCAGCATTAGAAAAGTGCCAAGTACATGCTAGATGGTTTGGTTATTAAATTTTCTGCTTTGAAGCAATTGTGGCATATTCATCTCAGTGTGATATTTTTTCTATGTGCATCATGGAGATAAACATATGCATCTCTTCTTTTATTCAATCCGAAATTGAAAACTGCTATAGGGCGGAGTTTCTATGTTATGAGTTAATTGCTTTCCTTTCAACTAAGCATTGAAATGTTCGATTCAGGTATTGATTGATGATATTAACACTGGTTATGAGCGGCTAGCTGAGTTACAGGTACTATAACTCTTCGTTTTGAATGATGGCCAGTCAATCATACTTGTTTGTTTCCTTCTCCCTCTCCTCCAAATTGCTTTAACAGTCTAGGAACTTATTCATTCTACTACCTAGCAAGTAGCAACTAGCATTTATTCGCCAGGGACTTTGAGACATTTCTGTACGTAATGTTTTGCTTTGAAATATGTTGGCTACTCTCAAGTTCTAATTTTTTATCTCATAAACAACTTTCTGAAATACATGGTTTCATTCATATCAATGGAATATGCTGTGAGCTTTGGTTGTATTTTGTATCAACGAAACATGCTTTACATCCATGGAATTTTGCCGTTAGTTCTGCATTGCCGCATGTAATAAAGAGTTATGAAATGTTAGGTTATCATTTTTACATTAGTAAATTTCACATGTTTAATTGAAATGAATGCAGGTGAAGAAGGTGAATGGTGTTGAAGTGCTGAATTTGAAACATTTACGGCAACTTGTGGATGAATGCGCATCGGATAATATTAGATTTGATTTGGATGACGAGAGGATTATTGTCTTGAATTACAGCAAGGCAAAATTAGCTACCTCGCGTATACTAAAACGTCACAGAATACCTGACGCGGTATCTGGTGATATTTTTGACGAGGAAAGTATATCAAACAGATACTGAATTGGGATATTCATCCAAACAAAGAATTTTGGAATTTTTCGAGTAAAAGAATTTTGGAATTTAATTCTATATGAGTGTTAAAATGAGAAAATTGCACCATAATTTTATGACCATTGAGGGGGGAAAGTGTGGCCCCCATGATTATATTCTGTTTTTTTTATCAGTATTATATTATGTTTGTATTTACTTTCAGTATGCTTTTGTTTTTATTGATGCTTCCTATGAGGCAGCTTAAACTTTAGGCAAGGACCAAGGCAAACTACTTTGCTATAGGATTTAGAGATGATCTCATATGAGACATGCTAAACTTTATTTTTGGTGCATTATTTGAAAAGGCTGAGAAAATGGAGGGATTGATGTGCAAATATGGAAAGAAAATATCATAATCACGAAATAATCGCTCTCTCCTTCTTTCTCTCTCTAATTTGATCCTCTCAAATTTCTTCTGAAATTTGTTCAATCTGAAGCTCATCAAACCTCGATGCAATCTAGACGATTTCACCTCCAATCTCCATGATTTCAGCTCCAATGTAGATGAATTCAAACGATGAGCACGAATGAAGTTTCAAACAACGAAAAGGCTGAAGATTCGACCTGGTAAAAAATTTCTTCTAAAATCCACTTCAATTTGTTCATAATTGTGATAAAATGATGTTCTAATTGATAGGAAAAACAAGCAGCGTGAAACTCGCCAGAAAAATCAAGAACTTACTCTAATATCCGATCAAAATTAGGAACTTAAATCAAGAACTTACTCTGAGGAAAATGAGATTATGTAAATCATAGGTAATCTCGACGAAGAACTGAGGCTTATTGTTTTAAATATGATGTCTATATACACAGAATGAGGTTTATTGTTAATAAGGTGAT
Organism: Rubia yunnanensis; assembly: GCA_037428765.1. NCBI lineage: Eukaryota > Viridiplantae > Streptophyta > Magnoliopsida > Gentianales > Rubiaceae > Rubia > Rubia yunnanensis. The sequence goes on along the minus strand of CM075061.1, from coordinate 110,185,187 downwards.
TTTTGTATTACAATGCTAGTACATTGTGCTATAACTAAGAATCTTTGATTAGTAATCTATATCATTATATGGATGATGTTCCCTGTTTTTATTGATGTGTAAAGAATATAACATGAGTTTCTTGTCTTTTATATCGATGTTTATGTTTATCATGATGATATGTGAAGTTTATAGCATGAGAATTCTGGGTTTTTTTTTACTAATGTAGTTTAGTGTATATGAAGATGAGGTTGCTGTTTTTTTGTTGTGTTATTCATAATATATCACGAGGTTCCTGTTTTCTCTGTTAAGGTTTACATATAGGTGTTAAGGTTCATTGCTGCTCTTGTTTGAAGTTTGTAAAACATGAGCTGATAATGAAATGCATGAGGTAGATGTTTACGAAAACTTGGAAGGGGCGACAACAAGAACATAGGAAGAGTTAGAAGACCTATACCGCCACCACTCAAAATTAAGAGGTTTCAGTATACAAAAATCAACAACACGCATGACAAACGACAAGAAGCTAAAGGGTAGATACTATACCTGTTCTTGTGATGGAAAAACAAACAACAATTCCGTAACTCCTAAAGTTGAAAAATAACAATAGGAATAAATAGGAATAAGGAATTCTTTCGAACAAGAACAAGATGCAGAGTTGAGATGTTTATCAAAATGAATGAAAATGGCAATGTACACAGTCCATCAGCATGTTGTAACTCACAATCATGACCTCACCCTTCCTCAGTGGCAACATTTGCACCGAAGAGAAAGGAAAGTAGGCCTTGAAAGGGGAAAAAGCAGTCAAAGTAATGGAACAAGCTGGACTGACACCAGCAGATGGATACAGGTACATGGTAATTGATGTTGGAGGTGAAGACTTAATCGGGCACACCATGAGGGATCACATCAACTATGTGAGTAGACTCAGAATGAAACAAATAAAAGCTAGAGATGCTAAAAAATTGATTGATGTGCTCACAGAACAGAATGAAAAAGAAGAAGGCTTCTTTTTTAGGGTAAAGTTCAACAATGAGGGAAGAATGTCTGCACTGTTCTGGAGGGATTCCATGATGATTGAACATTTCAAGATATATGGTGATTTGTTGGCTTTCGATACGACATATCGAACCAACAAATACAATCTCATCTGCGCTCATTTTGTCGGTCTTAACAATCACAGAATAAATGTCTTATTTGGATGTGCCTTCATCAACAAAGAAACTGCAGAAACTTTTGTGTGGTTGCTGAAAACATTAAAAAAATCCATGGGAGAAATTGAGCCTATCACTATTTTCACAGATCAGGACCATGCCATGGCAAAAGCCATACAGGAGGTATAATCTACATACATTTGTCTTCTTACTTATGTTTCAATAATATATAATGAGGTTTTAGTTTTTACTGATGATGTTTAACTAATCTCAAATGAAGTTGTTCTTTTACCTACTAATGTTTTGTAAACTTGAAGTTGAGGTTGCTGTTTTTTTAATGTCTTGATCATATGGACCGAGGTTTATGTTTTCATTGGTGATATGTAAATATATAGAATGAGGGTTTTTTTTCTTGCTACTGCTCTGTAAATCTGAAGTTCAGCATGATGTTCTTTTTTGTTGATGTATGAATATTATCAACTGAGGTTTCTTTTTTCCTTGATGATGTTTGAGAACCTCCATCTGAGGTTGCTGTTTTTTTAATAAAATTTATAAAAAAGTGTTTTTATAACCCTACTTATTTCACATAAGTGCCAATATAACCTTTTAATAATTGATGTTCTTATAATTAAATGTTGATGTTATCAGTAATATTTCCATTTTAAATGTTGATGTTCTTCCAGACTGCCTTGACCGTATACTTATCAATGTTGTTTCCTTGATTGCTAAGCACCAGAACTGAGACAAAATACCACAACGTCTACAGATGACAAGGAAATTCTACAACTTGGTATTAAAGAGTGAGGAAAACATTAAAGCAAGAAGAATAATGGAAGAATCCTTTGATAACCGCTCAGCCACCATCAACGCCCTAACCTCACACGTCAAAGACACTATAGTTTTAGTGGGAGGTCGTCATCGTACCTCTCAAAGTTAATACTTTTAAGCCCTAATTCTTCCTATCTACAATTAAGTAGATAATGGCAAGTCGGGGTCGTCCATGAGAAGAGGGATCTTTTCAAGTGTTAAGCATATATAGGAGAAAGCATATATAGGAGAAAACATACTAAGCATATATACACATAGATACATATAAAAGCATGTAAACAAGGGGGGGGGGTTGGTTGGTTTGATCCTAAGTTATCAAATTAAAGTACAACTAAGTAAGAGAACTATGCTAATCATGAAATACAACTAAAGATAAGATGAAAACAACAGTTAACGGAACCTTGGGCGCAATTGACTTCCACTTCCAAGCCTCTTATCCACCATTGAACATGCAACCTATTTACTACTTTCACTGCTTGTTGTGAAGACTAAACTTCTATCCTTCTTAGATAGTAGTTTGCAAGAGTGAATTCAACATCTCTTGTAAAACCTCACCAATGACTCCCGCAGTCGAAACACGACTAAAAGTATCCCATTGATGGCATTTAGCACAAAGAATCAACAAGTTTGGCAACACTTATAAACACTACACCGTGTCTAAGCATTTAACCAATTCATGCATTTACACGAGATTAGTCAAGAACAATCGAAATTCATAGACTTCTCTCATTTGCTACAAGCAACAAACATGACAAAGAGCATAATATTATCATATTTATCTAGTAATTATCAATCCATCAACACAATCAAAAGCTCTAAATCATACTCTTGGATTCCTATCAAGAAGAAATCAACCCATTTCCCCAAACCCTAACAAGCATATCATACAAGTACTTCATATACTCAAGCTTTCAATAACATTAATGACATTAACAAACACATTCAATGCTCCATAAATGCATAATAGTAAGAGTATCAAATAGGCTACAAATTGTTATTAAGACATGGGCTTGGAAGCCTTAGTCAATAGAACTTGATTTAGCTAATACAAATCATACTAACGTCTATAAACAAATGCATAGAGAAATGAAGAGAGAAAAGATGGAAAAAATGAAGAACCTAGGGTTGGGAGAAGAGGAATTTCGGCCAAGAAGGATAAGGTATGAAGTGGGTGGCCAAAAATTCCTTTTATAGTACAAGAGGAGGAAAAGAAAAGCAAAAGTGTAGCAGGCTCCCGCCCGGGGGGGATTGGCCTTTCCCGGGCGGGAATGGCCTCGCCCGGGCGGGAATGGCCATTTTCACCCTTGTGTTGCCTTGCCTTCAAATCCTCGATTCTTTTTTGTCTTCAATCTTCAAAGCTAGTATTCAAATCTACAAAGTCTTCAAAAGGTGATCTTCAATAGTCTCTGGTCTTCAAGTCTCGATGTTCTTCCTTTGTCACACAAAATACACTTAGAAAAAGGTAAAAGAGAATAAAGTCGCTCTTACCTCTCCTAAGAGAATTTCAAGGTAAAACACAAGCTCTTGATAACAAAAGAGCACAAAAGTGATCCCAAAAAGTACTAAAATATGCACATCAAATGGACACATCAAACCTCCCTGCACTTAAACCTTACTCGCCCTCGAGTAAGAAAAGATCCAAGTGCAGAAAGGAATTAACGTATCCACATCCTAACTATTATCCCCCCAAGTCAATACCTCACAAAACTCTCAATATCACACATCCCAACGTTAAGATCAAATGAGAAGTTTCCCACAACCCCCATTCCTAAATCTACCCAAATCATATCAACCTATCAATTCATTGATATCACTAAAACATTTCCAAATCCCAAAATGACAATCCCAAATCCAATGGTATAAGGTGAAGCTAAAAGCATACATAAAGTTCAAACACATACTCTACTTTATACTAATATATCATCCTAAAAAAAATTATATCAACAATCAAGAATTTCATAACTTACTTCGTTTCCCCGCTAAATTTCCCAATCCCAAGAGATCTCAAGATGTCAAACTACCCAATCCATCCATATGGCCACCGCAGCCTTATGACTCTAATGCCGGCAAATGAGTGAACACTTAACATTTTTCAATTTCTCTAGTTTTCTCTCATTTTGCCTAGGAGCCCTTTCGGGTTTTCATCCTAGCCACACATCATGTTTTTGTTTTTTGGCTTACATCTCACCTTTTTCCACACATTTAGCCTCTCATTTTTGCCTAGGTCAAACTCTCGGGTTTTCGACTTATCCGGGCCCCCAATGTTGCCTAACATGCCCTCTCGAGTTTTCAACTTAGCGGGATTAATTTTTTTTCGTGTTTTTCCAATCAAAAGTAGCTAATTATGTACATGTAAATCATTAAACCCCTCATCCCCACACTTAAAATCATGCATTGCACTCAATGTAAAACACCTAAGGCAATAATTTTCAAGTATAAGGACAAAGGAAAACCAACTTACAACTATTGATATGACAACTCCCCCAAGCTTCAAGAGTTCAATGAACAATTGACAATATAGCACATCACAACAAACAATGGTGAAATTTGGAGGATGAAGATGTGTTATTTGGGGTAGTTCTTGAATTGGAGAAGAGAGGCAATGAAGAAGAAATAAAAAAATAAAAAATATTTTTTTTTGAACAGTGCCCGCGCGCATCGCGCGGGCAGGAAGGCTCCCAGCATCCGCGGCCAGCCTGATCCTCTGCCTTTTCTTTTCCCTCATTCTTCCATGGTCAATTTTGTCGTTCCAAAATTGTCGTCGATTCTCCAATGCTCGACCAATTTTTTACAAAATCATGAAAAACACAACCGTGATAGAAATAAATTAAAACAAAGAAAAAATAACAATAAAAATCAAATTGCAATAACATCGATGAAATGTCATGAATGACGATCCGGATGATCAAAACCAAGTTTATCTAACGTCGTCGGCACAACTTACTCCCCTTCTTGGAGCTTACTCACAAAATGAATTAAGATGATCGTCCCTTTCCCCGATCCGGGTCAAAAAAATTGGGACTCACATCGTCCCCCAACAAAACCTTCTTCAAATAGCTAAGGGTTTCTTCATGTTCCCTCAACATTTCCAACAACTCACCTTTTTGTTCCATGGTGATCTCAAGCACGTGAGCATTCAGGGGTTTCTCTCCTTCTCCAAGGGGTGAACATTTAAGAGCTTTCGGTGGTGGTTCGCACTCTTCCACCGAAGTCTTCTCAAGAGAAGGAGGGAAAACCACCTTTATTGGCTTACCCTTGGATGCATGAAAAGTGTTGGATGTTTTTTTACCAAGAGTGTATTCGCCATTGTTGTTTTCTTTCATGTTAGTACTAACAACATTTGAAATCAAGACATCACTCAAAACATCATCTATGGCAACATTTAAGGAACTAGCATCTTTGGGCTCAATTACATCTTGCTCTTTATCATCAATAACATGAATAGCTTGACAAGAATGGTATCCACTAAGATGATCAATAGAATTATTAGTGTCAAATTCTACCTTCCGCCCATTAAGTTCCATGGCCAATGTTCCTTTATGCACGTCAATTATGGTCCTTGAAGTCTTTAGAAATTGCCTTCCTAAAAGAATAGGTTTAGAATTATTGTCACCTCCCATTTCAAGAACATAAAATTTTGCGGGAAATGTCAAAGAATCCACTTTCACCAACACATCCTTCACAATACCTTTCAGGTATGTGCTAGAGTGATCGGCTAGTTGGATAACAACCCCGGTTTTGTGCAAAATGCCTAGATTTAGACTTTCATACAAGGAATATGGGATTACATTGATTGAAGCACCCAAGTATAACATGGCCTTGTTAACACATTTGCCTCCTATCTCACAAAGGATTGTAAACATTCCCGGATCATCACATTTAGGTGGCATTTCATCATCAAACACGGCAGAGACATATTCACTCTTTACACTCTTTTTCTTAATTTTCAATTGTTGTTTCCTATTGATGGTACACAATTCCTTAAGAAATTTAGCATACCTAGAATTTTGATTTAGAGCATTTAAGAGTGAAATATTTACCTCGCATCTACGAAAGACTTCGTAGATGTCTTTGGTGTCCTCCTTGGTCCTCCTATCCTTTAATGCCTCCGGAAATGGTGGTTCCAGTGCATAGATAGGGATTCCCTCCCCTCTTGACTTCTTGTGTGGTGGGGATGAGGTTTCAGGATTTTATTCCTGTCTTGGCACAAATGTCTCCACCTCGATTTCTTAATCTTTGCTTTCTTTTTCCAACTCCTCGACCTTCCTTTCATGGTCTTGTTCTTTCTCAACCATCCGTTCAAAAACAACCCTTGCTTGGGGCTCCTTCACTTCCCTTCAACTTCTCAATGAGATTGCACTCACATTTTGTCGAGGGTTAATCTCCAGTTGGGAGGGTAGCTTACCCTTTTCCCGGGCCTCCATGCGATTCACCACTTGATCTATTTGGCTCACTTGAGTTTCCAAGTTCTTGATGCTCGCCTTGGCTTCATCTTGGAATTTTTCACTATTATCCGTACACATGCCTAACCGGTGAATGGCTTGCATCACCTCATCCTTTGTTAACCCTGAGCTCTCCCCTTGGTCTCGGGGTTTGTCCTAGAGCCTTTGAAATTGTTGTTGAGGTGGCATATATTGTTGTTGAGGAGGTCGATACGGTTGAGGGTTTTGGCTTCCTTGAGAGTTTCCATACCAGAGGTTTGGGTTATCACGATTTCCCGAATTGTACGGCCGGTTTTGGTACCCTTGATAACCTTGGTAACCTTGGTGACCTTGGTATCTTTGCCCACCTTGATATCCTTGGTTTCCTTGTTAGCCTTGATTTCCTTGATATCCCATGGCACTCACCTTCTCGACATAGTCCTCTTGCAAAGTAGGGCAAGTGTCCGTAGGATGCGCCAAGTAACAAATTTCACATGATTTAACATGTGGCGCATTCCCGGGCTTCGTCATTAACGATTTCACCATAGAAGCAAGGGTCGAGACTTGGTCCTCGAGCTTCCCACTATTGGAAGAGTCACTTTAAGGCATTGAATTTCTCCTTCTCAAATCGGCCCTTGAGCTAAAGTTTCTTGATTCTTTAGCTAGATCCTTATACAATTGCATCGCTTCGGATGAACCTTTGATCCTCATCAAGAAGACCATTGTAGAAGTACTAAACCAAATCCCCCTCCGAATAACCGTGATGAGGGCAACTTGCAAGAAGCTTCTTGAACCTCTCCCAATAGTCAAAGAGAGATTCTTCATGCCATTGGAGGATGTTTCTTATGTCCTTCTTCAAGGCGGAAGATCTAGAGGCCGAAAAGTATTTGACTAGAAACTTTGTTTTCATATCAAGTTAACTCTTAATGCTCTTGGGCGGTAGGTAGTGGAGCCAATCTCTTGCACCATCCCTTAGTGTGAATGGGAATGCCTTCAAATTATAGAAATCTTCATCCACTCCATGGGGAACTGTACCACCACACAAGAAGTGAAATTCAGTGAGGTGTTTGTTAGCATTCTCCCCTTGCCTACCAAGGAAAATGGGTGGCATGTTGATGAACTCGGTCTTTAGGTCAAAGTGCCCGTTCGGTCCAACCACGGGATACTCGATGCACATTGGTTGTTGATCGAGGTTGGGGGCCATGATGTCTCTTAACAAAGCTTTCCCCAAGGGAATCTCTCTTTGGTGGAGAAGAGGAGCTCTCCCTTGGAGAGGAGGATGTTGAGGTCCCCTTCCCGGATGCTCATCTTTGTGCTCAATTTGATGTTCCATGGAAGAAGATGTATTCACAAAATGGTCACTAGGAGGGGTGTTATTAAAACTTTCCAAAGAAAGCCTCCTAGCCTGTCTCAAATTCAACTCTAACTCGGGGTCATAGTGTAGGGGTTCTTGTGAAGAGGATTGCATACGAACCATACACCAAGAACTCGAACAATACATCCCCAAGCCAAGTGAAAATGGAAAATCAACTAATAAATCAAAATAAAAGCAAACTAACAAATATTTACAATTAGCATATAATCACACATAATATGCCCAAACACTTAAAAATAAATTCCTCTTCCCGGCAGCGGCGCCAAAATTTGGAAGGTCATCGCCGTACCTCTCAAAGTTAATACTTTTAAGCCCTAATGCTTCCTATCTACAATTAAGTAGATAATGGCAACTCGGGGTCGTCCACGAGAAGGGGGATCTTTTCAAGTGTTTAAACATATATAGGAGAAAATATACTAAGCATATACATACATAGATACATATAAAAGCATGTAAACAAGGGGGGGTTGGTTGGTTTGATCCTAAGTTATCAAATTAAAGTACAACAACTAGCAAAGAAAGATAACTATGCTAATCATGCAATACAACTAAATATAAGATGAAAACAACAATTAACGGAACTTTCGACAAAATTGACTTCCACTTCCCTGCCTCTCATACATCATTGAACATGCAACCTATTTACTACTTTCACTACTTGTTGTGAAGACTAAACTTCTATCCTTCTTAGATAGTAGTTTGGAAGAGTGAATTCAACATCTCTTGTCAAACCTCACCAATGACTCTCGTAGTCGAAACACAACTAAAAGTATCCCACTGATGGCATTTAGCACGAAGAATCAACAAGCTTAGCAACACTTATAAACACTACACCGTGTCTAAGCATTTAACCAATTCATGCATTTACACGAGATTAGTCAAGAACGATCGACATTTATAGTCTTCTCTCATTTGCTACAAGCAACAAACATGAAAAAGAATTCAACATTATCATATTCATCTAGAAATTATCAATCCATCAACACAATCAAAAGCTCTAAATCATACTCTTGGATTCCTATCAAGAAAAAGGGAAATCAACCCATTTCCCCAAACCCTTACAAGCATATTATACAAGTACATCATACACTCAAGTTTTCAATAACATTAATGACATTAACAAACATATTCAATGCTCCATAAATGCCTAGTAGTAAGAGTATCAAATAGGCTACAAATTGTTCTTAAGACATGGGCTTGGAAGCCATAGTTAATTGCTTCGAAGAACTAGATTTAGCTAATACAAAGCATACTAACATCCATCAACAAATGCATAGAGAAATGAAGAGAGAAAAGATGGAAAAAATAAAGAAAGGGTTGGGAGAAGAGGAATTTTGGCCAAGAAGGATAAGGTATGAAGTGGGTGGCCAAAAATCCTTTTACAGTACAAGAGGGAGGAAAAGAAAAGCAAAAACCAAAAGTGTAACAGGCTCCCGCCCGGGCAGGATTGGCCTTGCCCGGGCGGGAATGACCATTTTCACCCTTGTGTCGCCTTGCCTTCAAATTCTCGATTCTTTTTTGTCTTCAATCTTAAAAGCTAGTCTTCAAATCTTCAAAGTCTTCAAAAGGTAATATTTAGTGGTCTCTGGTCTTCAAGTCTCGATGTTCTTCCTTTGTCACAAAAAATACGCTTAGAAAAAGGTAAAAGAGCTTAAAGTCGTTCTTACCTCTCCTAAGAGAATTTCAAGGTAAAACACAAGCTCTTGATAACAAAATAGCACAAAAGTAATCCTAAAAAGTACTAAAATATGCACATAAAATAGGCACATCATTTAGAAACAAGCACGACAAGACAAACAGAAATCATACTTGCACCAGCTATCCTTAATCTGGAATACACAAAGACAAAGGAAATGAGCAAAAGAGGAAAATCAGCAATTGAAAGGAAGAAGCCAAGTGTTAATGAATTTGGATCCAAGAAACTAAACGCTTACCTGTTTTAATTTATTCTGTGTCAACATGGAGTTGTTTTCAAGTTTTTATATAATAAAAAACATTGAAGTACTGTGATTGTCTAGTCGGTTGAAATTATCAAAACCTCATTTTATTATGAGAAAACCTCATTTCCTGATCAGGAACATCAATAGACTTTGGCATAACAGTTTTTGAATGAAGCAAAGTTTGAATTACAAGAAATATTGTTAATACTTTTGCTGATGTTTAAATACGACATGTTGAGGTTACAGTTTTTGGCATTGATGTTTGCAATTTCTAGTTATGTTTCTATAGTACTTGTATTTAAATTAATTTATGAAACAACTTCATTTCCAAAAAAATAGTTGTAGAAAGTCTACAGAGGAACATCAGTCTGTAATAACTAAAGCTCATTGTAGAATGCATAAAACTTAATATATAAAACAGAAACTCCTTCATTAAACTTCTTCATAAAATAGAAACCAGTCAAATTGCAACATTAAAATTGAAAAAATAAATATAATCTGATAATATAACAATCCACAATGATTCCAATCCATATGTGGAAGGGTCGGGAAAACTATCATCTAAAACCTCTATCCTAGCCCCTTCAAGCTCATAAATCCTCGCATACACGTCTTGTCCATTACTCATGAAATGACCTGTCATCGTTTCATGAGTGAGGTAGATACATTTCGGCTTCAATATACCCTCAAGAGCTAAAGACGAATTGTTATGTAAAAACAATGCATCTTTTTCCAAACTAGTACTTCTTCTAAACAACCTGTTTCTACATCTAATTCAATATATATATATATATATATATATATATATATCAAAGTTTGTACAAATTGCAACACATGCCCTAATTAAAAGAAACCTTTCATCAGAGGTTTCAGCAAAATGATTCTCCACAAAAACAATAATCATAATAATAACCAGGAATATCACCAACCAGGAGGTGAACCTCATTAAAATCTGATCCAAAAGGATCACAATACCAAACTCCCAAAAAACCACCACTACCTTCACAAACAACATAAAACCTACCATCATATAAATTAACATAAAAAAATTTCAAACCTTGAAAAACAGCCATTAGATGAAAACGTGAAGAAGAAGCTGGATTAATAGATAATACAACTTTCCTAGTATAACCACTAATATTAAAAATATTCTGACCTAGGAAGGTGAATTCTAGTAGTAAAAAAAGGGGTTGAACAAGAATATGTTACCTGACTCATCTAAAACCAGTAGCCGGCCAAACCGTACCTCAAGGCACTTTTTTTTTCCTTGAGCTTGAGAAGACAAAGCCTCATTAAAATCTTCCTCTTCATTAAATAGAAAAATTCACGATCAACACCATCTAATACCCTCAGACTCATCAGTAGAGGAATGCTATAACCCTTGAAAATACTTCCTACCCACAACATCTCGCCAATAAAGGCACACTCCTCTCATAGACATCACAGAGAAGAAGAAAATGCACTGCAATGTCAATCAACAAATCAACACCCAGTTTAGACTCATCATTACTTTGAGATTTCATTTTTACTCAGTTCAGTACGTAAAAAGAGTTGAGAAGCTTTAATGTAGAAGCTTGAATGCAAAATGTTAAATTTCTACAAAAAATTCACGTTTCAACTTATATAGAAAGAGGTTGCTTGTTAAGAAGAGAAAAAACATTTGTTTAGGGAAATGGACAGGTTTAATGATTATAAAGGATGTGAAAGTGCATTAAAAGTTACAAATTGGAAAGTGAAAAAAACTGAATAGTAATAACTAAACATTGAATACATTCAACGTCAATAATTAATTAAATGAACCTCATTACCGATAATAGAAACATCAATTATACATTAAAAACCTAAAAGGAAAAAAACTAAAAAACTTCAACAATAATTATCCCCTATTTTCTAGCATCACTTATACACCTCCTTCGCTACTTCATAATCTGCATTATCCCATGATTTCCGTTGCCACATTTTGCACTCCTGCACTACTTACAGTAATTCCATATAACATGGGAAGTGAGTTCCTTTTTATTACATTTTGCATTTATTTTGTTGTATAAATTAAAGCCTCGTAAAAAAAGAATGAACGTCATTTTAAATACATGAACCTCATACATTATTAACTACTTTTCTTATACCAAAGTTATTTATAAACAAGAGGGGATTTTAAGAGGTTGCTTATTGGAAAGAAAAAAAAACTAGTTAGGTGAAATCATTACAGCAGTTGTAAAAGTATATTAAAAGAAACAAACTTGAACAGCAAAAAAACTAAACAGTAATGAACTGATCATTAAAATCAGACAATGTCATCATAAAATAAATGAACCTCATTCCCTAACATAGAAATGTCAAATATTCACAATAATCTGGTAATAGAAAAAAAAACTAAAAACATCAATTAAACATAACCTGGAAATCAAATACACACTTCAAATCAGCATTCTTCAAATTCACCAACCATAAGATAATTCAACACATAAAAATCTAAAAACCTCCGTTTATCAACTACACATTACAAGTACTAAACCAAATGATACTACATCTACACAATACCATCATCATTTTGACTGTTATTGATGAACCTAAAAAGGTCAAATGAAGGCATCTTAGCAGCCCTAGAAACCCTAGCAGCCCTTTCCTTTTTGTCAAACACTTCCTTGATCAATGAATCCCTCTGAGCAAGTGCCGAGATAGTAAAATAATCATCTAGGAGAACATCAAATGTTGGAGAAACATCCTTCACAAAAACTTATTTCACAGGAACAACCAGACCTTCTTCATTGCCTTTTTGACTACCTATTTCATTGACTTTTTGGCTGCCTATTTCAGAGCCCTTTTCACTGATCTTATAAAAAGATTCAGCAAATTAGTCACTTGTAATTGAAACAAGCCTCTTGAACTTCTTCATGGAAACTTCCAAAGCCTACCATATTGGTCATCATCTCCACGGGGTCGTTAATTGAAGAAAAATTAACCCGAGTGGAGGCTTTTCCTTTGGGAAGGTCAAAAGATAGAAATTTATAGTTCTACACCCGTTCTCACTGCTACGCTACCTATAGGGTAGTTAGCGGTAAGCTCTTGGTTTTTCCACATAGATGCTAGGTCTAAATATCAATCAAAATATAACCTCGTATGAGTCGTCAATCCGTACGAGTGAAAGGAATAGCTAGTAAAGCAAACATGCAAGGGGGGATTGGTTTTTCATACTAACAACTACTAAGAATAAAAGTAAAATAGAAAAGTAAGCTATTTAACTAAGCACTTGGGGAGTCATTGAACAACATGGTTAATATAATGTTTCGATTCTTAATTCATTCACATAGAATTTTAGGCAAACCTAATAGAGTGTTCATAACACATGGTGTGACCGATGGCATACACTTCCCTATCACTGTCACGACGGGTGCACTCACAACCCCACATCGGCACCATCATTGTAATTAGAGGAGTACATCCAACCGTTGTTTTAGGTTTGTTTCTCCCCCGTGGGATTACGTCTCGGGCTTCCTCCATGAATGCACTACTTCCCAATAGTCCTATCAATTAGGCCAAAGGGTCATTGGCACCTTATCTATTATCTAAGGTCTCTCACACCCTAGCTTACTACTATTCGCTATCTCTACTCGGAACCTCTTAGACAACTTTACGAAGTCAGCTAAGGCTGGTGCGACGAAAAATAATTCAGAGTAAACTCGAATCCCCCGTGCACACACCACGCAAATGCGTACTCCCTTACTCATTCTAACATCTAGGTTTCTCTTCCCGAGGGGGCATCGATATTTGCACCATACATGAATTCAGCCCAAAGTGTGTGCTTATATGTGGTGTACTATTCATGCAATTCAAATATTGAAGAACAATCACAATAATATCATGAACACAAAATTAGGATGAACTATAGAATCTCACAAAATAATTAAATCAAACCATGCTCCTACAAGTTATCCCCAAGCTATAGAAACTACTCAATAGATGTGGAATTCAAATAAAGATTTGAATTCCACATCCTATGATCAAAGAAAATCAAAGAAAAGAAAAGGATAGAGTTTTTCTCTATTAATTAAAAAAATTATCCAACCCTTAATCTAGAAAAGAAAAGAAAAGAAGAAGAGAAGGAAGAGAAGAAGAACTTTATAGAGAGAGAGAGCTCTCCTCTTCCCTCTATCTAAACTAGAGAGATAAATAAATATACATAATGACTACTTAGGGTTGACTAAAAGAGTAAGGCTCCTATATATAGTAGTAGAGGATTAGGCCTAAAGATAGGCCCAAAATAGTCCAAAATTAGGTTAAAACCCTAGTCACCTTTCCCTCTTGTGGCAAAATCTTTCTTGAATAAACTGATCAAATCTGTGAACCTTCTGGAGCTAGGATATAGTGCGTTGGATAGAACTCAGAAAGATGAATATTTATATATATGGTAGAGGGAAATCAGATGACAATTAAGAGAGTTATGACCAAAATAGTGAGAACCCATAGTTCAGCCGCCCTTGGCGTGGTCCATGCCGTGTCATTGTCCTTGGTGCGGCTGTGAGATCTGGTGTGGGTCGTATCTCTTCATATGGCAAAAGATGATGGGATTGGCGATGGCCACGTTGTACCTCTGGTGCAGGCCGTAACATCTGGCGCGGGGCCCCAACAGTGTGTTGATCTTAAGTCTTCTGATCCACGCCCGTGGCCGTTGGCACGAGCCGTGTTCGGGAAGGTTGATCTGATTAGAAACTTGGTGTGAACCATGTGTTTTCCCATACCTCGCCGGTTGGTCTTGGCATCTTGAACTTGGAACGGCGCGGGATGTCGAGAACGGGACATCCCGCGCCCATACTTAGCCGATTTGGTGGGAACTTGAGATACATGCTTGTGGCCCGTGGCGTTTGGCTAGGGTTGCATCAGTGCCTCACACACAACATTTTAGCACGAACCTTTGAATCGTGCTGGTCATCTTGGCGTGGGATAGCTCATTTGGCACGGGCCGTTGGTGCCACCCATGAGCGGCCCGCACCGACCCGTGGTACCTTGACCTACTGAACTTGTTTCCTTCGCCACTGGTGAACCATTAGTCTTATTTGAGGGTTTTAGTAGTCGATTTCATAGTGCTCAAGAAGAAGAGTCCAACGGAATCAGCATTGAAAGCTAATTCTTCTCGGATCATTCTCAAATTTTGGTGCAACTCATCAGAACATGATTCACAGTTTCTCCCTTGATCGTTTTGTACTCCAATGCCTCCTATCTTTGGCTCCATCCTTCTACTACCACAATTTATGTCCTTGGCCTTCATCTACTACCATTATAGAGGTGAATGTACTTCTATCTCTTCTACCGTCCTTGTGAACGGCCTTCAAAATATTCTATCGACCTTGCGAACAGCCTTCACATAGAATATAACTAAAAAGTTCCCACGGGCGACCCACTAAAGATGATCCAATGGAAGATCTAGGAACCCATGGATACAAGATGTCCATTAGTACTAATTAATTCTACAAAATGTGGGTTTTGGACAAGAAAATCAAAAATGTCCGTCTAAACCCCTTGTCACGTAAACTCAACTATTACTAAAAATCCACCAAATAAAAATAGCTAAAACCTATGCCAAATGCAATGGTTAACGCATGTATAATGAAGCAGATCAGGCTCCCCATACTTAACCCTTTACTCATCCTCGAGTAAACAAAGACAAGACAAAGAATCAAGCAAAATTTAGCGTGCATGCATGAGTTAACTGAGGCATTCAACTTATTCCTAGATTACCCTGTTTCCCCCCAAAAGAGTAAGAATCTCACAACTCTCACACTCCCCAAAAAAATAAGCAATCTAACCACCCAAAAATAAAATGTGGAAAAAGGTAAGCCAAAAAGATAAGTTTTAACCTAGTTTACTTTTCCCAAAAATGATCTCAAAGCAATCAAAGAGTCATCTTCAAAAGCAATCCACTGTGGAAGCATGCATCATCAACCTAGATTTTTATTTACTCTCAATTTCATTTCGCCTAGGAGCCCTTTTGGGTTTTCATCCTAGCTTTAACACACAAAGGGTACTCAATTATCACCTTTTTCCACACTGCCTATATTTTTGTCTAGGCTCGTAAGCCTAGCCGGGCCTAGCCTCTCATTTTTACCTAGGTCTTCCGACCTATCCGGGCTTTTCCCAATGTTACCCAAGTTACCCTTTCGGGTTTTCAACTTGTCCGGGTTTTTAACTTTTTTCATTTTTTTCAAATTTTCAAAATGCTCCTAGAAGAGCTATTAGCTACATAGAAACAACTAAAAGTTATAAGTGATATCTAATCCCCTTCCCCACACTTAAAGCTTGCATTGTCCTTAATGCATATACAAAATCAAATAGCATATGTCGAGGGAAAGAAATAGGAAAGCACTTGTAATGAAAAAGAACACTAAAATCTACCCTTAAAGGCACAATCATAAAATGTAAAGAACAAACTACCATCACCCCAAATATACTACCCTAACCTCTAATCAAGATATTTCAATCTAACCACTATCATGTATCACAAATCGAATAAGGAATTGAATCACAATGGAAAGTTACCTCTTAGGATTCGATGTGTGTGTTTCAAGGGTTTTCAGGGTAGGTCGGTTTGGGTGGTACTTTGGTGGTGGTAGGGAAGAAATGGTGATTGGGGTTTGTATGAAAGTATGTGAACTTTATGGGTTGTGCATGTCTACACGTCCCATGAATTTGGGGTTTTGTTCTCCTCCTTGTCCACCATTTTGAGCATCACAAACCATGTATGTCTACATGGTCAATGAGTTGGACTCCCCGTTTGCTCACCTTCCTCCAAGAACCATATGTTTCCTACAAAACAAACATGTGCACCAAGTGTAAAAGTTTCCCAAAACAAAAAGAAGATACAAATAGAAAAACACACCATAAATGCTAAACTAATCTAATTTTTCAAAGCTTAGGTTGCCTCCCGAGAAGCTCCGTATATTTAATGTTGTTAGCATGACCCTAATGTTATCCATAAGGTGCGAGTTTGTACCCCATCACCTTGGACAATTAAACATTGAGAGGTGGGGATAAGAATCTTCCAATAGTAAGATATAGCAAAGGTGGAGTCAACCTTAGAAACTTGGCGAGGAGGAGCCAACAATGTGTTAATCTTGAGGCTTCTGATCTGCACCCGTTGCCGTTGGCACGGGCCGTGGTCAAGAAGGTTGATCCGCTCAAAAACTTGGTGTGGGCCGTGTGTTTTCCCACACCTTGCCGGCTAGTCTTGGCATCTTGGACTTGGAACGGTGCAGGATGCTCTTATACATAGCCGATTTGGTGGAAACTTAAGATTTATGCTTGCAGCCAGTCACGTTTGGCGCGGGTCATGCCAGTGCCTCATGCGGAGCATTTTGGCACAAACCTATGCCTTGTGCTGGTCATCTCGGTGTGGGACAACTCATTTGGCGCGGGCCGTTGCCACCCATGAGCGGCCCGCGCCGACCTATGGTACATTGACTGGCTAAACTTGTTTCCTTCGCTACGGGTGAACCGTTAGTTTGATGTGAGAGATTTAGTAGATGATTTTATAGTGCTCGAGAAGACAAATCCAATGGAATCAGTATTTAAGGCTAATTATTCTCGGATCATTCTCAGAAATTGGTGCAACTCATTGGACCATGATTCACCGTTTCTCCCTTGGCCGTTTTAAGCTCCAATGCCGCCTATCTTTGGCTCCATCCTTCTACTACCATGATTTAATGTTTTTGGATTTCATCTACTACTATTCTAGAGGTGAATGACCTTTGATCTCTTCTACCATCCTTGCGAACGGCCTTCAATATCTTCTACCGCCCTTACGAACAGCCTTCACATAGAATGTAACTAAAAAGTGTCCACGGGAAACCCACTAAAGATGATCAAATGGAAGATCGGAGCTCATGGATACAAAATGTCCATTAGTACTAATTAAGTCTACAAAATGCAGGATTTAGACAAAAAAACACAAACATGGCCATCTAAACCCCTTGTCACGTAACTATCAACCCACCAAATAAAACTAGCTAAAATCTATGCCAAATAGAATGGTTAACACATGCATAATGACGCAGATCACAAATCAAAAATGGAAAAAAGAATCAGAAGATTATAAATATCATATCATCTTAGAACACAATATAAAAAAATCAGCAACGTAACAAAAAGCCACAACCAATAACAGAAACTTATGAATATTGATTCTCAGCAACAAAATAGTAAACCTCATCACAAAAAAACAAAACCTAAAAAATACATAAACTAGAATTTCAAACAATGCAGCTTCTTCGAATTCACAGTCAGAACATCAAAAGAACACAAAAAAACATAAATGGGAGGTCATCGTCGTGCCTCTCAAAGATAGTATTTATATGCCCAAATTACGGCTAACTAGTAAATAGTAGCTACTGGTAAGACCAGGGTCGTCCACGAGAAAAAGAGGGTTTTATCGAGTGTTGAAACATAGTTAAAAAACACACGAAGAAGTCACTCTACGTGTGAGGTAACCAAGTTGGGGGTTTTTTTATTTTAGAAAATACTACGACTACTCTAAACAACTAAATTACCCAACAATTAGAGAAAACAATATAACTATCACACTAGCACAAAAGATGTAATTAATATTATAACGAGTCTTGGGCGCAATTGGTTTACATTTCTAGTCATCCTTTGATCATCAACTACTTATCCTATTTTTATGCATTAATCACATATTGTGGAGAACTTTTAAACACCTTTCGAGTGAAAACATTTCTCGGCTCTCCTGAGTTATAGTTAGAGTGAGCGATCGGCACCACAAAATAACCCTTAACCTCGGGTCACTGTAGAAGATCGGTGCCATAGACTTTCCCCGGGGTAGCAATACACATGGAGACCCACAACTACCATACTGTCCTACAAGCGAGAAACACATAGATAGAAAAAGTATATCTACTCATAACGACTACGAGGATCGGCCTTCATTCTAATCATTATTTGTGAGCCACATTGATAATTAGTCAAACCCATTCGAATTCATCCTAAATCTAAGAAATTTCATCAATAAACAATTATAATTAATTGTCACTCCTAATTATAACCTAACATTGACCAACAATAATCACATCGACAAAAGGTCAAAGTCTTTCGGGTTTGACCAAAAACCTAAAAATAACTAACCCACAATCTTCAACTAGTTGATCACCCTAGTCTAAATCGTGCATTAATCACACAAGAAAGCACAAAACATACTTGATAATCAAAACACAAAATAGGATAAGTTGAATCTCACAAATTCATACTAGAAATGCTTACCAATTACTCCCAAGAGTATATTTAGCCTAGATTAACAAAACCCATAACATAGAACACAAATCCACAAAGAAACATGGAAGAAATTGAAATATCAAAGTAGAAACTTGGGTTTTTGAGGCCCCCAAGTCGAGCTCTCTCAAATAAGGAAGAAGGGGGGGTAATTATAGTCCAAGGAAATAGTGAAAAAAATGCCAAAAGTGTCAAAATCTGGGCTGATTTTGTAGTTTGTACTATATGGTCTGGTCTGCACCGTGTCTTCTGTCCTCTTCTTATTTCCTTCACTACGGGTGAATCGATGATCCATTTTGGGAGTTCTTGTATTCATTTTTATAGTACTCGCGAAGACAAATCCAACGATGCCATCCATGGACACCAATTCATCTCGGATAATTCTCAGAAATTGGATACAATAACTTGGATCATTCTTCCTCCACTATGTTTCCTTCCTTCTTCAATCTATATTCTATCACTTTGTAAGTGGATTTCAATCTTTTACCATCCATGTGAATTTCCTTCACTAAACTACTCCAAAGTGCTTATGAGAAATCTACAAATTAAGCTCACAAAAGGGAATCTAGATGCTCGTAAGGACCAAAAATCCATTAGAATCAAAATCGATTACAAAATGAAGGATTTAGATACGAAAACCAAAAATAGTTATCTAAACCCCTTATGATGTAAACCAACATAAATCTAACAATCTTCTTTTTTCAAAAAAACACATGTTATGGTGGTTCACCCCTACTTTTTTATTAATATAAAAGAAAGGGTACATATATGAGGGGGACATTATAACCTGGCCTCGTAGAGAGGGTCAGTGAAACTCTAAAATCTATACATATACCTATCTAGAAGTCCTAAGAGTTTCAATAGCCTTAAAACCAAAATGTGGGATACATAAAAGTGGAATCTAAATCTGAAACTATCGGTTCTAAGATATGGGGTAGACCTGCATTCAAAAATACCTGATTCACCTATGAAAGGGTAGCTAGCTTGGCAAGTGCATCTGCAACCGATTTGGCTTCTTTATAGATGTGATTAAAAGAATAGTTGAAGTTATTGAGCATTTACCATGATTCCCTTACAGTTTTCTCACATCTCAATGGGATCTTGTATTGTTTGTTGATTACGTGGACCAACACCTTGGAATCTGATTCAATTTCAAGATTTCTAATATTAAAATTATTTTCCAGGTTCAAACCATAGAGGAGAGCAGATGCCTCAGCTTGATGTGAAAATTCTGAGTTGATTGGCCTTGCTGCAGCTGCAATAGTATCCCCTGTGTTATTTCTTAAAATACAGCCAATACTTACATTACCAGAGCTTAGAAAAGAATCATCAATGTTCAGTTTGATATTTACAGGGATATTCCATTTAATCACTTGGATTGACTTCCTAATTTTAATAGTGTTTCCCTTGATTAATCTAGGAAGTGAACCTAATAGATCCCAGCAAATAGTATATCATTGAATATTCTTGTTATAAGTATATAACAGTATATCATAGTATATCATTGACTTCCTAAATATTCTTGTTATGAGCCAATAGTATATCATTGAATTGCATCAAAATTTGCTTTAAAATGTGTCCCGGATTTGGTTTAGAGTTTTCAAAAAAATGTTTGCATCCAGCACTCCATATAAACCAAATGACAATTCAAGGAGCAATCCTTATTAAATCCAGCAAATAATCATGATTATCAGTATTGTTCTAGAAGAAATAAAATTTTTCCCACAAATAAGAAAAGCAATGTGAATTTAAGTTAAGCACAGAGTGGATCATGTCCCACAGTTAACTAATCACAGTAATAAAGCAGTGATGTGTAGATTCTTCTGAATTGAGACAAAAAAACATCTAGAAGGAATGTTAAAGCCAAAATCTTCAAACACATCAGGGAGTGCTATTAACATATTCAACAGTTTCCAGTTCATATACTTCATTTTGTTAGGTAACATAGCAGACCAGAGATGCTTGAAGGATGGGACATTTAGTTTCTTATCTCTAATCAGTTCATAAGCAGACTTTAAGCTGAAGAAACCATTATTAGTTAACTTCGAGATCATTTTATCTTCATATTCAAAAAAGAGTTTTTTTTCTGAGCCAAAGATGCCATGATGTGCAGTGGTAGATGGGCTTGAATCAGTTGAGAGTAATGTGAGTTGTACTGCACAAAATTTGAAACTGAAATTTCTGGTTATGGAATCTCTATATCAGCATTCCAATTATCAGCTAGAGCGCCAAATGATGTCCAGTTTGAGTACCAGAAAGAAACTTCTCCTTTTCCAAGTTTAATCTGGATGTGTTGGAGTGCTAATTGTTCAACTTCTTTTATTCGCACCCATGTTTTTGAGTTTTTATGGTTATCGGGCATTGTCTACATGATTTTAGCCCATAAGGACTTTCCATCTTGTAATTTCCACCAAAGTTTTAAAGCAAAACTTTTGATTTGTGTGTACAGATTTTTAAAACCAAGACCATTCTCATTGGTTGGATAGCCGAGTTTAATATAAGTCCTCCAAGTTCTTTTAGTTTGGGAGTTTTCAAAATTAGAACTCCAAAAGAACTCAGCCAACATTTTGTGAATCTGATTAATGATTGACATTGTTGGTTTCAATAAGCTATTTGATGAATAGGTATTGAAGAAAGGATATTTTTCCTTTAATTGAATTGATCAGTCCCTGAAAATAAGTATTCTTAGGCCTTCCTACATAGATAGGGTTTCCGAAGTACTTAAAAGGTAATGATCCTTCAATCATTCTTATTTCTGATTCAATTCCTATTATTATTCTTGGAGGAGTCTTTTTTATCAATGTAGAAAGCAGACTTTTCAAAATTGATTTTTTGTCAGATGCTAATTCAAAGGATTTAAGAAAGCTTAAAATAGTTTTAAGTTCAACCTTTGAATATTTAAGAAGGATTATAGTGTCATCTGCATAAGACAGATATGAGTACCCTTTTGGCATTTGGTTAGGAAGCTTATAATGTTCCATATTGGAATACCTAAATAGGAAATTCAGGTTTCTAGAGAATGATTCAGCCATAACTATAAAAAGGAGTGGAGAAAGAGAGTCTCCTTTTTTGAAACCTCTTGATGCTGGGAAGAAACCAACTAACTTTTCATTAATTAAAATGGAAAAGAAGGCATATTTGAGGTTATTAAGGATTAGGTTTATTAATACTGAGCAGAAGCCCATTTGGTTAAGGGTTTTAGCAACCATATTGTATCTTTTTGTTTTGGAGTGAAGAAAATTGATAAGTTCTTGCATCAGAAGAACATTATCTGCAATTTCACTTCCAGCTACAAAAGATGATTGTTCTGGAATGATTATTTCATTTAGAAAAGGTTTTAATCTATTAGCAATGGTTTTGGTAAATATTTTATCAATAAAGTTGCACAAGCTTATATAGCTATAGTCTTTGAAGCTAAAGCAGACTTATTTCTTAGGAATTAATATTATTAAGGTGGATGAGATGGCTTTTGGGATCTCAGTTCCTGAAAAGTAATCATTTACTGCTAAGAGAACATCATGTTTTATGATGTTCCATCATTTGTGTTAGAAAACTCCTGAGAAACCATTTGGGCCTGGTGCAGATTGGTTGTCCATAGATTTAACAATTTTCGTTAATTCATCTAACGAAACTAGTTTCATCAGCTGAGAATTCGTATCTGGTGTTACTAATTTAGGAATTTTCTCCATGAGCAAGAGGTGTTTATTCCTATAGGGTCTGTGTTTTCCTCAGTTAGTAAGTCTTTATAGTATTTAATTACTTCTAGGCCTATTTCATCTTGATTAAAAATCCAGGTGCACTCTGAGTTTTTGATTGAAGCAATTATTTGTCTCTTATATTTTGATTTGACAGAATGATGGGAGAATTTAGAGTTTGTATCACATTCTTTAACCATTTAAGGTTTGATTTTTGTCTCTAATATCTTTCCTAGTTAGAGATGGCTATTTTACGTTTAGTTTTTGCATTTTTAAAGGCAGTTAAGGTTTCTTCATTTTCATTGGGTTGGAGATCAGTTTCAACTATGATTAGCTGGTCTTCACAAGTTTGTACAACATCAAAGATGTTGCCATAAACTTCATGATTCCACGATTTCAAGGATGTTTTTAAGTGTTTTAACTTTAAAATGTGTTTTGTCATTCCAGTTTCCCTTGTTTTATCCAACATTCTTGAAATTTGAATGGTTTAGGACATGAAAAAGGACGATTCTCTGAAACATATAGGATTAAGGGGGTATGGTATGAATTCTCTTGAGCCAAAACTTGGATATAAGAAGCATTGAATTTAGACCACAGTAAGTTGTTTGAAACCCCTCCATCTAGTCTCTTCCATACCCTGCCTTTAGGTCTCATGCCAGTCCACGTGAAAAGGTTGCCTGAAGTAGGGATGTCTGATAGATCTTGGTTTGTTAAAAAGTTATTAAAGTTACTAATACATTTAGGGTTTGGATTGAAGGGTTCCCGATATTTATCCTATTTGGAGATGACATTAAATCTCCAATTAGGCATAAAGGTTCTCCTTTAAATGAACAAAATTTGTCCCATAAGAGTTTTCTTTCTTTTATTGTATGTTTAGCATAGATGAAGCCAATTTTACACTCACTTTTTAGATCTGGATGGGAGATTGTTGTGAAAACAATATGTTCTTCTACTGAAAGGGTATTGAGGGTGACTGAATCATCCCAAAAGATCCAAATTTTGCAATTTGGATCTTTAAAACCTATGTTCTTTGCAATTTTCTGAGTCGAATATGCAAATAACATAGGTTCAATTAAGACACAAATTTTTATCTCGTGTCTTCTTTTTATATCTTTTATCATGTTTTGGGAAGGAGTGTTTTCTATCCCTCTAACATTGCATACACAGATTGTTAAATCTATCATTGAGTGGTTTTGGAAGTATTCAATGATAAACGGGTTATTACCGCTTTAGGGGTAGAAGTATGGTCTTTTTTATTATATTTCTTTGGTTTAGTTTTAAAATAATTATCTTCTATCTTATCAAAGTTAGGATTTATTAAGGAATTCAGTTTAGAATGAGATTCAGTTAACCTGGCTTCCTCTAGGTTAAGACTTTTCTGACCTGTCTTAGTTTTAGCAGGCATTTTAATTGTTTCTGTGTTTAGCCAATTTGAGATTTTAATAGTTTTCCTATTAGAGGTTAGAAGAGGGGATTCCCCACCATTTATTGCAATAAATTATTCTCCATCCTAGGTTGAGGACTCCAATGGATTATCTTCTAAGTTAATCAGTTCAGCATTGGTAACCTTTTCAAGGTGTACAATATATGCCTGATGAAGTTCATAGTCCTTAGGAGTATTAGAGTTAGGTGAATTAGAGCCAGACTTAGTCTTGTCATTAGTTGTAGCTGAATTAATAGGCATCTCTGAAATGTTAATAATTTCAGATTGATCAGTATTAGACATGGCATTATCAGAGGCAGCATGAGTATTTTCTTTGTTTTTTATTTCAGGTTATCAGAGTTTGGAGATTTAGAACCTGACTTAGACTTATCATTAGTTGTAGCTGAAATAATAGGCATCTCTGAGACATTAATGATTTCAGATTTATCAGTGTTAGACATAGCATTCTCAAAAGCATGCACACTTTGCAGCATACAAGATTCAGTAGAGGGAAGGATTAGGGGAACCTATGACCCTTGAACATGGGCCTGAGCTTTAGAACTCTCTGCTAATTTCTCAGCTTGATCCTCCTTTGATGTTTCTTTCGAATTCCCAAGTTTGGACATGTCTGCATTACTGGATGTATTCAAAATCAAGTCCTGAGATAGCATTACTTTCTTATTTTAATAATTGCGACATACATTTTGTCTTTGATTGAAAGACCAAAAGTGGATGTACCAACCCCTTTACCATTTTCTCTTCCCTGTCCATCCTTGGGGTTGGGTCTTTTACCTGTGGAATCATTTGGGTTAAGGTCCTAGGGACTCCAGGCAGAAAATTTTGAGTTAACCTGATCAAACCCGCAAATAGATGCTAAATGGCCTAGCTTGAGGAAGTTAGAGCAATCTTCTAGCAAAAAGATAACAAAAGAGATGTTAAATGCTTTGGAAAATACATGCATTTGACGTCTTATCAATAAACTCAGCACAATAAAGAATTTAAACTGAACTTCAATAAAATCATAAAGTCAGGAAAAAAATCTACAACATCAAGAATCGTACAAGTAAAAAACCTCACCATACAAAATAAACCTCAGCAAAAAACAATATGTACATCTACACAAAAAAATTGAAAGCTAATAAAAAAAACTAAAGTCAACAAATAAATCAGAAAACTTACACTTTTCACAGTGCGCCCAATTTCCTCATCATCCTCCACACCAACCATCAACTCCAGCTCAATGAAGCAGCGTGTGCTACTATTCAAAGATGATGCTCCCGTAATAGAAGAAGATTCTCTCTGATAGGAATACCACCAACCAACACTCCATTGTCACTCAATGAAAATTGACGACTACTTCTAAAGAAACTAGTGTTGCATCCACATTGATATAATTAACAATGCTTCTTCAGATTTTTTGTATCCCAGTGTTGGTGCAATGGAAGGTCAATCGGATCACTGAATCCCGAAACTGGATAGCAGTAAAAGAAAGCAAGAAGTTGGATGATCAAACATGCATTCACATAATTGAATTTCTGTGAATGCTTAACCCTATAAATACTCTCACATAACCTCTTCCACTCAAATCCACACCAATCAAAATTAAAAATCTGATCAACATCTTCTAAGGAACTCACTATCTGCAAATCTGCAGTACTACGATCACAACTTAAACTCGGGCATTACATCTTCGCTCAATGGATTTGGGACTATATAAATCCTTCAAAATAATAATCCCATCCTTAATTACATATTTTTCAATTACCTAAGCCTAATTGGATTATCATCAGCAGCATCCTTACCTAAACCCTATAACTCACCTCAATAACAGCCTTATCAGATATAGGAAGTTGGAACATGTCAAATATGTCATTCTTATCTAGTGGATTTCTATCATTACCAACCTCCTGAACCCGAGCAGTAGAACTAAAGTTCCGTATCAAAATTTGAACCAAATCGTTAGGCACATGCCTATCCTATAAATCATCAAATCCAATACGTTCAACAACTTTAATCTGAGATGGTTTCAATTCATCCAAAAAAACTAGAAATAGATAATTGAAATAGAAAACTGAAAACTCACATATCATCAAGGTCTGTATTAGCCATTCCAATTTTTTCTTTCTTTTCCGACTTCTTCTCCACAATTGGAGACTTCTCAGATTTGCTTTCCCGCCTTTTTTTAATTTCCAACACCATTCTTCAAAGGGGAACCTTTTTCCTCAGCAAATGTTCAAACAACTTTACCCAAAAAAGTATTAACACTTGCAGGGTCCAGGTCTTTCAAAACTGAAGACCTCGTCCTTACATTAAAATTCATCGAAGCTGCGTCCTTACACGGCGGGACCCTTCAAAGAAAACTTCTCTTTACCCTTTCCAGTCCCAGAAAACTTAGCCTTTGACTCCTTCACTACTTCTCTAACCTTTAATACATGATCATGTTTCTTTTTTTTACGCTGAATGAGGGGACTAAGACAATGGCTACTTCCAAATATCATAATCATCTTCCTTTTCAGGAGCATCTTCTACATCATCCTTCCTAGATTCTAGCAAGTGACTGTCTTCTAAATGCACCTAAGTTGTAAAATTCATAGCAACTACAAAACATACAACATGAAAAAATTGTGATCAAGAAATGTAATAAAGAAAAAAAACATTAAAAAACACAGTTTTAGAAAATAAAGCAAAACAAAAAATCAAGAAGGGAAAACATCAAAAATACCATTGACGACAGGATTGAAAAAGTCTTCTGCTATCTTGGGATTCACTTCATCAGATTTCTCAGCAATCTCATTGAATTTTTCGGTAACCTTACTGTCATTGGATTCTACATTTGCAGTACCAGACTGCATACCTGAACCAATATTCAATACAGCATCACATTCAGGACCTGTATAAAAAAAGCACAAAACAAGAAGAAGAAAAGGTAAATAACATGAAAAACAATATTATCAATAGAAAATGCCGCCTGACACGTAAAAACCTTACTGGTAACAACATCGTATTCATGTAGAACCCTATTGGCTACCATCTTCTTCCCCATCCTGAATACATGAGGAACTTTTTTAACTGCTCCACACTTATGAAGAATTTTACGAGGAGCAGCAACAACACGCTCCACTGCAATGAAAACAAATAGCATAAAAAACACTAAAACACCAAATAATGAAGCAGATAACAACAAAAAACAGTACCCTTACCATCAATAGTTAAAGAGGGACCTTCACAGAAACACGTGGTACCTTAACAGATGCTGGTGGTACCTCAGCGGGAGCAACTGGTACCTCAACAGAAGCTGGTGGTACATCAACAGAAGCAACTAGTACCTCAACATGAACTGGTGAAATCTCAACAGGATCTGGTGGAACCTCAACAGGAGCTGGTGGTACCTCAACAAGAGCTGGTGGTACCTCAACACTGAAACCTGAACAACTGGAGCATCAACCTTTTCGAAAGCAGCAACAGTCGAGCCTGTAAGATAACAAAAACACAATAAACCAACAGGAAAAAGAAGCATCAACAAACAAAGGAAAAAAACTAAAACATAAAAGACTTACAACCATTTACAACATTTTCGGAAACAACATCTTTCTCGACAACAACAGAAGCAACAACCTTATTAGCAACTGCCACATTAACATCATAAGCCACATTTTGAACCTCATTACCATCAGCACTAACATCACAAGTTTCACAACCATCCATTTTAACCTCATTACGACTCACAAAACTCTCATAAACAATTGAGCATGTACCAAAACCCAAAAATCAACAAACAGAAAAAGGTAACATTGACACAAGAAAAACCAAAAACTAAAATATGAAATACTAATCATCCTCATTACCATCTTGTCATGACCAGTAAGGAAAAATTCATTCTCAGTATCAGAAACATCATCATGAACCTTATCAACCTCAGCACCAACATTTGAACCTGTATAAAAAAAAAGCAACAACAAAGTGCGAAAGATAACATCAACAAACAAAAAATGAACAAATGCAAAATCAAACACTTACAATCATCATCCAAAGTTTATGCAGCATTCAACAACTCTTTCAAATCAACACCATCATCTTTAGAAAATCTCTACATATTCCAAGACTTTATAATTCTTTACATTGAACATACAATTTCTTTAGAACTTCTTCTTCTACCACCAGCAAAATGGGTTTATGGTATAAGTTACCCAAAAACATGTACTAGCATTTTACAACATTTCACCAGATATATAATTTATTTTATATTTCTATATTTAGGCAAGAATAACAAAATTCATGTATTTTGGACCAATAGATAACGGGGTAACACAATTTTGGGCCATAGTGTAATTTTCCAAGACTATGTAGAAGTAATCAATGTTGACTTTTAAGGCCCTTCCATTCACCCATACATGCCTGAATTGCAAATTTGCAATTGTATATTATTGAATTGCATTTTGGTGTTGGTAATTTCGTGATTCAACAACTCCAACTTTCTTAGAGGGACATAAGTGCAAAAAGTAAAAATATTACTCGTAACTCCAAATTGAAACTCACTTGAACGTGAAGCTACCCCATACACCCTTATTGTATTTTTCAAGTCTCTAGCGGAATATTTGTCAACAATCGGGCATAAGAACATATCCATAATGCTTTTCAATTTTCTTTTCTTACTTCTAAGTATTCAACTCTAAATTACTCTAGAACATGACTAGCGCTTTCCAATATTTCACCAAAAAAATAATTTATTTTATATATCTATATTTAGGCAAAAATAACAAAATCATGCATTTTGGAGCAATGGATAATGGGGTAATACAATTTTGGGCGATAGTGTAATTTCCAATATTGTGTAGATGTAATTAATGTTGACTTTTGGGTCCCTTCTGTTCACCCATACAAGCCCAACTTGCCAATTCGCAATTGTATATTATTGAATTACATTCTGGTGTCACCAATTTCATGATTCGGCAACTCCAACTTTCTTGGACGGACATAAGTACAAATGGTAAAAAAAATTACTCATAACTCCAAATTGAAATCTCCTTGAACGTGATGCTACCATGTACACCCCCGCTGTATTTTCCAAGTCCATAACGATATATTTATCAATAATCAGGCACAAGAACATATCCATAATTCTTTTCGATTTCCCTTTCTTACTTCTAATTAATCAACTCTAAGTCACTCTAGAACATGTACTAGAACTTTTCAAAGTTTCATAAAAAAATTTTATTTTCTATTTCTATATTTATGCAAGAATAATAAAAATAATTGTGTATTTTGGAGAGAAGGATAATGTCGTAACAAATTTTTGGGTCATAGCGTAATTTTTCATAAATATGTTTGAGGCTCTTCCGTTCACCCACTGTACCTAGAAATTCAAAGACACGATCGTCTCTTATTTAATTGCATTTTGGTTTCATTTGAACCATTGATTTCTTTTGTTGATTGAATCTCAACCATTAAAACTTTGTCTATATAAACTAAATCTAAAACCCTAAATATAACCCACTCTAATTTCCTCTACCTCCTCTCCATCCTCTCCCACCTCCTCTCCATCATCTCCCTCATCTCCCTCCTCCTCCACCACCTCTCTATCTCCGCCGTCGCCTAGCCCCGACGACGACGACCCCCTCTCCGCCCTCCCCGCAGCGCACTATCCCCGATAATATCTCTCAGACCAGCCTCAACGCTATCTTCGCGTGCCATCTCCCCGACGCCATCTCCACGAGCTCCACTAAAATTTCTAGGTTCAGCTCAGATCAATAGCGTCTTAGCTCTCAGCGCCACCACCGCATCACGCCTCTGTCCTTGCTTCTGACCTCTCCTTCACGATTTTGGTTTGTTGATGTTATCTAGGGTGTTTGGATATTAGGTTCTAATGTTTATGATAATTGATGTTGTTAATCTATGTTTAAGTCTGGTTTGTTTCATAAATTGTGGGTTGTTATGTGTTTTTAGATATATGTAATGAACTTCAAAGTTGTGGTTATGAATTTTCCAGTTTTCTTACATGAAATTCTGGTTATTTTGTGTTTTGTTTGTCTGGGTTCCATATTCCAGCCGGTGAGTTTATTCTCATCGGCCGTATTTTTTTTATTGATCACCTATTTACTAGCACCATTACAAACGATCATAGGCACCAGTATTTTGACCGATGCCTGCTGGAATGTAGATTTTTAGCACCGATAGTGTATATCGGTGCTGGAATCTATATTCCAACACCAGTAGACACAGTTGGTGCCTTTGTAACTATATTTCAACACCACCCTACTTAGGCACCGGTAGGCCAGGGGCCCAAAATACTGATGCCTATGTACCAAAATACAAGTGCTATAGGGGGTCTCTGCAGTAGTGATAAATTTTAAATAGTAATAGATTTTTTACAAATTAAGTCTTGTTTTAAACTTACTAACTATTAGACAGGATTATTTTATAATTGATTTAACTAATGATGTGATTTGAGGTTTATTTTAGTTATTACAATGAGAGTTCTATAACTTCAAAAAAAATTAAAATGTACCACAATGTATAAAAATTTATAATTTGTCTCTAAATATTATTGAGATGAGGTTTTCCATGATTGGTGTAATTGTTAATCAGTCTAATGAGAGATTTTCCCTATGTTTTTTTGTGTATATTTAAAAATTATTTAAATTAATAATATACTTTATAATGAATTCAACGAGATCTAAATTGATAATATTTTCATACACGTCAATATATATTATTGGTTGAAACTCACTCAGGTTAACTAATAAAAGGGAACTAAAAGTACTAAAGCGCAAGTGGAATATAAGTGAGACATCAATGTAAGTGGATGAACAGACACGGGGAGAAACGGATGTCTAATTCGGTGATGTGCCTTCCATTACTACTATATTCACGTCGGTAACTTAGATAGGGCTGGAGCACGCTCTCTCTCCATGCTCAACCCTCTTTCAAATATTGTTCATTATCCCTACCACAAAGCCGTTAATAGCTAAATCTCACACAAACTCACCGGAATCATGAATCCTTAAACCACCCAACAAACCCTGACTGATCTACAAGGTGCTGCTATGGCAGCTCCTACCATCAAAAGTTTTGCCCAAGCACTCCAAACGTGAAACCCTCCAATCACCACAACCCTTCCATACAACCAAAACCTTACACCAATCCTACAATATAAGGGTGAATCGGATGTACTCTTCTCACCAGATCAAGTCTCAAAGCTACACTATGCTAATGCACTCATTGGAAATTTTCCAAGAGTGAGACCGGCAATGGATAAAGTAGAAGCAGACTTCAAAACTGTGGGCTTCAACGGAAAATATGACCTAGGAGCAATTGATTTCAAAATATCCTAATTAGGTTTCAAGAGGAAGAGAATTTCCAGTGGTGCTAGATCAAGGGGGGCTAGATCAAGGGAGTGTGGTCTCTAAACGACATCACAATGAGGGTGCTCAGATGGACGTCGGACTTTAAGCCAAATACAGAACCCTCCATCGTTCCAACGTGGATTACCATCAGAAATGTGCCTCTGTATTGCTACAATGTCCCAGGTATTGAGGCAATTGGCAATCAAATAGGGATGTTTATCAAGATGGATCAGGCCAAGGAAAGGTTAACAAGACCATTTGCCCCTAAGATATGCGTGGAAATCGATCTTCAATCCCAGCTGCTGAATCACACAAGGTTAGGCACAACACTGGAAAATGAAAAATATGCTATAGAATATGAGAATTTGCCTCTTTACTGTTCTAGTTGCAAGAAAATTGGCCATCACATATCTAAATGTAGAATTGCAAACCCTGAAATGAGAGTACCTAAACCTGTCATTACATCTGGTAACCCACCTAAGTATGCTCCTACTGAACAAAGAAATGTAAATGATCTGTTGTGAACAAAGTTGTGGATATATCAAAACCGGGTAATACCCACAGCACAAAACCAAAAAATGTTAGCCACCCTAAAAAACAAGCCATTTGGTAGCCAATGAACACCAACCCTGAGCTTCACATATCAGGCATATACATCCTTCCGAAACAGAAAGAGGCTGGCCATCAACTTGAGCAAACAATCCCAATCCAAATATCCTCTCCTAATATCGGGATAAATGTCCCTAACAAGGACATTGAGATCTCCCACTGTGTGAACTTCAATTTGATGAAAAAGACCAACAAGACAAAATAGAAATTGAAGGAAGCACACAATATGAAGAATTACAATCACACACTGCTCAGACCATGTATAATCCAGCAGAGATTGAACTGCAAAAGGACAATTGTCTGTTGATGGTTGACCTTACAAAAAAAAAGTGCAGTCA
The DNA here is from genome assembly GCA_037428765.1 of Rubia yunnanensis. Lineage (NCBI taxonomy): Eukaryota > Viridiplantae > Streptophyta > Magnoliopsida > Gentianales > Rubiaceae > Rubia > Rubia yunnanensis. The sequence continues at coordinate 110,152,806 of CM075061.1, read as the reverse complement.
CAAGGAATATGCCAAAGATCATTTATCAGGTATCATCCCTAACTCTCCAATGAATGAACAAGGCATTAATCCATATAACTCACCCTCTTGCAGGTCCAGCCCCCAAAAGTCCAAACATGTTTTTACTGTTAGGGGAGGAAAATGAGTTTGACACAGCTGATAACTACAACTCAAGTACTAAAGAGCTTCAGCTAGATAAGGTAAGTACTGCTAACACCATTCCTAGAAAGTTGACTGAAAAAACAACCAGGAAAAGGACACTTTTTAACAAATTAAATAAGATGAACCTTAGGTCCACCTCAAAAAGTAACTCTAGACAGTGAAAATGACAAACACGCACTTAAAAATCAAAGCTCCTGTCTGGAACTTAAGAGGTATTGAAACATCTTTGGAGAGGCTAAAAAGAATCGTTAGGTCTTACAATATGCAAATACTTTGTATATTAGAACCTAAGCATCACTACAGACAATGTGACAATTACAGGTTAAAATTGAATTTTATTGTCACCATAGTTCAGATAAATAAAACATTTGGCTGATGTGGAATTCTTGCTGTAATGTAAGAATCTTAAATGAAACTGATCAGTACACTAAAACTGCCATCACCTCATCTCTGTTCAATTCTGACATGTGCACATATTTTATTCATGCATCTACTATTAGGATAAATAGGAAAACTGTATGACAGGAAATCAGCTCACATTTGGACTATAATAAGCTATTAATAGGGGATTTTAATGTCATGAATTCTATCACAGGATATAAGGGACCTAATAAACCAAATCTAAAGAGCATAAGAGATTTCTCAAACTTCATAGCTAGCCAACAACTGCTACTCTTTATATTGTGGGAAATACCTTCACATGGTCAAACATGAGAAGACCTTCTACATTAGAAAGATTAGATAGAGCTTTAATTGATCATGATTGGAATGAAAACTTTCCAAACAGCTCACTACACACACTTAAGAAACACACTTCTGATCACTGTCCATTGCTACTTACTATAGGAAGCGAAATGCCCTCAACACCTAAACCATTTAGGTTTCTTGATGCTTGGATAAATAGGCCTGAACTTAAATAGATCGTAGAAACTAATTGGTCACAAGACATATCAGAAACTGGTATGTTAAGATTTTTACTAAAATTAAAAAGATCGAAGCTAGATTTGAAAAAATGGAATAAGGAATTCTTTGGTGATATAAATGTGAATGTTAAAAAGGCAGAAGAAGAACTCAGAATCCAAGAAATTGCAAATGAAACTACAAACTCTGATTTTGATTTTATTGAGCTGAACCACAAGAAGGCACTCCTACTGAGAGCATTGACTGAGGAGAAGATATTTTGGAAGCAAAAAGCCAACATAAAATAGCTTAAAGAAGGAGATGAAAATACTAAGTATTTTCACTCAACTTTAAAACAAAAAAGGCAAAAACAAAACATCTCTAAGAATAAAAACTCAGAAGGTATATGGACTGGCATTCCAATTGAGATAGAAAAAGAGGCAATCCATTTTTTTATTAGAAATTGCTGGCAGATGACTCTAATCCTGGAGATGACATTTTTCAATCTCACTTTTTAAGCCAAATCGCTCAGGCTCTTAATAACAATGATAATGCTCACATGCTTAGATAACCCACCATAGATGAAATGAAGGAAATTGTTCTTTCCCTTAACCAGAGTGGAGCCCCTGGCCCTGATGGTTTCTCTGCCAATTTTTTAGAACATTTTGGGACATAATAGGACCTGACCTACTATCAGCAGTTACTGATTTTATGACAGGTACTAAAATCCCAGCTGGAATATCTAGTACTTGGATCTGTCTGATACCAAAAAAGGATATCCCTACACCTTTTTCTAACTTCAGACCTATATCACTCTCTAACTTTATTAACATGGTATTCTCTGAACTTTTAGTTCAGAGAATAAATGGAATCATGCCAAAACTGATCTCACAAAATCAGTCAACCATTCTTAAAAGCAAAGAACTAGCTGACAATGCCATCTATGTTAAAGAAATGGAAAGATTCATAAACAATAAACATGGAGACCCTAATTGTATGCTCAAACTTGATTAGACAAAGGCATTTGACATGGTCAAATTGTCATTTCTCAATCAAATACTTAGGAGATTTGGTTTTTAGGACCAATTTATCAAACTAATCCTAAATAACCAATCTAGTGCATGGTTCTCTATTATTATCAACTCTAAAACAGCAGAATTTTTCCTAGCTTCAATGGGAATCAAACAGGGAGACCCTCTTTCCCCTCTACTTTTCAATATCTTCTCTGAATCTTTCTCTAGAAGCTTGACTTTTTGTTTACAAAATAAGAAGATGGAATACTTTAAAAATCCTGCAAATAGTACCAAAGTCTCACATCTATGCTACGCAGATGACACTATCATCTTCTTACATGCCACTAGGACATCCATGAAAAGAATCAATGCTTTCTTACATGTGTTTGAGGAATGTAGTAGACAAAAAATAAACTATGAAAAAAGCAATTTTTTCATAAGCAAACATGCCTCTATAACTCATCTAAGAATAATCAGAAACACTTTAGGAATGTCCAAAGGTGTGTTTCCATTTGTATATTTAGGGTGCCCAAAATACACAGGTCAAACAAAAGCCATACACTTTCAGCCCCTACTGGAAAAATATGATAAAAAAACTAAAATCATGGGAAAAAAATGGCTTAGTCCTGCTGGAAAGTTGACCCTTATGAAATCTGTCTCGTATGCTATTCCACAACTTCTTTGGGTTGTCATGACCCCACCTCAAACAGTAATTAAGAAAATGAACAGGAAAATATCCAACCTTTTTTTAGGGTGAACATGACACTGGTCTTAAAAAGGTGTGAAAGAGTATAAAAAATATGAGTTATCTAGTATATCAGAATGGTATAGGGATCAAAAACATAAAAGATATAATTAGGACTTTCTCCTTAAAACTGTTAGAAAGGAGAAACACTATGGGCTCAATTTCTATGGTCAATTCCTAATAATAAAAGAAGATCCCAAACTTGGACAATAAAAAAAAGGTCAATCAATTTGCTGAAAACCAAACAAGAATAATACATGGCAATGGTTAAGCAAATTTATTCACTGCTAATTGGACTGGAATGGGACCATTACAAGACATTGTAGACCAGCATCCACATATATATGCAGTGGTTCCACCTAACACCACCATCCAACAGTTTGTAAACATGATGTCAAGCTTCCTACATGCTTTTCAAACACTGCCTCATACTATTTTTCTCCTTTTACTGGAACTAAGTGTCTACCCTTTCAGACATGACAGATTGATATGGAAGCCATAAAGCAATGGGGATTTCAACTTTAAATCAGCATGCAATGTGGTAGCTCAAAAGAGATATGAAATTAGAATTCTAAAAAAGGTATGGTTTCCAAAACTGCCGAAGAAAATTGCCATCTTTATGTGGAAAATTTCGAATGCAATCTTTCCTTTTGATGACATATTAATCTTCTCTAATATATCTTTAGCATCAAAATTCCCTTTCTACCCTAATGCTGACACACTGAGCCATGGTTTTAATGAGTGTACTCTGGCTATAGACTTGTGGAAAATATTTGACTATATGATAGGACTGAGACATCAACATTTCAACTCTATTTTTGGCAGACTATCACATTACTGGTCTTATACTGGAGAGACAAAAATATACTCTACGTTAATCACCATCATCCCATCTCTCATATGTTGGCATATCTGGAAAGCAAGAAACATCCTAATTTTTTATAACATAAAGCCAAACAGGGATAAAATTGTTGAAAAAAAAAATCAAAAGTGACATGTTCCCCTTCTTTTACACTAAACCAGAGGCCAGTGGAAATATTGCTGATAAACAGTGGGTCATAATTGGCCTTATTCCATTTCTAAAAAAAACCCCACTACCAAGAATTAAGTGCATCGCATGGTCTAAACCTAGTCTTCAGTAAAAAATCAATATTGATGACTCATGGAAACAGGGGGGCCTTAGTGGGATTGGTATAGTAATTAGAAATAAAGAGGGGAACTTTGTAAAGGCTTTCTATAAATCTGCTCAGGCTGTAACTTGTTTTCATGCTGAACTAATGGCTCTTATGGAAGGTTTCTTATTTTCAAGTAGGGAAGGACTAAACTCTTTCTATTTTGAAACTGATTGTGCTATGCTACTAGAGGTTGTGAGAGATCCCCTTAAAGCTCCATGGAAATTTTACCAATTAGCCACTGAACTTGAACATAATATAAGAGATCTAATAATCACACACACATTCAGAGAGGGAAATATGGTGGCTAATAGATTAAGTAAACTGGGAAGGGATAGGGAAACAAAAACTTTAACTTTCCAGGTCCTTGACCAGAAAACCAAAGGGCTTCTATTTTTATATAAAGTTCGAATACCTGCACTTAGAATTTAGAATGGGTGCTGCTGATTTGAAAATAAAAAGGTAGGTTTGCAGGATGGACAATGTGCAAGTTTTGAAGATCAAAAGAGAAAGCCATCTCAAATGAGATTCAAATTTTAGGGATAAAACAAAATATATGAGCAGCAAGATTCCACCAAGCATCTGCAAAAGCCAGAAGCTAATTCATGAAAGGATAAAAAAAATGTACATGTATGGAAGATCCAAAGAGAAAACCATCTCAAGCAAGAATCAAAAGCCAATGCTAAAGCAAAAAAAATAAGTGCTACAGAGCACTGACAAACAACTGCAACTGATTTCAAGCCAGAGAACATAGAAAGATACATCTATAATGCTGGTTCTACAGTTGGTTATACTATCATTCGAAGGTGAAACATATTTTGAAGCTCTCCTCATGGATAATCTACGATTGGGGTCTAGATTATCCTAACACCATTTTGTATGTAAACACTTACTTAGGAGTTTTTTGGAGGTCCGTCCAACCGTCCTACACTAACACGAGGGGTGGAGGTGTGGCGATTGGAAACATTTCTAAAATACTCCTTTGTGAAAACTCTAAAAATCACAGCATTTGGCTTGTGCTTTTGGATCCAAAGTTCAAGTCCTCACTTGAACACTATGTAATTTTGAATCATATTTTCTAATAGGTTGGGGAACCTAATACATATCCCCCCTATTTATATGGGTTTTATTTTTATTTTTTTAAAAGAAAAAAGATAGGGCTGGAGCCCTACTACGCGTAACAGTAGATCCACCCCTGATGGAACTAGTTTGTATGAGTTTACCTATAGGAAAATTTTGTTTAGATTATAAGTCCTGCCAAGACACACACACACATATATACATATTAGAAATTATTGCAACTCATTCAAGTTATGAGTAAACAACATGATAAATTATTATACTCCCTCCGTCCCAGTTTAAGCTGCATAGAATCTTTTCACGGTGTTCAAGAAACATGTTTGACCATTAATATGTTTAACTACGTAAAATACCAACAAATAAAAAGTTGATTTTTAAAAACTACTTATTACGACAAATCCAACAATATCAAATATAATAGTATTATTGTTAATATATCTATTCCAATATGTGGTCAAAGTTTGACAGTGTTAACTTGTCAAATAATAAAATTGCGGGTTAAGTTGGGTCAGAAGGAGTAAGAAATATAGCTAGCGTGCCATATGCAAAATTGGTGACTAATTATTATAGCAACATAATCAATGAATGAAAGAAAGTTTGAGGCCTTATCGTTACATAAAATCATGCTTATGCATGCTTCTTTTTAGTTGGTGATTTGTCCAAATTTGTTAGTTGGCAATTTGTGTGAATATGAAAATATGGTATTATTATGTTGCAACATGAAAGAAGGAGTTTTGGTGGAATAAGGAAAGCTTGAAGTGTAATTCGAGAAGCAGTTACCTCGTTCAAATTGATTTGATTTGAAGAATATATCAATTCCTATATTTGTGGGATTGGATTAAGATTTGAAGAGTTGGAATTGGTATGAGTTTCGGCTATGGTAAGGCTAAGGACGAGATATTCTAATTCCCAACTCTAAGGGATTATATTTGGTTATTCTATCTCTAAATGATTTGATTGTTATCAGAAGATTTTGTAGATATAAAATTCCAATCGCACAAGGAAACTGATACGTACGACCAGCTATATATTGTGGACATTACTGGCTAAGCTACTTACGCAGTATTACAGAGAAAATCTGCACTCAGGTTTTCAGATTTCAAAGAGTAGCAGAGAGCATTACATTGGTGTTCCAACATGATCAAACGTGTTTGATCTTAAAAGTTCAGAATGTAAGTCTTAATTTCTCGGGAGGAGGTGATCCAGAGTCGACGAGTTTCAAGGTTAGAGGGAGTCTGATCATGGTGGATCGGCAACTAGGGGAGCTAGTAGAATTCACGTGTTGAATTAGAAAAGATAAGTATATTGTATGGTGTACCTTGTACTATTTTTCTGATAAGTGGATTCATTCTAAACTGGGCCAAGCCTCGCAGATGTAGGTGATATTCAATGAACTGCGTAACCAATTCGTGGGTCTTTAAGTTTTTACTTTACTACGAACTTGGTTAATTAGGTGATGTTGGAACACGGTAATCACAATTGAAGTAATTAGGTAAAACCAAATTTCAATTGGTATTAGAGCTAAGTCACTTATTCTTACCTCGGTTGTATCAAGGAAAGTGCTAATCCAGTTTTACCAATGGCAACCAAAGAAGGAGCTTCGGTGTCTCGGCCTCCACTGCTTGAAGGAGCGAACTAAAATTATTGGAAAGCGTAAATGCGAGTGTTTATCAGCTCATTGAATAAACTTGTCAGGTATTTCATTCAAACTAAATGGAATTTCCCTATAGAAGATGTTGAATCTAGTTCAAAAGAGAAAAGGGGAGAAACAAGTGCAAAGAAACAAAGACTCAAAGATAAGTCAACATGGAGTTCAGACCAGTTGAAGGCCTCAATGGAAAACTCCAAAGGATTAAATGCTATCTTCACATAAGTGGATGAGAATTAATTCAAACTCATATCAAATTTATACCAAGCAAAGAAAGCATGGGATATTCTGCAAACAGTACATGAAGGAATGAGAAGAGTACGTGTCTCAAAGCTACAAATGTTGGCCACAAAATTTGAAGAGTTAAAGAGGGAAGAAGATGAAACGGTTGCTATATTCAACAGTAAGATAAGAGACATCACCAATATGGCGTATCAGCTTGGGAAAACTTACAAGGAAGAAAAATTGGTGAAGAAAACCTTAAGATCTATGCCCAAACGTTTCTCTATGAAGGTTGCGGCCTTTGAAGAAGCAAGAGATGTAGCAAACATGACACTTGACGAGTTGATGGGATCATTGCAGACATATGAGATGACAGTCGACTAACCATCTAAGAAGGCTCGCAAAGATTTAGCGTTCAAAGCCTCAGCCTTAAGGGATGATCATGAAGGTGACAGTGAAAGTGAAGCTGAAGAACTTGCACTCATAACCAAGAATTTTTCTAAAATGCTGAAAAAGGTGGTTTATAGAAAATCACAAGATAGATCTGGTGGAAATAGACCTCAATTACAGGAGTTTGGTAACTCTCGAGGACCCCGAATGGAATGAAACAATTAGTTTCTGAGAAATCAGAACAGTTAATCAAAGCAAACCAGAAGAACTCAATGTAGAGAAATTGATGGTTTTGGTCACATCCAGACTGAATGTACTAACACTCGAAAGAAGCAGGGTAGATCATATGTTACTTCATGGAGCTAAGATGAGGAAGAGGAGGTAGAAGAGGAACTCAACAGCAACTATGTATCTTTTGGAGCAAAGATGCATGAATCTGAAACTGTATGTTCCAACACCAAAATACAGAGAAGATGGGATGTTCCAACACGGAGATGCTGAGTGGGAACTTCTCAGACGATGATGATGGTCAAGAAGTGAATGATGATGAAATTCGTAAAGAGTATGAGAATATGAATGCAATGTGGCTCAAAGTTATTGAGGCAAATAAAGTTCTGAAGTATGAAAAATACCCCTTGTGGAATGAAAGATTGAGTTAATAGATCTGGTAATTGGAAAATGAGGTTGACTTGCTGAAACTAAGTCCAAAATCAGCAACAAACAGAGCTGAGATGGCTGAAGCTACAATCAAAAGACTAAAATCTGGAAAGGAAAAGCTAAATGACATAATAGCAATGAGGAAGAACGCTGGAGATAGACAAGGAATTGGGTATAACAAAGATGAGAAAGGACCAACTGATTTTGAAGTAGAGATACAGGCCATGAAGAAAAAAATCATAAAGACACATTACCAACGCAAGTCTATTTCATGTCAATACTGCTCTTATCAAGGTAATGAAGAGGAACAACGTCTCAAGCTACTCAGAGATATTATGAATGGACGAAAACTATCAGCATGTTCTAACACGAGTGATACCCAATGAGCGAGATTGATCAGAAAGGTATGGATTCCTAAATGAAGTATTGTATGTCTTGTTGCTCACACATCTCTCATTGCACATTCTATAAATTCTTGATACTTTGATAGTGGTTTCTCTAGGCATATGATAGGAACTCAAGAATACTTGAACAACATCAAACCATATGATGGTGACTTTGTTACTTTTAGTGACGGAAAGAAGAGTCGTGTAGTTGGTAAAGGAGAACTACAGATAGAAGGATTCCCCGAATTCACAAGTGTTCTGCTAGTAGAAGATTTGAAGGCAAACCTTTTGAGCATCAGGCAACTGTGTGATGATAATATGATAGTCGAGTTCCAAAAGAACAAATATATTCTGAAGCATGGAGAAAACAAAGTACTGTCTAGAGTGCGTTCGTCAGACAATTGTTATTTGCTGGAACAAGAAGTGAGGTGCCTAAGCTCTAGAGAGGATGAAGGAACCTTGTTGCACAGAAAGCTTCGTCACATCAACTACAAGACACTGGTAAAAATTGAAAATGCTAAAGCAGTTCGAGGTATGCCTACTCTTACTAATAAAAAGGGTATTGTGTGTGGACTATGTCAACAAGGTAATCAGATTCGATCTCCTCATTCTTTTGTTCAGTATATTACCACTTCAATAAATCTTGAACTGCCTCACATGGATTTAATGGGTCCGGTTAACACTCCTAGTGTGATTGGGAAAAGGTATATTTTTATGTGTGTTGATGATTATTCCAGATACACTTGGGTGGCCTTTCTCAAAGAGAAATAAAATACAGTGGATGTTTTTAGAAGTTTGATGGTTAAGTTACAAAGAAGCCCTCCTTACTGAGTACTGGATTGCGGTGATGCATGAAGAACTTGAACAATTTGCAAGGAATGATGTGTGGTATCTCACTCCATGACCAAAAGGAGTAAATGTCATTGGCACCAAGTGGATTTTCAAAAACAAGTCTGCCATTAATAGAAAGATTACTTGGAATAAAGCAAGACTGGTGGTGCAAGGGTACACTTAAGTAGAAGGAGTTGATTTTGATGAGACATTTGCGCCAGTTGCCAGCTTACAATCTATTAAGTTCTACTTGCTATTTCGTGTACTGTGAACTTTACTTTGTATCAAATGGACATGAAAAGTGCTTTTCTAAATGGAGTGGTGAATGAAAAATTCTATGTTGAACAGCCAAAAGGATTTGAGGATCCATAATATCCCCCATCATGTGTATCAACTCAAAAAGGCACTTGTGGTTTGAAACATGCACTGAGGGCATGGTATGAGTGACTGATAAACTTTCTCATTCAAAAAGGTTATCGTTGAGGGGGAGTAGATCGCACTTTATTTGTGCTCAGCATGTCATCACTATTTTTGATTGCGTAAATGTATGTAGATGACATTGTTTTTTGCTCTACTTCACCATCTATTGTGCCAGATTTTGTAAATCTTATGCATGATGAGTTTGAGATGAGCATGGTTGGTGAACCTACTCACTTTCTAGGACTTCAAGTCAAGCAGCAAAAGAATGGCTTGTTTATAAATAAGAGTAAGTATGTCATAAACCTGGTGAAATGATTTGGCTTGAATAACTCTCAATCAGTTCAAACTCCTATGGGGGGACCACAGACAATTTGATGAAGGATGAGAAAGGTGTTTCAGCTGATCAGAAATTGAACAGAAGTATGATTAGTAGTCTTCTATATCATACAGCCAACCCCAGATATATGTTTCAGTGTTGGGGTTTGTGCAAGATTTTAGGCAAATCCAAAGGAAACTCACTTGACTACAGTAAAGAGGATTATTCATTATGTTAGTTTGACTTCTGAGTATGGTATCTGGTATTCTAAAAATCAAGATTCAACTCTATTTGGCTATAGTGATTCCGATTGGGCTAGCAATGCAGATGAGTGAAAAAACATTACTGGTGGTTGTTTCTTTATTGGCACAAATTTTGGTGTCCTGGTATAGCAAGAAGTAAAATTCTATCTCCTTATCATCTGTGGAAGCTGAATATCTTGCTACTGGAAGTTGGTGTGCAAAATTATTATGGATGAAATAAATAATGAAAGATAATGGAATTCATCAAGGGCTTCTGAAGATTTTATGTGAGAACAAAAGTGCTATAGACATATCCAAGAATCCAGTCCAGCATTCTCGAACGAAGCACATTGATATAAGACACCACTTTATTCGAGATCTTGTGGAGAGAAAGGAAGCCACGGTGATCTATGTTTCAACATCAGAACAATTTGCTGATATTTTCACTAAACCACTGGATTCAGCTACATTCGAGCTCCTCAGACAACACTTGGGTATTTTCCACATTTGAGGTATTTTTTCCATGTTCTTTTAAGCTGTAGATTTTTTTTGTACAGAAAAATGAAAAAAATAGAAAAGAGAAAAAGGAGAAAATTGGAAGTGGTTGTTGCATGTTGGAATTTGGAAGGAAAATTAGAGGTGAGAGAAAAATGGCATGATAGATTTGATGGATGGAAGGTGAATATGAGTAATTATGATCTTGGAAAGGGAAAAAGCTGACACGATTATTGAGAAGAGGACAGTAAATCTTTTCAAATTTTAACTTTCCATCTCCTACTATTCCTTCTTCCCCCAACATCTACCCGATATTCTTCCCATTGTGCTTGGAATTCTTGCTCACTAACCCTACTTTCAGAGGCTAGATAGCAAATCCTGAAAACTCATCTTGTGCCAAAAATTCTAACCTTTAGTTCAACATGGAGAAAAGCACTGCTGTCAAGAAAATTTTTGGAGAACCTTAGATGGTGTCTAACCTGACCGAGAGCTCAATGTTGGAAGAATTAAATGGGGCTTAAGAATCTGGAGTAGAAATCATCCATCCACCAGTTCAGCAGCCAAGAAATCTCTCTTCTCCGGTCAAAATCAAGGTATTTGAAGACAAGTCATTCACCTTCAATGGGCAGACATTCAAATACTTTAATGATTGTATTAAGTATTATTTGAAGCATAATAAGAGAGTATATTTGAGGGGATATGAGGATATGTTTGGGAATATTAATGGGTATAATCTCAGTCATCTGTTGGAAGGGATAATTAGAGATATATAGTATAAGGAAGATTGGAAACCGAGATTAACTGAACTTGCATGCATAGAGTATGAGGGACAGAAAGTTATGTGTGTGTACCAGGGGTTCTAGGCCTATGAGGCTCAGATTAAGAAGGATATATGATTGGCCAGAGGATTTACATGTGCTGAGTCCTTCTAGTTACAAAGCAGTCCAGGTATATGATTCGAGTGTGGCTAAGAATTTGAGAAGATTAAGAGAGGAACCCCCAATGGTTACTGAGATTGAAGATAATGAGGAAAATGCAGTGGATATGGAAATTTATGAGGGGGAGTCTGGTGATCAAATATCAGTTTGTAATGAGGATTGTGATTTAGGAGGTGACCATGTCCCAGAAAGCTAGGAGGATGGGGAAGATGGATATGTGAAGATCTTAACCCCAGAGATGGAAGCAGGAGGAGAAAATTTTGAAGATGTTCCAACATCAAATTAGCATGAGGAAGAAGTTGAGACAACTGAACCCGGCCTTGATAATGTTCCAACATCAGGCCAACTAGAAGATAAGATTGAGGTAACTGAAGGTGTTGATGTTACAACATAAGGACATCCAGCAAATGACTTAGTCTATACAAGTGATGAGTTGTGGGAGGAATTTGTACAAACAAGGCCAAGGAGATTTAAGAGGAAAGCTGAGAAGGTTGCTTTAGAAACAGTCCAGCCCGAAAAGAAAATGAAGGTGAAAAAGGAAGTTTGACAGAGTTCCAGAAGGGCTCCATCTGCAAGGGATGCCCTGAATGAATATTTCTTTGATGAGGACTGTCAAGATAGTTGGGAGACTATAAGCAGGAGAAACATTATTTTAGAAAGACCCCTAGACTTAGAATCATATGAGAAAAGTAGCTTTACTGCCTTTCTTGAATATGTGGGGTATACTGCTGCTGCTACAGGGTTCAAGGAATACAACAGGGAGTTAATATAGGAATTCCATACAAATGTGATGGCTAGAAATCTTGATGCGGAGTCTAAATGGTATGGCTGGACCTATGTCCGAGGCAAGGTTATCAGTTTCACCGCTGAGATACACTAGACTTTGTTGGGCTGGCTACACTAGAATTTGTTGGTCCTTATGTTGAAGACTTGGAGCTAACCAATGATCAGATTCTAACAGAAATCACGGGAGGTGTGGAAACTAAATGGCCGGATTAGGGGAATGTAACCATGTTAAGTCTCACCAGTAGGTATTGATGTTTGTCTCAAATTGCCATCAACTGTTGGAATCCTTCTACAAAAACCTCTGCTCTTACTAGAGAAATGGCCAACCTTCTGTATTGTTTTGGGAAAAAGATTCCAGTGAACATTGGGAGGATTATACAAGAGAATATTGTATTTCAAGCCGTGTCTTCAAGGAAGAAAAATTTTGTGCCCCATCCCTATATTATCTCAGCATTGGCTAAGAGTGGTAAGGTGCTAGTCAAAGATGATGATGTGTTCATTGCTACAACTCCAGTTAAGGAAAACTCCAGAACCTTCTCAACCAGGAAGATACATGATTTATCGTGGTCAGACTTTGAAACTGGTAGCTCCTCAGGGGATGCGGTACAGAAAGCAAAGGAGGCAGAGAAGTTGGCTGTGAAAGCAAAGATTGCTGCACATCAAGTACAAATTGCTGCACTGGAGGTTGGATTGGCATAGATAGATAATACAGATGAAGTCCAGCAGAGTGCAAAAGATGTTGATGCATGATTTCTTTTCTTAAACATTCTAAACTTTTCTAGTTTGGCATGGTTTATGGCACCAAGGGGGAGAACTTTTGGATTTGATGTTTTTTAATATTTCTGGATTTCTGAATTTCTTTTTGGATTTGGATGGATATTATTCTGAATTTCTATTCTTGATATTTTGGGCCCAACTAGAAGCTAAGGGCATGGTGAAATTCTTGATGATTAATATGTGGTTTATTGTTCTAGAATTTCAGTACTTTTGTGTTTATGTTGATCTTGTGTTCCAACATAGTTTTCCGGGTAACTAAGTACTAATTGTGTTTTGATTTTCCAACATGGATGTTGATGTCTTTGTGTTTTTGGAGTTGTGATATTTAGGGGGAGCTAAATTATTTTTGTTTTTAGCTCATGTTCCAACATCGATATGTGTTTTGGTTGATATCTATCTATATTTGCATAGTTGTTGCATTTAAAGGTCCAAAAGATTGGTGGGTCCATAAAATGCCAAAGGGGGGGATTGGAAAGTCCAAATTTGTTAGTTGGCAATTTGTGTGAATGCAGAGCTTCACATCTTGGGTTGTGTCTTGGCGCACTAGTAGTTCTTGTGTATTCTCTCTTGTATGGTCTAACAGCAATAGGCTTAGGCGCATAATGGTTCTGGGAAAACTACATGTTTCGTGCTCGGGATGCTATGCCGTGTGGCACCTGTTAACAATGCGCCGCATGCACTGTGTATTTTCCCCACCCGTTAATTGGCTATTCAGGTGAGATTAATGCTTTAATGGTTTTGGGAATAAGTTAGTTGTAAATAATGTAGAATGTGATCGACAATTCCTGGTTATGTTTTTCATATGAAGTTGAATATGGAATGTAATAGAGTGTTTGATATAGATACTCTAATGTTATATCATACTGTTTGATTAAGTTTGTTGTGCAATGTTGAATATGATTTAGATTCTTGTTTATGTTTTTCCGTAGTAGTTGTATAGTGTTTGATATGGATTATCTAATGATATATCATACTGTTTGATTAAGTATGTTTTGCAATATTGAGATGATTTTTGCTCAATGTTCTTGGTTATATTTGTTGGAGTTTGGTTTATCATCATAATCTAATTGACTGTAATTTGGAATGATCTAACAGTAAAAGAGTCACATTGGCTAAACACAATGAAATTTCTGGATGTTATGGTATATAGGTAAACCTAAAACCAAGGTGCTGAAGGAAGAAAAACCTGCTGAAACCAAGAAAACCAAAGCATAAGGTGAATGATTCTGGTGCTGGAAAGCATAAGGTGAATGATTCTGATCCCATTCTTGCAAGAGCTGCAACAAGACCTTCAACTTTGAAGCTGCCACAGCATCTCACAACAAGGCCAAGCACGGTGCTGGAAAATGGAGTAGTAAATTGAAATGATGTCCTAATCAAGCTAATAGATTGCAAGAGACTGCGAAAAGCTATTTTGTAGGCTACCGTAAAGTGTTAAACTTTTAAATTTCCAGGTATTTTACTCTGTCGCATGTTATCAAATGTAGCCGTAGGTTGAGATCTAGTCAGTTTTTGTCTCGAATATTAATACTATTTTGGTTTGTTTTATGGATTAAAAAAAAGTTAAGTTATAAATCGTTTCTGTTTTGTTAAAACATGAATATGTTAGTCTACAATCAATATATGTTATAGTTTACACAGATAGAGGAGACTAAAATTTGACAATTTAACATTGTCATAGTAACTTTGCATTAATTACTTTACAACATGTATTGTTTAAATAAAAACATTCATATGATTTTAAATTATCATTTTATTTTATGAATAGAAAAACCTTGTCATGAGGCAGTGCATAAGTTACCTTATGAATCGTTTCTGTTTTGTTAAAACATGGATGTGTTAAAATTTGACAATTTAAAATTGTCTTATTAACTCTGCATTAATTACTTTACAACATGCATTGTTTAAATAAAAACACGCATATGATTTTAAATTATCAATTCCTATTATGAATAGCAAAACCTTGTCACGAGGCAGTACATTATTTACCTTATGAATTGTTTATGTTTGGTTAAAAGATGCATATGCTAGCCTACAACTAGTACTCTCTTATAGTATACACAAAAGAGGTCACATAATTTTATAGTTTTTAAAATTTTCATATGTACTACATTTAACACCTTACAATATATACTGATTACATTAAAACATGTGTTTGCATTCCAAAACATGAGTGTACTTTGTATAAAAAAATATGCATATTTTTGTCAAATTCAAACACGAGAGGGGCTCTCAACATCTAAACAAAATGGAAGATAAAGTGCTTGTGACAGAAATCTTCCATTCGAGAACTTACAATTACAACAGTTTTCCAATCTAGATGAACTAACAATCCCTAATACAATGATCAATTATTAATCTTCAAAAGGGGATCATCTTAGAATCTTCAAGTTCAGTGTCATCTTCATATGAATCCTCCTCGTGTCGGAACGTCATGTGGAGTTCAATGTTCAATATTATCTGATTCCTTAAAAGTTAAAACCAAAAAAAGTTTAGATCCAACTCCAACAAAAATTCATACACATTGGATATTTACATATGCAATATATAAGCAAACAAGTACAATTAATATTTCAAAACGAACAATAATCAATAATGAAAATTAAAGTCAAACACAATAAAACTAACAATTACATACTGGATTCAAACAAATGCAATATATAAGAAAATAGATGCAGTTCTTAATTCAAAATGAACAACCAACAACATTTTTAAAAAAAGAGTCATACACAATACAACTAACAAGTACACACGAGATATTAACATATGCAGCTAGTTATTCAAATCGTACAACTAACGACAGATGAAAACAAAAGGTCATAAATAAGTACAACTTACAAGTACACATTGAATACTAACATGTGCAACATATAATAAAACAGATGCAACTCGGAACTCAAAATGAATAATCAGTAAAAAAGAGAAGAAAATAGAAGGTCATTCACAGTACAACTAACAAGCACACGTTGGATAATAACAGCTGCAACATATAAGCAAACGAATGCACCTCGTAATTTCATAAAGCGTACACTTTAACACAGTTTAAGCATAAAGACCTCCAATTCAAAAAGAAGTAAAAAAATGTATCATCATAAATCCTCTCATTATGAATATAGCACAAAATCTCTTATCATCATTTAGCATGAATCACAAACCCCTACATGTCTATCGCGAGGAACTGAAGATGCGGGTAAAGAGAACCACCCCTAGGCAACAACAACATGGAACAGCCAGAGTGGAAAAAATATAACCCTACATTACATGGAAAACACGAACAAACAGTGTTTTAGCCTCACCACTCAATTCAATATGATGAAAAATTCACTAAATAATTTTCAACAAATTGGCAATCACGCGCAAACACTACTCCAAACCCAAAGGTTGACCAACTCATACAACTAAATTAGGAGCAATTACTCAATTTCACTGACTTTAAAGGGAAAAGGGACAAAACCATCAATTCAGACAAATTCATGAAAACAAGAGGATTGACAATAATATTCCCCCTTAGTGTTTTGCACAATTGACCAGACAAAATAGTTAATAACAACTCGAGCGGGGGATAATTACCTGCATACAAGTTTCATCGCGGTCATGGCCAAAGCGGATAATCATGGGGTGTTCTTCCTCGGCCAGGATAGCTTGATCGCCGGCCCAACCGAAGTGGAGGCGAGGCAGTAAATACGACATCGTTTCTCACTGTAGCAAAGGACATGTGGGTCGTAAGCACATCATTTCTCCTTATTCCCTTTCAGGTGATTCGAAGGCAGCGGAAGCAGAGGAATCCAGCATCTCCTTAGTGGGGGAGAAGGAGCGGGAAAAGGGGAGGACGGAGGAGGCTGAGAAGATTCAGAGGAAATTCGTCGAAGAAAGAAGAGACCCGCTATACAGAAAGAAGAAGAAGATTTACTAAAGAAAGATGAGCTAAGGTTATAATACAATTAAAAGGTTAATTTTTTCATTAATTACAAATTGAACCTCATATTGTAAAATAGTCCCTGGCCTGTTCATAGGCTTATGGACAGTTCGCCTTTTCTGAGACTTACTCATAAAGTAAAACCAAATTAAACCAAATTTAAATAATCATTGAATGAAAGAAAGTTGGAGGCTTTATCCTTACCTAAAATCACGCTCATGCATACTTCATTTTGGTTGATTTAAGTTTCAAAAAGGCATGTGAATATATGCAACGAATGTTAGCAAATTAAGCACAACCAGCCTCGGTTTCCATTCAGACAAGTGTATGGATTTACCGTGTGCATTTCAACAACGTCAAACAAGAAGACGAGTGAACTAACGCTAAACGCGGCCTTTTGACCATTATAAAACAACTCATCATCTCACCGGAGACACCCAAAAACGAAAGTAATCTCCAAACCCAAAAAAAAAAAAAACAAAACAAAACAAAAAACATGAACAGGGTCGTTTCCCTGATTGCGGCGGCGGTGCTTCTACACAGCCTGTCCGTCACCGTCAACGCCGAGGACCCCTACCTCTTCTACGAATGGAACGTCACCTACGGAACCCTATCTCCGTTAGGCACCCCGCAGAAGGTCATCCTCATCAACGGCGAGTTCCCCGGCCCCAGAATTAACGGCACTTCCAACAACAACGTCGTCGTCAACGTCTTCAACCACCTCGACGAGCCCCTGCTATTCACCTGGCACGGCGTCCAGCAGAGGAAGAATTCATGGATGGAAGGCCTGCCCGGGACCACCTGCCCAATCGCTCCGGGCACCAACTTCACCTACCACTTCCAGGTCAAGGACCAGATCGGGAGCTACTATTATTACCCCACCACCCACCTCCACAAGGCCACCGGCGGATACGGCCCCCTCACCGTCGTCAGCCGCGACCTCATCCCCGTCCCGTTCGATCCCCCCGCCGCGGATTACACCGTCATGGCCGGTGACTGGTACAGCAAGGGCCACACCGCGCTCAAGAAGCAGCTCGACGACGGAACTCCCCTGGGAAGGCCCGACGGCGTGCTGATCAACGGCAAGGCCGGAAAGGGCGACGGGAAAGACGCGCCCATGTTCAACATGACCGCCGGGAAGACCTACCGATATCGGATTTGTAACGTGGGGATGAAGTTTTCCCTGAATGCCAGATTCCAGGGACATAAGATGGTGCTTGTGGAAATGGAGGGATCGCACACGGTGCAAAACACGTACGACTCCATGGATGTTCATCTCGGACAATGCTTGTCCGTCCTCGTAACCGCCGATCAGGAGCCTAAGGATTATTACCTCCTTGTTTCCACAAGATTCAGCAAGGAGGTTCTTAACTCCACCGCCACCATTACTTACGTCGGC
Source organism: Rubia yunnanensis (assembly GCA_037428765.1). Taxonomy (NCBI): domain Eukaryota; kingdom Viridiplantae; phylum Streptophyta; class Magnoliopsida; order Gentianales; family Rubiaceae; genus Rubia; species Rubia yunnanensis. The sequence continues at coordinate 110,134,311 of CM075061.1, read as the reverse complement.
GGAAAGGGTCCCGCATCGCCGGAGCTGCCTCCCCCGCCGCCCGCCGACTGGGCGTGGTCTCTCAACCAGTTCCGATCGTTCAGGTGGAATCTGACCGCCAGTGCCGCCAGGCCCAATCCCCAGGGATCGTACCACTACGGGCAGATCAACATCACCCGGACCATCAAGATCATGAACTCCGCCGGGCAGGTCGACGGGAAGCTCCGCCACGCCATTAACGGGATCTCCCACAAGGACGGGGAGACGCCCTTAAAGCTGGCGGAATTCTACGGTGTGCCGGAGAAGGCGTTCGAGTACAACCTCTTGGAAGACCAGCCACCGGCCGATGTCACCGACAAGCCCATTAAAGTGGCTCCCAATGTCGTCAACGCCACCTTCCGTAACTTCATCGAGATCATCTTCGAGAACCACGAGAAGAGCATCCAGTCATGGCACTTGGCCGGATACTCTTTCTTCGCTGTCGCGTCAGTACTTCCTCCTTCGTCCATCCTTCTGTAGTTTACTCACCTATTCATTCAGTCAAAAGTGATCTGAGTTCTCTGATAATTAACAGGATAGAGCCGGGAACATGGAGTCCGGAGAAGAGGAAGAACTACAACCTGCTGGATGCTGTGAGCAGGAACACGATTCACGTGTACCCCAAATCATGGGCGGCGATCATGCTGACAATGGACAATGCGGGAATGTGGAATCTGAGGTCAACCGGCTTGGAGCAGCAATATCTAGGACAACAGCTCTATTTTAGCGTACTTTCTCCCAACAAGTCACTCAGAGATGAATACAATCTTCCTGATGATTCCATCTTGTGCGGCATCATCAAGGATATGCCCATGCCCAAGCCATACACCCCGTGATTACCGCCATAGCCACAGCCGCCGCCGCTTGAAGATAAACCGTGTCAGGTATGCCAAAAGAATTAGCAGAAGAAGAAAGATGTGTATGAATATTCGTTGTTATACATTGGTTCGGCGTATATGATTTGTTAGAGAGAGCATGCAGATGCAGAGAGCAGATTTTTTTTTTTTGTTTTTTTCAGTTTTTGGCCGTATACATAGCTTAATTTTTTCCATGTACCAATTTATTAATTCTTTTTATCAATTCATTAAATTTTCCTCGGTGTATTTTGGTCTACTATATATTACCTTCTGTCATCTTGATTATTTTATGCTCAAAACTATGTTTGAACCTTGCTGAATTTAGTCCCACATTGGTAATATATGATATTGAGAACAACACGATTATGAATAGAGCCTAAAACTTTAGAACAGTAAAAGCATAAGTTTCTCTGCCTTTTGGCTAAGATCAAGTGCAGTATCTGTTCTTATCGATTTAATATCTGATATGTTGGCCAATGACTCACACAATATTAACTCTATTTTTTAAGGGGGGAAAGTCCATTAAGTTAGCTTGCTGTCTGGACTTTCGAGCGTCGTCCATGCGTTGCACTACTGCTTGGGCTTGGCGTGCCCCTCCAATTCGAGTATTAATTATTCAATGAATTTCAAAATGTTGGGTCACTAGCAGTTCTCACGATTAAATATTGTACTCCGTCCTAATGTAAATAATTAAATGCTTTGGGCAAAATCTTGGAAAATACCATCTTTTTTTTGAATCCACCCTTAGGTGGGGGGTTGTAAATAAGGTTCCCCTGACCTTTTAAAGAACCAAGATAATTACAGAGTTAGTTTGTAAAGGCGAGAAGAGATGAAAGTTGCGTTTCCAAAGTAGGTAATCTCCACCCCCTGTGTTAATTACTTACTTTGGTCAGGCAACTTTCCTTCGAATGTATAAGTAGTCTAAAAAAGTCTGACTGGCAAGGGAGGTATTGGTAGTACAAAACAGGTTTCAAAATTAGGGTTCATCAGGTCCGAAACTTCAGTTGGAGCACTGGAGTATTGAGTGGCTTGAAAACTCAGTTGTAGAGCCATGTTCGAGTCATTGTCTTGGGATGCAGGTCTCAAAGTGTTGAATTTAGTGCAGTATAGAGTTCAACATATCAGCAGCATATCATTTAACCTGATCATATTGACAGATTCTCCAAAGGTACCTGAGAAAAGAAAACAAGCATCAGCAGTTTCAATTGTCCTTGGTAGCTTGTCTGTGCGTTCGAATGTATGGTATGTGATTTCTATCTAAATTAATGAGGCCTCTGATGTATGCTGGAATGTTAGAAAGGTTTAGATTTGATTCATGAAGGTGGGTGGATCTATGTTTAGAAATTGCATCAGCAACCGAATTGCATTCCCTGAAAACATGCCTAAGGGTAGCCTGATTAAGTTCAGAGTGTGTTTGAAAGGCTAGTGCATATAGGGACCATTTGGCATTTTAGGGATTGTTAATCATGTTTACTGCAAGCATAGAAGCTGATTCAACTATAAAAACACAGTCAGGATCCAGATAAGGGAAAATCTGAGCAGCAGCTTGGATAGTTGAATTATAAAATCTGAGCAAAGTTTTATTATTTTAATATTAAAATTTTATAATTCAAATGTGTAGCCCAAAATTTTTATTTTCATTTCTTCTAATTTACAGTTTAAACCTCAGTCTTTCCATGCCTTATGAAAAGATTATATTTTTTTGATCCTTAATATAAAATTTATATATATAATAAAAATGTTATATGATATATTATTAGATTTATTTTAACATTTATTTTCTAAACATTAACTTTTTATACGACATTATGATAAGTAACTAAGGAAATTTATAGTAAACATGCTCATTGAAGATTGTAAAAAAGTAAATACTCCATTTGTCCTATTTCAGCAATTTAACTATTCATTTAATCAAAAAAATTTAACTCTGACCATAAAAAATTGAACTGGTGTATAAATATAATTACTATTGTGTGATACCTTTGTTAGATTCGTTATAACATATATTTTCACAATATCAAATTTTCACAACTTTTAATTATCCTTAATGAAATATATTAGAGAAAAGTACATTTTTAACTCTATGTTATGGTTGAAAGTGCAGAAATGACCTTATAAAATCTAAAAGTGCAAATCTAACCCTATGTTTTGGTCAAATGTGCCAATCTAACCGTGGAAACCAAATTGTGGCTGGAATTCTTTAAAATGACCATCATACCCCTTTCAGAAAAAAAAGGAAAACTTTTAAGAATATATAAAAGATCATATTAGCCTTCCAAAAAAGTGCTCAAACCATTATGCCGGTCAACGTCTGACAATGGTGATCAACGATGGTCAACGCATGATCAACATAGTCAACGGTGGTCAACGCCGGTCGTCGCCGACTACTGGTGACCGGTTTAGACCAGTACCTTTATTAATAAGACAGAGTTATATTAGCACTTTAGTAAAAGATACATGGTTAAATCAGCACTTAAGTAAAAATGATAGGGTTAGATTGGCCTATCATAAAAAACATTTTTTTGAGGAGAGTCAACTCCTTATAAATAGGCCATCATTACAACTTCATAATCTAATGTATTATAAATATACTTATAATTTGTATGCCTTTGTTACGAAAGTAAGAAAATTTGGTAAATACTTTCAGAAAGAAATTTAGAAATTTCGGTAAATAATATCCTTACGAAATTCGATAAAGTTGTAACTAGAAATCGACACATATTGCTACTCGAATATTGTTAGGGACATAATCAACTTTTCATTATGGAGACCACCGAATTTGTATACTCCTTTCGTCCTAGATAAATTGGCATATTTTGACTTTTGGAAGTCAAACTAAGTCAAATTCGATCATTAAGTTCTATTATTACATATGCAAGACTATTATCATGTATTTTTTTAAATGAAAACACCCGAGGGTGGGGGTTGGTATATTTGGTACCCCAAACCAGAAAAAAGATAGCGTTAAAAAGAAACATTACAGTAGTTTATACAAGGGAAACATCATTGCCTCCAAAAGAATGATTAGTTGCTAATATCTACGGATCGATCTATTTAAAACATTAAATTAATGGTTAGAGAGAAAAAAAACTTATGATGGTAGTTGCGATTCCAAAGTAAAGAATCTCCACCCCATGTATTAATTCATTACTTTAGCCATGCAACTTCCATTCTATCCTAGCAGAAAGAACAGATCGAGGGGTTGTGCAAATGAGTCTCCCATGTTCTTGAGATGTTGGTGTGAGTTCAAAATCGGAAAAAAGGTTGTAGACTGTGGTAATTCACTTTGCGAGGGTCATGAAGCCGAGAACTATGCAGACAGCAACAAAAAACCAGAGGTAAGCAGAGTGGAGTAAAAACATGTCCAGACCAGAGTAGAATAACATCCAAACCTGAGGCAATTAAAAGGAAAATTAGCAGTATCAATCATCTTTGGAAGCATGTCTATGAATCCTAATATAGGGAGTATGTATACTATCCATATAGATGAGGCCTTTAATGTGTACAGGGATGTTAGACAAATCTAGAGAGGATTCTATAGGATAAGATGATTGGTATTTAGCAATAGCATCAGCCACTGAGTTACATTCTCTGTAAGTATGTTTAAGGATGGCATCGGTTAGAAGAGTGTGAACTTGGAAAACTAATGGATACAGAGACCATTTGGAATAGGTTGGATCATTAATCATATTAACTGCCTGCAATGAGTCAGATTCCAAGATGAGATTAGGGTACCTAGGGATACAAATCTGACAGGCCAATAACACAGCTTTTATTTTAGCTTCTAGAGCTGATTTGGCAGTGGTGATTGCCGACCTGATTAGGAGTGGAAAACCATTATTATCTCTGGCAGTGTTAGAAGACCATGAGGCGTCTACATTAATCTTGATGAGGTTAGGCCTTGGAAATTCCCGGTATACAATGTATATGGTAGGTTTTGGAGGTGGTCTGTGGAGGGGAATCAGTGAGGGAAAAGGAAGGTGTATGTTGGGGTGAAAGGTTGGAGAGCAGGGAAAAGATGTAATGGATAGGTGAAGAAGGTCCCTAACTTCCTTTCCTATATGGATAGAAGAGAAAGACTTGTTATCAAAATAGAAAGCATTCCTAGCTTTCCATAAGGACCAACAGATCAGTGGGGGTAGTAATCTACATATCATTCTCTGCAGACCTGGAAGGTCATTACAGTTCCAGAAGGTGAAGAAAGTGTCCACTACATTATCCAAGTTTTGCAGGTTAAAGTTAACAAAAATAGCACTCTCAGTCCAAATAGATTTGGCCAGATGACAATTGATAAAAAAAAATGTTCCAGAGAATCAGTGTGGTTACAAGCAGGACATTTTGAGGCCATGTTAAAACCACATTTTTTTAGTACATCATCGAATGGTAGAAAAGAGTTTAGCATTTTCCAGGTAAAAATAGAAATCTTCTTTGGTAACCTGGGGTTCCATATTAGTTTTGTAACTGGGAAGGTACGTGATAAGTATGTGAGAGCTTTGTAAGCTTACTTAAAGGTGAAACTGCCAGTCTCTTCAGGTTTCCAGACCAGTTTGTCCTCTCTTTCATGAGTAATTTCTACATCCTGCAAATAGATCAGAGTATCATGTTCCAGCAAATGAGAGATATGAGACAAAATAGAGCCTTTGTTATTAATAAAGTCAGCTACTGAGCAGGGGGAGAGTGTAGAAATGATGTGAGGAGGAACACATTTAAGCAGCGGACCATTTGGACACCAATTTGCAGACCAAAAGTCACAATTGCCTTGGCCATGGATAATTAGAGAGTTATTTTCTGCAAAAGCATTTATACTACAGATTCTTTTCCAAGTTTTGGAATTTTTATGAGTCTGAGGCAATAACCATAACAATTTGGACCACAAGGTGTTTCCCAGTTGGCTTTTCCACCATAATTTAAGTGAGCATGAATCAATAATTGCCTGCATTGATCTAAAACCTAATCCATAGTGTGTTTTAGGAATAGCAATATCAGACCACTTTTTCCATACCTTATTTCTCCTATCATCAGTTTCCCCCCAAAAATATCTTGACATTCTTCTTTCAAGGGATTTAACAATAGATCTAGGGGGCTTAAGGACAGTCCATATATGTTGTGGGAGAGAGTATATATATGATTGGATCAAAGTCATTTTCCCTCCTGAACTTAGCCATTTATTCTTCCAGATTTTCAATTTTTTGTCCATGATTTCAAGCAGAGGATGGAAATATCTAGTTAGGGTTCTGCCTTTGAAAATAGGACAACCTAGGTATTTGAAGGGGAGAGTGCCTTTTTTCATCCTTAGGATAGTCCTAATCTGATGAATCTTAGCAGTTGTGGCTCTCTTGCTAATGTAGAAATCTGATTTCTCATAATTAATTTTCTGGCCTAATGTTAATTCAAAATTTTGCAGAAAGGCTTTGATCTTAATCAGGCTAGGTTTTGAAGCTTGCATAAAAATTATGGTGTCATCCGCATAGCTTAAGGGAGTAGCTAGTGTGATGGCAGAGGGAGGCTGTTATTCTGGAAGATGAATGAGAGACTCCTAGAGAAAGCTTCAGAGAAAATATTAAACAGGAAGGGGGATAGGGGATCACCTTGTTTGATACCTCTAGTGGCTTTAAAAAAACCTACCGGATTGCCATTGATAAGAGCAGAGAAGTAAGCCTGAGAGAGGTTATTCATCATTGCATTAAGGAATTGACCTGAAAATCAAAATCTAGAGAGTATACTATTTAAGAATTTCCAGTTCACCCTGTCAAAAGCTTATTTTAAGGTCAAGTTTAAGTATACAATTGGGGACCCTGTTTTTTCTGTCTGAGAACCTTATCATCTCCTGAAGATATAGAATATTATCATAGATATCTCTGTTCTTCATAAAAGCAGATTGGCTATGTGAAATCAGTTTCCCCATATAGGGTTTCAACCTTTCCATTAGGACCTTAGAGCAAAGTTTGTTAGCAATATTAGAGAGGCTAATAGGTCTGAAATCATCAAAGGAAGAGGGTGTAGGTTTTTTAGGGATTAGAGTTATCCAAGTACTGGTGATACCTCTTGGCATGTCAGAGCCTAAGAGGAAATCATTGACAGCAGCTATTAATTCTTCCTTAATAAAATCCCAGCATTTGGTGTAAAATTTGCAAGAGAAACCATCAGGTCCTGGGCTACTATTTTTGTTAAGACTCATGACCACTAGTTTAAGCTCAGCTTCAGTTACTGGCTTAGATAAGCTAGAATTATCTTGCTCTGTAATAATGGTAGGTATTTGGCTAAGAAAGTGAGGGTAGTAGGTGGAGTCAACAGATTGGGTAGGCTCAGTTAGCAGTTCAGAAAAATGGTGAATAGCTTCCTTTTGGATGTCTGAGTAATTATCTAGGCATTGTCCATGACAATTTTTTATTTTAGAGATGTGCAATCTGCAATTTTTTTCCTGAACTGTTTTATGAAAAAAATTGGGTATTATTATCACCACACTTAAACCAGTTCAGTCTTTACTTATGTTTCCAGTATTTTTCCTTCTCCTTTAAAGCTCTAATTAATAAGGCTTTTTTCTCATTAAGGTTGATGAGGTCAGTATCTGAGTGAGATAGGTCATAAGCAGCTTCCTGCATTTTTAGGTTATCCTCAGCAGTGGTGACATTGGAGTCAATATTACCAAAACACTCTTTGTTCCATATCTTTATCACTTTCTTAACTCGAATCAGTTTGAGGTATAGGCCCATCATTCCTAACTGAGGAACAGGGATGGACCAGTTATTTCTAATTAGATCTAGGAATTCAGGCTTGTTGAATCAGCAGTTGAGGAACCTAAAAGGTTTTGGGTGAGAGGGGACCTGAGATGGTATTTGAAAGAGAAGGGGTGAATAGTCTGAGGATTTCCTGTTGAGGACTTGGATAGAGGAAGCTGGGAATTTATTGCTCCACTGAATTGTACATAAACCTCTATCTAGTCTCTTAGAAGTAAGGTTTCTAAGTCTAGAGTTAGTCCATGTAAAAATGTTCCCTACAGTATTAATTTCCTGTAATCCTTTGGTGTTAATCCAATTATGAAAGTCCCTAATACTTCCAGGTTAGGAGAGCTAGGGCCATTATATTCCGAAAGTGTGATGATTGTGTTAAAATCACCTATGAAAACAGTTTCATTAGTTGGGAGGAGGTTAAGGTCATGCCATAAGCTTTCCTACCCTATCTGGTTCTAAGGGAATAAACAAAAACCACTTCCATATCTGTATTATAGCCTGTGTGGGTGATTTTAACATTTAGGAACTGATCATGATGGCAGATAAGATTAACAGATATTGAGTCGTTCCACATTAGCCAGATTTTGCCATTATGGAGAGGAAGGTAATGGTAGTAGTTTAGCTTCTCCATATAGGATTGGCATTGAGTATTATCATGCATGGATTCTATAATACATAGAAGTTGAATTTTCTTCTGAGAGATCAAATGTTTTAATCTAAGCATAGAAGTTTCAATTCCCTTAGGTTCTAGATTAAAAAATTAAATTTAAAGGTGTGTATCATTGTTCACCTGATTTGTGGCTTTTAGTGGCAGACCTTAGCATCATCTTGTTCAGTTGACTAAGGTAGTTTGTTTTATGTTTAGAATTACCTGGGCCATCATTCTTACATGATGGTTTAGTTGTTCCAATCAATGAGTCAGACTGAGAGTGGGGTTCAACTGAGTGATCTTTTCCAGCCTCCATAGAGTCCTGGAGATCCTGATCAGCATATTCATCAGTGATAGAGAGGTTATCCATATCTTGCAAAACAGAAAATCTGTTTTCCATCTTTCCTTGGTGTGAAAGTGGGGGATTAGTGGGAGAGAGCTGAAAAATAGTAAATTTGTGAGATCCAATCTGGATGGCATCCTTTGCATAGGTTTTGTAGGACCTGACTAGAGGAGTAATGCCTGTTTGGTTTAATAGATTTCCGAGAGATGATTGGAATCTATCAGAGGATTGTTTAGCAGGGGACTGATTTGGAGAGGGTGGTTGAGGTAGCTGGGAGGTGATAGTCAGAGGGACAGTTACTGGAGGCTGGGGAGCATAGGATAGTGGATCAGAGGCAGGGTTAGTTGTGGCTAACTGGTAAGCAACATTATCTGAGTTGGGTGCCTTATTAGGAGGCTGATTTTCAACAAACCTAACTGGAGCTTTGTCAAATTTGTTCCCAGTAGCATGCCATTGAGGCAGTACATAGTTTCGGGAGATAGCTCTACATTGGCTGAGCGAATGCCCTAGTTTAGCACAGTGATCATAGTACAGTGGAACATCTTCATATTCGATTGTGTACTTCCTATTGTTATTTATTGAACCTAATCTGATGAAGGTGTTTAATGGCTTCTGTAGATCAATTCCAACACACAGTTTGATAACTGAGGGTCTAGTTAGCATTTCAGTGGCTAGATATTTTTTAATGAAATTGCCAATACTGTTACCAATAGCATCGATTGATGAAGTATTATAGTAGTAAAGAGGGACTTCCCTGATTGTACACCATATAGGAACAATTGGGGATTCCTTGTGTGTTGAGAAATCTGGTGACCATTTTAGGACCTTCATCTGAACCCCATTGAAACTCCAGCTTCATTTAATCTAGCATCTCTGGTAGTAATTCACTTGGTCGAATCTGATGAGGACGTGTTTGAAATCCAGCGATCCCAATTGGTATTTCCCGGCGAACCCGACTGTCTTGAAAGATGACTCCAATTGTTCCATTGTGAGTTTTCCTTTAGTGAATTTTCCGACCAGAGCATTAGCGTAGTGAGCTGATAGTTTTGAAATCTCTTCGTCGGAGTATAGACATGCTGGTTCTCTGAGGTGTTCCGATTTAGGGGTCAGCTCAGGGTTGTTAGGAAGTGATTAGCATAGAGGAGGTGATTTGGATTGTAGGGCGGAGAAGAAGGATTTTTGGTTGTTAAGGGTGTTGTTATTGTCAGCCATATTGGCCGGCAATGAGAGAGTCGTAACCAGCGGGATCGCTAACGACGAGATGCGGTAGGAGGAGCCGTTACCGGCGAGAAAGAGGCGTTGAAGATTCAAAGTAACAGTCAGAAGGAGAGAGGAAGGAAAAGAACTAGATATGAGATTTGGTTAGTTCGGAATTGAGAGTTTAAGTTTTTTTTGTCAAATGTTGTTGGATTCGGAATCATGTCAAATGTTGTTGGATACATCATCACATTTTTTTAAAAATCAGATTTTCTTACACACATGAATATAGATATTAAAATAGTTGAAAATAGATTCAGTTGACTTCCAAAAGTCAAAATATGCTAGTTTATCTGGGATAGAGGGAGTATTGAAAATTAATTAGAAATTAACATACTAATTATAAATATATTTATCATACATTAGAACATGATGTTGTACTTTACCAATGATTAATGAAATCGACCTTAATTTTCAAAAACAAGATTATGAAGCTGTAATGAAATCATATTTATAAGGAGTGGGTTCTCCTCAAAAATTTTTTTTTATGATAGTTCTTATATGACCCTATGTTTTTTTAGAGAAGTGCTAATTTAGCAGTGTATTTGTTACTTAAGGGATGACCTAACCCTGTCTTATTAATAAAAATACTGATTTGACCTGACAACCATCAGCGGCATGGCAGCGATCGACGATGGCCTGTTATTGACCACTATTGACCCGATTATGAGAATTGTCGTGTTGTGTTGGCTCTTATGCATACCCATGTGTCGTCCCTTCTTTTGGGTGGACTTTCGTGTTATGTTTTTGTCGGACAACCATTTTTGTGTCGGATCTCGGCTATATCAAGAGATTTGAAGGTCTATGAAGGTCAGTTTGTTGGGTGTGTGGGTGGGGGTTTTGGGGTAGCCTTCAACCTTCCTCGTGATCCGCCAATACCTAAAGAGAATAAAATTGGTCCCCATAGACGGAGCCACTAATGCGGTTCTGACTCCTTCTGCGTGAAGATGAATACCAGGGTCGGCTAAGGAAGCTCATTCATTTCAAGTGAGTGACTACAAGGGAATCCTCGGGGAAGTCCCCAGGGAGAAGCTTGGATACTTGATCTGCCTCCACTCGAAGTCGTTAACAAATGATGAGTAGCTAACCTGAGTATAAATAAATGTTGATAAAATGATGTATTGGACTGATGTGTGTCCACTATATTTTTATTTGACTTTTTTACATGATAAATTTACCATTTCAATATAAAATATGATGGAACAACTAATTTCTTAAACTTTTAATATGTAATATCGATTTACTTTCGAGACTTTTTACACATAGTTATACGCATTAACATTTTATATTATAAATGTGTATAAATAATTTTTTAACTTTATAAATATTTTGATTGTATGTATGTAGTTTACTACATTTTAGAATAAAAAAAATCACTTGACCTTAGTTGACATCTACCTTTAAAATCTTAAATGGCGAACATCCATTCCCATATCAAAACATAAACATATATAATAAATATTGATAAATAATTTTAACGTTATGCAATGATAATTATAAATGAAAAGTGTAAATCTAAATTTAAAAAATAATGCAGCATCACCCCCTTATATTCTAGATTTGCAAAACATTGTATCATAACATGAGATTTGTAAAACATTATATCATAACATGGAATTAAGCAGCTGCATTTCTGATAATGATTTAGGTGAATTTGATTAAATTGATTATTGGTGTGATTCCATAGCAGATTAAAAAAAGTAAAAGTAAAAGTAAAAATTATAATCCCAAAGTCATTAAATGGTGTCGTAATAATTGTGGCATACCACGAGTGTACCAAATGTGATGCAGAAGATCTCAACTGCCTTCTACCTACCAAGAGAGGGAAAAAATCTACAATATGACTCTTTTTTTCACCCCAAAAGACTAAAGAACCACAATGGTAGTAGAGCACTTCTTATGTGCCATATCATGAATTTTGGAAAAAAAAAATATGTAAGAACCAACTACCAACAATGAAAAGTATTTTGTAAGCACTTCTTTTTCATTTCAAATTATAACTAATTAAAAATACAAAACAAAGTGTCAATCATTGGTTGGTTGACATTGCACAAATAAAGAGGTACACACTTCTTAAATAAGGAGCAACTCCTTATGAAAGGGTGGTTTTTAAAACTCCACAATGGTTCTCCTTAAATAAGGAGTGCTCCTTATTAAAAAAAGAAGAAGGGATTAATGACTTACATTGTAGATGCTCTAAAGGCTCCTATATATAGTAGGGAATTGAGCCTTCAAAAAGGCTCAAAATAGGGTGGAAAACCCTATGTGTATAAATTATGTTGTTTATTTTATTGGGATTTATTGTAATTTTACTGAATTAATGTGTACTTTAAATGTTTTATTTGCAACAAATTACACTTTTTTGGGTGAGGAATTAGGAGGAATTGGAAGAGCATTTAGAAATTAAGGCAGAAAATTGATAATCAAATCTACGGATAAACAATTCGGACGTGGCAAACCATGGAGAAGATTTGGGAAATATTTTGGAGGTGATTTTGAGATATTTTGACCTGATTTGATGAGATTCGAAGAGATATGCATAGAAATATTTTTGAAAATTTGGTTAGATCTTATCCCTTAATTTAGATGAGATTAAATTTCAAATTTGGAAGGAATATGCTTTGGGAAAGACTTACGAGTGTAATATATTGTTCGCAGACTTGGAGTCCGGCGGAGGTAGATCTTTAATTTCGGGGATTGAAGCAGAATTAAAGAGTTGGGAGTTTTAAAGTTAGATAGCAGACAGCATTTTGTTCCTGCACATTTTTCACCACCAGAGTATTGCTTCCATTGGTTTCTGTGTGCAGACAATTCTTTGGTTTGCATGCAATCAATTTTTGTTAATCAGATTTAGTTTGTTTACATTATGTTCGTACATTTTCATATTATTAATTTGTTCAGTTTAGTTTGTTATGGATAGCTAATTTATATATAAATTTTTTTCTTAGTTAATCAAATTTATAGAGTTCCTGACTTTTTTTAATTAAAGATTTAATATCGACATTCGTTAAAAAATGTTAGTCTAGAAATTGTTTTTTTCAATTTTCAGCCGCATACGTAGCTTAATATTTTCCATGTACCAATTAATTAATTATTTTTACCAATTCATCAAATATTCCTCAGGAGTATATATTACCTTTTGTCGTCTTGATTTTTATATGGTCAAAATTTTATTTGCATCTTGGTGAATTTAGTCCCACATTGGTAATGTATGATATTGAGAACACTGCGGTTATGAATAAAAGGTGAAGCTTTAGAATACCTTTCTTGGCATGTTGGCTAAGATCAAGTGTATTACTTGTTCTTATCACTTTAATATTTGATATGGGAGCCAATGGTTCACACGATATTAACTCTATTTTTAAGTGGGGAAGGTCCATTAAGGTAGCTTGCTACCTAGACCTTCGAGCGTTGCCCATGCGTTGCACTACTACTTGGGTCCCGCGTCTAATTCGAGTGTTAATTATTCAGTGGGTTCAAAATGTTGGTACATCAGCATTTCACATGAGTAATTATTTTAGTTTATCCTTATTAACATTGTTTTAATTGCTTTTTGAGAATCAAACTTTGGCCCTAAATATAAATGGGCTCGTCTCTTGAAAGACCATCTTTCCATAAGTTAAGTTGAATTAGTTATGAGAACTGCCGTTCATGTTGGCTCTTGTGAATGCTTATGTGTCACCCTCCTTTTGGGCGGACTTTCATGTTGTGTTTGTGTCGGGCAACAGTTTTGTGCCAAATTCCGGCTCTCTCAAGAGACTTGAAGGTCTAGGAAGGTCTGTTTGTTTGTTGGGTGTGTGGGTGGAGGCTTTGGGGAAACTTTCAACCTTCCCCGTGACTTGTCAATTCCTAAAAAGAAAAAAAATGGATCCCCTCAGACGGTGTCACTAATGCGGTTTTGATTCCTTCCGCGTGAAGATGAATCCTAGGGCTGACAGAGGAAGCTCCTCCGGTTCAAGTGACTACAAGGGAATTCTTGGGGAAGTCCCCAGGGAGAAACTTCAATACTCAAGTTAGTCTCATGATCTTTCTTGAGTAGAATGTACCAAAACGATGCTTACATTTTTGGGTGACCTACCCTTTATTTATAAGCTCTCGGTCATGCTCTCGTTGTTTGTGTCTTGTCTCCCCCCCTTTACCATATCGTGGCTTAGTGGAGGGATGTCATGGGAGGTGGTGTTCCCGGTACTTCTTTGGGCTCTGGTTGCTTTGTCCGCTGGTTGCTTTGTCCGCATGTTGGGAAAGGTTCGCTCCATATGTGAAACGAACCGTTTATGACGATCTGGGCTCTAAGGATGGGGTTTGGTGATATATGTAGTTGAAATGGGCAAATCCAGTTACTTCTACGAGTGAAAATGTATGCAACATATAAGTAAACAAATGCAGTCGCTAAATCAAAATGAACATAAGACAACAAATTAAAATAAAAAGTCATACACAATATAATTAACAAGTACACATTGACTACTAATAAATGTAACATATAAGTTAACATATGCAGTACTAATTCAAAATGAACAATCAATAACAAATGAAAACAAAAGGATACACAATACAACTAACAAGTACATACTGAATACAAAAAAAATGAAACATATAAGTAAACAAATGCTGTTTCTAATTCAAAACTAACAATCATCAACAAATGAAAATAAAAGGTCGTACACAGTACCACTACCAAGTACACATTGAATATTTAAAAAGGAAACATATAGGTAAAAAAAATACATTTCCTAATTCAAATTGAACAATCAACATATGAAAATAAAAGGTCGTAAGCAGTACAACAAGTACACACCGAATACTAAAAAAATGTAACATATAAGTAACCAAATGCATGGTATATACATGATGTACATAGCCCTAGTACAAAAGTCGTCTCACGAAACTGGCCCGCTAAATGCACATAGGTCAACCACTGTTTCGCCAAAAAGTAACCAATCCCAAGAATGGTGGAAAGGCAACACTCATCACGATATCCTTTGCTAGACCACGATCTAGGAGAGGGGAGAAAAAAATATGCAAGTCATAGCCATACGACCAAGGTTCTATAAATAAAGTCAGAGAATGCCCAATAAGGCAAGTGATCTTTACTCCCCAAAAATACAAAAGTGAGAACAAACATTGACTTAAAAGTCAGAGCTTCCTCCCTAAAGACCACCCCCGGGACTTTTACAGGTACTTGAACAAGATGTACTCGTCACATCCAATTTTAGAAACTATCACTACTCGGATGATATCCCTCACATCAATGGCACCTATCAAGGGGATCAATTTTTTTCTTTATGTATTTTTATAGTCGCTGGGGTTTGTCGGAGCCCGATGCCAGAGATACCATACATACAACAAACATACAAAGGAAACGAGTTATTCCCACACCAAAGGAAGCCAGCGAACAAAAAACTTGCTCAGTGGACCATGAAAGTTAGTTGAGACAGTATGTCTGAACGATTTTAAGCTCACTATACTAAAACAAACCACAATAAATGTATGCTTTCGTGTTACAACCAATTCAGTGTAAAAATAAATAAATAAATCAATATAATAATAATAATAATAATAAAAGATACATGAGAAACTAAATAGAGGATAATGTCATAGGGATCCCATAGCCATAGAATTAGACGCACTAAATCATGATCATGTAAGTAAAAGATCATGCTCGGGTTAATTAATCAGATAGACGGGTTACACGAGCCATGATGTGTCCATTTTATATGCTTTATTTAGTAGTATTTAGGATCACTTTTGTGCTCTTTTATTATCGAGAGCTTGTGTTTTACCTTGAAATTCACTTAGGAGAGGCAAAAGCAACTTTGTACTCTTTTACCTCTTCTAAGTGGATTTTGTGTGACAAGGGAAGAACACGGAAGCAACGAAGACCGGAAGACATTGAAGACTATACTTTCGAAGACTTTTGGATACTCACTTCGAAGACATGAAGACCGGAGGCCGTTGAAGACCATTTTTGGAGCCGTTGAAGACTTGAAGATTGAGAGGGATGACTATGAAGAAGACAAAGAAACAATGCAAAACTCTGGCTCCCGTCGCGACCCCGTCGCGACACCATCGCGAGTCGCGACCTACACCGTCGCGAGTCGCGACGAACTCGTCGCGAGTCGCGACCAACGGGCGGCCAGAAACCAACTTTATCTTCTTTGCACTATAAATACTACTCTCTTTCCTCCTCTTCTCCAGCTTTTCCAGCCCATTTTTCTCTGGGTTTTAGGGCTCCAAAACCTAGGTTTTTCTCTTCTTTCTTTTCTTAGCTTTTTCTTAGTTTAATTATGTCTTTTGTTGTTCTAGAGTAGTTCTTGTAATTGGGAGCTATGGATTGAAGCTTCCACTTCTATGTATTGAGAACCATTTCTATCTATCTATTTGGTGTTTTTACTATTGTGCTTTTATTGTGCTTTGAATGTTAATTGTTGATTCTATTAATGTTGTTGAGAGCTTGATGATATGAAATGCTTGGATCAATTGCTAGCTAGGGTTTGGGGGATTTGGGTTAATTTCCCCCCTGTTCTTGTTAGTAATGTGAGAGTATGAATTAGAGCTTTTGATTGTGTTAGTGTGTTGACAATGTGCTAGACGAATGTGATTGATGTTGAACTCTTTGTCATGTTCGTTTGTGTAGCAAACGAGAAGAGTTATATGCTCGTGGTCTATGAGTGGTCGCTCTTGACTAATCTCGTGTAATTGCATGAATTGGTTAAATGCTTAGTCACGGTGTAGTGGTCATAGGCATTGCCAAGCTTGTTGGTCCTTCGTGCTAAATTCCACCAATGACACCTTGAGTCGTGGTCGCGACTCGGGAGTCATTGGTGAGGTTTGACGAGAGATGTGGAACTCACTCTCGCAAACTACGAACTAAGAAGGATAGGAGTTTAGTCTCCACGACAAGTAGTTGAAGTATTGAATAAATGATTTAAATTCATTCTTGAAGCATTTGTTATTTGGCGTTTATGTATTCTTGACGGTGTGTTTCACTGCATGTGTGTCATGAGTTGTTTGAGCATAGGTAGTGCTTGTATGTTTGAATTGTTTAGGTGTAGGAACGTGACGAATTCCGTAGCGCCTTTGCATGAAGATCTATGAGCATGAACTTAGAACTCCTTGTGATGTGTGTGTTGTGGTACTTGCTAGATGGGTGTGTGAGTGTTGGGTCCCGAATGCTATATGATGGAATGTGTGAATGATTCGATGAACTACATTAGATGTGGAAGTGGATATCCGTTGCCCCCAAGGCATTTTATCTTTGTAGTTTAAAACCCCTTTTCTTTAGTTTTGTTTGATGATTAGCATAGTCACTTGACGTTGCTAGTTATCTTGTCTTTTTATCTTTGTTAACTTAGGAAACCAACCAACCAACCCCCCCCCCCTTTTTACTTTCTTTTATGTGTGTGTATATATAGTTACTCCTAGCCTAGTATCAACCATTGTGTGCTTAGACGCTTAGGAAGATCCCTCTTCTCTTTGGACGACCCCGATTTGCCACTATCTACCTAGTTGTAGAAAGTAAGCATTTAGGGCTTATAAATTATCTTTTGCACGGCGGGTGCGACGACCGCCCGCCCGTCAAGCCACTGAAACTGTCAAAATAGTTAAAGTCTCATAAATAAAAACATTGGTAACGCACCTCGAACCCTGATTAGGATAGGCACTCAGCCAGCGCAATAGGTACAACCCCCATATAGCCCAAACATATCGTAAATGAGCGAGGCGACATTAGCATCACTAGAATAAAATCAATATTAATGATATAAGAGAAATCTTGGCCTAACCAATAAGTTTTTCATTAGTCAAAGATCCATATAAAAACTAAGCATTACAACAAAATTGTTTGCCTAAACTACGAAACTTCCCCTAGGAAGAGTTACAACAAATTATATGATTTTGACTAGTTTGATTACTTATTTTGTTGTTTTAGTGGTTGCCATATAGCCAGCCCGAGCCGGGTGCGGATTGTACTCCCGCACTGGGTCCAAATATTTTGAGGGTCCAAAATACTATTTTAGAGCTTTATATTTGCTTGAGTCAAGTGCTAAAAATGACTCTAAATTTAGGCTGAAAGTGTCAATAAAACTCTGTAAAATGAGAAAGTACCCAAATAACCTTGACTTTATGATGTATGGGTCAATCTAACCATGTGCGCTGTTGACTTCAATTGTCAAAGTGAGATTCGTTCAAAATTTAAGGATATAATAATTTTACCCCTGGATTAAAAGGGTAAAATGGGGAATAAGCTTATGGAGGCAAGGGTATTTTCTTTGTATTAGGTCCGGTCAACACCCAAATTGATGAGTCAATGCAAGAATAGTGCCAAAAGCTTATAGCTGCACATTGTGTCATAAAGTTAGGGTTAGAAGTGTAAAAATACCAATTTTCTTTTTGCTTTAATTTTGTTTAATTTGGACCATTTTAAAATCCGAATTATTTTTTGCCCCACTAGATCAAAATGCTAAATTACTTTTCGGCCTATTCTATTACATTTTTCGACCCATTCTTATACATATAAGGGCCCATTCTTATATAGACCAAATTATTTTTTTGGTCCCCAACATATGTCACAGTACCATCTTTTGGTCCTCAAGTCAATACCATGTACATTCAGCAATTAACAAACACAAATTGATTTGTTTGGTCCCCAAACCAAATTCTGGGCAGTTTTCAAGCTAAACCTTCGCATGTGCCATTATATTTGATATGCCCAGGGGTAATTTTGTAATTTTAGTAATTTAAAAATAAATCCCCCCTATATTTCAAATTACCCACACCCAGATCTTAATCCCCAATTCTGATAATTTTCCTCAATTAAAAACCCTAATCCCAAAAACCTCTCATCCCACTAGAAATTTGCGACGGTTGAAGTCGGCGGTTAGCCTTCCGTTGTATTCCCATCATACGGGCTTTGTTCCCGACGGTTTAAGTGGGCAGCTTGGTGAAGGTTGAATGCCCTGTGTAGACGAATCGAGCCGACTGCATCGCAGACTCGTTACGAGGCCGATTGCGATGGAACCCTAGGTAAGCACAAAAATCATCGATTTCTCCTTTTTGCTTCCCCCTATAATCGAGGTTGTGGGTTTTATACTGTATAGAATAAAGGGATGGTGATGAATTGGATTGTGTGAATGTAGGTGACATTGGACGAACATAAGATGCTGGTGCTGCGAGAGCATAAAATAGTTTTAGTGCTAGAAATGGAGAACTTGACCACGATAAGCGTGTCAAATCTGTAAGCATGGGCTGAGTGTATGTATATAATTGAAGAGACGGATATCGATGGTAATCCCCCGTGGTTCTTGGGTAGTAAATAATTTGGTTTCTGTTTTTGAATGGGGTGGTCCCCATTTTTTTTCCTGAGTACTAGTTAGAATAGGATAGTGTTTGGTCCACAATTAGTGATAACATAGGATTGTTGTTGTTGGTTTGTTTGATTAGTTTAGATATTAATCTGCAAGATTCTATGGGATGAGATGAATTTAATCTCAGGGGGATTAATATATTGTGTAGGCCATATTAGGTAATTAAATTTTTTTATTTAGGTAGGGTTAAGGTTTATTTTATATTAATTCAGTGTTGTTTAATTTTCAGCTCCTGGTAGCAATCGGTTCTCTATTAGAATACACAGCCATGGGTACATGACCTGGGACCCCTTTCCAATGTATGTTGGTGGCTCAGTTTATATAGTAGATTTCTGTGAAGCTGATGATTTCAATTTGGGTAGGCTGGATTCTACCTATAACTATTTGGGTTATAGGGGATGGTTACGTGGAGTGTGTCTGGATAGGGGATGAGGTTCAATTCAATAGATATAGATCAGTTGATACTATTTCTTGAACAATCGAAGAAGATAGCATGTATAGGGGTCAAGAATGGGGTAGTTGATGTGTATTTTTTGGTCCTTGTTGGAATTATCTGTCTTAGCCTTCTGGTGAGGAACCTATGGAAGTTGATCAAAGGTTGGTTGGGAAAAATGGGGAGCACCCTAGTTATGATAATAAGAAGGTGAGGGGCAAAAGAAGGCCAAGAAAAGTTTTGAAACACAAAGCTCCTGAAAGGCGTAAGAAGGAGGATTATGACCATGCTGTTGTGAGTTATTACCAGAATGTGGCAAGGTCAATGAGGAAGAAATGTAGGACTATGAAAAAAAAGTGGCCAGTATGTTAATCCTAGTACTAGAAATGGTACTGCAGAAGCCTTGAAAAAATTTGACGGGGTCATACGAGTAGATGAATGACCCACCTCTACTCGAGGTCGTTAATTGTAGCAAATTAACCCAAGCAGAGGCACTGAGGTCAAAGGAGTTCAAATTTAATATTTATATTCTGCACGCAATCTCACTACTACGCTACCCAGAGGGTAGTTAGCAGTAAGCCCTGGGTGTGTCCACAGAGATGCTAGGGCCTAAGAATCAATTAAAACCTAACCTCGTATGAGTCGTCAATCCGTACGAGTGATAGGAATAGCTAGTAAAGCAAACAAGGGGGGTTGATTTTTCAATTAACAGTTACAAAATATAAAAGCAAAAAGAAATTAATCCATAAAGCTAAACACTTGGGGAGTCATTGCACAACATGGTTAATTTAATGTTTCGATCCTCGATTCCTTCATATAGAGATTTAAACAAATCTAATAGAGTGTTTATAACACGTGTTGTGGTCGATGACATACACTTCCCCGTACCTATCACGTTGTGTGCACTCACAACCCTCCATTGACACCGCCATCGTAATTAGGGGAGTATAACAAGGTCCGACCATTGTTGTAGATCTATTTCTCCCTAGTGTAATTATGTCCCGGGTATTCCACCATGAATGCTCTACTCCCCAATGGCCTATGAATTAGGCAAAGGGTCGTAGGCACCTTATCTATGACACTAGGGCCTCTTACAACCCTAGCTTGCTACTTTTCACTATCTCTACCCGCAATCTATTGGATTACTTTATGTAATCAGCTAAGATTGGTGTGATGACAAATAATTCAGAGTATTGCTCAGATTCCCCATTCACACACCCACGCGGACCCATACCCCATTACCCATAACACATTCTAGATTTCTCTTCCCAAGTGAGCATCAATATTTGCACCAACATGAATAAAGACTAGAGTGTGTGCTTATATGGAGTATACTATTCATGCAATTCAAACATTCAAAAACAAGTGACAATAATATCATGAACACAAAATTAGAATGAACTAGTGAATCTCACAAAATATCATATAACCATGCGCCTACAATTTATCCCCAAGCTATAGAAACTACTACATAGATATGGAATTCAAATAATGATTTGAATTCCACATCTTAGGATCAAAGAAAAATAAAAGAAACAAAAAAAAGAGAAGAGAGTGTTTCTCTCTCTAAAGTTGCTCTCCTGCTACAAGATGAACTAAAAAATGATCAAACTCTGAGAAAAGAAAAGAAAAGAAAAGAAAAGAAAAGAAAAGAGAAGGAAAAGAGGAGAAGAACTCAAAAGAGAGAGTTCTCCTCTTCCTTCTATCTAACTAGAGAGAGAGAAAAATATACATTATATCTACTTAGGTTTACTACAAGACTAAAGACTCTTATATACAGTAGTAAAATAGGCCAAAATTAGGTCAAAATCCTGGTCACCTTTCCCTCTTGCGGCTGAATCTTTCTCGAATAAACTACTCCAATATGTGAACTTTCTGGAGCTGATATTTAGTGAGTTGGATAGAGCTCGAAAAGATGAAGATTTTGATATATGGTAGAGGGAAATCGGATGAAAGTTGAGAGAGTTAAGGCAAAAATAGTAAGAAATCTTAAGTCAGCCGTTGCCTGGCGCGGTCCGCGCTGGGTACGTTGTCCTTGCTGGCATGGGCCGCTAGATCTAGTACAAGCCACTGCTTCATGCTGCTACGGGCTGCCAGATCTAGCATGGTCTGCATTGACTCCTTTGGTGCAGGCCGTGGCCTTTGGCTCAGGCCATCATTTGGAAGCCTTGGGTTTTAACCTCTGATATGCGGAATGCGGCCCTTAGCATGGACCGCCATCTAGAAACTTGTTCTGCTCAGTAGCTTAGCACGGGCCATCTGATTCTCCATACCCCAGCGGCTGGTCTCGACATTTTGCACTTGGAACAGTGTGGGTCGTCGTAAATGTGACGGTCTGCGTCCATACTTAGCTGAATTTAAGTGAAGGTTGAAACATGTGTGCGCTTCCCGTGGTATTTGGCGCGGTCTGCGCCATTGCCTCATGCTGAATCATTTTGTGGGGTCCAACTCCTCTGGCGTGGGCCGTTGGTGCCACCCATGAGTGGTCCGTGCCGACCCATGGACCATGGTCGGCTGAACTTCCTTCCTTTGCTATGGGTGAACTATTAGTCCGATTTGAGAGTTTTAGTAGTCGATTTTATAGTGCTCAAGAAGAAAAATATAATGGAATCAGCTTTCAAGGCTAATTTTCTTGGATCATTCTTAGGCATGGCGCAACTCATCGGATCACGATTCACCGTTTCTTCATTGGCCTCTTTGAACTCCACTGCCGCCTATCTTTGGCTCCAATCTCCTTCTACCACACTTTGATGTTCATGGCCTTTATATACTACCATTCTAGAGATGAATAATCTTCGATCTCTTCTACCATCCTTGCAAACGGCCTTCAATATCTCCAACCGCCCTTACAAACGACCTTCACATAGAATGTAGCCAAAAAGTACCACAGGCGACCTAAAGATCTAGGAGCCCATGGATATGAGATGTCCAATAGTACCAATTAAGTTTACAAAATGCATGATTTTGACAAGAAAATCAAACATGGCCGTCTAAACCCCTTGTCACGTAAAATCAACTAATGCTAGCCATCCACCACATAAAATAAGCTAATAACTATGCCGAATGCAATGGTTTATGCATTCATAATGAAGCACATCAATGAACCAGAGAGCATGGATGATGAGGGTTCTAGCACACAGCTTTCTCAACAGATTCCAACTACTGACTTTGGGGAAATGGGACACAAGGATGAGTCTACCAAGTCTGAATTTTCTCCTGAGATCAAAGATACTGATGAAGATGCATTTTGGGCTAATGAATAAGCTATTTGTGAGGCTAAGATAGTAGTGGCTAGACAGTCAACCGAAAAGGAAGATGAGAAGCTGGTGAAGAACAATGAAATAAAAGGACAAGAAGATGATTTCGTATAAGTTGTTTTGAGAGAAGTTGATATCAGAAAAGATAACATGGAAGAAAGTGTTAAAAAACAAGAGGGTGCAGGGAAAAGAAAAATGAAAAGGGTGCAGGGAGAAAGTGGGGCAATTGAAAGGGAAGAGAAAAAAGAAAGAAAAAGGTCCCATAGTAGAGCTTGTTAAAGATGATGAAGATGATGGGAAATTCCAAGACCCATATTATGACATGGATGATGATGAACATTTAGAGCAGGTTATGAAGGAGAGGGAAAAAACATTGGAGTTCACTGTTAGAGAAGACGGAAGCTGATGGCTCCAACAATTCTGAGGGGGACAAGAAAGCTAAACCTGGGAGCAATATGGCTGAATCAGATTCAAGTGAGGATATTGGTGATGGGGATCAACATAGTCAGACTAGTTTTGAAGATGATGAGAATGTTGGAAAAAAGTGGGTCAGGGTTCACAAAAGGTTTATGATGCCCAATGGTAACGACGATGTGGAGTTCACGTTGGGCAGGAGTTTGTTAATAAAGATGAGTTCAGATTAGCATGAAAACACCATGGGAAAGTTTGTAATATGAGGATCAGGTTGAAGAAGAAAAACTCAAGGATGTGTACATCAATTTGTGCAACAAACATGGGTAAATGCAATTGGATAGGTTCGATCAACTTCATGTAAAAGACAAAAAGCTTGGAGCTAACTTCACTTTTGAGAGCGCAATCATGGAGTCCTACATTCCTCCATGGGTGTGCAAGCTACAAATACCTAAGCGAGAGGCACAAGGCTGACTTGAACATTATGCCCAACATAAAGATTTATGAGCTTGTGCAAAAAGTTCATTACAACCTCAGGATCACCATATCCAGAGATGTTGTTTATAAGGCAAAGAAGTGAGCAATTGATGAGAATGTGGGAGACTACAAGAAACAGTATGTGATGATGAGGGATTATTGCAATGAGTTGCTGAGTGCCAACCCTAACTCGACCATTATGATGCAGACAAATAGAGATGATTCTGGAAATGAAGAATTTTGCAGAATTCATGTCCGTTTTGATGCTAACAAAAGGGGGTTTATGTCTGGGTGCAGAACTTTGATAGGAATGGATAGATGCCATCTGACCAGGCCTCCAGCACAAAAAGAAAGAACAACTCTCAAATCAGCTCTAGAAGTTGCAACAAGGGGTTATAATAGATGAAATTCAAGTAGAAATGGATTTTGTTAAGTTCCATTTAGAAAAACATCTTGATAAGGAAGAAGCTAGATGGAAGTAAATGGCAAAGCAACACTGGCTTGAGAAGGGAGACAAGAACACAAGTGTTTTCCATTCTTTTGCAAACAAGCGTAAAAGAAGGAACACCATTCATGGCTTGTTTGATAATCTTGGCCAGTGGTGCACAGATAAAAAAGATATCCATCCCCGCTAATCATAAACCACCTTAATAATAAGGTCCCCTCCAAGGTTTCCTCGACAATGAATATCCTGCCTTAAAGAACATGTCTCCAAATTAGTCCCCTGGTCCAGATGGAATGCGACCATCTTTCTTTCCACGATACTAGACAATCGTAGGCCCCAAGGTTACTCATGAAGCTTTGCAATATTTTAACGAGGGTAAGCCTATGCATGACTTTAATGATACTACCATTGTGTTAATCTCGAAAGTGCAGAAGCCAATGGAAATCACATAATTCAAGCCTATTAGTCTATGTAACATGGTATATCATATAATATCCAAATGCATAACTAATATAATTAAGGTTGTCTTCGATAAAGTGATATCCTCCTATCAGAGTGCTTTTGTCAAGAATTGACTGATCACTGATAATATCATCATCGCCTATAAAACACACCTAATATTAAAAGGAACACTGGGGAAAAAGGTCAAATGCCGATTAAATTTGATATGAGCAAAGCTTTCGATAGGATTGAGTGGCCTTTCCTGGTAAAAACCCTTGAAAATATTGGTTTTGATCAAGTATTCATTTACCTAATTGAAAGATGTATAGCGACAGTTCTCTTTCACATTGAATGGTAAATGCTTTGGATAATTCACACCCTCACAGGGCTTAAGGCAAGGAGAACCCCTTTCACCGTACCTTTTTATCATCTGTAGCGAGGTCTTCTCCCATCTGATACAAGAGGAGATTAGAATCAAGTGACTTTATGGTTTGATGATTTCAAGAAGGGCACCAATACTGTACAACCTACTATTCGCAGATGACACGTTGATTATAGGGGAAGCAACTCTTAAAGAGGCTGATGCATTAAAGAAGGTTCTACAATAGTACGAGGAAGCTTCGGGACAAAGAGTAAGCTTTAACAAGTCCTCGGTTATGTTTAGCCCCAATACATCTAACTAGGATAAATCAAAGATACTGAGCATGCGGCAGATGTTAGAGGCTGTCTTACATGAGAAGTATTTGGGCCTACCAACTATTTTTGGAAGATCAAAAGCTAATGAACTCGAATGGCTTAAAAATATAACCTGGTCAAAAGTTGAGAGTTGGGAACACAAACAACTTTCAAAAGGGGGAAAAGAATTTTTGGTTAAATTAGTACTACAACCATTCCAACTTACACTATGTCATGCTTCATGTTGCCTGACGGACTTATAGATGACATATACAAGTTGTATAGCCATTACTAGTGAGGGAGTTCTATGTGGACTAGGTTTTAAATACTTAAAGATCTTCAATATAGCGATTGTGGGAAACAAGCTTGGCGTCTACTATTTAACCCAAATTCACCATATCACAGCTTCTGAAAGCTAATACTTTCCGTCATCATCCTTCTTAGAAGCAAAAATATGATGGAACCCTTCATATGCATGGTATGGAGATCCATTTTAGAGGGAAGAGATTCGTTATCTAAAGGCATTTGAAAAAGAGTCGATTCAGGGATAAGCACAAAAATTTTAAATGGTCTTTGGCTACCAAGGCTGGAAAACCAGAATCCTACATCATTGGTGGAGGACTTCCCGAATGATCTAAGAGTTGCTCATCTAATGACAGAAAATTGCAAAAATTGGAATGGAGACTTGATTAGAAACACTTTCAATAAAAAAGAATCAACTCTGATATTGTTATTACCGAGGAGCACTATATCCTTGAACTGTGAGAGATGTATATGGCATCCAAAATTGACGATAAATATACAGTCAAATCTTAATATGACATTGGTATTACTTTTTCAAATTTGTCCTATGCAGGGAATATGGCGTCAAGTAGCACATGCCTTTTTCTACACAGGAAGAAAATTTGGAACCTAATAGTGCAGACAAAGACAAAGCTTTTCCTATGGTGATTATGCAAGAACAATATACCGCCAGCAGCTAATTTGCGACTTAAGAATGCAAATGCCAAAATTCTTTGCTTGACATTTTGTGAAATACACTTCAATGGCTTTCATTACCCCTTGGCACATCAATTATGGTTTGCAACGGACTTACATGAAAGAATATATCATTTCGAACAACTAAATGTCAGTATGTGGGTTCAGGATACTCTCATGGGAATGTGTGCACAAGATATGTCCATTATAGTTATCATGTTATCCCACTTTGGTACCACCAAAAATATTTTCTCCATGGGGAACAACATGACATTCACCCACAACAGTGTGTGTTATATGTCACAAAGCTCTAGTCAGATCTGACCAAAAAGTGTGATGATGCCATGTCTGAACCACCAGGCCAATATCCAAGTCCTCTACCATCTGAGCATAGAAACATACTCTTCTTCGATGCAACCATATATCTTCCTATTACATGCCTGGGCTGGAATATCTGATCCTCAAACGAAAACTGGCTGTATGGAAATACCAACACATACTTTTGTTTATTTGGTAAAGCAAGTAGAAGCCACTGCTCTATGCACTGCTCTGGTTACAACAATACAAAAGGGCATACAAGTCAATTCTATAAAAAAAATTGGGGATCTTATTCTCACCACTTCACAAAGATTTTTTTAAGCACATAAAAACCTTCTTGCTGGAACTCCTCAAGCTCAAACAGTACCATGGCCGAAAACAAGAACCAAGGTGGTGCTCAACTCTCCAAGATCACCTCTAACGGCAAAGAGAAGATGGAAAAGACTCCAGCAGAGAGAAAAACCTCCTACCAAAAGGTAACTGGTCTGGATTCTCCACCCTTTAACTCGCATGGCATGAAATTTGCTTCTTTTGATGAGTTGATTGAATGATTTCAAGCAAATAGAACTTCTATAGACTTGTCTAGGTTTATAATTTTGAAAGGGGAAGTCCTTGATGTGGATGTCAAAGAGCTATTTACTGGAGATATAGGGGATCTTGAGGATGTAGAAAATCATAGCTTCAGGCAGTTGAGAGGTGCATATGGTATATATAATGGCAAGGATAGGTTTCATGTTTATTCTTATGCTCCCAACCCTAGTAGCGTGAGAATTGAAGGAATTGAAGATAATGAGGCTAGGGGGATTTGAGGTGATTAAATCCACTAATAGAATGCCATTAGGGTTCTATGATGCGGATGCTGCCCAGAGGATGGAAGAGCTTGGGAGGCCTCTGATTTTGGTAGTGACAAAAAGTTAAGGAGAAGAGAATGTTTGGTATGTTCCAACACATAGGGCAGAGTCAGAGGCTACTGAAGATATGGAGGTTGATGAACATGTATTGGGGATTCCAGATGCTGATGTAGGTGACCAAGATCAGTATGACTTTACTAGGAATGCTTATGATGACATGGAGTACTTAGAGGGAGGAAAGATAGGGTATATGTGAGAGGGAAAGTAATTAATTTTTCAGTTGCTAAGATTAATAGGTTGTTGGGATTGAAAACTCCAGAATTTGAAGGAGTATTCTCCGATGAGTTGGATATTTCTGATGACAAAATTCTTGAGGTGATTTCTGGTGGAACCAACCCTCAGTGGCCAACTACATGATACTCTCATGCTTCATGTCTATCTTCGATATTTTTTTGTTTGTATCAGATAGTTGTGCATTTTTAGATCCCCTCAACCAACACCACAGCTCTCACAAGAGAAATTGCCAAACTATTGTAATGTGTTGGAACACAGAAACCAGTCAATCTGGGGTTTCTCATAAAGCAGAGCATTGTGCGCCTAGCTATTCTCCCAAGGCCAAACATGCACTGGATTATCCGTGCTTAATTTCTGTATTGGCTAGGAGTGAAAAGGAGAAGGGTAAAGCTAAGGATGTGATTGTTGGGCCTAATAAGAAGACCTTCAGTATGAGGCAGGTGCATGATTTACCTTGGGATCCAGAGGCGTCTACTTCTGCTGGTGGTGAGAAAAAGGCCAAGTCGGTTGTTCTAAATGCAAGGTTGAGGGTTATAGCCATCCAGATTGCTGCACTGGAAGCTGAAAATGCAAAGATTGGGGAGGGGGGGGGAGAAAGCTCGATTGGAAGCACAGACTCCTGCTCCTGAACAGGATTGATGTTGCGGTGGTGTCTATGTTCCAATATAGATCAGTTGATGGGTTTAGGGGGAGCAGACTTTATTGTTCTTTTTTATTTTATTTCTGTGTTTTGTTGCCTTTACCAGTTCTTGGCTCCAGGGGGAGAATATCTTGGAGTATTTTGGTGCTGTACTCTGAATATGAATTTTTGTGTTCCAGATTTCTGCTATTTCTTGGTATTCTTATATAATCAGATTCAGTTTCCCACATATGTTCCAACATAAGTGGATTTCTGGAAGACCTATGTTGTGAGATTAGAAATATTTCTGTGTGCTCTTAATTCCAAAATATTTGGGTCCACAAAATGCCAAAGAGGGAGATTGTAAAGTCATACGGTTTGCATTGACTAATTTATTGGAAATTTGTGAATTGATTTGGAAAAGAAAAATGTTTCCATGTTGGAACATACGTACAGCTACAGCCTGAAATGTTTATGCGGAAGAATGGAATACTGCAATTATGTTGATTTATTGAAGTTTTATATTCTTTAATATGTTAGGCGGTGGTGGAAGCATAATGAGTTTAAAGAAAATCCCTAAAAATATAGAATTGGATTTATGGAATATTGTGGGATATTTGAGTTAAGGAAAATCCCTTTATTTATTGGATTTGGATATACTTCAGAAGAAAATAAGGAATATGAATATTATAGAGATAATCATGGAGAGCTCTTATCTGCTCAATAGACTATATAAGTAGGACATTCAGCTGCAATACTTACGAACTTAATTGCAAAAATATGCACACATATTTTCTATCTTTCTGAGAATACTGCGAGAGCCAGCATATATATGTTTCAACATACGTAACATGTTGTTCAAATTTTGGATCATATACCTTAATTCCCTGGGAGGAGGAGATCCAGCATCGACGAGTTTCAAGGTCAGAGAGAGTGTGATCAAGGCGGATTGGTAGAAAGGGGAGCTTGCAGAATTAACACATTATAATTAGATAGATAAGTATAATTGTAACGTGTATGATGTGCCCATTTTATACGGTTATATTAGGACTTTTAAGATTCACTTTTGTATACTTTTGTGCTCTAAATGAGACATTTTGCCTTGAAGTTCTCTAAGGAGGGCTAAAATCAACTTTTACGCTTTTATTACTTTTCTAGAGAATTTTGTGTGACAAGGTAATTTGTTTGAAGACTTTGAAGAATACCTTTGAAGATTTGAAGACTTTTAATTGAGCTTTTGAAGATTTGAAGAAATGAAGAGGAGAGGAGGATATGAAACAAAAAGAAGAAAGAAGAAATGGTGCTGGACTTGGAGTCCATCGCGAGGTCGTCGCGAGCACGTTGCGACTCGCGATGAATGAGGGATCAGAAAACCTTCTTGCTTTTTTCACTATAAATACTCACCGTATCATCTCTTCTTCAAACAGCTTTGGACAGACTCTTCTTCTTGCATTTTTCTGGGTTCAAGCCCTAGTTTTTCTTTTTGTCTTTTCTTAGTTTTTGTAGGTTAATCATGTCTTTTAATTGTCTAGCTTATTTTTATCTTGGGAGCAATGAATTGAAGCTTCCGTTTATATATATATATATATATATATATATATATATATATATATATATATATATATCTATCTATTTGGTGTTTTTGCTATTGTGCATTTAGTGAGCTCTGAATGTGAATTGTTAATGGCATTGATGTTGTTGGAAGCTTTAGTATATGAATTGCTTGTGTGATTACTTGTTAGGGTTGGGAGAAAGTAGCTAATTCTCTCCTCTTTTAATGTGGAATCCAAGAGCATGAGTTAGATCTTCTTAATGATATTGATGTGTTGATTATTGCTAGATGAATGTGATGGTGTTGAATTCGTTGTCATGTTTGTTTTAGGTAGAAAATGAGAGAAGTCAATGAATGTCAATTGTTCTTGGCTAATCTTGTGTAAATGCATGATTAGTGGAAGTGGTGAATAGACTTTGTCATTCGTTCTTGAAGTCTTTGTTGTTTAGCATTCATGTGTTCTTAATGCTATGTTTCACTTCATTTATGCCATGTGTTGTTTGAGAATAGGAAGTGTTTGTATGATTGAAGTGCTAGAGTGTTAGGAAAGTGACGAATTCCTTAGCTCCTTTGCATGAAAATCTATGAACATGAACTTAGAACTTCTTGTACATAATGTGTTGTGATTCTTGCTAGATAAGTATGTTAATGTGGATTGTTCTAATATTTATCCTATAGATGCAATGAAAGGTTGAACCTTGAATGTGGTTTGTTCTAGGTTTAGCCTAATGAATGCTATGTTTGGTTAAATGACTATGTCTTTGGTAGAAGGCTTGTCGTTGTTTGTCTAGGGTGATCATCAATGAGGTTTGAAAATGGTCCTTCGTGTATAATGCCATTGATGAAATACCCCTATGGCATTATACACGAAGGACCATAGATGATCACCCTATGGTCGTTGTTTGTCTAGGGTGATCATCAATGAGGTTTGAAAATGGTCGTTATTTGTCTTTGCAAAGTACTCTTAAGAAGGAATGCATGTTGATCTTCCATTGGCATTCCCCATAGATAACAATGGTGATATGATGAGTGAATGGTTCAATGATCTACATTAGATGTGGAAGTGGATATCGATTGCCCCCAAGACTTTATCTTTCGTAGTTTTAAAACCCTTTTTCTTAGTTTTGTTTGATGACTTAGCATAGTTGCTTGACTTTTCTAGTTGTCTTGTCTTTTAACTTTCTTAACTTAGGATCACAAATCAACCAAACCCCCCTTTTACTTGATTTTATATGTATATATATATCTACTTCTAGCATAATATCGACCTTCTATGTGTAAATGCTTGAAAAAATCTCTTTTCTCCGTGGACGACCCTGACTTGCCAATATCTACTTAGTTGTAGAAGTAAGCATTTAGGGATTATAAATATTAACTTTGAGAGGCACGACGATAGCCTCCCAAATTTTGGGGCTGCTGTCGGGGAAGATGCGTTTATTTTAATGTGTTTAGGTGTATTTGGTTGGATATTAGCTAGTTGTTTTTATTTTCCACTTCTTGGTGGTTGTTTTTGTTAAGTGTAGGTATTGCTTGAGTTCTTGGTAAATCTTTATCGAGAATCCTTGCAATATGATTTCGGACTTTTGAAAATAAAAAGAAATAAAATAATGGAGCGTCTCACCTTGAGGGACCTCATGATGAGAAGAGGGGCTCAACAAGCAAGGTTTTGTAGGATGTGTCATTCTGACCATCCTACCGAGTCTTGCTATTTGTTGTGGAAGAGCATTATGAAAGGGAAAGAACCCTTGGTTTCCCAAACCAAGGGTATTATGAAGAGTGCTACCAAGAGATAGGAGATGTTTGTTTTCAAGGCAAGAAGCTCAAGAATGGTATCCATACCACAATCTTACAATCCAAAATGGAGTGGTAATCCGGATTGGTGGTATGAGAATGAGCCGAAAAACCAACAATACGAGCAAAATAGTTGGCCATCACCACCTTATACCATACCCCAAAACTAAGCCCAACAAGGAAGTTCAAGTTTGACACGTGAGGAAGTCATGAATATAATAGCAAATTTGAACAACTTTACTAGTGAAGAACCAGACACCTGGCTCTCCTCTAGTGTTGAGGCTATTAAGGGGCATGCGAGGAGCATATTAGAAGCGTTGGCCCGAATGGAAGCTTGTGATTCCAAAAATAATCCATCCCAAATCGAACTCGAGGATTCTGTGAGTGAGGTCACCATGGGAAATGATCTTTCGAAGGGGATGAGGAGTTGGTTGTTGAGAATGATAAAAAAGGAGGAAGAGGTGATTATGCTACATTCATTAGCACCGTCACCCATACCCCTACCTATTGAACCAACTCCACCATTTTTCGAAAGTTTTGAGGGAGATAAGAGAGGAGCCAAAAGACTACCCCAAGCCTCCTAACCACCCAACCCCCTTTAAACCATCTCCACCTCAACAAGACTTTCCTCTTGAAAGTTTTGTACCCCCACCTCTCTACTTTTGGACACTCATAGTGAAGGGGTTCAAGCCTTCACCATATGGATAACATTAGGGTCATGCCGACGACCTTAAATATACGGAGCTTTATCGTGCCGACGACGTAAATAAACCCGGCCTTTTATTTTGGTTTTTGTTGTTTAGTTTTTTTTATTCTGTCTTGTTCTCTTTACGGTGTGTTTTTCTGCGATTTTGTAGCAAAGTGAAGTGCATTGCATTGGAAGAGATAAAGGAATGAAATCCATGAGAACGGGAAGAACTCTTGGAATGTTGGTGAGAAAAGATCGAATTCTTTCTAAGTGCTCGGAGGATTTTTGATCGCGAGTCGCAACTACCTCGCGATGACCTCGCGATGGACCATTGCAAGTCACGATGTGATCAGAAGTTTTGTGTTAAAAATCAGCCCCCAGCCACCACTTTCTGCGAGTCGCGACTAGGTGTCGCAAGTCGCGACCAACAGGTTCTCGAGGCCTTGGGTTCTCAAGGCCACATGCCCTCGAGTCGAGCTGAGCTCAACAGTGCAAGCCCTTGAAGACCTCGGGTCCTCGAGGCTAAAAGCCTTCAACTCGAGTTGAAGCCCTCGAGACATCCTATCCTCGAGATCGAAAACTCTTGAGACATCATCCCCTCAAGACCTCAAGGCAGCAAGCCCTCGACTCGAGCAGAACTTGAAGTCCATCAGCCCTCGAGACCTCCGGTCCTCCAGACCGCAAACCCTCGAGACATCATCCCCTCGAGACCTTGAGGCATCAAGCCCTTAACTCTAGTAGAACTTGAAAGTCCATCAGCCCTCGAGACATCATCCCCTCGAGACTTCGAGGCAGCAAGCCTCGACTCGAGCTAAACTTAATAGTTCATCACCCCTTTGAGGCCGCAAAGTCCTTGGCTCAGGCCAAACCTAAAAGACCATCATTCCTCAAGAAGATCATTCCTCGAGTTAAACTGAAACCCTCGATGTATCAGCCCCTCGAGACCTCAGGTTCTCGAGGCCACAAGCACTCGATTCGAGCAGAAGTCCTCGAGACCTCGGGTCCTTAAGGCTGTAATTTGACTCGTGCTAAAGCCCTCGAGACCTCGGGTACTCAAGGCTGCAATCCAACTCATGCTGAAGCCCTCGAGACCTCGGGTCCTCGAGGCTACATTCCCTCGACTCGAGCTGAAGTCCTCGAGACCTTGGGTCCTCGAGGCCACAAGCACTCGATTCGAGCAGAACCCAAAAGTGCATCATACCCTCAAATCCTCGGGTTCTCGAGGCCAAAAGCCCTCGACTCGAGACCAAAAGCCCTCGACTCGAGACGATGCATCGCGAGTCGCGACCAGTGCTATCGCGAGTCGCGATGAGAAATCCAACTTTTTAACTGAGCTTAAACACTGCATAATCCTTCCTTCTTCTCCAAATACTCCCAAGAACCACTACATATCCACTCATTCCTCCTCCATTTCACATATATTGACATATGAAAATTCTTGCATCTTTATGGTATCTTTGTTGATTGTAGTATGTCGACTACATCATTGAGTCTTTAATTGCTATGTTCTATAATGATGCTTGGATATGTGTCGATATATGTTAGACATTTTTATTGGACAATCTTATAATGGTGATTGCATGATGGATTGGTTGTTCTTTGATAATACTATGGTTATTAACTCTTGATGCTAAACCTAGCATTACAAATCCTTATGTACTTGTGAGTTTGATGTTGTTCTTTGTGGTGTTAGTCTTGATCAAACGGTGCCAAGGAGACAACGTTTTGCTTGAGGAGTGAGTTCTTCTACGACACTTTTGCTCCCCCTTCCGGCTCCGAAACCAATTTCGAGATCGATTCTATAAAAGTACATTGGATTGCACCATATCGCCGGTAACTATGCGGAGAAACGGGTGTCACTCTACCTCTTATCTTGA
This sequence comes from Rubia yunnanensis, assembly GCA_037428765.1. Lineage (NCBI taxonomy): Eukaryota > Viridiplantae > Streptophyta > Magnoliopsida > Gentianales > Rubiaceae > Rubia > Rubia yunnanensis. Next base: position 110,099,984 of record CM075061.1, on the reverse strand, counting down.
GTTTTATTATTCTTGCCTTACATGTTTACATTGAGGGTAATGTAATGTTTTAAGTGCGAGGAGGGGTTAGAGGACTCACATGCATGCTAGCTTCATTTGAAATGCTTTTTGCTACTTTTGACTGGAAAAACATGAGAAAAAAAAAGAAAATTTTGAAATTTTGAAAAAAAATATATATAATGAAAAAGAAAAAAATAGAAAGAAAATAAAACCTGCTAAGTTGAAAACCCAAGAGGGCAACTTAGGCAACATTGGGGGCCCGGATATGTCAAAAACCCGAGAGGGCGACCTGGGCAAAAATGAGAGGCCAAAATGTGCGGAAAAAGGTGAGATGTGAGCCAAAGAAACATGATGTGTGGCTAGGATGAAAACCCGAAAGGGCTCCTAGGTAAAATGAGAGAAAGAGATAAAAAGAAAAATAAAAAATGCTATGATTTCACTCATTTGCCGGCGTTGGAGTCATAAGGCTACAGTTGTCATATGGATGGATCGGGTAGCTCAACATATTTAGACCTCTTGGGTTGGGTAACTTAGTGGGTTAAAAAACGAAGTATGGGTATGTAGTTATTGATTCTTTTATACTTCATTTTGGTTGATATATTGGCATTGGGTGAAGCATGTATTTAAACCTCCTCTATGGTTTTTACTTCATTTTATGTCATTGGAGTTTGGTTGATATATTGGTATGAAGTGAAGTATGTGCTTGAACCTCATCATGGTTTTAACTTCATTTTGTGTCATTGGACTTTGAGATTATCAATTCGGGACTTGAAACATTTTTATGGGTAGTGAATTCATAAGTGGTAGGTTTGGTTAGATTTAGGAATTGGGGTTGTGTGTGTGAAAAACTCTCATTTGAGTTTTGATTTTGGGATTTATGATATTGAGAGTTTTTGTGAAATGTTGATTGAGGGAATATTAGTTAGGATGTGGACATATGAATTCCTTCGTGTGCTTAAATCTTTTTTTACTCGAGGGCGAGTAAGGTTTAAGTGTGGGGAGGTTTGATGTGCCCATTTTATACGGTTATATTAGGACTTTTAGAATTCACTTTTACATACTTTTGTGCTCTAAATGGGACATTTTGCCTTGAAGTTCTCTAAGGAGGGTTAAAAGCGACTTTTACGCTTTTATTACTTTTCTAGAGAATTTTGTGTGACAAGGTAATTTGTTTGAAGACATTGAAGTCTTTGAAAAATACCTTTGAAGATTTGAAGATTTGAAGACTTGTAATTGAGCTTTTGAAGATTTGAAGAATTGAAGAAGTGAAGAGAAGAGGAGGATATGAAACAAAAAGAAGAAAGAAGAAATGGTGCTGGACTTGGAGTCCGTCGCGACTCGCGACGGACGAGGGTTCAGAAACCCTTCTTGTTTTTTGCACTATAAATACTCACATTATCTTCTCCTCTTCAAACAACTTTGGACAACCTCTTCTTCTTGCATTTTTCTAGGTTCAAACCCTAGTTTTTCTTTCTTTATTTTCTTAGTTTTTGTAGGTTAATCATGTCTTTTAATTGTCTAGCTTAGTTTTATCTTGTGAGCAATGGATTGAAGCTTCCATTTCTATGCAGTAAGAACCATATATATATATATATATATATATATATATATATATATGTAGTGCTTTTGCTATTGTGCATTTAGTGAGCTTTGAATGTGAATTGTTAATGACATTGATGTTGTTGGAAGCTTTAGTATATGAATTGCTTGTATGATTACTTGTTAGGGTTGGGAGAAAGTAGCTAATTCTCCCCTCTTTTAATGTGGAATCCAAGAGCATGAGTTAGAGCTTCTCAATGATATTGATGTGTTGATTATTGCTAGATGAATGTGATGGTGCTGAATTCGTTGTCATGTTTGTTTTAGGTAGCAAATGGGAGAAGTCAATGAATGTCGATTGTTCTTGGCTAATCTTGTGTAAATGCATAATTAGTGGAAGTAGTCAATAGATTTTGTCATTCGTTCTTGAAGCCTTTATTATTTAGCATTCATGTGTAATGCTATGTTTCACTTCCTTTATGCCATGTGTTGTTTGAGAATAGGAAGTGTTTGTATGATTGAAGTGCTAGGGTGTTAGGAAAGTGACGAATTCCTTAGCTCCTTAGCATGAACATTTGGGAACATGAACTTAGAATTTCTTGTGCATAATGTGTTGTGATTCTTGCTAGATAAGTATGTTAATGTGGATTGTTCTCATATTTATCCTATAGATGCAATGAAAGGTTGAACCTTAAATGTGGTTTGTTCTAGGTTTAGCCTAATGAATGCTATGTTTGGTTAAATGGCTATGTCTTTGGTAAAAGGCTTGTCGTTGTCAAATCTATGGCCTTCGTGTATAATGACATTGATGAAATACCCCTATGGTCGTTGTTTGTCTAGGGTGATCATCAATGAGGTTTGCAAATGGTCGTTGTTTGTCTTTGCAAACTACTCTTAAGAAGGAATGAATGTTGATCTTCCATTGGCATTCCCCATAGATAACAATGGTGATAGGATGAGTGAATGATTCAATGATCTATATTAGACGTGGAAGTGGATATCGATTGCCCCAAGGCTTTATCTTTTGTAGTTTCAAAACCCTTTTTCTTAGTTTTGTTTGATGACTTAGCATAGTTGCTTGACTTTGCTAGTTGTCTTATCTTTTAACTTTCATAACTTAGGACCACCAAACAACCAAACCCCCATTTTACTTGCTTTTATGTGTATATATATATATGTATATATATATATCTACGTCTAGCATAATATCGACATTCTATGTTTAAACGCTTGAGAAAATCTCTCTTCTTCGTGGACGACCCCGACTTGCCGCTATCTACTTAGTTGTAGATAGTAAGCATTTATGGCTTATAAATATTAACTTTAAGAGGCACGACGACGGCCTCCCAGTGTACTTTGTATTGTATCTTTCTGATTAGTGGATGGTCCAAACCCCGCAGATGTAGATGAATTTCACCGAACTGCATAACAAAGTCTCGTGTCTCTAAGTATTTACTTTAATACATATTTGGTTAAATAAGTTATATTGGAACGAATGAGTAATAATTCAAAATAATTCGGTAAAACCAAATTTCAACTACCATATTCTCCATTTGAAGATGGTTTTAATAACAAATAGAGTGAGAAAGTAGTGCCCCTCTCCATTTTTATTTTAAAAGTTGCCCCCCTTTTATAAAAATACAGATGATTTAATTATTCGCATGTCGAAATTGATGCAGGTATATATGCTTGACAAAAAACATTTGAACATGAATAGGATAGGTGGTGCAACATCGTTCTTCTTTTGGGATGTTGGTTGATGTAATCAGCCAGCCATCTGTTTGGTTAAGAAAAAAAGGTTTGGTGGATGACTCAATTTTCCATTTTCCATTTTCCATTTTCCATTTGGGCTTTTCTAAATCAAAACAATTTCAGCTTTCTAACTTTGTTAAACCTCTGTCTCAAATTAAATTTCACATTTTACTATTAGATACTATTGAGTATTAAACTTTGATCATATATTTAAATAGGTATATAAGCAATAATATTATCGTATGTGATATTATTGAATTCGCCATAATAAATAGTTTCTAAAATGTAACTTTTTATTTGCCAATATTATACGTAGTTAAATATATTTCATGATAATCGTAAAAAATATTCAATACAATTTAATCCGGTACAAAGGGAATATAAGTGTTGGCTATAAAGGCAAAACCGTTTCAATAATAGCCCGATGTTGACGTGAACCACTAAATATTCAAACATCTCTGTTGATTCAGCTAAGCATTGCCATCCCTACTTCTTCCCCGTCCCCACTTCTTCCCCACCCAGTCCCATTTCTCGCTATTCACTTGTGATGAATGTTAACATTCCCCAGTTCTGAATAAACGGTATACTTTCTATTATGATCTATTTCTAAATAAATTACAAACAATGAGAACTTGCCATTTTTAGTAAAGTTATCTGTTGGTGAAATGACCAAAATGCCTCTGTACCATGTAAAATTTATAGTCATTAAGACTGATTAATTAGGGAATGGGTACAATATTTGGATAGGCATCCAGAGATTGGTGGTTGACGTGAGGTTAAAAATTTTAAACTCCCTACCACCATCTCATTTCCACACGTGTCCTATTTACGCCTCATATGCTCCATTATTGCTCTCCCCACGCTCCCAAAGCTATTAAACGCTCCATTATTTTCTTCATTTCTCACATAATCTTCCCAGCCCATCCTACCCTCTCCCAATTATGAAAACCTTAGCCGCTCAACCTCTTTTTTTGTCATCGTTCTTAGTTGAAAACCTGTGTTTTTTTGGTTGGTTTACTTGATTAAATATGGTTTTATCACAATTTGTTGTTTCGGATCTAGGGTTTTCTTGATTTGGTTTGGGGTTTTGAAAACGAAATCGATTTCTTCACTTTTTTGAAATTAAATCACAGCTTTTTAAGGCTCAATTTATGTTTAGCCGGTTGATTTAAGGTTTATCTAGGTTCAGATCTAAGGTATTTATCGTGTTGGATCAGTGGTATTTTCCTAGTGTTCTTGGGTTTTTGTTATTGAAAACTGGATGCATGTGTCTGATTCTTGGCTTTCATGTTGTTTTTCGAGGTAAATGAACTTGGGTTCGTCATTTTTGAACTGAAATTCATGCTCTTTGTGGTCTGGGTTCCGAACTAAGTTATTTCTGGTATTGTAACTATGATATTTGCCAGTGTTCTTGGGTTTTTGTTGTTGAAAACCGAATGCATGTTTCTGATTTTTTTTTAATTTTTATGTTATCTTTCGAGGTCAATTATCTTTGGTTCTTCTTTTTGAACTGAAGTTCATGCTATTTGTGGTCCAGGGTCCGATTCGAGTTTTTTCTTAGGTTGGATCTGTGATATTAGTCAATGATCTTCATTTTTGTTGTTTAAAACTGAATGCAAGTATATGTTTCTTCATTTTTAAGCTCCTTTTTTTAGTAACTAATGTTCGGTTTGTGATATTGAAACTAAAATTGATGTTCTTTGTTTGTTGGGTTTAGATCTAGGGTTTTGTTGTGTTGGATATGCCATATTAGCCACTGTATGTTGACATTGTGTTTGACCAGTTGGGGGTTGATTAGGGTTTGACAATTTCTTTTTGAACTGCTTCTGATGTGTATTGTGAACTGACTATGATTATAATGTGAACTTATTCTGATTATACTATGAGCATTTTCTGATTATACTGTTACCTGACTCTTATTATAGTTTACTGATATATGCTGATTGTTTGCATCTGAACCTGATGAATCATGATGATAGGGTCATGGCTGGTCAGGGTCCCTTGTTAACCCTTGAGTGAATCTGAGTTTGACTCTCAGTTTTAGTCGAGTTTTGACCCCACATTATTTACTGGGATTGATGACATTGAGTTACAACCCAAGCCCAGTACAGTTATCCCACCCCAATACCCTGTCCTTGAAACTGATTCAGTTGAGTCTTGGGATACCCCTGTTGCCACACATTTTAGCCATGTACCTTAATCTGTCCTATACCACTCAGAATTAGATATTAATTTAGATAAAACACAACCCCCTGATACTGATCCTGATAAAACATAGCCCCTTGATTCTGATATTAATTCTGATGAAACCCAACCCCCTGATTCCGATGAAACCCAACCCCCTGATACTGATCCTGATACTGATCTAATACAAGCCAACCACCTGATTCCGATGAAACCCAAACCCCTTATTCTTATAATCTTATTCATCTGAATCTTAGTGTGATCCACATCATTCAGTGTACTTCAAGGGTAACAAATTCCCTAAGTAGGGTGAGTCGGGTTTCTGGCAAACTGTGGCTTGTCTATATCCTGGTAACTTGCCAAAATATGTGCCTGAAAGTGATTATGATGTTGAAAAATAGTTTCATTACTCACAGGTTTGTATTTTTGGTTCATTTTCAGTTCTTCTTTTACCTTCAAATTTCAAATTGTTGAACATATACTAACTGTCTACCTCTTAATGCAGGCTTGTTTATACAGTGTGGTTGTTGTTGCTTTTTACAACAACTACTTCATTCTATGTTTGTCTATGATAGCCTATGTGCTACTTGTCTGTGATAGCATGTGTGCTACTTGCTTTATGCTGGGTATTTGAATTTGTGTGATGTTTATGTTCAAACATACATCCACTCAGATTTAGACTCAGATTCAGTTGAAACCTAGGGTGGCTATTCCCCATTTTTCAACTGAATCTGAAGCAAAACCTGAGTTAGGCAAGGAATGTTTCAGATTAGGGGCAATAATGGGAGCAGTAATTTGTGATGCATGTTTATGTGGTTTATATATGCAGTCATGCAGTGTTAGTCCCTAGACTTACCCGATCTTGGCACGGAATTTTTTTATTGATACCATAGCTAATATGTGTGCTAGTTGGGTATGTGCTGGTTGAACCCATAATTAATGATGTAGTTGTGATGAATGAATAAACATGCAGCCATGCCTATAAGTTGCTAAACTGATCCGATCTTAGCGGGGTATGATGTGATTAAACTCAGCTATGAAATTATTTGCTTAGTTGACCATGTTATAGTTGGTAGCCACCTGTGATGATACCTTGCATGTACACTTTGACAGAAACTATGTTTTTACAAACATTAGGATAAAAAATTTATAGTGTTTGTCCCTTCGTTGTTATATGTTCCACCCGCTTGTACTATTGATCATTCTGGACTAACCTGTTTTGCCTCATACTTAGAAATAGATTTCTAAACACAAACTTTTTAAAAAGCTTCATACAAAAAGGGAGTATAGCCCTCCCAGATTTTACAAGGTTGCTCTATAAACATACCTTAACAAAATAACTCATATGTTTACCCTAGACCTGAATCTAGAAGCATAACCCTACAAAAGTACATCTGTTGTATATTTACACTAACTCCATCATGATTAGCAAATCCTATATGTTCTTGGTTTTGCCAATAGACACCATGTGTTCCAAACAACCTTTCCCAATTCAGAATTCACAGTTAGATTGTAGGATAACAAACCAAGTCTTCTTAGCCTTTCCTTTCCAACATGTGGCTGTTTGAACTCATTACCACATCTGCATTTCATGATTTCTACCATAACACATTGCAAGCTTAGGAATATCTTGTCTATGACCCTAGGATCCTCCCTATCAAATGCATCATACACAGCTTGTAGCAGTCCATCTAGGTTTTAGCTAGGGTTTACTGCTGTAAACTTTGAATTAAGGCAAAAAAATCCAAGTCCAGAATGTTTAAATTAGGATATTTGAATGATAGCACACTAACTGAATGTTACATCCATCTGAGGTGGCTGCAACTAAAAATCTAGGGTCATTTGCAATTATGTGGCCAGTGGCATTATCCTGTTGTATGAAAATGTGTTTGCTTGCCCAAATTGGCCAGTTTGCTTTGATAGTTGGTATGAGTTCATGGATAAGCTTGTGTCTAATGACATCCTAGGTTATGGATGATATTGCTAGTGGCATCATGGTTCCCCTAGGTCTATTTACTGTTGTGTACTTAGCTGCTACATGCTCAACATAAGGAAACACCTCTATTTTCCCATCAAACATTACATAACCCTCTATGTCAAATATAGGTCTACACACAACACATAGAAAAATGAGTTTTGGTATGTAATGCTTGCTTTAGGTGCTTCTATATGGTTCTGGTTCATTGAGACCAAGAATATACCTTGTTGTAGCATCTGTGATCTAGAACCACTTTTCATTGATGTGTATGATGTTGTGCATGGTCTTGAACTTCATGTTGCACTCCAATTTGCTTAAACACCATTCCAGCCTTGATTCTTTCTAAGCTATTGCTAGGCATGGATGAACTGCATTTGCGTGGCTTCTTATCTCCTTGCTTGCTATTGCTATGTGTATGTTACTTTTCCCAACATGCAGCTTGGCGGATGTGCTTCGGGATGTACACCTGAACTTTAGTGGCAATGCCATTAAAGCCTCCGGGTCGATTGGCTTCTTGCTTCTTTCAAAACACCTGTGTCTTCTCGAACGGGCGCACACAACCTCTCCATTTTGAAGTTGCTGCCTAACTTGCGCCCATATTGTGCTGATGGTCCTAACTGAGCATGACAATCTTTCCGCTGCCTCGACTCTACTGCTGTTCTCCAGCTGCCCATTTTTTATGTGTTGAAGTAGAAAATGGAAATCTCATGCCTTTGTTCATCAGTGAGGTTTCTCCCCACCATCACATCCCCACTTTTACTTGATGATGAAGATCAGAAAGAAGATGGGTAAGGGATTTCTGAATTTGGCCAGTTCTGGAAGAGCTGGCCAAAAAGGATTCTGAGGGCTCTGGTTTTTTTTGTTCTGTAGGGTGTGAATGAGTGCTGTAATAAATGCCCCTTTTATAGATTAGAATTATGGTTTTTGGAGGTAATGAACAGTGAACGAAAAAGTGTAAAACTGGCTCCAAACCTAAAAAATTTGGAGCCAAAGATTAAATTTTGGAGGGAATAATCACAGCTTTGGCATTATTTAGCACTGTTTTCGAGTCAAGTTGGGAGCATGTAATTTGCTGATTTTGACTTGTACCTTTTCAGCCTTTTGGATTGAAAATGGTCATTTTGGCACTGTTCAATTTTGAATCCACTTTTCTCTCTGTTGCAAATTATTCACAGACAGAGGGATTACTTTAATTATAAAATTCAAAGCTTAGTCCTAGAAAGACAACATTTACATAAGTTATAAAATCATCATGCTACGTACTTTAAATTTAAATGTTATATTTCAAAGGTGTTTTAGATACAATTTTTAGTAAGTAAGATGTACTCCCTCCATCCGAGTCGATTCTGCACACTTTCCTATTGGACTATTCCAGGTAATTCTGCACACTTTTATCTTTTTGAAACATTTAACATTTTAAATGACATAATTACCCTTACAAATTAATTTTTTTACAAAAGCCCACAAAGCTATCCTCCTCAACCATATATTCTTCATATTTCGATAATTTTGCCTCTACCTCCACTTTTTGGCTCCGCCTCTTCCTCTGCCATCGCTCTTCCCTCCGCCTCCGCCTCCGCCTCCGTCTCCAAACCCTCCCCTCGCCTCCGACTTTGTCCCCGCCTCTGATTCCAAACCCCCCCACCTCCACCTCTGTCCCCGCCTCCTCCCTCCTCTCGCCAACCCTGTACCAGATCCACCACCAGAGGAGGAATCGCTTTTGACGGAACCAACGACGGCTTGAGCTTGCGCGACCCATACGTTCCTCCAGATCCACTAGCATGTTCTTCCATCTCTGGTCCCCTTTCTTCAACTAGATGCCAAAGTCGTACAACCACGATGAAGATGGCTATGGCAATTTGAGTGAGCAAATGGAGATGAAGATTTCAATTTTTCTTTGGTTAAGAGTTTGATTTTCTCTTGGTATTTGTTCGGGTCAACCTGCAAATATGGAATGTTGAGGTTGAAGAAGAAGACAGAAAGTTGAGGTTGAAGAAGAGGCGGAGTTGAAATGGAAGAAGACAGTAGATGAAGAAGACGCAGAAAATACAAGAAAAGTTTGGAGAAGACAATGGCCATTTTGTCATTTCATATCACTCAAATTAGAAGTTGGGTTTTAGCTTTCTGCATAATTCCCTGGGACGGAGGGAGTAACTTATTATCTATTTAAGTTGAAAAATATAGCATCTCAAGAGTAGTAGCGGATCCATAACCGAAGATGAAGGGGACAGTGTTATCTCACGTGAAATTTTTAATTGTAGATTTTCCTAACGTATTCAAATACTTTCATATGTACTAAAATTTATATTACGTTATTTTTCAAATATGCATAAATATGTACTAATTAATGATAATGTATAAAGACAAATTAGAAGCTATACCATAAATTTATATATATTATGAATTGTAATGTGTAAGTATTATGATATTATTAAGAGATTTTTTTCATCATATAAATAATTATTCAGCAATTGTAAAATGAAAAAAAAAGAATCGCATAATTTATTGGCATAAAAATAAGAGATTGTAAATTAATTTATCAAAAATGTTTTTGAAAGAAGTAGATTTTACCTAATTGACTCGAAACTTTCCATTAGTTAAAAACCCAAGCAAACACCACTTAAATATATAAAAGTTAGTTACAAAAGAGAGTTGCAATGGATGCTTTTTCTCTTTTCGTTAATGGACGTCGCTTGCCGCTGCAATTTCATGCAAAAGTAATTTAGGCGGAACCACGTATAGGCGGGGGCAGGCGCACGCCTGCCCTGAGATCCGTCGGCCAGGCGGGAATTACTGCTCCCGGCCGACGGAAGGGGGTTTTCGCCTACGGCGGCGTAGGCGCGGACCATGGATGCCAGGATTTTAAGGTTAGTTGAAGTTCTGTTTGTTAAATTAGTGTTTGCTTAAAAGGGTCGCCATCTTTTATCAATCTTTGGTGTGAAAAGTGAAGGCTTTTTAAAGAAATGATGTATAGACTGTAGGGTTGTAGAGACTTGAGCAGAATAGCGCCACAAATTGCCTCTAGCTGGTTCAAATCGAGGTTTCTTTTTATTATTTGTGATTTTGATGAATTCAATGAGTATATTACTTTGTTGTGTTATTGGATCAAGCGAGGGGTTTTCTGTTCTGGGTTCTTGATATTTTGTTGATTTTGCGGAATCCCATGAAATTATTCGGAAAGATGAGGTTTTTTTTTTTGTGTTTGGGTTTTGGTTGTGGTGAAGATTTTGTTGGTCACGGATTTGTATTGATTGGAAAGCTTAGAGCTTTAGTTTACACTGTCCAGTGACTTGGCATCTTTCTGAATCTCCACTTCTAAGGGAATCAGAATATTTGGAATAATTGTTTTGGAGAACAGAAATAGTGATCATGCAAATTTCTGTTTCAATGTGTGAAGTAAAAAATCAAGATTCTTTTGCAGTGTTTAGTTTAGTTTGTGCTCGGTGGACCTATCCGGTTAGGGTCTTAATCATAAGATATGATTACTTAGTTTTGGCGCATTGTTCTTGTACTGCTCTCTCTTCAATAGAGAACAACATTGTGGTTTCTGTGGTGGCTTTTGACTCATTTGTGTCTTTGCAGATCCTTTCATTCTTTACCTTTTGCCAACACTTTGGCAGTTGACGAATTATCAGGCGCAAAACCAGCTGAAGTACACAACCTATGTAGGTGCTTCATCTTTACTAACTTTTGGTTGTCTATGGTTATATGATCAGTCTATATTCATATATAAACAGTAAGACGTGCCTTGACTGAACACCTTGATGCTATATTATCCATTTAGCTAACACCCACATAGTGGGATGGGATCAAGACTTGATTTTTTTTTATTGTTATTTACCGGTCTTTGTTTTATGATTATTTGTCATCCATGCTTGCTATGGTAGAAGTATTGAAGTTTATATTACTCTATGAAGTTTCACTTGTCTATTTTCCTCCTGCTTTGGTTTTCTTCAGAGCTTAGTCTGCTATGGGGGTTATTTGTGAATATAATAATGTATTGATTCTAACCGGAGGTTTCTTTACTTTGTAGTGCAGGGGAAATGGATCTTAGGTTCTACTTGGAACACACTACTGGATCCTTTGAATGGAGAGCCATTTATTAAAATTTCTGAAGTAGATGAGAAAGGGGTTCAGGTGTGCAAAGCTTTAGTAATAATACTATGAAGTCTTTCTGCTGTCTGTTGAAAATAGTTCGTTGCTTAGGTTTTCGTTATCTGTGTTAAGTTCAAGAACAATGTTCCCCTCTTGACTGCACCACTCCCTTTGAATTAACTAGTTACTGAAAGTGTCATATTTTAACTAGTGTTCTTTGTTGTTATGTTCTTTTGAAGCCATTTGTGGATAGCTTGCGCCAGTGCCCTAAACATGGTCTGCATAATCCATTTAAATCCCCAGAGAGGTAAAAGTTTCTTTAAGTTTATATTTCCGCTGGACCTTCTGACCTTTTTTCTTTCTTTGAATGTATTAGTAAACAGTTTTTTAGTTGCTAGTTTAGTGAAGAATATAGTGTCTCATTGTTGTGAATGTCTTTTGGTTGCTACTATGAAGAGATGCATAACATCCTTCGTTTAAAGTTTAGTCCTTTACGTATATGATGGTGACGTAGTTTATCCGCAGAATAGTTTAGATGTTAGAGCCATGCCTCATTCTAAAATTGCCATTTCAGGTATCTTATGCTTGGAAATGTATCTACAAGAGCAGCTCACTTACTTTCCCAGCGTGAGGTTATACGTTATACAACAAACTGGATTTTGTTTACCCTTCTCAATCTTATTTCTCCTTTCAAGTGTTAACTTGTGTTTTTTACTCAGGTTTCTATTTTCTTTACCAAGTTAATACAAAGGGTGTCTCCAAAGAGTTACCAACAAGCTTTTGCTGAGGTTTATGTCACTCAAAAGTTTCTGGAGAATTTCAGTGGTGATCAGGTACTGGTACTACTGAAACTTTTGGTCTACTTTTACCTGATGGAGACTCTAATCGGCTTTAGCTTCTTTAATTTAGTGGTTAGGGCTTATCAAACTAAAAGTTGTTTCTGATTAGGCCCTAATTGAATAAATTTTGTGATGTCATACAATCTATTGGAGTGTGTATATGTATGTGCTTGCATTCCTCTTTATCTATCCCTCTGTGCTCTTTGCATACATTCCCTGATATCAGTGAAGTGAAGACTAAATTTTTAGTTTCTCAGGTTTGTACTTGGAGAAATTTTTAGTTCTGTGATTGTGAATTCTGGTTTGTTTTCTTTTACAGGTTCGCTTCCTGGCTAGGTCTTTTGCGGTACCCGGGAATCATCTTGGGCAGCAGAGCCATGGTTTTCGTTGGCCTTATGGACCAGTAAGGCACCTTTCTTTGAAGAAATTAGTTGTCACCTTGTCAATTGTTAGAATGGAACCGAGTATACAGAATAAAGCAACTGAGTGTTAATGCCTCATACTTACTAAATTACTTTGAAAATGACTGCTTTAATGAAGCTGAATGATCTTTTTTGAAAACAACTGCTTATGCATCAAGACTAGCATGTCAATGCAGTACATCAGTTTTCAGATCTGATACAGAATAATCTCATTTATGCAAAATAACAACTTATATTTTCCATGGATGCTGATGTTTTATAACTTCTGTAGGTAGCAATAGTTACACCATTCAACTTCCCTCTGGAGATTCCAGTTCTTCAGTTGATGGGTGCGCTCTATATGGGAAATAAACCCGTCCTTAAAGTTGATAGCAAGGTAAATTTCCAAGCTAAGTAGTCTTCTCACTAAATGTCAAAATATCAAATCCTTTTGTTTTCAGTAAAATGATCATCTTTATCAAATCCCTTCTCCGTGATATCAACTCATTAAACACATTCATACTCATGATGCATGGTTTTATTTGTTCAACATATATTGCTCTTATTCATTGTTGTTTCTGGTAACACCCAGGTTTCAATTGTTATGGATCAAATGCTTAGACTTCTCCATGCATGTGGTTTGCCTCCAGGGGATGTGGACTTCATTAATTGTGGTGGAAAGACTATGAATAAGCTACTTATGGAGGTTTGTCTGTCAAAGCTCTACCATCATGATTAACTATGACTTTGATATTGTCTCAGCACTGTAAATTCTAGCACTTCTTTCGATCCTTCAAATTGAAATTTCAAGTAGTTATGGCACACACCTACAAATTTATATTTTCTGTCACCGTAGGATCCAGTTTGCATGCTCTAGTTTTGACGGCATAATTCATTAGCTCATAGCCAAGGAAGGGGACACTGTGGAACCTGGCACTAAGATAACGATCATTTCAAAATCTGCGGAAGGTGCTTCCAGTGCTACTCCATCAGAGAAAACTGATGAAAAAGTTTCTCCCGTGGAAGAAGTAAAAGTTAAAGATGAATCTCCTGCTGCTGGATTAAAGAAAGAGGAGAAGCCAAAGCCGAAAGCTGATGTTGCCGCACCACCTCCTAAAACAACTGCAACAGAGCCTCAGCTTCCTCCAAAAGAAAGAGAATCACGAGTAAGCTTTCAGGCCTGATACATGGTCTCCTTTTTAACTTCTTTAAAATTGTGATCTTATATGATGTTTTCATCATTGTTTTTTTATATCACTAATGCATTTGTTATGCATTCTTCAGGTTCCCATGACAAGACTAAGAAAGAGAGTTCTTGTTCGGCTGAAAGATTCACAAAATACTTATGCAATGCTGACAACATTCAATGAAGTTGACATGTAAGATTACTTGTGATGCATAATGAATGAATGATATTATGAGGGTTTATGTTGAGAAAGAGGTTTTCGTTAAGATTGAGAATGAAGCAATCATGCAACGTTTTCAAATTTCGGAGCCTCGTAGGATTAAATTGCCTCCACTTCCTAAATCTGCTTCTAGCATTAGAATGTAGTCTTTTTAGTAGTAAATTTGTATGACTTATTGTATTGTACTTATCTTATTATATTATGTTAATCGATCATTTGTTTTTGAGTTGTACAATTTTTTTTTAAGTACAGGCTAATTTCAGCCTACCCTCAATATTTTTCCTAGTTCCATTTAGGTGTTTGAATGAAACCACAAGTGAAAACATTACTTCTCTGACTGATCCACGGATCCAAGCCAAATATGCCTTGATTATGTAAAAGTAATAGTAACACGGAGAGTGGCCACCATCTACCAAATACAATGCTACATTCCCAATGGTAGTGCATGATTGAAAAGTCAAATTCTTGTTCCAAAGCCAACAGATTCGTGATCAGCTTGGGAGTTAAAAAGTTGCAGAGACACTAATAATATTCAAACAGCTCCCACGTCCAGAAACTAGTCAATAACTACAGACTCGGGAACCGGTATTGCAGAAATGTCCGGATCTTGCTTGAACACAATCATGTCCTTCTCCTTCAAACTCACCCAAACCTCTATCCCGTCGCCATTATTAGCGTCCATCAACCACACCCCCTGCCCCCACTGGGTGGCCACGCTCGTCCACGCCGGCTTCCCCCACCCGAAATCCGCCTCGTACAGCGGGAACCCCCGCCAGCTCGAGCACCGGTACACATCGATCTCCCCGTTCTGTTCTTGATCCCATACCTCCGTCAATGCCCTTCTGGATTCAATTAGTATGTTTGAAACATCTTCCACCGTTTTCGCCTCGTAAATCCTAGCGTTCATGTCTCTGATAGCTTCGTTAAGGATGAAGATCAGGTCGTGGATGTCCGGCTGGTTCTCGTTCCCGTGAAACGGGACGACGATGGATATGCATAGGTTCCCGAAACAATGGTCTGGGATCGGGACGGAGAGTTTCCCTCTGAGGTTCATTGCGACGGCGATCACGGAGTCTCGGCTGTATCCGTGTTTCACCGCTGCTCCGGCCATGAACGCCTTCCATAACAGCGCCAGCGCCGCCACCACTTTCGACGATCTAATCTCCATGCGGGAACCTCGTTTAATCTTTGAAATCACTTCCTCCCGGAACAGGAATCTGGTCGTCACGATCTTTTCGGGGACGTGGCCGATTTCTTTCGGCGCCGGCGCCGGCGGGAGTGGCAGCTTGGCCATGGCTTCCGGCGAAGTCCTTGCCGGAAAAAGCACAGCAATTTCGTGATGGAAATTCGAGCCTGGGGAAATCAAGGCATCAGAATCACAGCATTTTCTGGCCCAGGCATTCAGAAACTGGCCAAGAGACGCTGCGTCGGCGATAATGTGAGAGATGCTTACGGCCAACGCCATTCCCCCGCACTCAAACGTGTTCACCCGGATCCCCAGCAGCGGGCTGGCATCGGATTTAGACGCCGTCGCGTGCTCCCACGGGAGGAGCTTATCGAGAAGCTCAATCCGGGGTCCCAGCCCTAGAAATTCAGAGAGCCTGCAGTTCACCTGAGCGTCAACATACTCCACCCCCTGATCGTCGCAACGGAGGGTGAAATCGTCGCACACGAACCTACCGGCGAGTGGGAAAAACGAAGGAAGCTCCTCCGCCAGAGCATTCGCCATCCGGGCCCGGCTCGCACCTGGGCCGGAGGAGTAGTACAGGATGGCGCTGAAGTAGACGGGCGGCACGAGCTGGTCGAAGAGGGAGAGGTCCAGGCGGTGGAGATGGTGCGGGGTGGGGTTGGAGGGTTTGATGAAGTTCCGGTGGAGAACTTGAATCTCCATTTCCATGGCGGCCGGCGGTATGATTGAGGGAGAGGGTTGATGGAAAGGAGAGTGGCGTGTTTCACGTTCCCATCCCTCTAGCTAGCAGATGATGGGGTTTATATAGATTTATTTTGTAAATCTTAGAGCCTGGTATTGGCAAGTTGCGGGGTGCACAAGTCGGAAACGCGACCCACTTGGATTTTTTTTTTTTTATTAAATGAGAACACCCAAGGGTGGGGGAAGGTATATTAGAGGTTCCCCAAGCCTCCATCAAAATGAAGTACCATTTACAGAGAGGACACATTAGCCTTAGTTCGTGGTTAGGCCACAAGGTTGCCCCCAAAAGTCCTATCAAATCTAAACAAAGCACTTGTGTAGCAACTATCCTAGCCAAAAAGAGGATAGATGATGAAATTGCGATCCAGAAGAGAGAACCTCCACCCCTTGTGTTAATTCTCCTCCACCCCTTGTGTTAATTCTCTTCTCCGGCCAGGCAACTTCAATTACAAGAGGTGATAGTCTGAACATAAAATTCTGAAACTGAAATCCCCAAAGAACAGTTTTAGAATCATAGGAAATATGTACAATGACTTGATTTGTGAGAGTCCAGAAGAGAGTAACTGAAAGGATTGAAGTCACAACCCTTCTCCAAACCGTTGGATCAGAAGCGTACCAACATGACTAGCAGCAATAGTTTCCCATGGGTATGAGATGAACATGGTCAGTAGAGGAAAGGAATCAACAATCTACGGAGAGCTCACAGAGAATGATGAGTAAGAAGAATAAGATCAGATCCTGAACCTGCATGAGAAAATTCTAGTTTAGCAGTATCAATCCTTAGGTAAAGCATGTTAGGACACTCTCAGTTGAGGAATATGTGCCCTATCTAATGCAATCAGACCCAAGATATGTTGGGGAATGTTATTAAGATTAAGACATTGAAGATGACATGTGTGATGCTTTGCAATTGCATGTGCAATAGAATTACCCTCTCTGAAAACATGACTAAGATGAGCACTACCTAGTAGAGCTTTAACTTTATAAACCAAATGAAACAGTTTCCAGTTTGCACAGTAAGGGTCGTTTATCATTTTAATAGCCAGCTTACAGTCAGTTTCAAAAATGCAGTGTTGCCCTACATGCAACAAATTTTCACATGCAAATAGCAATGCCTTAATCTCAGCTTCAAGAGGTGTGGCAGCAGAGATAGGGGCAGAAGCTATATTAATCAGGGAACCCGATTTATCTCTAACGATCATACCAGCAGCTGCCTTGTTAGGAAACCAAGAGGCATCTATGTTAATTTTTATTGACCCCGATGGAGGACTCTCCCAAAAAACAGTAACTATGTTAGGCTTAGGGGGAGGTCTAACAAAGGGAATCCAATGACTGAAATGTGATGCAATACTGGAATGTAGGAAATAAGTCCTTGGAGAAGTTATGAAGGCTAGCTTAATTAGGTCAAGTATTTCCTTGGAATTTTTCTCCGAAGAGAAAGGCTTATTGTCAAAGATGAACATATTCCTAGCTTTCCAAAGCTCACAGCAAGTAAGAGAAGGGATAATGTTGCAGAGAAAGTGCTTCCAGCTGTCTAAGTCATGTGTATTCCAAAAGATGAAAAATCTTTCAGACAGGGAATGATTAGGATCTAAGTGAAAGTTAACTATAGATGCTATGTTACTCCAGACAGTCTGCGCAATAGGACACGAAATAAAGAAGTGCTGAATTGAGTCTGAACTAGAGCAAGCCGGACATTTAGAAGCTAGACTGAAACCACAGGTAACAAGCACTTCATCAAAGGGAAGAAAGGATTGCAACATTTTCCAGGTAAAAATTGAAATCTTCTTTTGCAAAGCATTATTCCAAATGAATTTGCAAGCAGGAAAGTTACCTGTTCCATGAGTAAGAGCCCTATAAGTTGACTTAGATGTGAAGTTACCAGAGGCATCAACCTTCCAAATCAGTCTGTCTTCCCTCTCAATAGTCAGTTCCGAATCCTGAAGGAAAGACAAAGTATCATGTTCCAGAAAAGAATCAATCCGAGTTAATATAGTAGCCCTGTTATTAATGAAATCTGCCACTGATAAATATGGCATTTCAGCTACTATATGCTCAGGAATGAAATTACACAAAGGACCCCTCGGACACCAAGTAGCAGACCAGAAACTGCAGGTTCCTTTGCCATGAATAATTACTGAGTTATGTTCTGCAAAAGAATTAATAGAAAGAATTCTTTTCCAAGTAACTGATTTCCTATGAGACAATGGAAGAGCCCAGATCAACTTGGACCAAAGAGTGATCCCTAATTGGCTCTTCCACCAAAGTTTAGCTGAACAGGTATCAATTATGGCCTTAATAGATCTAAAACCAAGTCCATTTAAATCAGTAGAAACTGAAATGACAGACCATCTTTTCCAGATTTTATTATTTTTACCATGTGATTCCCCCCAAAAAAATCTTGCTAATCTTTTCTCAAATGTACGAATTATAATCTTAGGGGGATTAGTAACTGCCCATAAATACTGTGGCAATGCGACCCACTTGGAGTTGTGGAGTCATTAATGAATAATTGTTGCACATTCACAAAAACATGCTTCATTCACTCTTGTCTTAAAAGCCCACTTTTTAGTGTTTAAGTGATTTTATTTACCTCGCTGTATTAAATTACATGAATTTTTTTTTACGGTATCCAATACACATATTTGATCGTTAATATATATAAATACGTGTAAAATTAATAAATAGAAAGTTACTTTTTAGAAACTACCTGTTATAGCGAATCCAACAATATCACATATAATAATATTTTTGTTTATATATCTATTCAAATTTGTAATCAAAACTTTGTTCGCTTGATTGAATTTTTTTGTTGCAATTTATGTAACTGGTTTGACTAATATTTTGTCTTGATTATGAACTATTTGACAAATATTCATTGATAATTAATTAGTGCAAAGCGTACTAAAAATAAAATGTCAATACTAATAAAACTTATATATATTTTTTATTTTGATGAAAAAATGGACTTTTAAATAATACAAAAAATTGACCGTGATAGTGAATTGTATTGATCAGTAGTTAATCTTTCATCTCTATGACAGACATGTCCGAAATTCAAACCATACATGTTAGAAGTTTCTGCTGTGATTTCCTAGGTAGCAGGTAGATCATGAAGGTGTGATCGTGGTGGTTCTGCCTTCAGTGTTGGTGGTTCGTTTGTGGTGCAACACTATCAGTATAGTAGGATCTTTGTACTCCCTCCATCCCGAATTAAACTGCACACTTTCTATTTTTGGGTGTCCCAACCTACATTGCACAACATCATAACATTCCTAATTTAGCCCATTTGACCCTAATTGAAAATCCAAAAATACACTGGGTTCTTACCTATTTATAGCCTTAATGGTTGATTAATTAAGGGGAGAATCTTCCCCTTCACATGTGGTCGCACTTTATTCGTAGGCCTGGGATTAAATTTGAAAATCCCAGTTGCCTGACACAGATCACATGGGCTTGCTTTTTTTCTACTTCCAACGCTCCATTATTGCTCTTGAACGCTTCACTTACCTCTCTGGAATCATCTTTAACGCTCCATTTTGTCTTCCTCTCTTCTCTCTCTTTAACGCTCCAGAATCCTCTCTTCTCTCTTTCTATCACTCTCTGAAAACCCTAGCCCCTTTCGTCTTCGTCTGTGTTAGATATGTTCTTGTGTTGACTTGTTGTGTATTTTTTGTTCTTGAAATGTTATGATTCTCTCGGTTATCACTCAAAATAAGGTTCTAATTATATTTGGGGATTCTTTTTTCCTCGGTGTTTGATATGTTCTTGTTGTGTGTATTTCGTTCTTGAACTGTTAAAGAATCTCACATTTATCACTGTAGTTGTGGTACTGATTAGGGTTTCGTCAAAATATTTTGGGGGTTTATGAAAATGAAAGTCACGTTCTTCGTTTCTAGGTTTTCTTTGTGAATAATCAAACTTGTTTTTGTTGTGTTTGAGTCGGACCAAGTAGTTAATGGGTGTGTTTTGCTTCGATTCACCATTTTTTCATGTTTTTAATGCGAGTTTGTCATCGACTTTGCTATTTTCCACGCTTAATTACTCTTGAAGTTGTTTTCTCTTCAATTTTTGCTATGCATGCTCATTCCCCTGCCATATCTGAACCTTGGTTCAATTTGTTGAGGTTTTGACTGCATGGTTGATCTTGTTTTTATGTTGTAATCCAAAACTTTTTAGGGTTTCCCTATTTATATTCTGTAATCCAAAGTTGTATCTGATGTTCTAATATCCATTATTGCTTTGCATGTTCAATTCTGTTCCAGATCTGTGTTTTTTGACACATTAGTTACTATCTAAGTTGTTTTTTTCTTTGTACTTATACTGACCTAGCAATTTTTAGTTCATATTGGTATTAAATTAGTGTTGTCACCGATTGTTATGTTATTGTTGTTATGCATGTTCTTACCTGAGATTGTAAACTCATTTTGTACACCATTTTTTGCATTTGATATGCTCTTCTGAGTACAATCTGTTTAGATTGAGCTAATTGTGTTTAGGGTTTGAATATTTGCTTGCTTTGTCATGCTTGTTGTTATGTTTGCACCTGTTTGTTTGCTGCAATTCTGTGGAGTGAGTTTGTCTCTATTTTGTTGAATCCATTCCTCCTCTCTATGTCACTATTTTTTAAACTCACAGCCCTCACTGGATCGTGTTCAAGGACATGGTCCTTTGCCTTGGACATATTTAGAATCTTGTTTGGGTGCATGGTTCATAGCCACGCATTTCAGTCTGGTGAACTTGTAACACTTGGATTGGACTGACTCACAACCCCTATTTGATAGTGAATCAAATTCTATACATGGCAATGTTGAGTCACAACCCCTAACACATCCATAATGTAATTGTCTATCGTGCGACGTCAAATGTATGCTATGGCCGAGGGGGCTAAGAAGTATTTGGCAGAATTAGGGCCTAAGTCACCAGATACGAAAAGCACCCACTGATCTCAGATTGTATTCATCTTATTATAGTCCCGTTTAACTTTTTATAATTTTGTTCTTGATTCGTAACTGATGCTTTCACTTGTTCTGTGCAGGGTTGTGAAGATTGAGAACCTAAGTATCATAGTGGAATTAAAAACAACTCAATGATATTAGGTTGTGTCAATCCTACAACATTTGTTAGTTATAGTTTAAATGTGCAACCATGATTATATGTGTTTCATTTGCACTATATGTGGCATTGTATGTTTCTGATCTGGGGCAAAATGGAGCAATAAACGTGTGATTCCGAGTGATAAAATAAATGTAGCCATGCGGGCTTAGTTTGTATACTACCTGAACTTGGGGGGGGGGCATTTTTTTCTGAAACATGTATCATGGCTTTGATGTTAATTATGTGTTGTGTATGTCATGTCTTAACCTATATTGATGATGAAGCTGTGATGCATGATTGTAAAATGCAGCCATGCCTATTAGTCTATGAACTGATCTGAACTTGGTGGGGGGCCTTATGTGATTAAAAATAACTCTGAAATTATTTGTGTAAATGACCTATGTAGTAGCTGCCACCTGTGATGATATTTGAAAATTTAAAACACTTAGGCAGCAACCATGTTTGTAAAAAACATTGGATGCAACATTGCAATGTGTCCCTTTGCTATTCTTGTTTATAGTGTGTGCATGACCAACCATTGTAGCTGTTTACATTTTGGACTTCTGGGAATTTTGCCTCCTTGCATTGATGATTTTTTAAACAAAACATAATTTAAAAAGTTCATTAAAAAAGGAATTAACTGATCCCAACTCTTACAAGGTTTCCCTATAAACATACTTGCACAAAAGATATTGTATGTTTACCCTAGAACTAATTCTAGAAGCACAACCCTACAAAATTATTTGTTCCCAGTCATTTAGTTTTCCATTTCCATACTTAAGAGGAGGTTCTGAACCTTCTCTGTCCTTCCTATACCCACCATGAACTCCAAACAGCTCCTTACCAGCTCAGAATTGACAATCATATTTTGTGGCAGCATACCCAATCTCCTAAACCTATCTTTACCCACGTGTGGAATTTTAAACTCATTCATACCCCCACTTCATGAATTCTACCATAACATTTTGCAAACTTTGAAAAATCTTGTCAATAACTTTGGGATCTTCTCTTTCAAAAGCATCATACATAACATGTAGCAATCCATCTAGGGTAGTACTAGGGTTTTGGTATTGCAAACTTGGTATGGAGGCAAAAAACCGAAGTCCAGTATGTTAAGGTTGGGGGATTTGGTTGGTTGGCATTATAACAGAATATTAAACCCATATGAGGTGGCGACTACCATAAATTCTGGGTCATTTGCTTAGATATGGCTTGGGGGCATTATCTTGCTGTATGAATATATGTTTGCTTGCACAACTTGGCCATTTTGACTTAATTGCTGGTATGAGTTCGAAAATGCATTTGTGCCTAATGACTTCTCTTGAATGAGTGTTAACACCATTGTTCCCATTGGTCGATTAACAATTGTGTACTTGGCTGCTATGTACTCTATGTAAGGAAACACCCTATCTGGTCATCAAACATAATATTACCATCTATATCAAAGATAGGTGTACACACATCACATAAAAACATAAGCTTGGGAATATAGTGCTTACTTTGTGCAATCCTATATAGTTATGGTTCGTTGGGTGCTAGAATGAACTTGGTTGTTGCCCCGGTTAGATAGAACCACTTCTTATCTCTGTGGATGACATTGTGCATATCCTTGATCATCATGTTGCATTTCAGTTTGCTTAAACACCACTCTAGCCTTGATTCTTTGCATGCCATCGTTAAACTTGGATGCACAACATTTGTATGACTCCTCACCTCCTTGTTTGCTATAGCTCTTTGTACTGTACTTTTGCCAACATGAAGCCCAACTGCTGTGCTTTTGCAGGTTTGCTTATCTCTTAGCTGTAGCGCTAGTAAAGCCTCCAGGTCGATGGGCTTTTTATTAGGCCCACATCTCCCATGTCTCCTTGAACGGTCACATCTTTGTCATTGCATATTTGTTGCCTGACCCGTGCCCGGATTGTGCGTATTGAAACACCCCATCTCTCTGCTGCTTCAAGACAACGATGGTGTTTTATTTGACCATTTTGCTTATTTTGAAGCAAGAAGAGGGTGATTTCTTGCCTCTGTTCCTCCGTCAAGTTCCCAACAACCATCACTGCCCAACTCGATGATGAAAATGAAAAGAAGAAGAGAGTATAAAATCTGGTCAGTTATTGAAGAACTGGCCAAAATTTGTTCTGAAAGAAAATTTTGGCTTTTGTAGGGTTTGATGTTGTTGAGTAATAAATATCCATTTTATAGTTGTAGCCAAAGGTTTTGAAAAGGTGTGTACAGTTGCTGGAAAAGTGTAATTTTGGCTCCAAAAATGAAATTTTGGAGCCAAAGATTAGTTGTGGAGGGAATATTTAGGATTTAGAATTTTGTAAACATGATTATTACCCATTTCCCAAGTTACTTTTCAATATGTACTTGTTTTCACCTTTTTAGCTTACTTTTTGGAGTCAAATCTGTACTTTTTTCACTGTTAAATTTTGCAGCCATATTTCTCTCTCTAAATTTTAACTTGGGACAGAGGGAGTATGTAATTTGATGGATTATAAAAAATATCCATCGTCAAACACTAAGGAGACAAAATCCAAAATATAGATAAAAATCTAGCCGCCAAAATTTGATTCATCCACATTAACCCCCTTGTTCCTCTAAGAATGACTCCCTTTCATTTTCAGGATCATTTTTTTAGATTGACTTCTTCCCTTATTGTAAAATCTAAGATTTTTTTCTCCACCACTTGTGCCATTTTTGGAGTGTTCATAAGTATTAAGTGGTAGTTTGGTTGAGGTATTTAAGGAAATAGAAACGAAGTAACTTCCACAATAATGCATCTCGAACAACCGACCGTTTCGTGGGCCTGAGTTCTTCTCGTTCTAACCTGCAATAACACTGTCCCTGGGGGTTCCAGGGGTCAGCACTCCGATGGCTAAGTTAGTCCAAGAGTCCAATATGATTAAGAAAGAATGAATGATAAGTAAATGCGTACCTTGTATTTATACTCCGTGTCTTGAATAACGTTCTCCTTAATTATCGCCCTTAATTACCCACGAATGTGGTAATTACATTAGGGTATTAAATATTCTCTTAGCTGGGCCACCACATCTTCGACCCAATGGAATTATTGGTTTTAACCTCTATCAAGAACCCCCAGAAAAGCAAGTTCTCGACCTCGGAAGACTGGAATGGCACAAAGGTTCTTCATGGTCTCGAATGTATGGGACATTTCGAGGACTCTGAAGACTCGAAATAAACCTTGCACTTCATTGCTCTTGCCTTTGAGGGAGGGAACCTATTTTTCTAATCAACTCTTAGCGTTAAGATTCGTAAAGGTGCACGTGTGCCGTGCAGCCGTGCGTGTCACTGCTCTCGGCATTAGGATTCTAAAAGGCGTCACTGGTGTTCATCAGGAGTTCTCTATCACAGATCTTGGTCCTCTACACTAATTTATTGGTTTATATATTTCCTTGTCTAATACATGTATTTGCTTCGGGAAAACCAAGTTTTCCATGGACATTCTTGAGCGGGCTGGTATGACAAAGGCTACACCTATCTCTACTCCCTTTGTTCCGGGTAGCTAGCTACACCACACTTCTAGTCCCTAGTTATCCAATCCTACTTTGTACAGGTCACTTGTTGGCGCACTTTAGTACCTCACCATTATACAATCAGATATCTCATATGTTGTTAGCACCGTCAGCCTATTTTTGCAAAGTCCACGTGATGATCGTTTTCAGGCAGTTACTAGTATTCTTCATTATATTCGGGGCACTCTTCATTATGGTATTTCTTTCTCGCCATCCTTTAGCTCCCTTCCTATTTTGGGTTACTCGAATACTGATTGGGCTCGTTGCCTTGAGATCCTCTGCTCCACTTATGGCTATGCTATTTTTCTTGGCGGAAATTTGGTTTCCGAGTCTGCTAAGAAACAACCTACTATCTCTCGCTCCAGCTGTGATTTTGAGTATCCTGCTATGGCTAATACCTGTGCCGAGTTGGTGTGGATATGTCACCTTTTAAGGGATCTTCGTATCACCTCCACCTTACTTTTGCTTCTCTTGTGTGACAACAACATTGCCATCTTTCTCGCCCAAAATCCAGTTGCACACAAGTGGATGAAGCATATTAACATCGATTGCTTTTTTGTTTGTGAACTTGTGGCCTCTAGAAAATTGCATGTTGCTCATGTTCCTTCTTTGCTGCAGCTAGCTGACATCTTTACTAAGGGCTTGCCACACCCTTTGTTTGATCAGTTTCGATCCAAGCTCTGCGTGTCGTCAAATCTCACGCTTAGCTTGAGGGGGGGTGTTAGAGTATAGATTCATTATATAGTTGGTGTATATTCCTATGACTCTAGAATACTCTGTACATATTCCTAGGATTCTAGTCATTGTATTAATCTTCCCATGTACCCTTATTTATACCAATAATGAAAGGCCACAAAGGCAAGGAGTTCTGACTCTATCACCTATGGTTCGTCAATCAAAGGAGTAGAACTAAAATTGTTGGTCGGAAAATCTAATATCTTCCCCTCCCCTCCTAACATCATTTCTCTCCGCCCCTGCTTATTTTGGCTGAGAATTTATTAGAGCAATGAGGTAGATGATTTTGAATGGTAGAGTTAATTCTCCATTCGCCATGGAATAGCTTCATGAGGAAGATGGGTGAATAGTAATTACTTTATTATTGTCTTCTGATGTTTCCATTAACCATGTGTCTTGATGTCCCCCACATAATAATGTCATAGTATTGTCACTCAATTTCTTAAGTAATGTACTTTGTACTCTTATTTTAAATATTTAAGAATATTGGTAGTATAGTGGTAGTACTTTATTTCACTCGAGTATTTAATTTCATTCACAAAATTTAATACTTTTAGTTATCAAAATATGATTCCACTATTTTATTGTCTTTAAACAAAATTTTTAACAAAACTTCTTTGAACTGAATTGAGTTGAACTAAAATTAATATACTCCCTCTGTCCCATTTCAACCTCACCTTTTGACTTTTAACTGTTGTCATGAAAAATATTTGATCCTTAATATCATTCATTAAGGATAATTAAAACTTGTGAAAATTTTATACTTTGAAAATATAAGTTATACGAATCTAACAATGTATCACACAATAATTTTTATACTTATACACCAATACAATTTTACGGTTAAAGTTAGGAAGTTTTAACTAAATGAACAATTAAATTGTAAAGGGAGTAGTGAAAAATAATAGGCCAAGACTAACCTAATAATTTAAAATTTTACTTAACTAAACTAAAGTGCAGATAAAAGAACATATTCTAATTGATTTAAATAAACTTTAACAATGTGAAAATTTATATCGTTAAAAGTATTCTAGTTTTATTCATTGCATAAAATGTTACATTGAATTCTAAGTACAACATGCATGCAATATTAATTTGTTGAATTGCTCTATAATTTTAAAATGAATCATATTTCTTTAGGAGTGATGTGTCCATTTTTTATGCATTATTTAGTAGTATTTAGGATCACTTTTGTTATATTTTTGGTGTAAGATTGCTAGATTTATGTAGTTTTACGTAATAAGGGGTTTAGATGACCATTTTCGGTTTTTATATCTAAATCCTTCATTTTGTAACCTATGTTGAGTCTAAGGGATTTTTGGTCCTCATGAGCATCTAGATTTATTTTTGTGAGCTTAATTTGTAGATTGCTCATGAGCATTTAGAAGTGGTTTAGTGAAGGCCATTCGAAAGAATGGTAGAATATTGAAGGCCACTCACAAAGTGGTAGAAGATAAAGTGAAGAAAGGAGAGCAAAGCAAAGGGTGAAGGATGGTCCAGGGTTTTCATAATTTTCCGAGAAGAATCAGCCTTCAAGAGTGGTACCATTGGATTCCTCTTCTCGAGCACTATGAAATCGACTACAAGAACTCCCAAAACGGATCAATGGTTCACCCGGAGGAAGCAAAACAAAACAGGGCTGGATTTTACTGATTTGGTCGCGAGTCGCGATGGTTGGTCACGAGTTGCGACGTCAGCGCAAATTCAGCCCTGCAGCAGCATTTTTTCTCCCTTTTTTCTTCCACTATAAATACCTCTTCATCCCTTCTTCCCCAAAGCTCTAAGCCCGACTTGGGGCTCCAAAACCCTAGTTTTTCACCATTTTCTTCCATTTCTTCTTCTTCCTTTGTAGATTTTTGTTCTATGGTATGGGTTTTGATTATCTAGCTTAGTTTTGTACTTGGGAGCAAAGGATTGAAGCTTCCATTTCTATGTAGTAAGAACCATTTTCATCTATCTATTTGGTGCTTTTGCTATTATGCATTTATGGGTATTGAATGTGTTTGTTGATATCATTAATGTTGTTGAAAGCTTGAGCATATGAAATACTTGTATGAATTGCTTGCTAGGGTTTGGAGGATTTGGGTTAATTTCCCCCTTTTTCTTGTTAGGAATCTATGAGTATGATTTAGAGCTTTTGATTGTGTTGATGGGTTGATGGGTTGATGATTGCTAGATGAATGTGATGATGTCGAAGTCTTCATCATGTTTGTTTTAGGTAGCAACCGAGAGAGGTCTATGAGCGTCGATCGTTCTTGACTAATCTTGTGTAAATGAAGGAATTGGTTAAATGCTTAGGCACGGTGTAGTGTTCATAAGTATTGCTAAGCTTGTTGATTCTTCGTGCTAAATGCCATCAATGGGATACTCTTAGCAATAAGGGAGTCATTGGTGAGGTTTGACAAGAGATGTCGAATTCACTCTTGCAAACTACTACCTAAGAAGGATAGAAGATTTATCTTCACAACAAGTAGTTGAAGTAGTGAATAGATGGTTTTACTCATCCTTGAAGCATTTGTATTTAGCATTTGTGTATTCTTGATGGTGTGTTTCACTTCATTTATGCCATGAGTTGTTTGAGAATAGGAAGTGTTTGTATGGTTGAATTGGTTAGGTGTTAGGAACGTGACGAATTCCGTAGCTCCTTTGCATGAAAATCTATGAGCATGAACTTAGAACTTCTTGTGCATAACGTGTTGTGATTCTTGCTAGATGGGTATGTTAATGTTAAGTCATGTAATGAATGTGATAGAATGAGTGAATGGTTCAATGATCTACATTAGGTTTGGAAGTGGATATCCCTTGCCCCCAAGGCCTTTTTATCTTTATAGTTTTAAACCCCTTTTTCTTAGTTTTGTTTGATGATTAGCATAGTCACTTGACTTTGCTAGTTATCTTGTCTTTTTTACTTTCGTAACTTAGGAAAACCACAACCAACCAAACCCCTCATTTACTTGCTTTTATGTGTGTGTATATATTTACTCCTAGCATAATATCAACCATTTTTGCTTAAACGCTAGAGAAAATCCCTCTTCCCATGGACGACCCCAATTTGCCGCTATCTACCTAGTTGTAGAAAGTAAGCAAAAAGGGCTTATAAATATTAACTTTAAGAGGTGCGACGATCGCCTCTCAAAAAATGGTGCCGAAAATACACCATCCGAAATCGAACTTGAGGATTCGGTGAGTGAGGTCACCAATGGAAATGATTTTGAGTTCGAAGGGGATGGGGAGTTGGTTGTTAAGCATAGAAAAATGGAGGAAGAGGTGATAATGCTACATTCATTAGCATCGTCACCCTTTCTCCCACCTAGTGAACCAACTCCACCATTTTCGGAAGTTGTGAGGGAGACAAGAGAGGAGCCAAAAGACTATCCCAAGCCTTCTAACCACTCAACTCCCTTTACACTATCTCCACCTCAACAAAACTTTCCTCTTGAAAGTTTTGTACCCCCACCTCTCTACTTTAGGATGCTCATGGTGAAGGGGTTCAAGCCTTCACCATACGGATAACATTAGGGTCGTGCCGACGACCTTAAAAATACGGAGCTTCGTCGTGCCGACGACGTAAAATAAATTCGGCATTTCTTTTAGTTTTTGTTTCTTAGTTTTTTTTGTTGTTTTGTTTTGTTCTTTTTATGGCGTGTTTTTCTGTGATTTTGTAGCAAAGTGAAGTGCATTACAATGGAGGAGATGAAGGAACGAGATCAACGAACAAGGGAAGAAAGCTTGGACAGTTGTCTTGATCAAACGGTGCCACGGAGACAATGCTTTTCTCGAGGGGTGAGTCCTTCTACGACATCTTTGCTCCCCCTTTCGGCTCCGAAACCAATGGCCGGGCCGATTCTATACAAGTGCATAGAATTGCGCCATATCGCGGAGAAACGGGTGTCACTCTACCCCTTGCCTTGAGTTTTATTGTTCTTGCCTTACATGTTTACATTGAGGGCAATGTAATGTTTTAAGTGCGGGGAGGGGTTAGAGGAATCACATGCATGCTAGCTTGTTTTGGAATGCTTTTTGCTACTTTTGATTGGAAAAATATGAGAAAATGAAAAAATATATATATATTAAAAAAAAGAAAAAAAAGAAGAAAAAGAAGAAAAAAGAAGAGAAAACCCGCTAAGTTGAAAACCCGAGAGGGTAACTTAGGCAACATTGGGGGCCCAGATAGGTCAAAAACCCAAAAGGGCGGCCTAGGCAAAAATGAGAGGCTAAATGTGTGGAAAAAGTTGAGATGTGAGGCAAAGAAACAGGATGTGTGGCTAGGATGAAAACTCGAAAGAGCTCCTAGGCAAAATGAGAGAAAAAGAGAGAAAAAGGAAAATGCTATGATTTCACTCATTTGCCGGCGTTGGAGTCATAAGGTTACGGTTGTCACATGGATGGATCGGGTAGCTCAACATCTAGAGACCTCTTGGGATTGGGTAACTTAGTGGGTTAGGAAACGAAGTATGATTATGAAATTCTTGATCTCTTTCTACTTCGTTTTTGGTTGATTTATTGGCATTAGGTGAAGCATGTGTTTAAACTTCCTATATGATTTTAGCTTCATTTTATGTCATTGGATTTTGGTTGATATATTGGCATTAGGTGAAGTATGTGCTTAAACCTCTTAAATGGTTTAACTTCATCTTGTGTCATTGGACTTTGGGAATATCAATTCTGGGCTTTGAAATATTTTTATGGGTAGTGAATTGATAAGTGGTAGGTTTGGTTAGATTTAGGATCGGGGATGTGTGTGTGAAAAATTCTCATGTGAGCTTTTATTTTGGGATTTATGATATTGAGAGTTTTTGTGAGGCTTTTATTGGGGATTAGTAGTAAGGATGTGGATATATCATTTCCTTCGTGTGCTTGGATCTTTTCTTACTCGAGGGCGAGTAAGGTTTAAGTGTGGGGAGGTTTGATGTGTCCATTTTATATGCATTATTTAGTAGTATTTAGGATCACTTTTGTTATATTTTTGGTGTACGATTGCTAGATTTATGTAGGTTTGCATAATAAGGGGTTTAGATGACCATTTTCGGTTTTTATATCTAAATCCTTCATTTTTGTAACCTATGTTGAGTCTAAGGGATTTTTGGTCCTCATGAGCATCTAGATTTCTTTTTGTGAGCTTAATTTGTAGGTTGCTCATGAGCATTTAGAAGTGGTTTAGTGAAGGCCATTCGAAAGGATGGTAGAAGATTGAAGGCTACTCACAAAGTGGTAGAAGATAAAGTGAAGAAAGGAGAGCAAAGCAAAGGGTGAAGGATGGTCCAGGGTTTTCATAATTTTCCGAGAAGAATCAGCCTTCAAGAGTGGTACCATTGGATTCCTGTTCTCGAGTACTATGAAATCGACTACAAGAACTCCCAAAACGGATCAACGGTTCACCCGGAGGAAGCAAAACAAAACAGGGCTGAATTTTAATGATTTGGTCGCGAGTCGCGATGGTTGGTCACGAGTCCCGACGCCAGCGCAAATTCAGCCCCGCAGCAGCGTTTTTTCTCCCCTTTTTCTTCCACTATAAATACCTCTTCACCCCTTCTTCCCCAAAGCTCTAAGCCCGACTTGGGGCTCCAAAACCCTAGTTTTCACCATTTTCTTCCATTTCTTCTTCTTCCTTTGTAGATTTTTGTTCTATGGTATGGGTTTTGATTATCTAGCTTAGTTTTGTACTTGGGAGCAAAGGATTGAAGCTTCCATTTCTATGTAGTAAGAACCATTTTCATCTATCTATTTGGTGCTTTTGCTATTATGCATTTATGGGTATTGAATGTGTTTGTTGATATCATTAATGTTGTTGAAAGCTTGAGCATATGAAATACCTGTATGAATTGCTTGCTAGGGTTTGGGGGATTTGGGTTAATTTCCCCCTTTTTCTTGTTAGGAATCTATGAGTATGATTTAGAGCTTTTTATTGTGTTGATGGATTGATGATTGCTAGATGAATATGATGATGTCGAACTCTTCATCATGTTTGTTTTAGGTAGCAACCGAGAGAGGTCTATGAGCGTCGATCGTTCTTGACTAATCTTGTGTAAATGCATGAATTGGTTAAATGCTTAGGCACGGTGTAGTGTTCATAAGTGTTGCTAAGCTTGTTGATTCTTCGTGCTAAATGCCATCAATGGGATACTCTTAGCAATAAGGGAGTCATTGGTGAGGTTTGACAAGAGATGTTGAATTCACTCTTGCAAACTACTACCTAAGAAGGATAGAAGATTTATCTTCACAACAAGTAGTTGAAGTAGTGAATAGATGGTTTTACTCATCCTTGAGGCATTTGTTATTTAGCATTTGTGTATTCTTGATGGTGTGTTTCACTTCATTTATGCCATGAGTTGTTTGAGAATAGGAAGTGTTTGTATGATTGAATTGGTTAGGTGTTAGGAACGTGACGAATTCCGTAGCTCCTTTGCATGAAAATCTATGAGCATGAACTTAGAACTTCTTGTGCATAACGTGTTGTGATTCTTGCTAGATGGGTATGTTAATGTTAAGTCATGTAATGAATGTGATAGAATGAGTGAATGGTTCAATGATCTACATTAGGTTTGGAAGTGGATATCCCTTGCCCCCAAGGCCTTTTTATCTTTATAGTTTTAAACCCATTTTTCTTAGTTTTGTTTGATGATTAGCATAGTCACTTGACTTTGCTAGTTATCTTGTCTTTTTTACTTTCGTAACTTAGGAAAACCACAACCAACCAAACCCCCCATTTACTTGCTTTTATGTGTGTGTATATATTTACTCCTAGCATAATATCAACCATTTGTGCTTAAACGCTAGAGAAAATCCCTCTTCCCGTGGACGACCCCGATTTGCCACTATCTACCTAGTTGTAGAAAGTAAGCAAAAATGGCTTATAAATATTAACTTTGAGAGGTGCGACGACCGCCTCTCAAGGAGTCCGTCTCTCGAAAGACCTTTTTTCGATAAGCCATGTAAAGACTAAGGTTTAAAGTGCAAATTAAAAGAAATGAAGATAAAAATTTTGGGTTTCATGAACCGGGTTATAAACTTTATAACTTCTACACGTTTTATAATAATGTTTTAATATTGCAACTAAGAAATTTTACCTTTCTATTATTCCAATAAAACCCCGTCTTTCCATAAGCCTATGGAAAGACGATCTAAATAAATTAAGTAAATATATATTATTTATTGTTTATATAATAAATAATGAGCATAATCTTACTTCATACCAAAATTATTAATTTATTTCACAAAATTTACAATGATTATCGTGTCTACAATTATTGTAATTTTAAACTTAAAATTATGCCTCTATCATTTTGCCATTGTAAAAAAAGAATTAACATACTAATCTATCAATCCCCCCCTTACATATAGCCCTGGTTCTGCCACTGCCTATTGGGTGAATGATCCAATAAGAAAATATTGCATGTCACGAGGGACTTATTGTTCGAAGAAATCCGAGCTTGGAATTGGGAGAATTTAGGCAGCATGCAGGAAATAGAACTAGTAACTACGTTCACCGTAGTCTATTCCAGGGAGGAAAACACCACCCCACCATCTAAATCTGCCATGACAGAGGGGGAACCATAGACACCTGAACCAGTTACAACGTAGACTGAGTGGGAAACTCCACCCACACTTGAAGATGATCTGAACTCCAACTTAGTACCCTGACGCTATCAGCTGATTTCGGACATCTACAATATACGAGGAAGTCACCATTGGAGAAGATGATGAACAATGTTTCTTGGCAGCGGAGGAACCAACAAGTATTGAAGAGACACTCTCGAACATAGCATGGAGGAATTCCATGGAGGAGAAGATGAAGTCGATCGTTGAAAACAAAACATGGGAGCTTTTGTCATGTCCACCTAACCATCGAGCTATTAGCTTGAAATGGGTATTTAAGGTGCAGGGATGCCTGACTGGAAACACTGTTAAGCACAAGGCCAGACTCATGAAGAAAGGCTATGTACAACGACATGGGGTGGGCTTTGAAGAAGTGTTCGCTCCGGTGGCTAGAATGGAAACAGTCTGACTACTTCTAGCTCTAGCTGCACACAAAAAATGGAAGGTACATCACATGGATGTCAAGTTGGCTGACCTGACCCGACTCGGTTGTCGTTAAAACACGATCCGAGGGGCTTACATGTCAAAGATATAGATTTATATTATGCATTCGTTCTTACTAGTAAGCTACTAAGAGGTAGTAAGTGGCAAGCCCTGAGTTTGTCCACAAGGATGCTAGGGCTCAAGAACTAATTAAAACACAAGCTCGTGTGGTCGTCAATCCGCACGAGTGAAAGTGATGGAGATGCCAAGACGACTACCACCATAAATGAATACATTCCACGAGTTAACCAAACATTTAAAGGATATGTTCGAGATCCTCTAAGTGACATGGCAGGACCTATGACTAGGTCAAGGACTAAGCTTAGGGATGCTGTTTTAAATGCTTTGATTGATCGCCTTTATGATGAAGAATTGAATAAGGAGTCACCATCGACATCTTGGATTCATTATTCAAGATTGTCGACGAACTGAAGACATCATGAAGAACACTATACTCTTTTTTCCCACTGGGTTTTTAATGAGGTAGTGTGATCACTGTAAATTAATGTCATTTTGGGTTTATTGGACTGATAGCTCGGCCATGTGGGCTTTGAAGAGCTGAATTTTGAAAATACAGTCCATTAAGGTTTAGTATATTCAGTTTTATTCTGATTAGAATTATATTTGGTAAGATTAGATAAGGTAATATTCTTCAAGGTTACTTCTTGAAGAATTCAACCTGATTACCTTAGATTACCATTTATTTTAGGTATTTTAGTTAGATATGGTTTTAGCTTCTTAAAGCTGCCATAAGTTGATTCCGTTTCCATTTGTGATTAGGATTTGAGGCAAGATTGTAACCCTATAAAAAGGGAGGCCTTATGGACGAAAATTACAACCTTTCATCAATCAAATATACAACCTTTTGAGTTCATACTCTTTGCTTGCGAGCTATTCCATTGTTGCTTAACCCCGAGGGCTAGTTAAGTATCAATAAACCTTGTAATCTGATCCTGAGGGCTAGTTAGAGAGCAAGTCGAAGTTAGGCGTACCCCGAGGGCTAGACTCCTGAATTTCGTGCGAGATAGTGTGGGTTTGCAGATCCCTTCACTAGATCAAAGATATAATTCCGCAAATCGTGAGTCTTCGCAAGGAGATTCATATCAGTTGGTATCAGAGCAAAGCGAAGGATCGACTAAGGCCGAAAAAAAAACAAAAAAAAGGGGTTTCGAGTTTTGCATTAATTTATTTTCGAATTTATATATATATACTCTTTCGTGTCGTGTTTTAACTGTGTTTGTTTGATCTTTCTTACCAGGAGGATCAAATCTAGAGTCGAAGGACGTTGAAGGGTCTGAGAGTTAGAATACTTCGGTATTACTATCCGCCTTCACCTTCATCAATCGAGTCAGGAGGACGTTGAAGGGTCTGAGCGTTAACAAGTATTATCCGCCTTCACCTCCCGGTCAGTTTCGTAGTTTTAAGTAGCTTAAACAGTTTATGTGCTTGTGATATTTTCGTCAACTCTTCTGAAAATTATTGCATGCTCATAATCCTATTTGTTTTCTTTATCGTTCTTTGATTCCGTGATCTAGAATTGTTCTTTGATTCTTGATTACACCTTATTCAAAAAAAAAAGTCTTGTGTCGTTTTCCATATATATAGTGTCATATTCTTGATCCTTACGATCTTGAATACCTCGAAGTTCATTTGAATCAAGAGGAAGTTGTCGCAGTTTTCTTATTCTAAGTTTTATATAGGCGATTCTTGTTCCAAAAATTTTCGAAAATAAAAAACAAAAGGTAGCAGATTTTAGGTTTCAAAATCGGAATTTAGGATTTGAAATCTGAAATTTGGGGCAGATTTGCAATTTTCAAAAGTTTGCGGGCAGATTTGCAATTTCTGAAAATTTTGGTAATTGTGACCGAAATTTTTCTTGGGGAATAACATTCTGTTTGTGAGTTTTATAGTACAAAAAAAAAAGGAAAAAAAATGAATTGTGGCTGAAAAAAAAAGGAAAGAAAAAGGAATCCGGTTTGAAAAAGGAAAAGAAAAGTCAAAATCCGGAAGAGAAAAAGGAAATAAAAGCCAATTGTGAGAGGGGTTTTGATCTGAATTTTTTGACTTGGGAGACAAGTAAGTCATTAAAATCCTTTTCCACACGTGATTTGGATTTAAATTCCTATTCCAATTTGTTCTTGAATTTTCGGAACCTATTTGTAGCCTATATAAAGCAATCTTGTTTTGGTCATAATTCATTCAATACAGCTCCGATTCATGCCATTCAAATTGTGTTTTGTTCCTTATTCTTTGTAGAATTTGGAATTCCAGATCGTAGAGCCAAATTTTGAGTTTATATATTTTTAAATTTCGAAATAAATTCTGCAGTACTCATCTCCATAGTTTGCTTTGAATTGCGGTGAATTGATCAGTTTCGCTCGCATTAGCCTTCGCCTTGTGATTTGTGAGTGTTATACACTTGGTGAGTGACCTTACTAAAAAAAGGGAAAGGGGGGACATTTATTCTTGACGGTTTGTTTCTTCTTAGCAGGGATGGCGGACGATCCATTCGTCCCGCCATTTGTTGGCAATCCCAACAATAAATCTAAAACGAATTCCATGTATGTCATAAATGCCATAATGAGCGAGGTTCAGAGATTATCAAGGAAGGTAGATGAGTTATCAAATCCAACGATACCTCGTTCTAAAAGACAAGTTGAATATGCTTGTGACATCAAAGGTTTGAAGTATGATATTCCTAGATTTGATGGTCGACACAATCCGGTGAAATACTTGGATTGGGAGAGGCAGATCGAGAACCTGTTTGATGTCAAAAACTACTGTGAGAAACAGAAGATCAAGGTCGCGGAGTATTCTTTCACCCATTATGCCACAGAGTGGTGGGAGAATTTGAAAGAATCAAGATATCTTGCCGGAAAGAAACCTATCTCCACCTGGGAGAGATTGAGGACCAAGCTTCGATTACATCATGTTCCACGAACATATTTGATGGAGCAACATTCGTATCTCAGCAATATGAAGCAAGGAAATCGCAGTGTAGATGAATACTGGCAAGATCTTGAATTAGCTATGAGAAGAGTTGGCATGAAAGAAGATGATGACTTTATAAAGAATCAGTTTATTGAAGGTTTAAGAGAAAATCTTCAAGTTCCGGTTAAGCTCCAGTATTATGTTTCCATGCAAGATTTATTGTTCAATGGCAGGTTGGTTGAGTCAACATTAAGGCCCAGTGGAAGCTCTAATTTTGGCTATGACAGTCAAAGGCAATTCTCTGATTTCAGAAGCCCAAAGTCGACCATGGGTTGTAGCAATTTGAACTTGGGTGGCCAAGGAAACCTTAATTCAACCAAAACCTACTCAAATCCACCATTGGAACCAACTGATCAAAGAATGATCACAACCAATCAGTCTCTTAGCCAAGATACAGGTAAATTAATTTCTACTTTGTTAGATACAGTTTCTTCTAACACTCCTACGTGTTTTCATTGTAATGAACGAGGACATGTTCACAATAATTGTCCCCATGAACGAATTATAACAATGGAGGAGGAGGAAGATGATGATATGCATGCACAGTATGACACCGAAGAAGAACAAATAGATGATGAAATCATCATTTTTGACAGAGGTGAGAAAAGTCCTGAAACACAAGATGTTTTTGAGGCGTATTCCCCAGATGTTGCCGAAATTACTCCCCCAAATGGAGCAAGTAATTTCGACCAAAATAGTGTCAATTCTGCCAAAATTACAGTAGATGTCACCACAGACAAGTTCCAGGTCGATCCTAGGGTAGGTAAGACTGGTAAGTTGCAGAATGATTATGAAAAGTCGCATAAATTCGTGTCTTCACATATTAGTCATTTACTTTCTATTTATATGATGAAGCATGAACTATCTACTAAATCTGATAAATCGTTTTATGCTTCAATAAGAGATGTGAATCGATCTTTGACTAAACATTCTTTTGTTCTTATAATGTCCTTTAAAGAAAGTTACTATTCCAAAGAAGATATTCCTGTAGATATGTTTTCACGGTTTGTTAAGTTGTTCCAGGAATTCAAGGATGTCTTTACAGGTTATATGCTTCCCGTTTCGAGGACGAAACTTTTCGATCCGGGAGGGAATGATACGAATATCAAATGCTTTGATGCACAGAATGCTGATAAAGCTAATCAAAGCCGCAAGTTGATGAGGTTCAACGTGGGAGATTATGTTTGGGTTCATCTGCAGAAAGAGAGGTTTCCAAATGCTCGGAAATCTAAGTTGAGTCCACGTGGAGATGGTCCTTTTAGAGTGTTGGATCGTGTGAACGACAATGCTTACAAGATTGAGTTACCAGATCATTATGGTGTTAGTGCGACCTTCAATGTTACTGATTTATCTCCATTTACATTTGAAGACAAGTCAGTTTCGAGGGCGAAACCTTTTGACCACGGAGGGAATGATGGAGATGCCAAGACGACTACCACCATAAATGAATACATTCCACGAGTTGATCAAACATTTAAAGGATATGTTCGAGATCCTCTAAGTGACATGGCAGGACCTATGACTAGGTCACGGACTAAGCTTAGGGATGCTTTTTTAAATGCTTTGATTGATCGCCTTTATGATGAAGAATTGAAGAAGGAGTCACCATCGACATCTTGGATTCATTATTCAAGATTGTCGACGAACTGAAGACATCATGAAGAACACTATACTCTTTTTTCCCACTGGGTTTTTAATGAGGTAGTGTGATCACTGTAAATTAATGTCATTTTGGGTTTATTGGACTGATAGCTCGGCCATGTGGGCTTTGAAGAGCTGAATTTCGAAAATACAGTCCATTAAGGTTTAGTATATTCAGTTTTATTCTGATTAGAATTATATTTGGTAAGATTAGATAAGGTAATATTCTTCAAGGTTACTTCTTGAAGAATTCAACCTGATTACCTTAGATTACCATTTATTTTAGGTATTTTAGTTAGATATGGTTTTAGCTTCTTAAAGCTGCCATAAGTTGATTCCGTTTCCATTTGTGATTAGGATTTGAGGCAAGATTGTAACCCTATAAAAAGGGAGGCCTTATGGACGAAAATTACAACCTTTCATCAATCAAATATACAACCTTTTGAGTTCATACTCTTTGCTTGCGAGCTATTCCATTGTTGCTTAACCCCGAGGGCTAGTTAAGTATCAATAAACCTTGTAATCTGATCCTGAGGGCTAGTTAGAGAGCAAGTCGAAGTTAGGCGTACCCCGAGGGCTAGACTCCTGAATTTCGTGCGAGATAGTGCGGGTTTGCAGATCCCTTCACTAGATCAAAGATATAATTCCGCAAATCGTGAGTCTTCGCAAGGAGATTCATATCAGAAAGGAACATCTAGTATTGCAGACATGCAACTGGGGGGGGGGGGGGTTGGTGTTTTCAACTAACAACTACAAGCATGCAATTGACAAATAAGTAAACCATTTATACTAGGCACTTGGGAATCATTTAGCAACATGGTATTCTAATGATTCAATCCTTCATTCATTCACATATAAACATACAAAATACCTATCAGTGTTTTCACAATATGTGGTGTGGCCGATGGCATACAATTCCCTAACCCTGTCATGGTGGGTGCGCTCGTAACCCTCCATCGACACCACC
Organism: Rubia yunnanensis; assembly: GCA_037428765.1. Taxonomy (NCBI): domain Eukaryota; kingdom Viridiplantae; phylum Streptophyta; class Magnoliopsida; order Gentianales; family Rubiaceae; genus Rubia; species Rubia yunnanensis. The sequence goes on along the minus strand of CM075061.1, from coordinate 110,060,814 downwards.
ATTGTAATTAGGGGAGTACAACCAGGTTCGACCATCATTGCAGGTTTATTTCTTCCACATGCTATTACCTCCCGGGCCTCCACTATAAATGCAACTACTTCCCACAGGTCCTATATACGTTAAGCCCAAGGTTGATACTAGGGTTTCAACACAACACCTAGCTTGCTACTATTCACTATCTCTACCCGAAGCCTCTCGGACAATAGTTACAAAGTCAGCTAAGACTGGTGCAACGGAAAATAGGCTAGAGCATTCTCGAATCCCCCATGCACACACCCACGTGGATGCGTTCTCCCCTACCCATTCTAACATCCAGGTTTCTCTTCCCAACGGGGTATCAATAATTGCACCATACATTAGTATATGCCAAAGTGTGTGCTTATATGTGGTGTTCTACTCATGCATTTATAACATTCAAGAACAATCACAATAATATAAACATAAAGATAGGATGAATCTTATGAATCTCATAAAGCATTTAGAACATCCCAAGTGCCAAAATAAATTCCAAGCTAATCTAAATACTCCCAAGATATAGAATTCAAATATAGATTTGAATTCCACACCTTTATTACAAAGAAAGAAGAAAAGAAAAGATTACAAAACCTACAAAAGGAACTCCTTTCTTCTCTCTAAGCTCTCTCCTCTCCAAATGTGTTTCCTATGATTGAACCTCTTCAAATGAGTAGACTAGGGTTCTATATATAGTAATAGGATATTGGGCCTAAAAAAAGCCCAAAATAGGCCAAAAGTAGCAAAACCCTAGGTCACCGGCCAAGGTTTCATGTGCTGGCACAGATGTAATGGTCCGTGAAGTATACATAGCCACATGATGCCAGATTTTCCACGGTCCGTGAATGTTCATAGCCGCAACCCGTGGGATTTGGTGCGGTCCGTGAATGTTCATAGCCGCGGCCCGTGGGATCTGGCGCAGTCCGTGAAGCAGCATGCAATTTTTGCTCTGAGTTTTCCAACAATCTGTGAAAATTTTCACGGACTGCAAACAACCTGTGGCTTTTGCTTAGAAATTTTGTCACAGCCCGTGAAGGTTTTCACGGACCATGAGCAGTTTGATGTCTTATCAGAAGTTTTCTCACAGAGCGTGGAAGTTTTCACGGACTGGCTCCATACTTAGCCAAAATTTTCAACTCTTCACCCCCTTGCTTCACGACCCGGTGCTTTTGTCTCGGCCTGACGCCTTGCCCTGTGAAGGTCTCATGCTGGTCTCGTGCAGGTCTTCATGGAACCCCTGGATTCTTATGTTGTGCATGACGTGAAGAATGTCATGGGCCGCTAGTGCTTGACTATGCTCGGTCCGTGACCGGCTGCTGGTACTTCGTTGGCTGAACTTCATTTACTTGTCACAGGTGAACCGTTAGTCCGAATATGGAGTTCCGGTAGTCGATTTTGTAGTAATCAAGAAGAAAAATCCAATGGAATCAGCCTTGAAGGCTAATTATTCTTGGATAATTCTTGGACGAAGTCAACAATCCTCAGACCACGATTCACCATTTTCTCCTTTGACCGTCTTGAATTCCAAAGTTGCCTATCTTTGGCTTCATTCTCCTTCTACCACGCATTGATTTTTGTGGCCTTTGTTTGATACCATTAAAATGCGAATGGACTTTAAATATTCTACCGTTAAAAGCAAACGACCTTCGCAAGAATGTAATGTAACAAATAGCATTCACGGGTAACCTAGTCAAGGTACTCATAATGAAGACCAAGGAGCCCGTGAACATGAGATGTCAAGAATCACTAATTAAGTATACAAAATACGGGATTTAGAATAGAAAACCAAACATGGTTTTCTAAACCCCCTGTCATGTAAACTCAACTAATGTCGCCAAACCGCTAATCAAAAGTAATTAAAAACTATGTCAAATGCATTGGTTAAAGCATGCGAAATGGTGCAGATCATCAACCTTCTTGAACGGAGACCTTGTGGAGGATGTTTACGTACAACACCCACCCGACTTCATTGACGGTGCAAATGGAGAAAAGGTGCTCAAACCCCGAAAGGATTTATACGGACTCTGGCAGGCTCTGTGTGCATGGAACTCAAAGCTAGACGTTTCGCTCAGATTCTTGGCTTCACAAAGTGCAATTGGAGCATGATGTGTATCGTAGAGGTAACCAAAACTATTTCCTACTCGTTGGTGTGTACGTAGATGACTTAATAATCACAGGAACGAGTGTAAGGGATATTGAAGTGTTCAAGGCTCAAATGAAGGCTATGTTCAAAATGAGTGATGTCGGACTTCTGAGCTACTATTTGGGAATCGAGGTACATCAAAAGGATGGAGAAGTCATAATGAACCAAGGTGTATATTCAGCAAAGCAAAATGGAAGCAGGATGGACAACTCATGTCATACTCCCATGTAGAACAAACTTCGCTTGAGCAAGCAGGATGGAAGTACAGCAGTGGATGCAACCATGAACTAGAGCGTGATCGGGAGCTTTCGATACCTTGTAAAAACATGGCCAAACATTTCATATGTTGTGGCATTTGCAAGCCATTTCATGGAGGCACCAAGCACTCAACACTTGGCAGCTGTCAAGAAAATCCCGAGGTACATTCAAGGCACACTGAGTTATGGCTGTTAAGTCGAGTGAAAGCAACATTGAACATGTGAGCTACACTGATAGTGACTTTGCTGGAGACAAGGAAGATTGAAAGAGCACTTTCAGAGTTACTTTCTTCATTAGAAGCAACATTGTCACTTGGACCTCACAAAAGAAAAAGGTAGTGGCTCTGTCTTCTTGTGAGGCTGAGTACATAGAAGCTGCTAGTGCTGCATGTCAGGGAGTTTGGCTCAGAAGGTTCATTGGGGAACTCATTGGAAGAGAAGAACAAGCAATCAAGTTGCTTATGGACAACAAGTCAGCTATTGCTTTGAGCAAGATTCCAATGTACCATGGAAGGAGCAAACACATTGACACAAAATTTCACTACCTAACGGAGTGCATTGAGACTGGAAGAATGGACGTTGAACATGTCAGGATGGGCAATCAAGTTGCTGACATACTTACAAAGGTGTTAGGGTGGATCAAGTTCATTGAAATGCGACAGAAGCTTGGAGTCATTCGAGTTTGGAATGAAGAAGAAGGTTAAGGGGGTGATTTTTTGGATAATCTCTTTCTCCATTTTTATATGTTTTTAGCATGCAAGTAGTGCTGCAAATAAAGGGTTCCTAGAAAAAGTCTTTAGGAGGTAGTGTAGACGTGTGCATGAGAATATGACCCACGTAGTGTACGTTGCCATGTTTTCCAGCTTTGTAGCTTTCATTTTGCCTATTTATAGAATGAGGAGAGCTCCATAAAAAGAAGAACTTTCTGTACCAAAATCTCAGTACTAAATTTCTCAACAAACTACTTTCATTTCTGCAGCTTCAGTTTTACCTTCCTTTTGCACTCATGTGTCTGAAAACTCTATGTTGCAACTACAAGTGGTATCAGAGCAAAATCCTGTAACTACACATGGTTGGCAGCGATCAGTTCATTCTGTGACAAGATATGTTTTCCCCTGGGCTCGAAAACTAGTCCAACACTACATGGGTATCTTCTCATGGTCACTCGATTTATACCAAGAGCCCCCGAGTTCTTCGCCGATGGTTCTCCTATGCTCCTCCTCTCTGTTAGCCCTGGTGAAGGAGCATTTGAGCTTGACAACGTTCGAAGAAGTCACTGCCAGATTGCAGGAAAGAGGCCGTGCACGGCGTACTCGAAACAGTTCGAGAAGCAAAACTAGGTGTGGGAGTTAGGCAATTGCAGCCACGTTTTGCACGAGGATTGCTTGAACATATGGCTTGCTTATGATGCTCGTCTCTTCTGCCCGCTTTGTAGGACTTCTCTCTTCATTGGGACCTCAGACTCTTGTTCTTCTTCATCTTCATCTTCTTTGGTGGCGCCGCAGCAGCCGAGTTGGGCTGTTGAGAGGATTCAGTATCTGTTTGGGGATGATTTGTTGTGTTCGTCTTCATATTCATCGTCATGTCTTCCCTGTAGTATTTCCTATTGGGTGATATTTCAGTTTTAATTAGTCTTATTGTTTTTACGGGTTATATTCACACTTTTAGTTTATAACTAGGGGTGTTCAGCCTGCGCGAAGCGCGGGCTGTCGACAGCGGGGCCGACAATGGGGCCGACAACGGGTCACCACTCGAACTCTCACTGGTCGAACTCTTACAACTCAAACCTCTGCACTTGAGTCCTCTCCACTTGAACCCTCTCCACTCGAACCCTGTACTTGAACCCTCTTCTTGAACCTTCGAACCCCCTCAACTCGAATCTCACCATTCGAACCCTCACTACACGAACCTAGAACCACTCGAACCTAGTATCACTCAAACCGTCTACACTCGAACCTCTAGTCAAACCCTTTCCGCTTGAACCTCACCATTCGAACTAGTACCACTCCAACCCAGTGCTACTCGAACCCAGTGCCACTCAAACTTACTACCACTCGAGCCCAGGACCACTAAAGCCCAGGACCACTCGAACCCTCTCCACTCGAATCCTTTCAACTCGAACCCTCCTATACTTAAAACTTTACCACACGGGTTCGAGTGGGGAGGGTTCGACTAGAGAGGGTTTGAATGGAGAGGGTTTGAGTGGAGATGGTTCGAGTCGAGCGGTTTGAGTATTAAGAGTTCGAGTGGAAAGGGTTTGAGTGGAGAGGGTTGGAATAGAGAGTACAAGTGGAGAGGGTTCGAATAGAGGGCTCGAGTGGAGAGGGTTCGAGTAGAGTGGGTCCGAGTAGAGGTTCGAGTGATACTGGGTTCGAGTGGTAATGGTTCGAGTGGAGAGGGTTCGAGTGGAGAAGTTTGAGTAGAGACAGTTCGAGTGGAGAGGTTCGAGTGGAGAGGTTCTAGTGGTGAGGTTCAAGTGATGAGGAATCGAGTGGAGAGGGTTCGAGAAAAGTGGGATCGAGAGGAGAGGGTTCGAGTAGTGAGGTTCGAGTGGAGAGGGTTCGAGTGGTACTATGTTCGAGTGGTACTGGATTCGTGTGGTAAGGGTTCGAGTGGAAAGGGTTCAAGTAAAGGAGGATCGAGGGGTCGAGTGGAAAGGCTCCGAGTATAAGGTTATAGTGGAGAGGGTTTGAGTGGTGAGAGTCGGTTCGTGAGGGTACCATCCATCCCTCGAGAGGAGTATACCATCAACCACTGGAGAGAGTATCATCCACCCCCCAAGAAGTTTGCCAACCACCCTTCGAGGGTACACCATATACCTCTCGAGAGGGTAAACCATCCACCACTAGAGAGAACACACCTTCCACCCCTCGAGGGTACGCCATTTACGTCTCGAGAGAGGTGTACCAGCCCTCGAGGGTATACCACCTGTTGAGAGGTCACACATGCCTCGAGGGTACAACACCCCTCGAGAGTACACTAGGCCTCGAGGGTACACAACCCCCTAGAGTACACTAGGCCTCGAGGGTACACCACCCCTCGACAGGGGTATACGACTGAGAGCGTCGAACCATCCACATTAGCTCTCGAACCATGATTCATTTGAGGCATATAACCCTTGAACCATCCACGTCACTACTATTCGAACCATATAGCCCTCGAACATCAACCATCAACTCCTTGAACATTAACCATCCATTTGTCGGACAATCTTATATCCATTCCTGGAACCATCACCCCTCGAACCATCTCTTCTCGAACATCCACCTTACCACCACTCAAACCATCCACCTCTCGAACATCAACCATCCACCCCTCGAACATCCACGACACCACTACTCAAACCATCTACCTCTCAAACATTAACCATCTACCCATGGAACATCAACTATCCATTTCTCCGACCATCTTACATCCACTCCTGGAATCATAACCCCTCGAACCATTAGTCACAAAGATCCACCACGCAACCACTCGAACAATCTACCTCTCGAACATCAACCATCCGTCTTGAGGGCTCCATACTACTAGAATCATCCACCCCTGGAACATCAATCATCCATCTGTCGGGCCATCTTACATCCATTCATGGAACCATCACCCCTCGAACCATCAGTCCTCAAACATCCACCACACCACCCTATTCGAACCATCTACCCCTCGAACATCAACCATCCATTTGTCTAACCATCTTATACCCACTCCCAGAACTATCACCCCTCGAACCATCAGTTTTAGAACATTCACCACTCCATCACTCGACCATCCACCCCTTGAATATCAACCATCCACCTCGAGGGGTGTTGATTCGAGGCATCCTCCCTTGAATAATCAACCCTCGAGCCCCTGGAACCATCAACCATTCCTCTTTAGGCATCACCCCTCAACTCATCTACCATCCGCCTCGCTACCACTCGAACTATCCACCCCTCGAACATCAACCATCCGCCTTGAGGGCTGTTGATTTGAAGCATCATCCCTTGATTCATTAACCCTTGAGTCTTGGAACCATCAACCATCGTCTTCGAGGCATCACCCCTCGACCCATCAAACATCTAACTCGCCACCACTCGAACCATCCACCCCTTGAGCATCAACCATCCGCCTCGACTCAAACCTCTCCACTCTAACCTATACTCGAACCCTCTGTACTCGAACCAGTAACCCTCGAACCCTTTCCATTCGAACCCTCTCCACTCGAACCCTCTCCACTCAACCCTCATCACTCGAACACTCACTACTCAAACCCTCACCATTCGAACCTTGTACCACTCGAACCCCTCCTTGAACCCTGTAATACTCGAACTCAGTACCACTCGAGCCTTTCCACTCGAACCGTTACTCAAAAAATTTTACACTTAAACCCTCACCACTCGAACAAGTACCACTCGAACCCTTTCCACTCTAATCTTGTACTCGAAACCTCTCCACTATAATCCTTTTATCGAACCCCCTCTACTCAAATCTCTCCCCTCGAACCCTCTTCACTCGACCCCTCACCACTCGAACCAGTACTACTCGAACCAATACGACTTGAACCCTCACCACTCGGACCCTCACCACCCGAACCTCTCCATTCTAACCTCACCACATGAACCCAGTACCACTCGAACCAAGTACCACTCGAACCAAGCACCACTCGAACCAAGTACCACTCTAGCCAAGTACCACACGAACCTCTACTAGAACTCTCACCAAGTACAACTCGTACCCCCTCTATTCAAACCCTCTCCACTCGACCCTCACCACTCGAGCTCTCACCACTCGAACGCTCACCACTCGAATCCTCACCACTCAAACCATCACCACTCGAACCCTCTCCACTCGAACCCTGTATCACTCAAACCTTTCGACTCGAACCCTCTCCACTCGAACCCAGTACCACTCAAACCTCTTGACTTGAACCTAGTACTACTTAAACCCAGTACCGCTCGAACCTCTCGACTCGAACCCAGTACTACTCGAACCCAGTAACACTCAAAACTCTCTCCACTCAAACCAGTACCACTCGAACCCTTTGCACTTGGACTTCTATTCAAACCCTCTGCACTCGACCCTAACCATTGGAACTCTCACGACTCGAACCTCACCATTTGAACCCTCACCACTTGAACCTTGTACTCGGAGCCTCTCCACTCGAATCCTCTTCCCAAACCCTCGAACCCTCTCTATTAAAATATCTTCACTCGAACCCTCACCACTCGAATATAGTATCACTTGAACACTCTCTACTCGAACCCTCTTTACTCGAACCGTTTCCACTCAATTCTTCATCACTCGTACCTCACCGCTGGAATCAGTACCATTCGAGCCAGTACCACTTGAACCCAGTACCACTCGAAACCTCTCCACTCGAACCCAGTAACACTCAAAACCTCTCCAATCGAACCATCTGCATTCAGACTCTCACCACTCTAACCAGTACCACTCGAACCCATTACTACTCAAACCTCTTCATTCAAACTTCTCTACTTGAATGTTTTCCACTCAAACCTGTACTATTTGATCCCAGTATTACTCGAACCAGAACTATATGTGTAATTGGAAAGAGCTTCGGATATAACCACGTATAAAAGTAGAGGACACACGTTGATTGATGAAGAACGGATAAACATAGACAATAATGCATAGGAGGGGGAGGGAAAAAATTACAAAATTACGACGAAAGGTTACTGTTCATCCAGGAATCGACACAGTTAAGAGCAGTGGATGGATGGATGGATTTGGATAAGGTAAATAACCCCAGTCTCTATTTCTGATCTTTATTCCCATTGATCAGGGGAGTTTTCAAATATGAAACCGTTGATATCATAACCTTAAACAATATATATACACTACCATTTAGCATTTGTTCCATTTCCATTTATATAGCATTGATTGTTGAACAAGAAGGTCACAAGATCAGAGGAATGGAGAAGCAAGAATCCAGTGAATACAAGGAGTTGTTGCTGGTGATGCTGGTAATCGCGTAGGGACGCGTGCTCCTATGCTAGTATTGGATCTGGAGAATCCGCAGCTGGTGTGATCTGTTCTAAAAAAAACTTGAGGGAATACCTCGGCCGAATCAGGATGAGCTCGGGACCTTGGTAGGTTACTCTGGCCATCCGTGGTCTTTCAGAACAGAGCTCTCCGGCTGGGTTGGAGCAGAGTTCATTGGGCTTTTATCGTTCAACCATCCCCCTCGAGGAATCATCCCTCAACTCATCAATAAAAAATATAAAAAATAAAAAAGCTCTGAGGCGAAAATAAGGAGAAAAAAGGCGCAGCCTTTCTTCCATCTTTTGGAGGCCGATTTCTTCAATTTTGAACACTTTTCACCGATGAATTATGGTTTAACGGATTCTCCTATGAATTCCTCACAAAATCATATGAAATTCGTGAAGGGTTTTTGATCTAATTTCGGCTTTGGAGTTAGGGTTTATTCAAGAATTTGAGTTCTTTTGTGGATCTTGATCGTGGTGTTATTTTTCTTGATTGCGGATTCGGATCCACTACTGGAGTTGCAATCGGATTTGGATCTTGCACTTAATCCTTGGCCGAGTTGGAGAATTTGCACAAAAAATCCAATCTTTGTTGGGTTTTGGTTTTGCAGCAAGGGTTTAAAGGGGTTGATTGAATTTTCAGCACAACTTTCAATCAAATCTTGCGCATATACATCAGAACTACTTGGAGAAAGTTTGAGGATTTGAAACAAAACAATTATAGGAATCATCTTCTTGCGATCGGATTTCTTGGTGGCCACGGTTTCCAGGTTTTTCTTGTTTTAATTCAGCACAGTTTGTTTGTTTTTCTTTGGTGTATTGTGTGCATGTGTGTTGAATCCGATCTGTTAATTGGATTTTGTTAATTCGGTTTTGATTCGGTTTTAATCGGATTATTGTTTGGTGATTATTATTGGTGTGATTTCGATTTAACTATCGGATTGTTTGGTGAATCCGATCTTGCTGGATTATTGTTTGGTTTGTTTGATTCATCCAATCTGTTGTTCATCGGATTAATTGTGTTGTTTCGGATTGGTTTTGCTCTATCATCATGGCGATTAATGGTGATTCTTCTTTGGGTAACAAACACAAGAACAACCCTATGAATCAAGGGCAAGCCGAGGGAGTAAATCAGGCGTGGCAATCCCAAAAAATTCATCCGAGGGAATGGAATGATCCAATGCTTGAGAGGAGGAGGTTGTGGGATGATCCTGACATCCTCATGAACAAGTCGAATATCGAGATTGTTGATAACAATGGAGGTGCTATCGACTTTGTTCTCAAGGAAGAAGAGATTCATAAGGATCTCTATAAACCCTTCTATGGTTTTTTGGGTGTTTTTCCAGGATTTTTTCCTGGAATGTTTGCCATTCATACTCTCCTGGTGGCGAAGTGGAATGTTGCATGTATTGTTCAGAGTATGCTCAATGGATATGTCATGTTTAAGTTCAACAGTGCCGAGGATAGAGACTTGGTGATGAATGGTCCTGACCATTATCTCCATGGCAAGAAGTTGTTTATGTTGAAGGTTGATGAATTTGGACAGTATGATTCGAAGGTCCAAGCCACTAAGCCAGTTTGGATTAGGATAGAGCACTTGCCAAAGTCCTACTGGCATAAGAAGGCCTTGGAAAAGATTGCTACTTCCATAGGAGAGCTAATTCTTATGGACAATGGCACCCTCGAGCTAAGAGGATTTTATGCACGCCTCCTAATTTGGATTGACACTTCCAAGGAATTGAAAGAAAAGGTGTCTTTTCGTGCTCCAAGTGGTGAGGTACATACACAGAGAATTATCTATGATTATTGTCGTCCTTGGTTTCCAAATTGCGGCCAAAACAATGACTTGAATGAGGAGTGTGAAGAATTTTGGAAAACTAAGGAAGAGGGGCTGAATAATGCCACAGGAATGAAGGAGAATAATGTTCAAATGGCAAGGAGAAAGAAATATTGGAGAACCCAGAATAAAGACCAAATATGGGTCAAGAAGATGCATGCCAATAACATTGGAGAAAGCCCAAGTGTTGGCTCGGTTCAAAGGGATGAAAATGCAATTATTGAAGAAGTATCTTTGGATAATGAGGCTTCAGAGATATTAAGAAAAGGAAAGGGCAAAGCTGAGGTACACACGGGAAAGAACATTGTGAAAGTTGGGGCTGGAAACCGAGGGCCTGGTATAGTTATTAGTGTTGGGCGAAAAGAGGTTAACCAAATAGTAGTAGCACTGCCAGCAAGCTCCGTGCTGCCAGCAAACAAGGCACTACCAGCAGTGCTTGTGACTGAAAACCGTGGCGCTAGAGATGATGCTGAAGATGCCAGCGCTGCCCAGGATTTGCGTCGCGCCAGGAGTGTTGAACGAATGAAGTCCAGGAAAAACCGTGGCGCAAAGTCTGCAAATCCAGCACTGGAACAAGCACCTGATAGGCAGCTTCCAGCTTTTGGTGATGATGATCACCCAATGGTTGGAGCTGGAAATTTGATAAATGATCCATCCTGAAATTCGTGGCTCTAAAATTCCGAGGTTGAATAGGAGCAAGAGCAAGAGTAGACCCCCCTGCTTCAGGGGCAATAACTAGAGCTCGGAGTAAGAGTAAACCACATAATCATGATCATGGGAAGGCCATCCAAAAGCCTTTCCAACGTATGTTATCTACCACAAGGAGCAATTCAGATAGTTATGGTAGTAAAACTTCTGAAGGCGGCGGTCCGAAGCCTAAAGGGACCTTGGGTTCCCAATGAATGTTTCATCCATTAATGTTAGGGGTCTCTCGGCCCCTGTAAGGAGGAGATGGGTGATAAATATCATCTCCACACAGAAAGTAGGACTTTGTGGCGTGTTAGAAACTAAATTGGAGGATAAGGCTTCTTGGTTGATGTTCTTGGTAAATCTCCGCAGTGTATTCATCTTAAGGTGCGTAACCTTTCTACTGGTATTGAATTCTTATGCTCATATGTATACGGTCACAGTGAGGGTAGATCTGCTCGTTTGCCTCTATGGGCCGAATTGAAATCTTTTGGTGAAAATATAAACTCTCCTTGGATTGTTCTTGGGGACTTTAATGCGATTCTTAGTGTGGATGATCATTATGGTGCTTCGGTTCCAAGCCTGTATCCAATGAGGGAATTTCAGGATGTTTGTATTAAGTGTGGATTGCGTGATGCGCCTTCTATAGGGGAGCATTTAACATGGCACAGTGCGGATTGGAAAATATGGAGGAAGTTGGATCATGTGCTACTGAATCATGGTTGGGACTCGGATGCATGTCGTACCTCCTTTCTTCCTATTTCAGCACAATCGGATCATACACCTATGGTGGTTTGCATGGCGTGGGAAATTGATGGGAAAAGAAGACCTTTCCGATTTCAAAATATGTTGCTAGGTCACCCGAATTGTAGGCAGATTGTTGAAGATTTTTGGAGTCCATCGGTTGAGGGTTCAATTCAATATTCGGTATGCAGAAAATTATTAAGGCTTAAATGCCCATTGAAGGAGTTGGGCTCTCTTGATCTTAGCCATATTTTGGAAAAGGAAAAGAAGGCGGATAAGGAGTATAGTGAGGCATTTGACAACTTTGACGTCTTGATTGCTTCTGATCAGGATATTGAGGCGTTGAGAGCATTAAAAAAAGGGCCATGCTCTATTATCTTGTAGAGTCGTCCTTCCTCTCGCAAAAAGGTAGGATCAATCATGTCACATTGGCGGATAAGGGATCAAAGTATTGTCATACAATGATCTCGGAAAGAAAGGGAGGAGGTATTCCGACGATTATTGATGGAGAAAATTGAATTGTGACTTCTAATATTTGTAAGGGTGAGCTCTTTGCGGATTTCTACAAAGGCATATTCGGAGCTTCAATGGATAGGGTCTCCATTGATAATGTTGTACTCACATCGGGAATCATCCTTACGGACTGGGATAGGGCTTTCTTGAATCAGGATATTGCTAGTAATGAAGTAAAACTGGCATTATTTGCAATGGCGGATGATAAATCTCCAGGTCCGGATGGATATACTGCTAGATAAAAAGAAGTGGGATATTGTAGGAGAGGAAGTTACAGGTGCGGTTCGGGAATTCTTTTGAACAGGTGATCTACTAGCCCAATTGAACCATACCTCGGTCGCCCTTATACCGAAGAAGTCGGACAATCTTAAGGTGAGTGATTTTAGACCAATAGCATGCTGCAATGTGGTTTACAAAATCATCACTAAGATTATTGCCAATAGACTAGAAGAAATTCTGCTTGGGATTATTAATCCATGCCAGGGGGCGTTTGTAAAAGGCAGAAGTATCTCGGAAAATGTTATATTAGCGCAGGAAATTGTTCGTGGATATGGGAGAGCGAAAAATTCTCCTAGATGCATGATCATGGTTGATTTGCAAAAGGCGTTTGATACATCTCCTGGGACTTCCTAGAAGAAGTCTTAGTTGGACTAGGTTTTCCAGAAAAACTGAAGGATAGAATCATGATGTGCGTGAGAACATCTTCATTCTTGATAGCAGTTAATGGGAAATTGTGCGATCACTTCAAGGGTCAAAGAGGCATTCGGCAAGGTGATCCCTTGTCTCCTCTCCTTTTTGTGATCTGCATGGAGTATTTTTCGAGATTGTTGAAAAGGAGGACTGAGTCACGGCATTTTACTTATCATCCGAGGTGTGAAGTGCCCAAGATCACTCATCTAGATTTTGCTGATGATCTTATGCTTTTCTCAAAGGCTAATACAGGATCGGTCCACATCCTTATGAGTGCACTTAATGAATTTGAGTGCACTTTGGGATTAGCTATCAATGCGGCCAAATCCAAGTTCTTTGGAGTCGGTTTGAAGAAGGATTTAAGTTTCACAGGTATTCCATGGTCTACGTTTCCAGTAAGGTATCTAGGGGTGCCACTTGATTCTAGCAAATTGAAGGTCACTCAGTTTGGAACCCTACTTGGAAAGGTTGATTCAGAGATTGCCAAATGGAAGGGTCACACCCTCTCCAATGTCGGAAAGTTGGAACTTGTTCGTTCGATTGTAGGAGGTATTTCTGGATTATGGATTCAAAATTTTATCACACAGACTACAGTCATGGATGCCCTTGAGCAAAAATGCAAAAGCTTCTTATGGGGAGGCAATCATAAGGGTAAGGTTGCATAGAAAAAGCTATGCGCCCCTAAGTCTTTTGGGGGTCTTGGTTTGAGGGATTTTGTTACCTGGAATTGTTCCTCGATGGCCCAGAGGTTATGGGATATTCATATGAAGAAGGACAGCTTGTGGGTCAAATGGATCCATTCATTTTATCTTTAAGGAGAGGACTTTTGGAGTTTAAATCTGAGGATTTCGAATGGTAGACTGGGGGAGAGATTTTCGAGCTACTTTGGTGATCTTTGTAAGCTGAGGGATGAATTGTGTGATATGTTTCATGGAGATATACAGGAATTAAAGGATCATCTTGGTTCTTGGTCTAGCTCGAGGAAATTTACAAGTGTGGCTTATTTCTTTATGCATCGACATAAGTATCCGAATCTATATGTTAATGGCTGTTCGGAAGAGAAGGTTTTTAATAGCATTTGGCGTGGTTTTATTCCGCCCAAATTCTCTTTTATTGCATGGTTGGCCGCAATTCGGAAACTTCACACCAAGAACAAGCAACGATCGGAAAATGGAGATAGCATGGAGAAAATATGTTCCTTATGTCATCTTGAAGAGGAGACGAATGAACACTTGTTTTTCAAGTGTGAATTTTCGAAAGTTGTATGGGGGCTTATAAGGAATTAGATTGGGTTAAGGAGACGAACAAACACAATTGCTAGCTCTATGACTTGGGTTAAGAGGCAAATAAAGGGTTCAAAAGTTTGAAAGAAGTTTGGAATTCTAGCTTTGATTACCACGGTTTATCGTCTTTGGAGGGAAAGGAATAGTGTTGTTATAAATGGTGCTCAACCAAGTGCTGATCGAGTGGTAAAAATCGTCATGAAAGATTGCTACATGGTGATTAGCCGCTTGTTCCCAGATGAGCATATGTTTTAGTCCCTATGTGTTGGATTGAATGTATGATCATGGTGCTTGGCTATTGGTTTTTGGCGCTGGTACGTGTGCGCTGGCCCATGGTGTTGGGCTCTGCTGCTTGAGAGCTGGGCGCTGGATTTTTTGGGGCAGTTTGGTTGCTGGGCGAGCGTGCCTGGTGGTATGTAATGGGCGCTAGGTGCAGCACTGGGCGCTTTCTTTTTTTTTTTGCGAGTGCTCTAGGGGGCACTCGAGGGATGAAGGTGTTCATGTGCTGGAGGTGTTCGAGTGCTAGAGGGGAGCGTTCGAGTGCTAGAGGGGAGCGTTCGAGTGCTAGAGGGAGCATTCGAGTCATGGAGGTGTTCGAGTGCTCGAATGGGACATTCGAGATATGGATGTGTTCGATTGCTTGAGGGGGCATTCGAGTCCTTGGTGCCTGGGCGCTACTCTCGGATGCATGACTCTGGAATTGTGCCATGGCGCTGGATTCTAGGCATTTGTTGCTGGATCTGGGTGCCATGACTGCTCGAATGGGAATTTGTGGTAGAGGTACTTAAGTGCTGAAGGTGTTCGAGTGCTCCTGAGGGGCATTCGACTGATGGAGGTGTTCATGTGCTGGACGTGTTCGAGGGCTCGGGAGGGGCATTCGTGTGCTGGAGGTCTGCGAGTGTTCCAGGGGGCACTCGAGGGATTGAGGTGTTTGTGTGCTGGAGGTGTTCGAGTGCTAGAGGGGAGCATTCGAGTGTTGGAGGTCTTTGAGTGCTCCAGGAGGTCTTCGAGTGCTCCAGGAGGTTTTCGAGCGTAGGAGGCGTTCGAGTGCTCGAAGGGGAATTCGAGTCATGGAGGTGTTTGAGTGCTCGAATGGGACATTTGATATATGGATGTGTTCGAGTGCTCGAGGGGGCATTCGAGTCCTTGGTGCCTGGGGCTACTCTCGGATGCATGACGCTGGAATTGTGCACTGGATCTAGATTCTGGGCATTTGTTGGCTGAATGATGCTAGTTTCCGCGCCAGGAGGAGGTTGTTCATGCCCGATAAAATCAAAGGGTTTTCTTGGTTTTTCTTTTTCTGGCTAATGCAACTCGGATTTAAGAAGGAGGCAATAGGATTTACAGTAAGGATCTTCGTCCGATGCTTTTTCTCCTAAGCCTAGTTTTAACTTTGAATTAACGGATATTTATGCTCTCTATGCCCGCGCTACACTCTGTGTTAAATTGGCATAAAGCTTTCCATTTGCTCAAAATGGAGTGGGCGATTACATAATCGCCACGCTTGATGCACGCGGTATAAGTGTATCCATTCTCTCATCTTTAGGAGATTGATTTAGCTGGGATTCTCAAGGATATGAGGCAAGGCCTCAATACATCCTTGCCCACTTTATTACTCTCGGTGCTCTCAAGAGAATGTTTGAAGGCCAATAACATCCCTCTTTCTCCACTTTAGGGGTGTAAATGGTAGAAGCAGATATCCACTTGTGCCAGATTGGCGCAACTATAGGCATCAGCTTCACTCTTTATGGGACATCCAAGACCCGAGACACTCTCGGCTGCACTAGGAACTTCAAACTATTTGACCTTGGATTCTTGTACCTTCATCAAGATTCTGACAACTAAAATTGCTCAAGACCCGAGTCTCACAATACTCGGCTGCTCTATGGAATGAAAATGAATAAGGCCCCATTTGTTAGGGGTAGAAGCGGTTCACTTGTTTATGGGTAGTGAGTTTGTTCTTATCCCATTTACCTAGCATTTCTTAGTCTGTCTTCATTTCAGGTTGTTGTTTTCGGTCCCATTATCATTGGGACTTGTCTCGTTTCCCTTTGCTAGACTTATCTTGCTCAGGGTTGGTAGTTTTTACTTATAATAGGGGGGGGGGAGTGTTGCCCTTTAGGTTTCGCTCCCCCCTACTATCTCTCGGATTTTACTCCCTCGGTTCATCATGTAACCTAGGGTTGGATTGATTTTGTATTTGGTAGGGCTCTTTTAGGGCTCTACCGTGGGTTCCACCGTCTATACTATTTACCTATTTACAGTCGACTCATCAATCAACCACCTCGCCACCACTCGAATCATCCACCCCTCAAACATCAACCATCCACATCAAAGGGTGTTCATTCAAGGTATCATCCCTCGATTCATCAACCCTGGAGGCCTTGGAAACATCAACCATGCCCTTTGAGGCATCGCCCCTCGACCCATCAACCATCCGCCCCGCCACCACTCGAACCATCCACCCCTCGAACATCAACCATCCACCTCCTGGAACTATCACCCTCAGATCATCACCCGTCGAACCCTTGGAACCATCAACCATCCGCCTCACCACCACTCGAACCATCAACCATCCACTCCTGGGACCATAACCCCTCAAAATATCATCCTTCGAACCATCTACCACGCCACCACTCTAACCATCCACCACTCTGACCTTGAACAGTTGGTTCCTAACCCCTGGAAAAATACATCGCCACCATTGGCTCCTTCATACCAAACTCCGACCAAAAAGAATCCCCCAATTCATGTAGCTGTCTTGAATGGCGGTGGCACGACCTCTGCGAATAAGAAGGAGAAAATAATTAGGAAAATAAGTCAGGCATTTCAACGAACACCTTGCGTTCACAAATCAAACTTCGGTAGGTTGAAGGAGAAGAACACATGAACATTAGGAACCCAAGGAAACAACCAAAATAACATTCTGTCGGGCTCTATTTCAACTAAGAAATTGAAAGCATACCAGAAACATTACACAAATTGGAGCAACAAAGGCGGGAAATTTTGGTTAGGAAAACTATGAAATTACCTTGGGTAATTGTGCAAGGATAGGAACCCTACCATCTGAGAGAAAAATCTTATAGAAACCAAAAAAGAGAATGATGGAGAACAGATAAACATAGACAGGAAACCAAAAAAGAGAAGATACGTGTAATTGGAAAGAGCTTCAGATATGGGCACGTATAAAAGTAGAGGACACACGTTGGCATTTGAGATCAGATTATGGCAAAGAAGTGAATGGATAAATATAGAAAATAATGCGTAGAAGGGGGAGGAAAAAACCAAAATTCGGAAATGATGACGAAACTTTATTTTTCATCAAGGGGGATCGCCGATTTGGATTAGAAATGTAAAAGTAACTTTGAAATGTATGAATTTGTTTGATGCGAAATGAAGAACAATTAATATTAAACTATCGACTCCAAAACTCTACATGTATTTATATTGAACAAATTGAATCAATACTGAAAAGTTATACTTACAAGTAGATGGTTAATGTTTCCAAAAAGCGGTATAACAGCTTACATTGAAATTTTTTTTTAAACTTAAATAGGATAGTTAGGCTTATTTTTTTTATTATTAAACCATCCTGAGATGGAGGAAATTATATTAGGCCTTCCCAAGCCATAAAATAGACAAGACAATCAAAAGAAGCCGTAGCTAAGTCGAGATATACATTGTTGAGCACTAAGCTCTGGAATCAACACTTGTTGCTTCCAAAAGAATGAAAATACAACCGGCAAATCGCTATAGGATTCCAAAAGCTCTTAGACTATGTTGGAGATGATCAAACTTATTAGTGAATCTAATCAAAGAAACACAAGTCAGTCCAATTTTCTCCACATAGCTAAGAAACGAAGCCTCTACTAACAGAGAAAACAATTATTTCCAAACATGAAATCCCACCAATGGGGATTATGTGCAGAAGAGTGCGCCAAAAATGGAAAAATCTGAAATCCAAGCTTGCGTTTTCCCTCTTGGATGAGCAAATCCAGCAGCAGGGTATCCAATTTGTATCTATGAACATGACAAGTTTTGTCGAGTAGCTGAGCATCTGTAGCAATTAATGTCTTCCTCTGTAATCAACAAGTCCAGCCACAGCAAAAAAATCCTTGCATCATGAAACCTGTAATATACAGTAATCAGTAGCATCCATTCGAAAAAACAGTTCTTATATGAGGTACAGTCAGTAACATCATTCAATTAGCAAACCGGATTGAAGGTGTACCCATTTGATCTAATCTAATCAATCCTTGCACAACATTTGATAAACTCTGAAAACGAAGGTAAGAATAGGATGACAAACTTCTCAAACAATCTTTAGCCAAAGTATCTGCAACCAAGTTTGCCTGCCTATGCACATGTAGTATAGAAATTTCTCCTAGCAGAGCATGGATCTCATCAGCTAATTGGTATATTTTCCATGGGGCATTATCAGGATCCACTACATACCTAACAGCATTCAGGCAATCAGATTCTACAACGTAAGAAAAACCTAGATTTAAACCAGTTTGTAAGGCAAACTTAATTGCCATCATCTCTGCCTCCAAAGGAGAATATGCAGGAGAGATCTTAGTATGAGCAGCATAGAAATCACCCCTGCAATCTCTAATAATCAAACTCAATCCACTCATGTTTGTTTGACAGCACCAAGCAGCATCCACATTAACTTTAAAACCCATACATGGTTTTGTCCAAGCAATTTTGAAAATCTTTGGTTTAGGAGGTTGTTTGATCAGTGGCAGAAAAGAATGATCAGCAATAGTCTTATCTATCCTAGAGATTATATACACTGGTTTAGCAGTGAACATGTAAAAAATGTGGGTCCTTATGTTATTTAGAGCTACACTGGTCACAGGATTAGTAGAATCATATAAGCACTTATTCCTGACTTTCCACAGATTCCAACAAGATATAAATGCTGAAACATGAATCATTTCTAAATTTAACTTACTGATACCAGTATAAGTAAGATAAAACGAGAGTCTATCCCATATGGATGTAAATCCCCTGTCCCTAATTCCCATGAAGGAATGAATCTGTTTCCATATATACACTGCAAATGTACATGTGTTAAAAAAATGGTCCAGAGAATCCACATGATTTTGACACATACAGCATTTGGAAGCCATTGAGATTCTCAAGGATATCAAGACATTATCAAATGGGAGCAAGCAGTTCATCAGTCTCCACATGAATATTGAGATTTTTTTTTTCTATTCTAGGGCTCCATAAGTGTTTAAAGGAAGCAACAGTACCTCTTTGATCCCTTAGCAAAAGGTAGGTTGATTTGAAAGAAAATTCTCCCTTGATACCTAGTTTCCATATCAGTCTGTCCTTCCTGTGAGGAGATAATTTAGCATCCTGCAAAAGAGATGAGGCATAAGTAGGAAGAAATGGATAGATTTTAGCAGACAGGACAACTTTATTGTTCATGAACTCAGACACACTACAACTAGCTGGTATATCAACATTTGAATGATCACAGAGATCCTGCAGGGGACCTATGTCCAACCAGTTAACAGTCCAGAAATTACACTCCCCACTTCCTATTATGACTCTAGATTGGGATTCTGCCCAGGCATTAATGAAGCAAATCCTTTTCCAATTTGGTGAGGATCTGTAGGAGGGTGGAAGAGATGCAACAAAATGTGTCCAAGGTGCTTCAGCCTTTTGGTATTTCCACCAGAGTTTAACAGAGCATGTATTTATAATGGTGGTAATTGATCTAAATCCTAGTCCATTTTGTGTGGTAGGATAACATATTTCTTCCCATTTTCTCCATGCTCTTTTAGGATTCAGATCATTGTATCCCCAGAAGAAATTACTCATTTTTTTCTCTACAGCTACTATGACTTGCCTACCAGGTTTGATTACTGACCAAATGTGCTGTGGAACTGCATATATACATGAATGTATGAGAGTAAGTTTCCCTCCAGTTGAGAGCCACTTATTTTTCCAGCTTCCTAATCTACTGTCAATTTGCTCAATTAAAGGCTGGAAATATATGTTCTTTGCTCTACCAGTGAAAATGGGAACCCCTAGATATGAGAAAGGAAACTTTCCTACTTTCATACCTAAAGTTCTCCTTATTCTATTTACCCTATTTACAGTAGCATGCTTTCCTATGTACAGATCACTTTTACTGTAGTTAATTTGCTGTCCAGTAACTTCCTCAAAAGTAGCCAAAAATGCCTTAAATCTGATCAGAGTATTATTATTGGCTTTAAGGAATACTATAGTATCATCAGCATAAGATAAGTGAGAAATTTGGATTGCATTACCTGGCACACCAAAGTATGACAAGCTACCATTCTGAAAAATAAAGGACAGACTTCTGGTGAAAGCCTCTGAAAAAATATTGAAAAGAAAAGGTGATAGGGGATCACCCTGTTTGATTCCCCTAGTAGATTGGAAGAAACCAACTGGCTTACCATTTATAAGGATAGAAAACCAAGCCTGAGACAGATTCTTCATAACAAGAAAAATAAATCTAGCATGAAATCCAAATTTAGCAAGCACAGAATAGAGAAAAGACCACCTAACTCTATCAAAGGCTTTCTTAAGATCCAATTTAACAATGCAATTAGGTTCTCTTTGTTTCTTGTTTAAAAATCTGGCCATTTCCTGAAGGTAGATAACATTATCAGCAATGTCTCTACCTTTGAGGAATGCAGTTTGGTGATTTGAGATGATTTTATCCATTAAAGGCTTTAGTCTCTCCATTAATAACTTAAAGAAAATCTTGTTTATGACATTAGAGAGACTAATCGGTCTGTAGTCCTCAAAGGTGGTTGGTGTACTTTTTTTTGGTATGATTGTAATCCAGGTACTACCAATCCCCCTTGGGATATTGTTCACACTCAGAAAATCTTGTACAGCAGATAACAGATCATTTGCTATTATATCCCAAGACTTAATATAGAACTTAGCAGTAAATCCATATGGACCAGGGCTACTCCTATGATTAAGTCCAAAAACAATGTTTTTAAGTTCTGAAATAGACACAGGTTCCAATAATCTATCATTATCCTCCCTGGTGATCACATTCTGGATTTGGCTTAGGAAATGAGGCTTAAAAGAATCACTGTGGGGGGAAATTTGTTCAGTTAAAAGTCCCTGGAAATATTGGATGGACTCATTCTCAATATCTTGTGAATTATCTATCCACTGTCCATTTCCACCCTTGATTTTTGTGATTTTTAACCTACTTTTTCTTTCCCTAACTGAGTTATGAAAGAAACTGGTGTTGTCATCACCCTCCCTTAACCATTTTACTTTAGCTTTATGTTTCCAGAAGCTCTTTTGTTCCACTAAAGCTCTCACTACATTAGCCTTGGCCTTTTTCATGTTAATCATATTTTCAACTGTATCACTCAGATCATACAATCCTTCCTTTTCTTTCAGAATTGATTCAGCCTTTATCACATTATCATTTATATTTCCAAACACTTCTCTGTTCCATATTTTTAAAGTTTTTTTCAGCCTCAACAGTTTTAGAAAAAAACCACTCATTCCAGTTTGGTGAACCTGACCCTCCCAGCATTGCCTAACTACCTCATTAAAACCATCCCTTTTATACCAGGTATTAATGAATCGAAATGGTCTAGGGGTGGATGAAGTGTCACTTCCTATGGTGAGGAGCAGTGGATTATGATCTGAAGAGATTCTATTTAGTATGTGAACAGAGGAGTTAGGAAAATTATTTGACCAGGAAGCAGTACATAAACCTCTGTCTAACCTCTGAACCGTTGGCTTTCTTAATCTATTATTACTCCATGTAAACAGATTACCTACGGTACTTATCTCTTCCAAAGCCATAGTATTGATAAATTCATTAAAATCCCTTATACTACCAAGCTTCAGAGTGGAAGGTCCTCTATACTCATTGACCGATGTTATGGCATTAAAATCACCAATGAATATAGAATCAGATTGAGAAAATACTTTAAGATCATACCAGAGATCTTTCCTACCAATCCTAGTCCTAAGCCCATATACAAAAATAGCATCCATACATTTATTCAGCTTAACGGTATTCAAAGAAACAGCCAGAAACTGAAGATTATCAGTTTTGCATACTATGGAGACACTATTTTTCCAGAAAAGCCAAATCTGACCATTATTAGCATACATGCAATTATCAAACTGCAATAATTGTCTGTAATGGTCACATTGATTATTATCATGTTTAGGTTCAATTAGGCAGATGAGCTCAAAATGATGTCTGTTTATTAAATTATTGAGCCTAATCATAGAAGTGTCCATCACCCTAAGATTCCAAACTAGTAGCTTAATCTGCATTGTTGTGCTATTCATAAGGAAACATTATTAGAGCTTTTTGATCTAGTCATGATTGTATTTAACTGGGTTAAATAAGTCTCATTACTATGTGCTTTACCATTATGTTTCTGTTGCCCCTTTTTTATTTCTCCTAATTCTGATTGGGGAGATACAGGAATTACCTGACTTACCTCATCTGATACAGGAGGAGCAGGAGTGACAGTGCTAGATTCCATGTTTACAACTGAGGTATTTGTATTTTCGTTGAGACTATCTTCATGGTCAGATAGCTCTTCAACCTCGAGTGGTAAGAACCTGTTCTGCCTATCTAACTGCTGAGAGAATATGAAACTTTTAGCAGCCAAAATAGGATTAAAAGGTGAGAAAAGCTTACCCCTTTTACTAGGAATGTCATCCTTAGCAAAGCCTGTCCTTGTGGTGAGATTAGGTGGAGCAGAAAGTGACTGAGAATAGTTAATCAAAACATCTGAAGATCTATCCTTAGGGACAGTTTTGTTTTCATTATTACTATCACTTTGCTGAGCACCTTTGTTCAGATCTGGTGATAAAGCCTGAAATTCCAGTAAATCACCCTCTTTATCCACTGGCTCAAAACCTGAGTCTGGAGACTGGTCATTTATGTGATGGATTTCATAATTACTATCCACCCCCAGTTTAGGAGAATTAGGACTCTCTAATTGTTCCCCTTCCACATTTGATACAGCCTTTTGTTTGGGAACATATTTAAACTTCTGTACAGTCTTAAGTTTTTCCTTATCAGAGAGTCCTGACCCCCCAGCTTTATTCTGTCCCTCTTGTGATTGATTAATTCCATCTGTAGGCATGATTACCATCCCAGTTTGCTGATCCTTGTTTCCAGTTAATTTCTTTTGCTCATTTGTGGACAGATTAACATTCTTTGATTTATCTGCCTTATTGTATCTCGGTTTCTTCAATTCTGGGTGTAAATAAATACATAGACTGTCATCATGTCCTAAGGTTTTGCAATGGTTACAGTAGAGTGGAATCTCCTCAAATTCAATGGGCAATTTAACCACATTATACTCTATTCCATCCTCTTCAATACCAACCCTAATACTAGATGGCTGTTTCTTTTTTAGATCAATTTCAATGCACATCTTAACAGCTGAGGGCCTAGATAGTGCTGCAGTTGCTGCATCCATTTTGATATAATTGCCTATTTGGTTTCCAATTGATTATATCATGGCAATATTGTAAAAGAAAACTGGGACACAGGGGATTGTAACCCAAACCGGTACAATAGAGGATTCAATTTCAGGATTAAAATCAGTATTCCATTTCAGAACTTTCATAGGAGCTTGGTTAAAAACCCACTAACCTTTAATCCAAAGTCTCTGGTAATCTTCCTTATCCTGAAATCGGATCAGAATGTGTCTGAAATCAATAGACCCTAATTGAAACTTACCTTTGAATCCGACCGAATTGAAAGCCTCATTTAGGTCGGTCATGGATGGCTTCCCTCTGGCAAACTTCCCTACGAGGGCATTACTATAGTGTGCAGCAAGTGTTTCCGCTTCCTTCCGAGTCACTAGACAGGAGATTTCTCCTTTGTATTGAGTTTTGGGAACTATCTCGGGATTTGATGGAAGGGTAGTGTTGAGAGGGAGTGGTCTATTACCTAAAGCTTGGAGAAAGGTTTTGGCCGCGGTCGAGCCACCGCAACCGGGCGGAGGAGCCGCCATGGAAGTTTGAGAAAACTATAGAGGAAATTACCGTTACGCAGCAAAGAGAAACGAAGGAGTAGTTTCGAAGGTTGAAAAAAATGGTTAGTGCGTATTTCGCACCTAAATTTCGCACCTAGAAGAGCGAAAGTATTCCGAGTTAAAATCAACGGATGGATAGTTAGGCTTATGTATACTATATTTAAGGATAGATCTCCTAACATGTGGTTTATCACTAAGTTATGGATAGTCTATTATACTTTTTCATTTATACACTGTATTTATTAAATTACACGATAAATTTTAAAAATATACATTTTATATTATATTTTTTTAAAAATATTTTCACACTCAAACACACATTATTAATTGTTTTAACTTATAAAACACAATATCGATTTTTTTAAAAAAAATTACAATTTTAAGGTAAAACGTTAGGGAGATTGTCAATAAGTTTATGGATATGTCATATTTTCTCAGACTTCCCCATATTTAAATGATCTAATAATACAAGGTGTAGATTAGATCAACTTCTCTTTCTATCAGCTTTACTCCCCCTTCTCTATGAAACAAAAAGAAACCCTAACCCTACCCTTGGAGGGGGCTGCCGCCGCTGGAAACAGCCTACTGCAGCGGTCCCCTCTACCCCAATCCTACCCCCAATCACCCCTACCTCAGTATCTTTGACCTCAGAGTTTTCTCGCCGGATCTACACAAAAGAAGAAACTCGTTTCTCCATTTGGTGGCAAACTGACGACGGAGACGGTGCCCTGTGGTATCCCTGAGGTGGCACAACCAGACCGGCGGTGCCCTTGAGGCAGTTATGTCTCTCAGAACGACGGTGTCCTTAACGGTGCCTGAGATCAGAGCTTTCAGCTTGGTGACAGCGGGTGGTTTCACCAGAGTTTTTCAACATCTATCGTCAGATCCGTCATTCCATCGGTGTCTCTGTGGCGGTAGAGACAGGTGGTCTTCTGTGGTGGCCGACAACTCTTGCAGCGACGACAATCATCCGGTATCCCACAACTAGAGATGGGCGAGAACCGGCGGCCAATTTGTTTGCGGTAGTGAGAGGCAGCCAGCGGTAGGAGCATATGTTTCTTTGTTTTTCTGAGTCTACTCGGACAGATCTATGTTATTTCTCAATTCTACTCAGATTTGAGCTAGCCAACTCAGATATAGTCGGGTCAACTCGGAGACTAGGTTGATTCAACTCATAAACGAGTAAAAATGGTTTGACTATGCCTAAACGGACCAAATCGGGTCAGCCAACACCCGATTCTTACTGCAGCGGTAGTAAGGTTACGAGGGTAATTCTTCATTTTTATTTTTTTATCTACTTTTAAATTCTTTTTTCAGGTGGGAGGCCTTTTTTAAATTTTTTTTAGTTTTAAATTATTATTTTTTTCATAATTACATTGGGGTAGTGGATCAAACTAGGTTTTTTTTGCTTGAATATTTAGTTGCATTTATTTTCTGTCAACCTTAGGTTTTTTCGACTGCTCCTTATGCTTGGTTAAACCTAGCTGGCTTCTGAACTGGTCTAGTCTATATGTTGGTATAAGAAAAATACTATCACAGATACCCCCCTCTAGCACCGATTTTTTGGCACTGGTTTTGGAAACACCCTGCCCCAAACGTAAGGGCACCCGTTTATTTAATTTTACACCATTTTTTCAAAAACCCGTATTAAATCAACACCGACTTTCAAAAGCCCGGTACCAGAACCGGTGTTGGGAAAAAATAGCACCGGTTTTCATAAACCGATGCTAAAATTTTTAAAAATTTAATCTTCCCGCAAAAAAATTCAAAAAAATTGCCAAAATATTCGTCAAAAATTTCTAAAAGTTTTGCTAGAAATTTCATGTGTTGGGCGCAACTGCACGTAGCCACTCTAAACTAAATGATTTTTTTCTAAACTTTCAAAATCATTCACTTATTATGCTGAATTTAACTAATAACTAAGTTGACTTAAAAATTAATTAATGATCAATCTTTATTGACCTAATATGTGTAAACATGAATAAAAATGTTTGATATTAACTAATTAATGCTCAACACTTAATTGACATAGTATATATAAATACATATAAAAATATTTGGCTTTAACTAACCAACGGTTAACCATTATTTGACTTTCTACTTGTAAACACAAAAAGCTAAGGTTAGTGTAACTAATCAATGGTCGCCTCTTACTTAACTTAGTATGTATAAATAAGAATATAAATGCTTCACTAATCAACAGTCAACCCTTATTTGAATTTGTATATGTAAACATTAATAACTAAGTTAATTTTAACTAATCACGGTCAACCCTTATTTGAATTAGTATGTATAAATACGAATAAATATGTTTGACTTTAACTAATCAATGTTCAACCTTATTTGACTTTTTATGTACAAGTAGTAATAACAAAGTTGACTTGAACTAATAAACTGCCAACCCTCACTTTATTTAGTATATATATATATATATAAACACTAATAACTAATTGACTTTAACTAATCAATGATCAACTCTTACTTGAAAACCCATCAATTAACACTAGTAATTAAATTAACTTAAACCAATCAACGGTTAACCCTTACTTGACTTTTTGTATATAAATGCTAATAACTAAGTTGATTACTATTAGAATAAGTCAAGTATCTAATTAGATTAGATTTGTTATGGATAGAGTTGTTGATTAGACTAGAGTCATACTAGTACTAACAATAATACATTGATTATTACAGGAAATCATTTTTTCATGGTATTAGAGCAAGTTCTGATCCTAAACCCTTAATTTTTTTTCCAGTTTCCTCATTCTCTCTCTCTTTTCTGGCCGACCAAATCATCACCGGATTATGATGAAATTCCAGTCAAGTCTCGGCAACTTCGGTCAATTTACAGCGGCCTTCGATAGTATTCAGCCCTCAGGTTTCAGCGCTTCAGATCTGCAACAGGTCCTTCCAGCTGTGGTTGTCTTCAGTTCCAGCCAAATCTTTGGCATCATCTCCAATGGCAGTTCACGACGTCGTCCTCTCCAGCGTTCGATTCACAACATCATCGCCTTTGGCTCTAATCCTAGTGGTTCTCTTCGTCGTATTCGTTGGTGTCTACTCTGAATTGATTCCTCATCGCATTCCCCGGTGTCGTCTGCCATATCTTTCGGTAGAAATTCTCCAGTTTGTTGCTCCAACTTACGTTCAGAAAATAGCAAGGTGTGTGTTATCCATGAGCTTGCATCTATACACGTGTGTCTCGACATGCGCAAATGAGTTACATGTACCAAATTCTCCTTGCTGCGCGCGAATACATGTGCCAGTCATTTTTCGCGCATGTTTTGCATGCGCCATGCATTTCTTTGGGCAGAATTTATGTTTTTCGGATTTGTTTTTGCCTTTATGGATATAGATCATTTTAATTCTCGAAGGTGTGATATTTTGATATTTACTGGCATTTCTCATCATGGACAGCACGATGGCTTCAAGTGGATTGTAGATTCTTGCACCACAAAACACATGGTGTTGTTCCCTGCTGTTGTTGATCATGTCACACCTTATGATGGTTCTTCAAGTGTCTATGTTGGTAATGGTTCTCAACCCCCCTATTAATCATGTTGGTGCTTCTCGGATTTCTAAGTCTCATTCTCTTTATGATGTGAATATTCTGCCTGATGTCACTAAAAAATTACTTTTGATTAGCAAATTAACTCGAGATTTAAAATCCGTTGTCTGCTTTGATGATCGCTCATTTATTATTCAGCATAAAATCACTGGTAAAACCTTGGGTCACGATCATAGTGAAAATGGGCTTTATGTTCAAGACTATGGTGCATATGCTTTATTGCCCACTGTGGAGTCAAATAAGTCGCGTGCGTCTTTTGAAACTTGGCATGCTAGACTTGGTTAGGTTTCACATTCCATTATTTTTAGTTTGTGTGCTTCTGGATGCTTATCCGTCTCATCGGTTTTGCCTAAATCCCCCCTTTGTGATGCGTGTGAAAAAGCTAAAAGGAAATGTTTATCTTTTCATACAAATGATAAACGTGCTGCTAGGGTACTTGATCAGATTCATTGAGATTTATGTGGCCCCTCTCATATTTTATTTTCTGATGGTCTCCTACTATGCCATTTTCCTTGATAATAAATCCCGACTCTCTTGGTTTTACCCATTGCACCGTAAATATGATTTTTGGGATGTTTATCGCCATTTTGAGACTTTTATGGAGAATCAATTATCTGCCTCCATTAAGGTCTTTCAGAGCGATAAAGGGATTGAGTTTGTAAATGGTCTCTTACGCTCTCACTTTCAGATAAAAGGGCATTCATCATCAGATTTCTTGTCCATATACTCTTGAGCGTAATGGTCGAGCTGAGCGGAAGCACCACCACATTGCCTAGATGGGTTTGTCTATGTTGTATCACTCTCATGTCTCTCTATCCCACTGGCCTGGCTCTTTGCTGCAGCCACTTATACCATAAATTGGCTGCCCACTCCTGTTCTTGGCGGACGATCACCATATGATGTTATTTATGGTTGTGTTCCCACATACACCAATTTTCATGCTTTTGGTTGTTGGGTCTTCCCATTCGTTTGCCCATTTACCAACCACAAGTTTTCTCCTCGCAGTATCCCGTGTGTATTTATTAGCTACAACTTGCAATATAAAGGTTTTTGGTGCCTCGATCGCACTACTTGCAGAATCTATGTCACTCGACATGCTCATTTTAACGAGACATGCTTTCCATTTGCCCCATCAATTCCATCGACAATCGGTTCTCCAGCTTCAGTGTTAGATGTTTCTACCTTTCTTTATCCCGATTCTTATTTGGCACCTTCTTTTCCTAAAGTTTCTCCTGTGCCGAATACATCTCATTCAACCCTTGCTTTATTTGTGCTATAGATCCGACTCCAGTTCATCAGCCAACACCACCTGCATCTCTTCCACTCATTTCGACCGCCCAATCTCTGCGCAGTTCAGCCTCTCCATCACTGGTTGCCTCAGCCGATTCCACTTCTCTGGCTTCTCCTCCTTGGACTCACACTCATCGGATGGCTACTCGATCAACAACTGGGGCTATTCAGCTCAGACGACTACTTAGACATTGTTGCCCATGGTCTTCTTGTTACTTTACTTGCTCAGTCAGAACCCATAGATTACCTTTAAGCTCTTCAAGATCCTTTTTAGGTACTTGCTGTGAATGAGGAGATAGAAGCTCTTCGTGGACACTGTACTTGAGATTTGGTTCCCCGCCCATCGGGCGTCAACATTGTTGGCTCCAAATGGGTCTATTGGCTGAAGTATCATCTTCATGGCACGATTGATTGTCATAATGCTCAACTTGTAGCGCATGGGTTTTCTCAGATTCCAGGGTTTGACTTTGATACACTTTCAGTCCTGTGATCAAAGCCTCCACTATTCGGACATTTCTCACCATTGCCACAATGCGTTCCTGGCCGCTTCATCAACTGGATGTCAAGAACGCCTTTCTCAACGACATTCTCGATGCTCTAGTGTAAATGGCGCAACACATTGGCTACAAGGATCCGCTCCATCCAAATTATGTTTGTCGCTTGCGGAAAACCATTTATGGTCTTAAGCAAGAACCTCGAGCATGATTTCAACGATTTAGCACTTGTTTGGCTCAAGAATGTCTTTTTAAGGCCACATTTATACGTAAAACCAAGAATGGGGGAAGATACCCTTTAAAAGTATTCTTGGGTTGGCTGTGTTATTTTATGAGAAAATATTCCAAAAACTCGAGATGAGCTATGCAAATGATGGCCGTGGTAGGGGAGGTGTTTAAAGATCTAAACATTTTGAAAAACATCAGTATGGTAAAATTCCACCACATGGACACAATACGGGAAAACGCACACAGAAACATAAACATCATCAACAGTGAAGCACACCACAAACACACAAACATAACATCAACATGCCAACATTAAAAGAAGCACATTAGTATGGTATCAACAGAACACAAAAATTATATGGTAACAATAGGGCGAAGCACTGCAATCACATCAACATAACAATGTCATCAAATGTGAACAACAATGACATGGCACCAAGAAGGGAAAAAAATTTAACACACGTACAACACCAACATAACAACAATTTAAAAAAATCACATCACATTTACGGAACTTGCACAACAGTTATTCCACACATCCATGCCTCCTATGGGAAGATGCAGTTCCCAATAAAGCTCTAGGATTTCATGCTTAGGTTTTTTTTCTCCCTTTGTCTTCCTTCTTCGACCCTTCTATCTTCGTGAATCAGGACTATTGTTTACTGTTTATGCGTGCGAAAAAGGTGCGATATGGTGTGAGAAACTTTTAGTTTTCTTTCTTTCTCCTATCTCTCCCCCTTATCTGCCTGATTACGGTCACAAAAGGTGGAATTGGCTGCCAGCCATGGCGACGCCACCGCCAAAACCCTTAACAGAAAACCCCTCCACCAATTGCAAAAGCTTCCTCCAAGCTCTGAATGCTAAACCTTCTCCACTATTCACTTCTTTACCCGACACGCCTAATCTTCACCCTATCACTGAATATAAGGGCAAAATTGCTTTTATCCTCCCACCGGAGGAAGGCGAGATATTGGCGTCGCACTATCAGAATGCGTTGGTTGGAAAGTTCAACAGAGGAAAGCCATCAATGGAAACTCTTCACCCCGCTTTCAAGTCTATAGGTTTCAAATCAAAGTTCCAGTTGGCATCAATGGATTACCGCCATGTGCTTATCAGATTTCAAGAGAGTGAGGATTATCAGAGATGCTGGATGAAGGGACAGTGGATGATTCAAGGCTCGTTAATGAAAGTCCAGAAATGGTCTCCGGACTTCACCCCCGTATCAGAATCATCTGTTGTTCCAGCTTGGGTAACAATCCATAAACTCCCTATTCATTTCTATAATACATTTGCTATTATAGGTATGAGTAATCAGATTGGTAGATTCCTTAAAATGGATGCTGTAACTAGTGCACTGACTAGGCCATCTGCAATCAAAGTGTGTGTTGAGATTGACCTTCTGTCTCAGTTGCCATCAACCATTGTAGTTGGAATAGGTAGCAAGGTAGCTGAGTACCCGATTGAATATGATGAACTGCCTTCATATTGTACTCAGTGTAGGATATTGGGTCATAGTCATGCTACTTGTAATTTCCTGCACCCAGAACTGAGGAAAAAGCAGAATCCCACAATAAATGGAAAAAAGGTAAACAAAGCCACAGATCAGGTAGAACCTTTTAATGCCTAGACTCCCAGCCTACACTGGAATTAGAAGTTGCAGAATCCTCAGGTCTAACTGCCAATAAAAAGGATGTAGGGTGTCAGTTACAACAAAGCAAGACAGAACTTCAACTGAAAAATAGTATTGTACAAAACTTCCCTGGTATACATAAGAAAAGAACTGTTTCCTTTTATTCACTGGATGACATCTCTAAGCCAATCACCACCACCTTTTGGAGAAAGAAAAAACACCAGAGTGAGTTAACACCCAGCCAGGACCTCCAAAGAACAGAAAATACTGTTAGGATTTCAAATTCCTTTCAGACCTTGGAAGCTTTAAATGAGGGTGATGAAGAGGAGGAAGCAGTAGAAATATTTCATGAAACACTAGAATCTCAAGAAGGGGTAGTACCCCATATAACTACAGACACAACAGAAATCCACCCCATTGAAGAAATCAGCCCACATGTTAGACACACAGAGCCCCCCATTTCCTTGGCAACAAATACACCTGTCACCCCAGAGGCTGGCAACAATCCACCGAGCATCATAGGTGCTGGGCTGACACAAGAACCGAAGCTGCAATCTCAGCCAATGCTTATAGAGGTAAAGAAGGGAGCTCAAGCTTTAACTGATTAGAGCACAAAGGAAGATCACAGCTCACGGTCACAGGTTAGCACACACAAACCAATACCTATCTTACCATCGGATAAAATTGATAAGAATCAGGAAAAGCAATCAATTTTCAGTAAGGCCTTTGCTGTTAAATCAAGAAACCTTAGATCTTCATAGAAAGCAACCACTTCATGTTTTAAATGATTAAATACAACATAATAGGAAACATGCTAGGTTGGAATGTTAGAGGCTACGGAACATCTTTGGATAGAATAAAATCACTTTTGTTGTCTCACAAGATTTCTATTCTTTGTTTGATAGAGCCTTGGCATGAAGAAAAGAAAATATTCACTCTGATGCATGATCTAGGCTTCAAAAATGCTTACCCTGCAGAAAATGCTAAAATATGGATCTTATGGAACCATGCTTTTAATATTATCAGTTTAAAAGAGTCAGATCAATTTGTCCAGGCAAGAATCACAGATATTCACTCATCTTCCAGTTGGAATTGTTATTTTATATATGCTAGTGTATATAGACAATTAAGGGAAGCTCTTTGGAATGATTTAGAAAACCCCCCTCCGGAACCTTCTATTTACATTGGAGACTTTAATACTGTGGTCTCAGCATCGGAGTATAAAGGAAGGAAATCCCCACCCACAAGGAGCATGAAAGATTTCAATGCCTTCATTAATAAACTGGACTTGCATGACATCCCCACTATTGGTAATTCCTTTACATGGTCTAATAATAGATTCAAGAACAAATGTAAAGACCTTCTGTTCCAGAGATTAGACAGGGGCCTATGCAACTTGGACTGGTTGGAACTATTTCCAAACAGCTCAATTCAGGTTCTTAATAGACTGACTTCTGATCACTCTCCATTAATGCTGTCCATTCACTCTGCTGAAGAAATGGCACCTAGGCCTTTTAGATTCCAAGAAATGTGATCTAATAGACAAGACTTTCAAAATCTAGTGGAAAAAAACTGGAATTTACCGTCCTCCGCTACTGGTATGTGCAGATTAGTGCATAAGCTTAAGAGACTTAAGATTGACATTAAAGCATGGAACATAAACACTTTTGGAAATGTCAATCAAAAACTGGTTAAAGCTGAAGCAGAGGTCAGTGAGCTAGAAATAAAATTTCAACAGTCCAAAGCAGAGTCTGATTTAGCTGAACTTAACAAGTCCAAAGCTTTACTTCTTAGATTTCAAAAAGAAAAAAAAATCTTCTTAAAACAGAAGGCAAGGCTAAATTGGCTAAAACACGGAGATGCAAACACCAGCTATTTTCATCATACCATCAGGGAAAGGAGAGCTAAATAAAAAATCAGTAAAATCAAAGACGGAAATGGTAATTGGATTTCTGACCCACAACTGATTAAAGATGAAGGAGTTAGTTTTTTTAAGGGACTCCTTAATGAGGACGCCCCTCAAAAAACAGGAACTTACCTGAAATATTTTTTAGCTGAAATTCCTTCTCTGGTTACTGAGCAACAAAAACAACTCCTGCTAGAACCTTTCAATATCCAGGAACTGAAATTTGCTGTCTTTGATCTAAATAAATCAAGTGCTCCGGGATCTGATGGTTTCTCTGGGCATTTTTTCACATCCTTCTGGGAAACTATTAAAGAAGATTTTTTGGAAGCAGCAAATGATTTCATAAGTGGTGGCCTTATACCTAAGGCCATCACAAGCACCTGGCTCACTTTAATCCCCAAAAAACCAATTCCGGTCTCTTTCTCAGATTTCAGACCGATCAGTCTGTCAAATTTTGTCAATAAAGTCTTTTCAAAAATGCTTATGGAAAGGATTAAACCACTTATGCATACCCTAATCTCTCCTGAGCAGAGTGCTTTCATTAAAGGCAGGGAAATCACAGACAATATACTTCAAATGCAGGAGATGACCAGGCTTCTGTCTAGAAAATCTAAAGTCCCTAATTTAATAGTTAAACTAGATATGCAAAAGGCTTTTGATAGAGTCTTATGGTCATTCCTGAATTCCATTCTTCTTCACTTTGGCTTTCACGGGAAATTTGTTAAACTCATTATGCATAACATATCTGCTGCAAATTTTTTGGTTTTAATCAATGGAGTTACTTCAGGTTTCTTCGCATCCTCTAGGGGTATAAAACAGGGAGATCCTCTTTCTCCTTTCCTTTACAATTTGCTTTCAGAAGCCTTTTCTAGAGGGTTAAAGAAACCTTTTAGCACAGGGTATCTTCAGAATTTCAGTCTACCTAAGAGTTGTGCTCCAGTTTCACATTTAATGTATGCTGATGACATGACAGTATTTTTGAATACCAACCTTAGAAACATGAAGAGGTTCAAAAAGTTTCTTAAAGCATATGAACAAACCACAGGCCAAAAGGTCAATTTCTCAAAATCAGAATTATTTGTATCTCATAGGACAAATTCTTTTACAGTTAACTCTGTAAAAAGGATCCTGGGAATGGAAAAAGGAGTTTTACCATTCAAATACCTGGGAGTGCCTATATTTTTTGGTAGAAATTTGCAGGTACACTACTAGCTATTATTGGAAAGAATGAATAAATCAATCCATAATTGGAAGAACAGATGGCTCTCCACCGCAGGTAAAATTGTTCTAATTAATCACTGTTTTCTCTCTATCCCAACTCATACCTTTTCAGTTTTGAGTCCACCAAAAATAGTTTTGAAAAAAATGGAGAAAATGGCTTCTAGCTTGTTCTGGGGATATTCTGATAATGTTGAAAAAACAATGGAGATCTTGGAAAAACATGAGTGTACCTGTAGAAGAAAATGGAATAGGTTTTAGAGATTTAAAGGCCATTGTAGATGCTTTTTCATGTAAATTGTGGTGGAAACTGCAACTCAATTCCACGCAATGGACCTCTCTATTATGGTCACTCCCTAAGTCTTACAAGAGATCTCATACATGGTCTAGAATCTGTAAAATTACTAAAAAAACAAATAGCAACTCCAGAATAATACATGGTATCGGTGATTGCTCCTTCTGGAACGCTAACTAGATGGGCGAGGGAGCTTTGTATTATAAATGACCTCAAGATAGAGATATCCCCTTTGCGGACATCTCACTAAGGTCATTTATTAACAACAAAGCATCAACCCTCCCACAACTGGAGCCTTTTTTGGCGACCAATTTGTACTCAATTTTGCAGGAGGCTAAAGTGGAATATACTCATGAAGATAGACTCATCTGGATGCCAGCCACAAATGGAATCTTCTCCATCAAATCAGCATACAAAATTTTCAGACAGAGAAAGCTGAAGATCCTCCATTTTCAAAAGGTATGGTTACCTTTTATTCCTAAAAAGATGTCTGTGCTTTTATGGAGAGCTCTGAATGGTTTACTTCCTTTTGACAACATTTTAAGAAAGATAGGGTTCCATTTAGCATCCAAATGTCCCCTGTGCCAGACTTACAGTGACTCTTTAGATCATTTTTTCAACTCTTGCCCCACATCCATTTCTGTCTGGAACTGTGTAAATGATTTTTTAAAGATTCAGCAAAAATCTTTCCCAAATTTGAAGAGCAGAGTTGAATTTTACCTTTCTTTTAATGCAGAATCTAAAATTCAGTCTAATATCACCATCGTTGCCCTTCTTGTAACAATCTAGACTCTTTGGATTAAAAGGAATAATATCCTGTTTGACAACGTCTCCTTCTCCAATGATGCTTGTATGCATGAAATAAAAGACATGATATATCAAATTTTCTCAGTGAATCATTTGATAGGTAACTTAGACAAGCATAAATATTGGACACAGGCTAACATTATTCCTCACATTACACAAAAGAAAGGGAAAACTTTTAATGTTGTGACATGGCAGAAACCCCTAATTGGATACAAGATTAATACAAATGCAACATGGATCAGGGGGGGTTTTTCAGCTCTAGCAGTGATAGTTAGGAATTGTGAGGGGAAGGTGGTTAAAATGAGGGCAAAATCTTTTCACTCCCCATCACCATTACATGCAGAATTGATAGTTATCCAATGTGGATATGAACTATGTTCAGATCTGGTTTTAAATAGATGTGAGATTGAATCCGATTGTTTAATTGCAGTACAGGGTATTCAAAATCCAAACACCTCACCATGGAGGAATTATTCCATTTGCCAATCTCTAAATTTGAAACATCATATCCACCCAATCCGGCATACTCCTAGAGAGACTAATATTGCAGCTGATTTCCTGGCAAAATTTGCTTTAGAAAATAACTTTGATGGTGATTTAGAACAGAATTTAGCACCTCCTTTTCTTAAGGGATTCCTTCATCTGGATCGATGTGGAATTCCTTGGATTCGAAATGAGTCTCAAGAGCATGCTGTATAAGATGTAATAATTCGTTACATGCTTTTTTGGCTGGACTTATGAACTTCTTATTATAGGATAGATACTGCTGAAAATTTTTGTGTTCATTACAGGTTCTATTCTGCTACACAATTTTATCCTCGGCCGGTTTTACATTCATGAATGAGCATCCATCAGATAAACATCCCCTCTTCAAAGTGGTATGACGAACGACGGCAATACATTTCAAGTGTGCAATTGAGCACTTGAGCCTGCAGTCATGGAGCCCTCGAGCCTAGAGTCATCAAGCCTTGGAGTCATCGAACCTTTGGAGCCTCGAGCCAAGGAACCATCGAGACATGGTGTCCATAGGCACTCGAGCCTTGAGACATGGAGTCCTCGTGCCCTGGAGCACTCGAGACATGGAGCCCTCGAGACATGGAGCCCTCGAGCTTTGGAGTCCGCGAGCATAAGAGCCCTCGAGCTTTGGGGTTCGCGAGCTTAAGAGTCCTCGAGCCATTGCCTCGAGACACGGTGTTCTCAAAACTTGAAGCCCACGAGCCTTGGAGTCCTCGAGCCATGGAACCTGGTGCCTTGGAGTCCTCGAACCCTGAAGCACTCGATACATGGAGCCCTCGAGACATGGAGCCCTTGAGACATAGAGCTCTCAAGCTTTGAAGTCCTCGAGCTTTGGAGTCATGTATGGAGACCTCGAAACAAGCCCTCGAGGCATGGACCTCTCGAGACATGGACCTCTCGAGACATGGAGCCCTCGAGACATGGAGCCCTCGAGACATGGAGCCATCGCGAAATAGGAACTCTCAGACATGGAGCCTAGGCGACCTCGACCACTTGATCCTACACTCAACCCCCCGATTGAGCTTTCGAACTTTCGAAGCTCTAAGCTTTCGAGCACTCAATCCGTGAAGACTCTACCCTTACAGACCTCGACCTAGCAAACAATTTTCTTTAACATTTCATCCACTAGTCCATGACTACCATTAGATCATTCTTTTGAAGGCAACGAGGTTGCCTTACCGATGTAATATTCAGAACATTATTGTACACCTTTTGGTGCTTCATAGGTTTGGGGAACCTAATAAATATCCCCCACCTTAGCGTGTTTAAAAAAAAAAATCTCCCTTTTATTTTTATTTTCATGCTTCATACTTGAACAAGCACCAACGTCAGTTTCCACCATCATGTGGGTAATGAAACATGAAACAAAGGAGTGTATTTTTCAGAAAAATGAGATTCAACCACGATGACAAAAATAAACCAAGCTGCCCAGCAGAAAAATATTCTTTTTAACTCACGATAAACGAATATAAATTCATTCTAGCACCCAATAATTTGAAGAAATGGCATAGCAATTTCCTGGTTATCGATACATCCACCCACACATTATAAATACCATCATAAAATCCCTCAATACTTTAGAAATTGAACTAAACATTTCCCCATATCCCAATCATTAATTCACAGAACAATACATCACCAAGGACATTAAAAGCTCAGGGCACATGTTATTTACAATCTAAAAGAAAAAAATTCCAAAGAACAAGGACTTATGTTCTGTATGGAGAACGAAAAAACATCCGTATTACTTCTTGGTAGGGGTTTCCATCGGTCTAAAACTGGAACCAGGATGATAAAAATGCTTGGACCGAGGACTGGACAGGTTAGTGAATTTTTAGAACGGGGTTTGGACCGGAATAATGCTTGTTTTGGACCGGTACATACCGGATTTCAGTAAGCTTTATTCTCTTACAAAAAGTTTTGGTGTTAGAGAAATTATAATTAAATTTTTGGTCTTTAAAAGATAGAAAACTAGAAGTTATTATATATTTTTAACCTCAAAATGTGGAAGAATACTAGCCCATCAAAAATAAATTCAAACTAGTACATAAACTTGAATTATATACTCCCTCCGTCCCTTAATGATTTTCTGATTGTAAAATGACAAACATTAAGAGTACTGGGCACGTGGGTGACAAATGCTGAAAAAGCAGCTCATGGAGTACTAAAGGTATACTGTGCACGTGGGGAGCGAGTATTTTATGGAAAAAAGGGTATTGTGCACGTGGGGAACAAGTATTTTATGATATTTTAGGTAATTTCATATTTTAAGCAATGGTATTTGTGGTATTTTATGTATGATTATTAGATTAAAAATGGAAAGAATAGATATATGAAGATCATTGTAGGATGTCCCAAAATGGAAATTAGGAAGATCACTGTAGGACAGATTGATTATACTTTAAAAATAAAAAATAAGGGTAAGTTCGGTCCATCCGACTAGGATCGGAACTCAAAATCTTTAAAAAAAACTTGGACTGAACACCGGAATAAAATTTTATATATACAATTTGGTTCTTTATATTACAGTCCAATTTAATCCATTTTACTGATCGATCTGTTCATGCACACCCTACTTCTTGGCCCTCTTCGATATCACCCTTACTTCTTGGCCCTCTTCGATATCACCCTTACTTCTTGGCCCTCTTCGATATCACCCTTACTTCTTGGCCCTCTTCGATATCACCCTTACTTCTTGGTCGTCTTCGACCAGTTCATGGATTACGAAGCTCTGTCAGGCACACGATTAACAAATAAAGCATCACATTTGTGCCTTTCGAGGTATCATCAGAGTAGCTTCTATCCTCAGCCGCTCTGCCCACCACCGACGGCTTGCCGAAGGGTAAGCCGAGTGGTTGGCCAGCATTACAGCCTTCGAATTCAGCTGCCAACATGACGTCACGGAGAACACCATTATTAGAGTCATGTAA
This sequence comes from Rubia yunnanensis, assembly GCA_037428765.1. Lineage (NCBI taxonomy): Eukaryota > Viridiplantae > Streptophyta > Magnoliopsida > Gentianales > Rubiaceae > Rubia > Rubia yunnanensis. The sequence continues at coordinate 110,021,754 of CM075061.1, read as the reverse complement.
CATGTTTGATGGTGGCAAGGAAAACTTCAAAGCGATGGCGACGCCTGGGTTAACTGAATCTTACCCCGTAGGGTTGCAAGTAGTTATCAGCACTGTCGATTCCTCGAGATGACGTCAAGCATACGGATGGAGGTGTCATCATCCGTGGACATCTCGGGAACAAACTCTGAAGCACAAAAAGTGTGATACGAAACAATTGGAGCAGTACCGTCACGATTTGTTGGAGGAAGAGAGAAATAAGGCCATGAAAACGCAACGCAGCAAGAGAAGATGAACAATTACAGAGGCGAGAGAGTGGAAAATGGATTTTCAGATCTACGGTGGACACGGAGAAGAAGAGAGAGCATTTCTTTATTTATAATCAATATCAAAAATCATAGGCACCACATGCTTACCACTTCAGTTTTTTTTCCTAAGATTTTGAATATCCACTTGATGCGTCTGGAAATCGATCAAGCAGCACTGCTGAGTCCCTTGGTCGTAATCTGCAAACAACAAGTCTCGGGAGATCCCAAGAGTAAACTCTCCGATGTTTAAGTTAGTAAAATACTCGAGTAGGTGACCAAAAGTTCCTTATCTATAATGAATACACACATGATATTTATACTGTATCATAAGAGTAGCACCTATCTTTAATTACCCTAATTATCTCCCCGAATGTATAGTAGCCGTATATTCTGTGTTAGTCTGTTTTGGACCGAAACAGGCCCAAAACATCATATGGGCTTCTTCTGGGTTAGCCCATCTTCAAGAGCCCCAAGAAAACTTAATGAGACCTCAAAGCTAATAAAGTCCGAGGTGTCTTGACCTTGATCTTGAAACTCTCATGCTTTGAAGAGCTTCGAGGTTTATGGAGTTTTAAATTCACCATACCTTCCAATGATCTTCTTATGCTTTCAGGTAATATTTAGTTTTTTCCTTTTCTGTTTTCTGATAGAATTTCAAAGGGTGTGCGTGTCGACCAACTATGCAAAAGAGCGCGTGAACTATAATAATTTTCAAAAAGGGTATGGCAACTTTTGCATACCTTTTAAAATTTTTGTCTTCCCCAAGACAATATTACTTTGGCTGCCATTTCAGGCTTCTTAACTCCCTACTTCTCCCACGTCTTAACACTTTATTTGTAGGTATCCAAAGAAGGTTTCATCAGTATTTTCCTCATCTACTGCCAGCCTTTCACCTTCATCTTTCTTTTTCTCTTATCAGTAAGTTTCCTCGATCTTCATCCTCTCTATTTTATTTATTCTTCTTTACTATGGCTATCTCCAGTGAGAAATTAGATAGGAGACTTTAGCTCATATCCTCAGCTTTGCTGGAAAAACACATAGGAGCCTTTAGCTCAAATCCTCAGCCTTGCTGGAAAAGTACAAGGGAGCCTCTAACTGATATCCTCAGCTTTGCTGGAAAAACACATGTACTCGAGCCATTAGCTCGAGTCTTCAGTCTTGCTGGAAAAATACATGTACTGGAGCCACTAGCTCCAGTCTTTAGCCTTCGTGGTATAATATACAAGAGCTTGTAATTCAAGCTTTCGATCTTAGTGCATGGCATAAGAACTTGTGATGTCTCTCGCTTCTATTAGAGCTGATGATATTTCTGTAAGTTGGTAATATTCCACCTTCTCGGGATTCGAGTTCCTACCATACTCTTGAGGACAAAGCTGCCTCCTGGATGTGCCTCCACGACCCTTCCCAGTTAGCAGCCAGCTTTCCTTTAGGTTCCTGTTTGCTTTTCTCATTTTTTCTCATCACCAGGTCCCTATGAATAAATTTCACTTTCCTGACCCTTCGATTATGATAACGTTTCACATTTTCTTTCACCTTAGCGCCGTGGATCAAAGCCAGCTCTCGTACCCCCTCGACCATGATAAGATCTAGGCATCGATTCTCATTATTAACATTTTCTTTAGGCATTGCCATCATCCTCGGGCTTGGTACTCCTATTTCCATCAAAATTGAAGCCTCATAATCATAAACCAAACTATAAGGTGTATCCCCTATAGTGGAACATTTCGCAATTTTGTAAGCTCACAAGACACTGGGTAGCTCACATATCCAGTTCCCTACAGCCCCCTAGAGTCTAGCTCTGATCCCATTAACAATGGTTCGATTAGTCACTTCTACTTGGCCATTTGCTTGAAGGTGGTGTACGGCTGTTACTTTCTGCTGTATCTTGTATTCTTCGCATCACTTCCTGAACGGGTCGTGGGAAAATTGCTCCCCATTATCTGTTATAAAGGTTCTGGGGATTCCGAAGCTGCATATGAGATTTTTCCAGCAAAAAACAATCACCGATTTACCTGTCATATTAGTTAGAGGCTCTGCCTCCACCCACTTTGTGAAATAGTCTACAGTCACAATCGGTACTTAAACTTTCCAGGGGCCTTGGGAAACGTCCCAACCAAATCAATATCCCACTTGTTGAACAGAAATGAACTGTGAATATTCATCAATTCCTCTTGGGAGATGAGCTAAAGCGGTGCATGCTTTTGACATTGATGACAGGCTTGCATGTATCTGTTTGCATCCTCGAACATCATCGGCCAATAATACCTGCTCGAATAAGTCTTCTTGACATTGACCTAGCGCCTTGCTGGCTTCCGCATATACCCTCATGAGCCTCCCTGATCAAATAATCTTCTTCGTGGGGATTTACACATCGAAGTAGTGGTTGCAAATGTCCCATTTTATATAGGGTTCCATCCTGTAGCACGTACCAAGGCCCTTTAAGCCTGATTTTCTTGGCTTCCACCAAATCTTCCGGTAGGGTCCCCTCTCAAAGATAACTCACGATGGGCGTCATCAAACCATTCTCTTCTCCGAAAGCCACTACCATATGCTCTTTGAAGCTGCGATTGTTTTGAGTCTCAATGAGTAATGTCCCTCTAGGCTTAGCTCCCAAGTCAGACGAAACTAGCTTACTCAAGGCATCGGCCTTATGGTTTTTCATCTCTTGGCACCTGCTTCAAAACATAACTTTTAAATTTTTTTAGCAAGGGCCTCACGACCTCCAGACATCTTTGCAAATTATGCTCCCTGGCCTCATACTTCCTATTAACCCGCTGAACCACAATTTGAGAATCACTAAAAAATTCCAAGTCCTCCACCTTTAACTCGACAGCCAATCGGAATCCCGTGATCAGAGTTTCACATTCGACCTCGTTGTTTGCTGCTTTAAAAGTAAAATGTAGTGCATACAAACAATATCTTCCTTTAGGGTTAGTGAGAAGTACCTCCACTCTGCTTCCTCCCGAGTGCAAAGATCCATTCACATATAGTGTCCAAATTTCCTTCCTTCGAGACCCCCCTCGAGCTCAATAGGTTCAATGGTTTCCACTATGAAATCAGCCAAGGTTTAACCTTTGATCCAGCCCTAGGCTGGAACTGTATGTCATGTTCACCCAACACTACTGCCCATTTAATCATTCTTCCCAATGCTTTGGGTTTTAAGAGGACTTAGCTGAGAGGATAGTTTGTGAGCAACAAAATTGTGTGCCCCTGGAAATAAGGTCGCAACCTTTGTGCGACATGCACCAATGCTAAAATTAGTCTCTCAAGGGCTGTGTACCTTATCTTAGGCCCCTCTAAGGCTTGGCTTACAAACTATATTGGATGCTTTACTCGATCCTTTTCCTTTACCAGCACAACGCCGATGGCCAAAGGTGAAGTAGAAATTTATAGAAAGAGAACCTCTCATTTATCTGGTTTCATAAGAGTTGGTAATCCACAAAGATACTCTTTCAGCTATTGGAATGCCTGTTTACACTCATCAATCGACTCAAAATTCTTTGCCTTTCGAAGTACCTCAAAGAAAGGCAGGTGATTTTCCACCCCCTTCGAGAGAAATCTACATAAAGACGCCAAACATCTAGTAAGCTTCTACACATCCTTCACATTTTGTGGGCTTTTCATCCTCAATAGGGCTTCAACCTTCTCTACATTGACATAAATTCCCCCTTCAGACACCAAGAAACTAAGGAATTTTCCCACTCTTACTCCGATCACACACTTGGCCAGGTTCAACTTTAGGTTTACACTTCTAAGTGTCTCGATGGTCTCCTTAAAATCTACTAAGAACTCTCTATGACCTATCGTCTACATATATCTCCTTGCCAATATGCTCCTTGAACAACTTGTCTACTAGTCTCTGGTATGTCACCCTTGTATTCTTCAAACCAAATAGCATTTTCTTGTAGCAGTACGTCCCTACATTTGTTATGAATGAAGTATTTTCCTTATCTTCTTCTTCCATCAGTATACGATGGTATCCCTTGTGAGTAGGGGGTAGAGGGTAACTATCCTTAGGGAAACACTGTTTAAATCTGTGAAGTCTATGCACATTTGCCAAATTCCATCATGCTTTGGGACCATCACCGGGTTTGCTAGACACCATGTATAAAATACTTACTTGATCACCTCAGCCTTTTACAGCTTATCCACATCGATCTTGATTGCCTCTACCCTTTTGGGTGCAAATATCCTCCTTTTTTGCTTAACGGGTTTAACCGCTGGGTCAATGTTCAGCCTATGCACTTCTAACCTCGAGGGTACCCCAGTGAGGTCAGAGGCTTTCCCAAAGCTACTGTCCCCCTATCTCGAATGTGCTTTTGTTTAGTGTTTGTGAGGCTGACCTCTCCATGCACCAAGGCCACGTCTTTCATTTTCCTTGCTTCCCTGACAGCTTTGAGGTTAGAACTTTTGGCTACCGCTTGGTCCCCTCGTACCGAGGCTATTCCTTTGCTCATTGGAAACTTCATCATTAAGTGATATGGAGACCACACTGCTCGAGCCTGACACATCCACGGCCTCCCTAAAATCACATTATATGGGGAATACGCATCTACAACTGTAAAATTGCTGTCTATCACCACCCCTTTATCTCTTTCTGAGACCCAAACTGATAGGTTTATCTCTCCTAGGGGGTATATTGGGTTTCCGGTGAATCCTGAGAGAGGGGTGGTCAACTTTTTAAGATTATTTCTCCTTATATCCAACTGATCGAAACAATTAACAAACATTATCTCGACTCCACTCCCATCATCAATAAAGACTCGTTTCACCAAAAAGGTCCCAATTACATCTGAGACAACCATAGGATCTGCATTCGGGATTTGATTTGGAACCACATCTGCTTCAGAAAAGGTTATTATTTCATCATGCCAAAATCTCTTATGCCTTGGCTTTTTCTGCAGGAGTCTTTCGAGAATCATCCTTCAGGACTTAATTAGAAGATCTTTCGCCTACAATCCCACTTATCATGTTTATCACCCTATAGATTGTTGGGTTTTCCCCATTTCGGTTCTCCTGATTCCCAACAGGTTGCTCTCTCGGAGCTTCATCCCCTCTTCCTTACTCTCTATCCCGAGGTCCCTGGCCTGATGCTTTCTATCCCCTCGACCCCCATTATTTTGGTAATTTTTCCTGTATGTGGGTAAATCATTTTGGGGCCCAGTGGGCTCACCTCAATTTCCCCATCTAGGACTAGGACATTGAAGTCGTCCCTTCTTTTCACACCTGTCTATTTCCATTTTCAAATGAATGAAATCATTCATATTATGGCCATAATCATTATGAAAATCATAGAATAAATTCGTGGCCTTCCCTTTCTTGGTTGTTCAGCATCGGCAGGGGAATCCTGAGTATCCCTCGATAAATTCTCAAGATCTGTGCCGGTGACCTGTTCATAAGCGTATACCTCTCTGTAGGATCTGTTTCTCAACCGTAGGTGGGAAGGCCTTCCAAGGGTTTTGTATCCACTGGCCATCGATCCCCAGTTATTAATGGGGTAAAAGGCAACCCAGCCGCTTGGCCAAATGGTCCAATCAACCTATCCAGCCCCCTTTTCAGTGCATCTCATGTGTCTCCTGCTAATCCTCGTTGCTCTCTGGGAAAATTCAATTCTCTATAAGCATCTCCATGTGGCATTTGATACATGGACTGTTGACCCATATACCCAGGATTTATCCAAGGCTGCATGATCCCTGAACTTACGTGGGGTAATCCATACGGGCCATAGCACTCCCGACAAATGGGATAACTTAGCATCCTCGCGCTAGCATGTCCCTACAACCCCTGATCTACTTCTGTTCTAGGAAGAGCTCCTATGCCAGCTATCTGCATCGATGGGGGAACAGAATATACTATCCTCGGTAGATATTCAGGAAAAGAGGTTGATGACATGCCTGATTCCCTTCCCGTTCGTATCCAAGGTAAGAGAATGCCAACATGGGTTGAGAAATGTTTCCTATAGGTATCTTCATGACCTTCGAGGGCACTACATCCCTCGTCATGCCCCTGGATACCTGGAGAGGCATTAGCTGGTATCCAGCAGCTGCTAGCATTTGAGCTGCTCGTGCTAAATCTGGCTGTAACCCAACTGCATCCATGGCATGATTTGCATGCACATCCCGCTTATAAGCATCGACATGGGAATCACCAGAAACTTCCATAAAATGGAAATCTCTTTCATTGTATGACCTCAGTGGTATGTCCCGTGCGGGGTTCATAACCCTTGCATCACATTCCGGGCAATCTTTACCGGGTCTTGAGGGTCCAGCTACATCTCAAGGGGTTTCGACAATTGGAGGGTTAAGTTCGGTAGAACCAGCCATTACCTCCTGCCTGCTTGCCGAATCACCTGTCGGAGCTAGCACTACTTCTCTCTCAACATTCTGGAATTCCGAAGGGTTGACCATCCTTCTTCTTCTTCTTCCTTGATATGGGGATTGTATCTCGTCCCTAGCACATGTTCCCTTGAACTTCAATATCTCACTCCTTCGAGTATTTGTGGAAGTGGATATAAACCAAAGGACTCTAATTCGACTAAATTGGTCCCACTGGTCATGCCAATTGATGAGTTTGGAAATTGATCAAGCCGCACCGCTGAGTCCCTTGGTTACAATCTGCAAACAACAATCCCTGGGAGATCTCAGGGGTAAACTTTCCGATGCTTAAGTCAGTAAAATACTCAACTAGGTGACCAAAAGTTTCTTATTAATAATGAATACGTACATTGGTATTTATACTATATCATAAGATTAGCACTTATCTTTATTTACCGTAATTATCTCCCTGAATATATGGTAACCGTATATTCTACGTTGCACTGCACATTTTGGGCCGAAACAGGCCCAAAACATCATCTAGGCTTCTTCCGGGTCAGCCCATCACCACCACTCAAGCACTCATGATGGCGGAATCCACCTTCTTTGTATTCATCATCCAAGATATTTCCTCTTTTTTCAAAACCCTTAAATGAATTTCTGATATGCTTAGGGGAATAATAGTGGAGTAGAAGCACAAATAAGAATGGTTGGTCAGATAATGTGTACTTTGATCAGAGAAGTGGTTGTGAAGAAGGAAGGATTTGGAGAAGGAAACATTTGAGTTCGGGGAAAACTAGTGGTGCAGAAGGAGATGGTTGGGGAAATTAGTGACCTAGTTTCATGGATGACCCGTAAAATTTTAATCAATTTTAAAAGTTGCAACCAGGACCCCAATTATTCCATAACATAAGGAAATCCAGTTATTCACATGATGGACTGGGGGGTGGGAGCTTCCAAGTAACCTAGAAATTGATATGATACGGTGGTTCAACCGTAATATAAATTGATCCGCGACCGATAAATAGTTTAACCACCATGTATAATATTTTTTAATATCATTAGTGTCTTTTCAACACAGTTTGTGATATCGAAAGGAATAATTATGAAAGTTGGTTCTACGGAAAAAAAGCAAAACCCACTAGTGCCTTCGTAATCCATTCTTGTACTATCAAGATGCAGTGGATTTATAACTATTAAAGAAAATGGTTTGTTATGTTTTCAAGCCTCAAAATGACACATCACATGACAAATTTAGAGTTTACTAATGGAGATATAGATGGTTTAGAATTAGGATAAGAAAGCAATTCCCTTTCTGATTGATTTTGTAAATATCATGTTCCATATTTTATTTTGTACTTTTGTCTCCCTTTGTACTCACTATATCAAATTTTCAATACACACATCCACGATGATTGTGGTTTTTAATTTCTATCATGGTAGAATCAGGTTTCTCTAAAATATTACAGGATTTTCTCAAAAATTCTCTTCGTTCGTTGCAATCACCGCCTGCCCACCACATGTTTTTCTAACCTCGATAGCCGTCTACAGATACCGCCAATCGCCGCCACCTTTTTTGGATGCCCATTGCTTCCTCACGTACCATCTGCTGCTTTCCATGCACCGCCGATCGCAGCCTTACGCGCTGAACCATGCACCTCTAGTGATCTTTTCTATTGCTGTTGTTGTCTTCTCCACGCACGATCATTAGGTTAATCGTACACTGCCAATCACAAGATTGCTATTTCTTTCATCATTGGACATGTTTTTTGGTTCATTTTCATGGAATCTTTTCCGCTTGTTACGTTGATCAATTGCATCACCATTAAGCTCAATGGTTCCAACTATGCAAACTAGCGCACTCATGTTACTTCTGTTTTACGTTTTTTTGTATATGCTCGGTTTTATTGATGGATTCAAGAAATGTCCGGATCTACCAACTGATTCTGTTGATAAGGGATCTGCTGACAAGAGTCCAGTCAAAACTGAATCTTCTGCCATATCAATGGCTTTGGATTCTTATTATGATTGGGTTCACATAGATAAACAAGTTCAAGATTTTTTGTTCTCATCTTTTTCTTTCGTCTCCAATTCGATTTTCAATGGAATGATGACTTATGCTTAGGTATGGGATGCTTTATCTACCAAGTATTAGAATAGTTCTCATGCCCGTCGTCTTCATCTTTATGATTGCTTGATGATCATTTATCAAGATGATTTGTTTCATCATGATTATTATACTTGTTTTAAGCATTATCTTGATGAACTGCACAACATGGGTGGCACTGTTGATGATATCAATTTTTCGTTTTGTTTTGTCATGAATTATTGTTTCTCTGTGTTTGCATCCACTGAGATGATCATTGAGCCTCCACCAGAGCTGTTTACTTTAGTTTCTAATGCTGAGAATCTTGAGTTTTCTCATAAAGCTCGTTCAACTCCAACATCTGGACCAATATCTGCTGCTTTTACAGCTTCTCAGAAATCATCCAGACAGCCACACCGTGGTAGAGGTATCCACGGAAACAACTGGTGTGACAAAGAAGGCCTCAGCTGCGACCATGGACATGGAGCAACCAGATCTCCTTCTCCCAGTGGCGGTGGCTCGACTGCTCCTGGTGGCCATGGCGGTGGCACTTATCTGTGCAAATGGTGTCATTTACTCGGTCATCTGGCTGTTTTTATTGGAAGCTTTCCCATGTTTCTCGCGATGACATTGCCAATTCCGCAGATACGTCTCATCCTTAGCAACCTCAACAATATAATGTTGCTCCTTATTGGTACATGGATTCTGGAACTACTAATCACATAACTGCTACATTCTTCAATCAGGATAGTGTTGCTCCTTATAATGGTAATCGTCATGTTTATTTTGGAAATTTTTCTTATTTAAATATTTCTCATACTGGCGATTCCCTGATTTCTGATTCTCTTACTTTATCCGACGTCTTAGTGGTTCCCAATAGAGATATTATTGATTTAGAATCAGGATAAGAAAGGAATATCCTTTCTGATTGATTTTGTATATATCCTGTTCCATATTTGTTTCTATTTTGTATACCCTTTGTACCTCATCCCCTCGAGATGTAGGATCCTTGATGCTGAGGCCCTCGAGACCTAGAGTCCTCGAGGCCACAATCCCTCTAAAGCCCTCGAGATAGAAGCTCTCGACTCGAGTAGAACTTAAAGTCCATCAGCCCTCGAGACCTCAGGCTAGTTCTCGAGACATCATCCCCTCAAGATCCCGAGGTAGCAAGCCCTCGACTAGAGCCAAACCCAAAAAGTCCACCAGCTCTTGAGACATCATCCCTTCTAGACCTCGAGGCAGCAAGCCTCGACTCGAGCCAAACTTGAATGTCCATCACCCTCTCGAGGCCAGTTCTCGATAGTAGCCCTCAAGACATCATACCCTCGAGACCTCAAGGCCGCAACTTCCTTGGCTCGAGCTGAACCTGAAAGATCATCACTCCTCGAGTCGAGCACAAGCCCTCGATTCGGGCTGAGCCCTCGAGACCTTGGGTCCTCGAGGCCGCAAAATTCAACTCGAGCTGAAGCTCTCGAAACCTCACCCCCTCGAGTCCTCGGATATATGATGCTAGAAACCCTCAAAGACCAGTGAAGCCTTTTAGCCCCTCGAGACATTATCTTTCAACCCCGGGTCCTCGAGGCCACAACCCCTCAATTTAAGCTGAACCTCTCGAGGCCTCGGGTCCTCAAGGCCACAAGCACTCGATTCAAGAAGAACCCAAAAGTGCATCATGCCCTTGAATCCTCAGTTCCTCGAGGCCAAAACGCCCTCGACTCGAGATGATGCATCGCGAGTCGCGACCAATGCTATCGCGAGTCACAATGAAAAGTCCAACTTTTCAGTTGAGCTTAAACACTGCATAATCCTTCCCTTTTCTCCTCCAAATACCCCCAAGAACCACCACACACCCACTTATTCCTCCACCATCTCACATATATTGACATATAAAAGTTCTTGCATCTGTATGGTATCTTTGTTGATTGTAGTATGCCGATTACATTGAGTCTTCAATTGCTATGCTCTATAATGATGCTTGGATATGTGTCGATATATGTTAGATATTTTTATTGGACAATCTTATAGTGGTGATTGCATGATGGATTGGTTGTTCTTTGATAATACAGTGGTTATTAACTCTTGATGCTAAACCTAGTATTACAAATCCTTATGTACTTGTGAGTTTAATGATGTTCTTTGCGGTGTTAGTCTTGATCAAACGGCGCCAAGGAGACAATGTTTTGCTCAAGGGGTGAGTTCTTCTACGACACTTTTACTCCCCCTTCTGGCTCCGAAGCCAATTTCGGGACCGAGTCCATAGAAGTACATTGGATTGCGCCATATCACCGACAACTATGCAGAAAAATGGGTGTCACTCTACCTCTTACCTTGAGTTTTTTTATTCTTGTCTTTCATGTTTACATTGAGGGCAATGTAATGTTTTAAGTGCAGGGAGGGGTTAGGGGACTCACATGCATGCTAGCTTCATTTGGAATGCTTTTTGCTACTATTGATTGGAAAAACATGAGAAAAAGAAAGAAAAAATTGAAAAATTGTAAATTTTGAAAAAAAAATAGAAAATGAAAAAAATAGAAAGAAAAGAAAACCCGCTAAGTTAAAAATCTGAGAGGGAAATTTAGGCAACATTGGGGGCCCGGATATGTCGAAAACCCAAGAGGGCAACCTAGGAAAAAATGAGAGGCCAAAATGTACGTTGAGATGGGAGCCAAAGAAACATGATGTGTGGCTAGGATGAAAACCCAAAAAGGCTCCTAGGCAAAATGAGAGAAAGAGAGAGAAAAGAAAAATGCTATAATTTCACTTATTTGCTGGCGTTAGAGTCATAAGGTTGTGGTTGTCATACAGATGGATTGGGTATCTCAACATCTAGAGACCTCTTCAGATTGGGTAATTTAGTGGGTTGAAAAACAAAGTAGCATTATAAAATTCTTGACTCTTTTATACTTCGTTTTGGTTGATGTATTGGCTTTGGGTGAAGTATGTGTTTAAACCTCCTCTATGGTTTTGACTTCATTTTGTGTCATTGGATTTTGGTTGATATATCGGTATGAAGTGAAGTATGTGCATGAACCTTTCCTATGGTTTTAACTTCATTTTATATCATTGGACTTTGGGATTATCAATTCGGGACTTTGAAACATTTTTATGGGTAGTGAATTGATAAGTGGTAGGTTTGGTTAGATTTAGGAATTGGGGTTGTGTGTGTGAAAAATTCTCACTTAAGCTTTGATTTTGAGATTTATGATATTGAGAGTTTTTGTGAGGTTTTGATTGGGAGAATATTAGCGTAGGATATGGACATATGAATTCCTTCGTGTGCTTAAATCTTATCTTACTCAAGGGCGAGTAAGGTTTAAGTGCGGAGAGGTTTGATGTGCCCATTTTATACGGTTATATTAGGACTTTTAGGATTCACTTTTGTACTCTAAATGTGACATTTTTCCTTGAGTTCTCTAAGGAGGGTTTAAAACAACTTTTATGCTTTTATTACTTTTCTAGAGAATTTTGTGTGACAAAGCAATTTGTTTGAAGACTTTGAAAACTTTGAATAATACCTTTGAAAATTTGAAGATTTGAAGACTTGTAATTGAGCTTTTGAAGATTTGAAGAATTGAAGAAGTGAAGAGAAAAGGAGGATATGAAACAAAAAAGAGAAAGAAGAAATGGTGCTTGACTTGGAGTCCATCGCGACTCGCGACGGACGAGGGGTCAGAGTCCCTTCTTGCTTTTTGCACTATAAAAACTCACATTATCCTCTCCTCTTCAAGTAGTTTTTGGAGAGCCTATTCTTCTTGCGTTTTTCTGGGTTTAAACCCTAGTTTTTCTTTGTTTTCTTTTCTTAGTTTTTGTATGTTAATCATGTCTTTTAATTGTCTACCTTAGTTTAATCTTGGTAGCAATGGATTGAAGCTTCAATTTCTATGTAGTAAGAACCATATATATATATATATATATAAATATATATATATATGTATATATATGTATCTGTTAGGGTTGGGAGAAAGTAGCTAAATCTCCCCTCTTTTAATGTGGAATCCAAGAGCATGAGTTAGAGCTTCTTAATGATGTTGATGGGTTGATTATTGCTAGATGAATGTGATGATGTTGAATTCGTTGTCATGTTTGTTTTAGGTGGCAAATGAGAGAAGTCAATGAATGTCGATTGTTCTTGGCTAATCTCGTGTAAATGCATGATTAGTGGAAGTAGTGAATAGATTTTGTCATTCGTTCTTGAAGCCTTTGTTATTTAGCATTCATGTGTTCTTAATGCTATGTTTCACTTCATTTATGCCATGTGTTGTTTGAGAATAGGAAGTGTTTGTATGATTGAATTGTTAGGGTGTTAGGAAAGTGACGAATTCCTTAGCTCCTTTGCATGAAAATCTATGAACATGAACTTATAACTTCTTGCGCATAATGTGTTGTGATTCTAGCTAGATAAGTATGTTAATGTGGATTGTTCTCATATTTATCCTATAGATGCAATGAAAGGATGAACCTTGAATGTGGTTTGTTCTAGGTTTAGCCTAATGAATGCTATGTTTGGTTAAATGGCTATGTCTTTGGTAGAAGTCTTATCGTTGTCCAATCTATGGTCCTTCGTGTATAATGTCATTGATGAAACACCCCTATGGTCATTATTTGTCTAGGGCGATCATCAAAGAGGTTTGCAAATGGTCATTGTTTGTCTTTGCAAACTACTCTTAAGAAGGAATGAATGTCGATCTTCCATTGCCATTTCCCATAGGTAACAATTGTGATAGGATGAGTGAATGGTTCAATGATCTACATTAGGTTTGAAAGTGGACATCGATTGTCCCCAAGGCTTTATCTTTTGTAGTTTTAAAACCCTTTTTCTTAGTTTTGTTTGATGATTTAGCATAGTTGCTTGACTTTGTTAGTTGTCTTGTCTTTTAGTTTCATAACTTAGGACCACCAAACAACCAAAACCCCCTTTTTACATACTTTTATATGTGTGTGTGTATATATATATATATCTATTCCTAGACTAATAGCAATCTTGTGTGCTTAAACGCTTGAGAAATTTCCCCTTTTTCGTGGACGACCCCAACTTGCCGTTGTCTACTTAGTTGTAAATATTAAGCATTTAGGGCTTATAAATATTACCTTTGAGAGGTACGGCGACGGCCTCCCAGTCGCCAATTTCACTCACATAATCATCATCGAATACATTCAGCTCCTCATGATGCACACCGTATATACCAGCACTTGTGGACGGCTGAGCGCAATCGAGGTGAACATACGCAATGGGTTGGCTTGACTCACCAATGACAAAACCTTGGCAATAAATAAGGGGTGGTAAGGTTGGCTAAAGTGTATAGTTCTGAATATTGCTCAACAATGACATGAACGTGCCCGAACTAACATCACCCGCACGGTCAATGGTGTTGACATCTTCTGGATAATAATGTACAGATCAGCTGAGGACAAGGGTATTCGATCAGCAATGTTGAAGAAGGACGCAATAGACTCGTCATCTTCCTCATTATAACATCGATAGTGTACAGACGAACCAATCAGCTTAGGACAACGATAATATATTTTCAACAACAACCCCCCGCTTGCAATGTCAAACCTTATAAAAATTAAATCAACTAACTCGGAGTGGCTTAACCTCCGTTTGAGAGTCACATTTTTCTCAGGTATGGGAGGATCATAATACACACCCACTGTCAAATCAAACTTAATCTGACCCCCTTTGTACAAGTACACCGTCAAAAACATCGTAAAACAACATTATACAAATTTAGAAAATATAATTCGATATTAAAAATACGGTATTATTCAGCAACTCATATTCAACTCCTCAACCCCTAAACCATACACTGTTCCATTATCATCGGGCAACCAAATTATACACTATTATCGATTATAATACTAATTGACATATAACATTACTTCACAATATCAAAATTTTAACTCAATTACACCACACAAATTTAATCATTACTACAACTTCAATAAAAAAATTTATTGAACAATTCACACATAATTGCGCATTCTCATTTAACACATTCATATAATCAATCCAAACATAATCATTCAAACCACACGTAATCTTTCAACAAACTCAAATCATCAATATTTTTTCAAGTACCACACATATTACACTATTACTTCAAGTTCAATAAAAATAATTAGTGAACAAATCGCTCATAATCAAACCACACATCCTAATTCAACACATTCATATAATCATCTATTTTTCAGGTACCTCTCGGAGATAAAAAAGGCGGCGGCACGTGAACCCCATGCTCAGTGGCTGGCGGCACGTGAGACCTACGCCCTGACTCTTCAGCGGCGCATGTGACGTTCCTCCGTGGACGCAATGAATGGCAAAAGGCAGCCAGAAGCTAAAATTGAAAATCCACTAACAATTTAGCGCAGACATAAACAAAAAGTGCAGATTTGAAAAATTAACAAATGAAAATACAAACTCAAGATTGGGGAGGTATGAACCTGTATATGACAATGACAAAAACAAAAGCTTGAGCCGAGCGAGGTGGACGGCATTAGCCTGGCCACGATTGAGAGGGAGGATTCCAGCGTGGGAGGGAAAAGGAGACGGTGTGGTGCGGAGGAAACAAGAAACTAAGCTGGGTTTAAGACATGATGAGGACGCATTCAGCAAATGCATCCTCACTTAAACGATAATAAAAAAAAAGTTCTGATGACGCATTTGGCAAATGTGTCCTCGTACAAATTGCTTTAAAAGAATGCAAATTCATGAGGACGCATTTAGCAAATGCGTCCTCGTTCTTCCATGCACAAAAAAAAAGGACAGAGAACGTATTCAACAAATGCGTTCTCCACCATTGCCCATTGGCGTCTACTGTAGGCACGTTTAAAGAATTTTCTCCAACTTTTGATCCTCTAGCATGGCCTTACTTTAAAACAACGATAGTATGCAGACGAACTCGTAAGCATCCCATACCTAATCAGCTGAACAGCCTGGATAAGCAACAAACATAAAGTTGCCCTCTTACGCTGATGCTGAAATCCTCCCCCTTTGTGGATAAAAAGGATTAAGATAGATGCATCCACTTTCAAGGAACCATATATCATCAAAAATTCATCTCTCCACCTTTTTTTTTTCTTCTCTCTACCTCGATCCTTCTTTAAAAATGCATGTTTCTGAGTGCACGAATTAAAAAAATCCCTGCAGCCATCAGCAAAGATTACTTTCCCAAAAGCAACCCCTACCGTCACGAATCTGATCTGTAAAAATGCTTATCCTACTGGATTATGATCATAAAGCATTCCAACTCCCACTTCCTTCACAACGTCACCCCACCAAATCTCCCATAAATACACCCCTTAAGCCTTCTGCCAACTTCCTCCCTTCTTCCCATATTCTCTCTTCTACACAACATTTTGCATAGCTAAAATGGGTCTATGCGATTCCGGCATGGTTGGCAGCGATCAGTTCGTTCTGTGCAAAGCAGCATTGATACTAGGTGTAACAAGATGTATTTTCTCCTGGGCTCGAAAGCTGGTCCTGCACTACACGTGTATCTTCTCATGGTCCCTGGATTTATACCAGGAGCCCCCGAGTCCTTCGCCGACGGTTCTCCCGTGCTCCTCCTCGCTGTTAGCCCGGGTGAAGGAGCATCTGAGCTTGACGACGTTCGAAGAAGTCGCTGCCAGACGGCGGGAAGGAGGCCGTGATATGTCGTGTACGGTGTGCTTGAACCGGTTCGAGAAGCAAAACCAAGTGTGGGAGCTGAGCGATTGCAGACACGTTTTCCACGAGGATTGCTTGAACAGATGGCTTGCTTATGATGCTCGTCTCTCCTGCCCCCTTTGTAGGACTTCTCTCATCACTGGGACCTCAGACTCTTCTTCTTCTTCTGCATCTTCATCTTCATCTTCTTCGGTGGCGCCGCAGCAGCCGAGTTGGGCTGTTGAGAGGATTCAGTATCTGTTTGGGGATGATCTGCTGTGTTCGTCTTCATATTCATCGTCATGTCTTCCCTGTAGTATTTCCTGGTAGGTGATATTTCAGTTTTAATTAGTATTCTTTGGGGATGTTTAGGTATAGTTACCCAATTTTAGTGCGGGGTTTGTGAATATACAGGTAGAATGTTGAGGAGTTGTGAATCCAAAATTTTATTGTATTATAGATTTTTTCTTAATTCTGCCTCATATCATCATGTAGCAGAAGCCATGTTTGGAATTTATGGATTTACTTGATGTGAAATGAAGAATTATTAATATTAGATCATTGACTATAAAAATTAACATGTATTTATTTTGAAAAATTTTTTTGATCAAAATTTTATTTGAACAAACTGAATCAATACAGATTGAGATTGGTGAAAAGTTAAAGTAACAGTAGATAGTTAATGTTTTCAAAAGCGGTATTACCATTTTCATTGGATATTTTTTAAACCAACAATAGGACAATTAGTCTTATTAATATATGATTTAATTATTTAATTATAGTACAATGTTTAGATTAATATTGATTTCAATTATTGTAATCTCTATGAAGCGTATTGTCGACTTCTATAATAGGTCTTTCATTATTTTAAAAAATAATAGATCTTTCAAAATTTTCTTTTTCTACTCATTACAAGAAAGTTGACCTTTTGCGACATATATACATGCGACCAATGTGTAAATGTTGTATACTTACTATGCTTATGGCAATATGTCGTTTATATGCGACATTTTTACGTCATTTCATTGCTATGTTACATTGTTTGTGACACGTACGTGACATACTATTTAGTGTCGTAATATTACAACATATTGTTTCCGACACTTCACGAAAATGCCATAATTAGACGACACAATAATGAATTTGTTGTTAATTTATGGCACAATTGTATCATTTCTTTCACGTGTCGTGTAATTTGTGACATATATTTGACATTTTCTATAGTGTCTCAAGTTTACGATATATTATGTACGCCACTTTAGTAAAATGACTTGATTATAAGACACAATTACAAGTTTGTTGCTAATTTGTGGCACAATTGTGTCATTTTGTTGTTGCATCGCCTTTCTCGTGACATATATTGCAGCATTTTATATAATGTTTAAAAAATTACAAAAAATTATCACAACACTTTACTAATATGTATTTATTAGATGACACAATTATAAATGTGTTGCAAATTTGTAGCACAATTGCACCATATCTCTAAAATGTTAAGACACCATCAACGATATAAAACTTGCATAGCTTTGTAGCTGTAACAATGACATGTATAGTAGTAGAGTGAAAACAATTAGCAATGGACTTTGCTTCAAAGTAATCTTGAAAGAAATTCAGAAACAAAAATATCAAAAAAGTAAGGAAATGTGGTGGAGTATTCTCGTCTTCCATGTCTTCATACACCATAGGGTATTCAAGGTAGTTCACACCAGCCATTGCAAGGGCTTCTATGGAAGCATACATGATTACATACAACTGCACAAATTTTTCACCTTAAAAAACTAAATATTTCTCTAGCTAGCTAATTGTAAAGGTGTGGTGCACTACCACGCGAAGACACCTCTAGCACCGGTTGTTTTGGTTCCTAGCACTGGTTTTTTAGTGGCTAAAAAGCCGGTGCCTAAGTAAGCGATGCTACATTATCACCGGTTGAAGCAAAACCGGTGCTAAATTTCTTTTATTAGCACCGGTTATATTTTGCACCAGTTTAAGTTACCGGTGCTATAATGTACCATATTAGCACCGGTTTTTTGTAACCGGTGCTAGAAAAAACCGGTGTAAATTTTGTCATTCTTGCACCGGTTATAACACCGGTGATAAATAAAATTTTGTCGCACCGGATTTGTTAGCACCGGTTATGGAACCAGTGTTAAATCTTTATATCTAACACCAGTTTGTAGGTAGCATCGGTTTTTAAACCGGTGACAGAAAAATAAATTGCACCAGTTATAGTTTAGCAATGGTTTGGGAACCGGTGATAAAAACAGTTTTATTGCACCGGTTATATGTTAGCACTGGTAAAAAAACCGGTGCTAGAGTTGTTTATTTGTTGCACCGGTTAAATTTTGCACCCGTTTGAAAACCAATGCAATGAAGTAAATATAGCACCGGTTATGATCGCACCTTTTTTTCAGTAGCGGTTTTGAAAGCGGTGCTACAAGCGTTAATTTTGCATCGTTTAATATTAGCACCGCTTCTCTAATCGAAAGAAATCGGTGTTAAAAATGTGAGTAACTATTGTGGTCGCTGTAAGCTGCGGCGTGCTGCAGCTTCCAGCGTTCATCTTCTCACAGCCAGTTCTTTTTTTTTCAGGCATGGTACCCATTATTTGTTGTGCGTAGTAACAGAATGGTGCACGAAGACAAATTGAACAAATTCCGAGCCACAATGATGCATAGACAAGAAAGTAGGTTGAAGAAAGCATTGAATCCGATGAAGTATAATTTATGACTACCAAAAGAAGAGCATGACATGTTTCGTAGTGTCCTAAGATACTGAAACCCCCCTCATCGTCAAATTTGACGAGTATCAGAAGAGATGGTCAATTACCTTTCTCGTAACAGATAATACTAACCACTATCCGACGATTTGTGCAAGTCTTTGTATGATATTCAATTGAGCTATACATTTTGGCAGAGTATTTTTTGCAAAAATACAAACCCATTTCAAAGCAATACTCCGCAGTTCATCGCTCTCCAGTGGAGTGTAATCTTTTGGGAATTGCTGAAACAATGCATTAAATGACATGTTAAGAGAAGGATGTATATGTGAGGATAACAAATACATAGAAGAATTGTAGGAAAACGTACCAGAATAATGTCAATGTCATGTACGTGCCTAACAATTTTTTCCATGTAATACATGGAATGGTATCCGCACTCCCAAGTACTACTTTGTATCTTGTGCTGATGATGGAAAAGATAATTTGTTGAACCGATTACGAAGATGAAAATGACACGTGAAATATAAAGGTATGAGATGATACGTACACTGATGTTTATGGCATCCCAAGTGTAGTTGGAAGGGTAGGACCTATTTTGTTTGGAATTGGACCGTCGATATTTTGTTGCAATCTATAATAGATGGAAACCTATTTTTGTCAACATGAGGAATATTATTTTCAGAAATTGGGGTTAACACAATATATGATAACATACTGAGTAACAATAATTGTAAATAACTGAGCCAAGAGAGTACGAAACGTACAAGAACACAATCACGGGAACAACCATTTTTGAAAAACATCGAAGCTGAAGGAAAGAAACGAATGTGTTCCACTTAAAAATGAATCATTTTAAGGCATGATCTATTTCGTTTGGAAACTCCCCCAGTCATTGAGTCGATCCAATATACTCGACCGATTTCTGGTACGAAGACAAGCAAAAACCAATGGTCCCTATGGGAAAAAGGGAAAAATAAAAGTACTTAAGATTCTTAAAATAAAATCACAGCACACGGTTGCTTTTGCTTCCATGTGGGAAGGTCTAGCTACTCGGAAAACGAATGGAACTTACTCTTGATTGTATGGGAAGATGTACATCCTCGCTTTAGTGTAGCACATGACAACCGAAACCTCGTCCGCAGTCAATTCCACCCTTTGATTTGCCTTCTGAGCCATTGAGTTCGAAGATGCAGGAATAAACTGGACGTGGCCTCCACGTACCACCCCATCGCAGAGGTATCTTTCAAATTAATATGGTTAGTAAAGCAAAAATATAATGATACTTGTATCTATGAATAATGAAAGCATGCACTTCTTACGATGCCCATATATCAAGTTGGCACCCACTGATCCACTCCATTTCATCATTTGCGTCCAAGCTGTTCATGAACAGTCGTATCTTGTCAGTAAATATGGCTGTGTAGACTTCTTCTGATCCGAAAACCTTTGCGCTGAAATTGATGCGGAAAACTTTGTCTGATCCCCATATTTGTGAAGATAGCCATAAAGCATCATTAATCTGGTGAACAGCAGCGATGCATTCTTGGTTTTCCGTGGCTCCCTAATCATTACATTCAGAATCTAATAATGTTAGATGAACAGTATTTGTATGTAATTCAGTAGTGGATGATAATGTAGAGGCTGAAATGAGTTCTCCCAAATATGTATTGAGGAGAAATCGACGAGGGAGGATTTGGTTGCCCATTCTTCGGTGATGTAGTTTTTTCTTTTGGTAGTTGCTAATGGGTAAAATGTTAGTGATGCGTAAGAGAAAATCAGTCGGAATGAAATAGTATAGGGGTATGTACCTCTCCTTTTACAGATCGAGCGGCCATCTCTCCACGAGGAGTATCTTCCTTAGCCAATAGTGTGGGGTTTGTTTGAGGACTTCCAATTTCGTCGACCACCATTTCTTGCGGAGGTGGTTGCTGCTCGTTCTCCTGCGTTCGTAGATGAATAACATATCATGTTATTGTATTAGCAAGAAAGATATATATGAGCACCGATGAGAAGAAGAATACAATTATCACACCTCATCATCCTGTTGCTCTATGACACTTATTAGCTTCCCCGGCCATAGAATGTTATATCCAATGGCCTGAGTGACAAACTCAAATTCTTCGTGTTCAATCGGCAAAGGTTCCTTTGGTATAATCACAGGTCCTTTTAGATTTACTCGCTCCCACTTGATGGGTAAGTCAGTTTCCGCTTCCTTTGGATATACTGAATGTAGCTACCTCCCTTTCTCCATGATGGTTCAAAACATATAGGCAGCATTTTTTCCTCACTGAGAGATGAACTTAGAGATTGGGTAAATACATCGGTCGGGAAATAACTAAGTATTCTCTATTGAAGAAAAACAGATAAAGTCGGAAGTTCAAGTGATAGATTATAAGAAGTAATGAATTGTACATGTAGCTGCTGAAGGCTACAGCGCGCTGCAGCTTTCAGTGCCCAGCTGAGACTGAGAGCTACAGTGCGCTGCAGCTTCCAGCGTTCATCAGCAACGAACTGTATCCCCACAACATCAATCCAAATCAGGAAATGGAAATCCATATACTACAAATCACATAGCAAGAAAGGAACAAATACGATTGCAGTTCACGGCTTGGACTACCTTGTCATCCGCTGTAGTTCCTTGTGGGTCACTATATCCCGATGCTGAAGGAATGAATACCCGGTTGTCCTTGTTCGTAGGGGTGGAAGATGTAGCAAGGAAATTACGGGCATCCAAGTGTGGGGGAATAGCTTTACCCAATTGCCCAGCTAGCCAATTTGTTTGGGCCTCAAGTAAAGCAACAAATGTTTCCCTGAGCTCGATGACATCTGTTGGTTGTTTGTTTGAATTTGAAATTTCCTCATATGGTTTCGTGTTTGTGCTCCCACATCGACTAGATGCGTAATGGGTGACAGTCATATGTGGTAGGACCTCGTTCACCTTAGAGGTTGCGGAGCAACCTCTCAAATGACCCCTGTGATCCTTCCTACCCGTTGCTTGAACTAGAATATCTTCTTTTCCATGTATAACCAAATCTCCCTTTTGCTTCTTATCCAAAAGGTTTTTATAAGAAACAAAGCAAATATAAGCCATTTGATCGGGATAACATCAAAGAATATCAATAGATATAGATTCAATTATGAATTATGCTCACAATAGTGGGGGCTGCTCTTCGAACGGAGTCGTTGGTGTAGGTTGATAATTTATTGTCCCAGTTAGCGGCAAGGAACACTTCCGAGCGGTCCGGTTTGAAATCCATGCTTTGAACTAAAGCCTCTGCTTCTTCTACACTCTGACCTTCATCCAGAAGTGCCTCAATTTTAGCATTTCTTTTCCTCTTCTTGAGTTCTACTGTAACCCTACGGTTCCCTCCACTCCTCGTGTGATGGATGTAGTCCTTCCGTGAGGCGCTTAATTTTTCTACGTCACTTACCGCCTGTTTGGACATCAGTTTGTAAAGTGCTCTCATCTTAAAGACTAGAGAAAAATAATATTGAAGGAATTACCTTGAATTCAGGGGTTGACATGTGTTTCACAAACAGCTCCCACTCATTTTTGTCCATCCAGCGATAGTCTCTCCATGCACAAGAGCCCGGTTTTTTTTGCACAATGTACTTGTTCGCCACCTTAGTCTTCCAATTCCTCCACTTTTCTCCTGCATAAATTGTCCATTTATTTCGGAACTTATTCATCTCATTGAAAGTCATTTTCTTTTGTATATCCCAGCTAATCTAGAGGATAAGGAGACATGTTGTTAGTGCGACATGTAACGAAGTTGACATGAACAATGGAGGATTAGAAGACACTTACGAGAATGTCTTCCCATGCATCCTTCTTCACATGGTCTGGGACTGATCTCCAATTATTCCACGTCCCGAAGCGGATTCTTCGCCGGAAGGCATAGCTAACATACATCGACCATCGGCTGCGCATAACTAGGGGTTCGAAGTTATCATCGAAGAATATTTTTCAGAGGTTTCTTTTGTTTCGCAAGCAACACGGACTTGCACGTGGCTGTACCTCTGCGCTTGCAATACTCTCCAATCTCAAACTTGTCGAAGCTCCCACTCATGTCTTCTTTTACCATAGTTTCTTCTTCTTCTCCCAACTTCTCTGATCCCGAGCAATATTTCCGTGCATCAGCCCCTTCCTCGCTATTGTCGTCACAGTTGGCATCCTTTGGAGGGGTAAAACATTTATCGGCAATAGCTTGTCTACCACCGGAGTCAAACAATTTCTTCCTTGGCGGCGCCATTGAATCTCTTCTATGAGTAAATGAAACACAAGAAAAACATTAATCCAACACAACTCTTTGCGGATTTTCACGAAAATCCAACCGAATTCAACGAATTCGTATAGGGGGCACGTGGGTAGGAAAAAATTATGATATAACAAGCACGCATATCATGTATGAGCATGAAAAAACACCCACAATAGTATAACAAGAAACGTCAACACAAACTCACACGCAAAGAGACCAACCAAAATATAGCTACTCATTAAACCCGGGAAAGATGGAAACTACCAATGGGTGTTACCTTATTCCGTCAACAGCCGGCTGTCTTTGTTACCCCCTCCACTGTGAAGATTCTGACCTGGGTACAAAATTTGTGGAGTTGAATGTCGACGAAATTGGTGTATTTGGTTGGCGACCAGGATTGGGAGGTTGAAGCCCGACATAAATGGTGAAGGGAGGGACACTGTTTTTGGGGGAAATCTGCACGGGGTTATGGTGGGAAGAGGGGGAACTTGGGATTAGGGATGTGTGGGTGGAAAGAACTCGGTTCAATGTGGTGGGGAGGGAAGGGTACGGAAACCGAGGGTTAAGGATATGGAGGGAAAAGGGAAACTTTTGGAGGGAATGAAAATGAAGCTTTGTTGGCACATTTTTGTGTCTTATAATTTTAAATGCTTTAATTTTAAAAAAATAATCCATACGAATGGGAGTGATATGTATTATATTCCCCAGGACCTGGAAAATATCGTAAAAATTTTAAAATCTTATACTCCCTCCGTCCCAAAATAAATGGTGTGCGAGAGACTTCCACGTTCATAAACAAACCTGTCTAACCGCTAATGCGTTGAAACCATCGAGCAAGGAAGTTACAGATACTCTCTACCTTTCCATTACCTCCTCTCCCTGCTTCCCAACTATATTTCCTAACCTAAGCTTTCAGTTCCCTTCTCTGATGTTTCCCCCCAGACCACCACCAAAGCCAACTATTTCCACAGTATACTGGGAATCTCCAGATCACAGTTTCATCAAGGTTAACGTGGATGCGTCTTGGTCTAATTCCTCTGTTTCAATTGGCTTAATTGCTCGCAATCACCAAGGTTTACCAATCCTTATTAGATCAGAGACCATAACAGGCACATCTCCACTGGAAGCTGAAGTTAAGGCAATTATTATGGCTTGTCAGATCTGTCTGGATAGATATCCCAACCTCACTATTGAATCTGACTCGCTACAGGCAGTAAATATGATTAATGATCCTTCAGTTTCCAAATGCACCCTATACCCTCTAGTTTTTCGAGTTCACACTCTTTTATCCCATGCTACCCTTAAGCACACATACAGATAATGTAACTCAGTTGCGGATGCCATTGCGAAATATCAAGCATCCTCTACGATGGTTTCTCCTTTGCATGTGACCAACATTCCGGCACATATTAAAGGCTTAATCTATATGGATAGTATTCATACACCTTAAATTAGAAGCCATAGGCAAGCCTTTAAATAAGATTGATACTGCTGATCTTTCCTCTATTCTGTCTCAGGTTATGGACTGCTTCCTTTCATGACTTTGGATTTTTTTTCTGCTCTTTCGCGATGGCTACCGTTTTTCACAGTCTCATTTGCGCTTTCACATGGAGAATTCCCAGTTTCTACCTATGGAAGCAATAGTCCAGTTTTGGCTACTGATCTTTGGAATCATTTCAAGTTTTCCCATTTGATGCGTTGAAACCATCGAGCACTCGAGCCTGGAGCCCTCGAGCCCTGGAGTCCTCGTGCACTCAATCCTTGGAGCCCTCGAGCCTTGGAGCCCTCGAGCATTAGATACCTCGAACACTCAAGCCTTGGAGCCCTCGAGCACTGGATACCTCGAACACTCAAGCTCTCGAGCCCTCGAGCTGAGGAGGCCTCGAGCCTTGGATCCCTCGAGCACTTAAGCTCTCGAGCCCTGCCGCCCTCGAGCCATCAGGCACTCGAACCATCGAGCACTCAAGCACTCAAGCCCTAGGAGGATCGAGCCTCGACCCCTCGAGACCTCGAGCCCTGGAGTCCTCGATCACTCAAGCATTAGAGCCCTCGAGCCTTGGAGCCCTCAAGCACTGGGTACCTCAAACACTCAAGCTCTCGAGCCCTCGAGCCGAGGAGGCCTCGAGCCTTGGATCCCTCGAGCACTCAAGCTCTCGAGCCCTGCCGCCCTCGAGGCATCAGGCACTCGTACCATCGAGCACTCAAGCACTCGAGCCCTTGAACCATCGAGCCTCGACCCCTCGAGACCCTGAGCCCTGGAGTCCTCGACCACTCAAGCCTTGGAGCCCTCGAGCCTTGGAGCCCTCAAGCCTTGGAGCCCTCGAGCACTGGATACCTCGAACACTCAAGCTCTCGAGCCCTCGAGCCGAGGAGGCCTCGAGCCCTGGATCCCTCGAGCACTCAAGCTGTCGAGCCCTACCGCCCTCGAGCCACTAGGCACTCGAACCATCGAGCACTCAAGCACTCAAGCCCTCGAACCATCGAGCCTCGACCCCTCGAGACCTCGAGCCCTGGAGTCCTCGAGCCTTGGAGCCCTAGAGCACTGGATACCTCGAAACTCAAGCTCTCGAGCCCTCGAGCCTAGTAGGCCTCTAGCCCTGGACCCCTCGAGCACTCAAGGTCTCGAGTCCTGCTGCCTTCGAGCCATCAGGCACTCGAACCATCGAGCACTCAAGCACTCGAGCCCTAGGAGGATCGAGCCTCGACCTCTCGAGACCTCGAGCCTTGGAGTCCTCGACCACTCAAGCCTTGGAGCCCTCGAGCCTTGGAGCCTTCAAGCACTGGATACCTCGAAACTCAAGCTACCGAGTCCTCGAGCCGAGGAGGCCTCGAACCGAGGAGGCCTCGAGCCCTGGATCCCTCGAGCACTCAAGCTCTCGAGCCCTGCCGCCCTCGAGCCATCAGGCACTCGAACTATCAAGCACTCAAGCACTCGAGCCCTCGAACCATCGAGCCTCGACCCCTCGAGACCTCGAGCCCTGGAGTCCTCGACCACTCAAGCCTTAGAGCCCTCAAAAAATCAAGCTCTCGAGCCCTCGAGGTTAGGAGGCCTCGAGCCCTGGATCCCTCTAGCACTAAAGCTCTCGAGCCCTGCCGCCCTCGAGCCATCAGGCACTCGAACCATCGAGCACACTCGAGCCCTCGAACCATCGAGCCTCGACCCCTCGAGTCCTCGAGCCATCAAGCACTTGACCATCAACCCCTCGAGTCTAAAACTTAATATTCAATTGGTCTAACATTCAGCCCAAAACAAATGTAAACTTCAACCCAATTAGTATAAGGTGTTTGTGTATTAGTCTTTGGCCCACAACCTCTACTCTTCCATCACCTTCATCCGCTGTTCCCAAGGCCATTCCTCCGCCGTTCCCAGGCCCCATCCTCTGCCGTTCCCAAGCCCCTTCCTCTGCCATTCCCAGGCCCTCCGCCGACCCCTGCTCCCTCCACCGTCCCCTGTCACCTCCGCCGTGCCCTGCTCCCTCCGCCGTGCCCTGCTCCCTCCGCCGTGCCCTGCTCCCTCCACCGTGCCTTGCTCCCTCCGCCGTGCCCTGCTCCCTCCGCCGTTCCAGATCCCTCCGCCATCCACTTCTCCAGTCGCACCCCTTCATCGGCCAAGCTCTGTCCGACCATCGTCGACTCTATACCAAACACCACTCGTCAACAACCCGTACTCCGAATTAGGTAAGGGGATTATTTTCCTAAGGTTTGTATCGAGAAATTTTTTCTTCCTCAAGGGTTGATTTCATGATAATGCCTCATTGTGTCAATGCCCTCATTGTGCTCTTGTTTTCGGCATTGGTGAATAATTTTGTGCATAACCTGATTGTTCATGATATGTGATGCTGGATGGCATAACTCGTGCTCCGATATGATATGATAATTTTGTGCATAACCTGATTGTTCATGAAATTTTTTCTTGCTCAAGGGTTGATTTCATGATAATGCCTCATTGTGTCAATGCCCTCACTATGCTCTTGTTTTTGGCATTGGTGAATAATTTTGTCCTTACCCTGATTGTTCATGACATGTGATTCTGGGTGGCCCATTGATTCGTCCCATGATTTATAGAATGTCTATCTAGTTTCATTGTTTTACTTCTGTTAATATTATCTGAAATTGGGATTAACTGTGAATAAACATTATTCCATATTCAGCCTATGAGAAAAAAATGCTTAATTTAGAATAAGTTGATTCTGTATTATTTACCTTTCTGATTGTGTATTATTTACCGTTTTGCATTCTGGCTTATGTTAACACATTTAGTTTAACAGACATGGCCCCCAAAAAAGGTGCAACCAAGTAAAATAACAACACCCAAAACCCAAGGAAAAAGGCTAGAGTGGTGGAGGGAGAGGATGTCGAGAACGAGACTCAGATTGTTCCGTCGACTGAGCCTATACCAGCCGCAGAGGTGGACTGTACTGAGAAAATTACTGTGTACAAGGACTTCATCTTGAGGGACCTCATCCTTGAGAGAGGATTGAGGCTGGAAAAGCCCTTCAGGAACTATGTGAAGGAGCACGGCTGGGAAGGCTTCATCGCACAGCTGACATGTGCAAACCAGACCATGGCGTGTAAATACCTGTCACTCATGAAGTACAAGAATTCTGCAACTGTTTTCCCCCGGGGTCATTTGGTCGAGTTGTCTTCGGATTTGATCAACAAGTTCTACAGGATCCCACCAAAGCCCTCGAGCTTGTACGAAGCCGCTGACACCGCAGTTGAACAAGCTTCATGGGAAGACATCATTACAGAAATCTGTGATGACAGCGACGCAGTAATTTGGAATCTACCACAAGAATGGTCCATCATAGAGAAAAAGTACTTGAATGAAGACATGAACGTGTGGTACAGTTTCATAGTTGCCCGGCTACCCCCCGTGAAATTGAATAGCGAGGTTCATCGGTCCCGTATGCTGCTGCTCTACAAGATAAAGAAGAACATGAGCATCGATCTTGGGAGTACAATAATGGCATACGTCTGGGATTGTGTCAATGCCCATAACTTCATAGGCTTGTCCTCACTCATCACTGCAATATGCGTGGAAGCAGGTTGCAAATACAAAGATGATGATGTCACAATGATGCCAAAGCTCCGCATAAACCCTCTCATATTCTCGAAGAAGAAGAATGTTGCTGAGTCATCTGGGGCGGCAACAAGTAAATAATTGAATGAGAACTCGGATGGGGACTTGGCAGTATTTCAACTGAAGGTGGATCATTTGGTGCACTGGACATCGCAGGTTGGGAAGATCCTCACAGCCATGTGTGGCGAGAGAATCAATGAATTGGGTCCAATCCCTACCTTTGATTGGCCAAGGCCCAACACGGTGGAGAAGAGGGCGCGCAGGAAATGACTGCCCACATTGAGCTCACATCTTCGTATTATCAGGTTGTTTCATTTGCTTGTTTAATTTGGATGTCTGACTCGTACATTTTTTGCTTTCGAAACATACATTGCTCCTTTGTTGGTACTGTTTGGATGTGATTTTGGAATGTTAGCCTTCAAGCCACATAACGTATTTGTGCTATTGTCTTAAACGAACTGTATAAGCAATTCCTTTCAGGTTCATGTGTGTGTAAAATTGCTGCAGCGCGCTGAACCAGTAGAGCTGCAGCGCGCTGCAGCTGCCAGAACCTACCATAGGAATAGAAAGCCAATTTTTTTACCAGTCTTTACCAAAAGCGCTGGAGTACGCTGCAGCGGATAGAACTGCTCGAAATGGCAACAAATTGGGAGATAGTTGTACGATAGTTGCCAGGGGCAACAAAACCCAACAAAGTACAAAAAGTAAATACATTTTAACTTCGACATCATTGTTCGACCCCCCTAGTCTACAACCAACTTCATCTTCTTGGATTGACTGTCTCGAAGTTCTCGGCCATCGTCATCTATCCAAATGCCATCTTTGTGTTTCCTCCGTATAGCTCCCGCCTCAATCCCGTTGTCACTAGGTAGAGGGGAAATAGAGGGGAAATAGGGGGAACTCTAACCTTTCACTTGTAACCTCAAAATCAATTTCATCGCGGAAAGAGAATTTCCTACCTTGTACCACAATAGACCAACCTACATTGCACGGGTCATTTACGTAGAAAACTTGTCTTGCTTGTTCGGCCAAAATAAACTGATCATTTCATATGCCACACGAGTCGGGTCAACAAGGGTAAATCCCATTGGATCATCATTTCAAACCCTAGTTGTGTTATCAAACCATTGGCACTTGAATACCGGAATCTTGAATTCTCCATAGTCAAGCTTCCAAATCTCATCAATAACACCATAGAACGACATCACAGCTAGGACAGGTTTTTTGTCTTTCTTACTTGCTTACCACATAGTCTCCGACTCAATGTATACCCCACTATTTTGTGTCGTGCTCTTCAAATCTTGGTCCCTAGTAGCGAAAGAAAAACCGTTGATGTCATATCTGGAATACCTCAAAACTGTGCAGTTAGGCTTCCTCGCAAATGCCCTAATGTTTGGGTCGTAATCAACAACATTGCATCGATCATATAACCAATTCACAAACTTGTCATTGTGCTCCAACTGAACTTTATTTGGGGGCCACGTGGGATGACACTCTATTATCGAATTAAGGTGC
Source organism: Rubia yunnanensis (assembly GCA_037428765.1). Taxonomy (NCBI): domain Eukaryota; kingdom Viridiplantae; phylum Streptophyta; class Magnoliopsida; order Gentianales; family Rubiaceae; genus Rubia; species Rubia yunnanensis. Next base: position 109,991,843 of record CM075061.1, on the reverse strand, counting down.
TCGGTCACATAAGCAGTAGTCTCCAAACAATTCCTCAACACATACAAATGAACTGGCATCAGATCACTATTCAATGGAGTAAATAACGTTCCCCTCGACCTCGGCTTGCCCCCCTTCCTTCCAACATGTCGATTCAGGGGCACACCGAATTTTCTGTGTCCCTGCAAATAGCAAGAGAAAAATTCAATCAATTCTTCGGTAACATACCTCTCAACAATACTAGCTTCCGGCCGACTCACACATTTCACGTACCCCTTGAAGACTTTCATGTGACGCTCGAATGGATACATCCAATGTATGCCAACCGGACCGCATATCTTTACCTCCCGCACTAGATGGACGACCAAGTGAACCATTATATCAAAAAAGGATGGAGGGAAATACATTTCCAACTTGCAGAGCACAACAACATCTTTTTGTAGGACATCCAGATGGTCCCGGTCAATAGACTTCCGGCATATGGAGGCAAAAAAATATACAAAGTCTAGTGATTGAGTGCCTTACGTCAGCCTCCATTACCCCATGAATAGCAATAGGTAAAAGTTGTTGCATCAAAACATGACAATCATGAGATTTCAATCCCATCATCCGACAATCCTTCGTAACTACCCGACTCACGTTTGATGAATAACCAATGGGGACCTTCACTGATTTCAAACTATCACAAACTGAGATTCTCTCCTCCTTAGACAAGGTACAAGGTGCAAGGGGCAAGTATGTCCTCTTACCCTTCACTTCTGGCGCGAGGTCATTTTTGATTCCCAAATCAACCAAGTCCAACCGGGCATTCAAACAATCTTTTGTCTTCCAAGGAATATTCAAGAGGGTACCTATCAAACTTTCACAAACATTTTTCTCAATATGCATCATGTCTAGGTAATGCCTAACCTCAAGATGCTCCCAGTATGGTAGATAAAAAAATATTGACCTTTTCTTCCATGGCCTACCACGATGTATTTTGTCCTTGCCTTTGTACTTTCCCAACACCACTCAATTTCTTAACCTTACTGTGAATCTGCACACCAGTTAGTGGTGTAGGGGATTTCCTCCGTTCTTTCCCGCCAACAAAATTGACCACATCATCCCGGTATTTATGGTTTCCGTGGAGCCATTTTCTATGGCCAAGATACACTGTCTTTCTTCCATGTCTTAGCTGTTTGAATTCAGTCTTCTCCTCACAAATGGGACATGCTTTGTGCCCCTTCACAACGTACCCCAAAAAATTTCCATAGACTGGAAAATTATTGATCGTGCAAAAAAGCATGGCACGAAGTTGAAACTCCTCATTCATATGGCCATCAAATACCAACACCCCTTTATCTTCCCACAATATCTTCAAATCATCGATCAATGGTCTCAAATGCACATCAACCTCATTCCCAGGTTGTCTAGGACCTGAGATTAACATAGGCATCATAACATATTTACGTTTCATGCACAAATATGGGGGAAAATTGTATATAACCAACATCACGGGCCACGAACTATGCTTCGATGACATATTACCAAATGGATTCATCCCATCAGTGCACAATGCAAGGCGGAGATTTCTAACCTCCGAAGCAAAGAAAGGATATCGCTTGTCAAAATTTCTCCATTGTTCACCGTCCGCCGGATGTCTTATCTTGTCGTCATGTAGTCTTTCCCGCTCTCCATGCCATCGCAAGTTCTTCGCATCTTTTGAATTTGCGAATAACCTCTTCAACCTAGGAATTATAGGAAGATACCACATACACTTCAATGGGACCTTCTTCTTCTTCTTAGCCAAACACCCATCATCATCATTCGTCACACCCTTATATCTTGCATTTTGGCACACGGGACATTCAACCGCATCTATCAAATCACCGTCATACAAAACACAATCATTTGGACATGAGTGTATTTTCTTGTATTCCAAACCAAGTGGACACAATATTTTCTTGGCCTCGTAATAGTTTTTCGGAATTCCATTCCCTTCCGGAAACTTATCCTTCAGAATCTTTAGTAGTGAATTCACACTTGCATCACTCTAAGAACTTGTAGCTTTCAAAATGAAAACCTCCATAAAAAAAAGATTACGGTATCCTTACTTTTACATCCCGGATACAATGGCTTCTCTTTCTCGTCGAGCAAAGCACTCAACATTGTAGGCTTCCCCTCAAAATCTCTCACAATGTCATCGAACATACCATCAACTGTACATTTGTCTCCATCTACCTTGTCAAACCCACCGTCATGTCCTTGCTCAACCTCTCCATGAAATGTCAATACAATGTAACCTCCGTCAAATCTGTTCTTCAACAAGTGAAATCTAACAACCCCACGATCATCAAACCATTCACGACACAAGCATCTTTTGCATGGACAATGTATCCTCTCCTCCCGACCAAAGGCATAATCTAGAAACAAATAAATAAATGCAATATGTTCACCACTCCCTCTAGCTACACTTGGACAGTTAACCATTTTTTCCCTCCACGCAAACATTGATTCTCGGTCCGTTGTATCTAAACAAGACAAAACACACCATTACACATATTTTCATTGGTAAAAAATACGAAAAATGAACACGATCTTTTTGCTACACAATACTAAACGTGTCATGTCCGTGTATAAGTATGCGAATCGATCAACTGCATGTTCTCGGGAAACATATAAATATATATACCATCTACCAAAAGAAACACAAAAATGTTCACATCAACACTCATTAATTTACACTCTCACAACATGATCGATACTTAACCAACATAAGCTAGGCATAGAGAAACCAATAATAAATACGAAAAAACTACCTCCAATCATGCATCTACTTGATTGAAATTTCCAAAAATGAATGAATACTTCTTTCCATGAGTTTTCATTTGTTTGAGTTATTGCACACCTTCCCAAGAAATCTACCATCTAATAATGGATAAGGTTCAAGTTCAGAACTAATTTAAGAGGGTAAGTTCGGAGCATTAAATGCTCGATTTAGCACCGGTTTTTGTCAGTAGTACACAAAATTGGTGCCAGTTTTCCCACCTTTTTCCACGAATTCATTCAGCACCGGTTTCTACATTTTCATAACACCGGTTCCTATAACCAGTGCCAAAAACATACATCACACCGGTTTTCTAGGATTCTTTGCACCGGTCTTAAAACCGGTGCAAATATAACACCGGTTTTCGTTATTCTTAGCACCGGTTTCTTGACTGGTGCTAAACTCTCAATGGTTTCCACAAATTCTAGCAGCGGTTTCCCAACCGGTGTAAAAATAACACCGATTTTTATTTAAATAGCTGGTGCAAAAATATTTTTAACCATTGCCACAATAACACCGGTTTTACAACCGGTGCTAACACAAAAAAACCGTTGCTAAAACATGATTTGCATCGATTTTCATAACCGGTGTTAAAAAACCGGTGCCAGAGGGGTGGTCTTTGTGGTAGTGGTGGTATTAAGAATCTTAAGATGCTATCGATCCTACACATACATATTTATATATACATCGTATTTGACAGATCCCTTTGAATTGTCATTACGTTAGGTTTTAACTTTTTGAACGGTAAACGGCCAACGTGATGTCCATAATCTTCCTATTTCTGTAACTGTTAAGCTTCTAAGCTGTATGCATGGAACGTGTACACTAGATTGTTTATAACATCATTCAACAAACGCAATACATGATGAACAAATAAATAGAAAAAGATCAAAGAAACTACTGTACGTTGGATATAATGCCAAATGTGGAATCCATAATTAAGTAACAACTAATTATCATGGAGAAGAACGATCTCGAATGTCAAGATCCTGATTGCTCCTGCCTCTAACATTGAAACTGAAGTCCTATCGTTCACCATCTCCTCAAAAGAAATTGCTTGGCGACTCGCCAAAATACTGAGCAAATACATCAAAAGGATCCCCCTAAAAAGAAATTAAATTTAATTATACATAGGCAATTGTAAAACCAAAATTTTACAAGTGACACCGAATTGAAATAAACTATATACAGTTGCACACAAGATCAACATAAGCTTGCAGAAACACAAGTTGATCAGCAATTAATATGGTAAATAGAAACTCACCGTTTTTACTAGTTACTTTCATTCTCACTTGAGGAGGTAATATTATCAAAAAAATTGTCTTGATCACTGGAGTTATCAGAATCCTCATTACTGACGTAATCTACTTCATCCTCAAAGCTTGCATCATCATTTTCTGAACTAGATGGATTTTCAACTACGACTTCATTGATGTTTGCTTGAACCCATAAATCATGTTGATTACCAATTTTCGTTTCTTCTTCTCCTTGCAAGTTGAAAACCTCCTCATCCTCATTGTTCTCAAATTCATTAACTTCTGGGTCAACACTAAATAAAGCTCGAGGAGTCATCTTCAAAGGTACATGCCAATCAGGATCAACTGGATCTTGAACATACCAAGCTTGTTTTGCTTGAGATGCTAGAATAAATGGCTCATCAATTTTTCTGTTTTTTTGATAGAGCAAGTGCTTAAAGTTGACTAGAGTGAAAATAAACTCATCACGCTGCAGACCAGTGTTGTAGTCGACCCAATCGCACTTGAACAAGATAAATTTTAAATCATTGGTATATCTCAGTTCTATTATATCTTGCAAGACAGCATAAAATGACACGTCACCAGAAGTGGGATTATTGTCCTTACTACTTGAGAAACTATTCGTAGCAACACTTACAAAAATTCCACTATTTTGTGTTTTCCTCCCATTCTCTCGCTTCTTAGTATGAAAACGTAAGCCATTTATAACATATCCCGTGTAATGTCGGACCCATTTACTTGGTCCAGCAACCAAGTTTCGTATATCTTCTTCTATAATATTACCACTGCTTGCATTCACCATTTGACTAACCTATAAAATTTAACGAACATGGTACTTTATCTATAAACAACGTATAGAGTGTAAAATATTTATTCATTAATTCATAAAATAACTTACGTGACTTTTAACCAATTGTGAAAGGTTTCACAATGAAGCTTTTGCCTCTCATAACCTTTTAGGCGGTGATTTGTATGCTTCAATTCCCTCAAATGCTTCCTGCAATTTTTCAACATAACATTATAAAATATAAATATAACTTTAACAAATGAATTCTTAGTATGTATACTAACCCTTTAAACTTGTCAATAATTTACATGTTATTAATTACATATCTATGTGCTTGGATCCATTCAATATCGTCCAGTATGATAATTTCTGCTTTCCCAAGGGGACGGCCTTCTTGTGTTTGGGAATTCTCATCACCTTTACAGTTTCTAATTGGTCTATTCAATTTTGACTCAACATCACTTAAATACATTGAACAAAAGTTCATGCATTCTTCAGCAAGATATCCCTCAGCTATAGATCCTTCTGGGTGACTTCGAGTGCGCACATAGTTTTTTAATGTGCACAAATATCTATATCAAGAAACCATGATCAGAATGTTTTTGAACGTATAAATAAATTTGATTAGAAAAAAGCTGGTTACCTTTCAATAGGATACATTGAGCGAAATTGAACAGGTCCAGAAAGTTTTGCCTCTTCCGGCAGATGAACGGGTAAATGCTCCATAACATCAAAAAATGAAGGAGGAAGTATTTTCTCTAATTGACATAGCACTATGGAAACCCGGTCTTCTAAAGCTTCAAAATCACTTACAGAATGGACTTTTGAATACAATTGCTTGAAAATGTCACATAAGCCAATAATGGCTTTGCAGACATGTTTAGGAACCGACCTTCTTAAAGCAATGGGCATCAATTGTTGCATCAGAATGTGGCAATCATGACTTTTAAGGCCATATATATTTATAGCCTCCAAATTAACACATTTGGATATGTTTGATGAGCAGCCATCTGGAACCTTTATATTCTTTAACACCTTCAACAAAATATCTTTTTGCTCTCTACTAAGTGTTATATCTAATGGGGGAAGTGGACCTCCATCTGCTCGAGGATGAAGTGACTTTCTGATGCCTAATTCTTGAAGGTCCAATCTCGATTGATAATTGTCTTTCGTTTTACTAGTAACACCAAGCAGCGTAAACAAGATATTTTCCATGACATTTTTCTCTATATGCATGATATCTAAATTATGATGAACCAAATTTTCTTTCCAATATGGCAATTTGAAGAAATACTAACCTTTTTCCAGTTGTATCTGCATATCGAATCAGCACGGTTGTCAGCATCCTTCTGTTTTCTTTTTCTTCCCACTTTTGGAGGTACATACTTTCTGAATTGGTACTCCATACCATCCAATTTCTCCAGCATCTCTGAGCCTGAAAACCTTTTGGGTTTTGAATTTTCACTTGGAAGAAACCGACGATGCCCTATGTAACAATGCTTTTTACCATAAGTTGGCCAACATGACTTGCAATTTTTATTGCAACACGGGCATGCATATGTACCCTTTGTACTCCAACCTGACAACATTGCATAAGCTGGAAAATCATTTATAGTCCAAAGCAGTGCAGCATGTAGATCAAACATACACTGATTTACTGCATCATAAGTAGAAACCCCTGGATCTCATAATTCTTGAAGTTCATCGATAAGAGGTTGCAAATATATATCAATGTCATTTCCTGGACCTCGAGGACCGTCAATCAAGGTTGACAAAATTATCGATGTTTGGTTTATACATCTAGCAGGAGGTAAATTACAGGGAATGATAATGATAGGCCATGTGCTATGAGCATTACTCATTGATTTAAAAGGATTAAATCCATCAGCAGCTAATCCAAGTCTAACATTACGACTATCACTTGCAAACTCTGGAAATTTTTCATCAAATGATTTCCATGCTATAGAATCAGCGGGATGCCTAAGTTTTCCATCATTAATGCGCCCTTCTGCATGCCATCTCATCAAAGGAGCAGTTTTCGAAGACATAGACAACCTTTGTAGCCTCGATTTCAGAGGAAAATAGCGAACAACTTTTGCAGGAATTTTAGCTTCTTTTTTAGATGTCCTATTGTCTTCATCTTCAAATGTTTTATACCTCGAAGTCTTGCAGTGTTTACATTCTTCATCTTTTTCATCCTTTTTCCAATAAAGCATGCAGTCATTAGGACATGCGTGTATCTTTTGATAATCAAGTCCCAAATCCTTGATCACTTTCCAAGCTTCTCTATAAGAGTTTGGGAATATTTCAATGTGTTGAAATGCTTCCTTTAAAAGTTCCAACAACATTGTGAAGGAATTGTTGCTCCACCTACAAAGGGACTTTACATGCAACAATCGCACAATAAAAAATAGGTAGGTAAAACTCTTGCACCCGGGAAATAACTCAACCTCAGCATGCTTCAATATATTAAAGAACTTCTCTGTGTTTTTATCAAAGTGCTTATCAGGAATATGTGTTTCACTGGGAATATTTGCATTCGTATCCTCAAAACCGGGGAATGAGGAAACGAATACATCATGAATCAACCCTTCCATGTCATCATTATCATTTACTTCCTCACTTGTATCAAATGAACGTTGTCAGATCGGCTCACCTTGAAACACCCAATTTGTATAACCATGAAGAAAACCATTAATGATAACGTCTTCGTATACCTGAGCTCTAGTCTTTGTTCTTGAATTTCTACAATTAGTGCAGGGACATTTTATCTTTGAGTCAATTAGCCTATTTCTGTAGGAAAAATCCAAGAAACTTTCCAAGCCACAACTAAAAGCATTAGAAGTTCGAGCATGTAGTAGACTCCAAGATTTTTCCATCTACATATTCATATAAATCAAGTTATTCTATTATATCTGAATAATATCAAGTTGTAACAAAAATTAAAACCATAGAATACGAAGTTAATATTTGGTTGATTCAAGAATGACTGACGATATAAAAACTTTATTAGGCATAATAGACTACTTTCGTACAAACATCAGAAATTTCCAGTTACCAGCAGACATTGTATGTAGTCCTTTTTAGTGAGATCATCATGTGGCTCTAACAAATTATTTCTATTGCTTATCACTCAGCACTTTACCGAATGATGAATCTAGCCACTTGAAATGAATGAGAAGAGCTAACAAATTCCAATCTTAATACACATCTAGTACATTATGGATAATCAATTTTCAACATCACGGTCTGTTCTTTTCTTTTTCAAGTAACAAGCACTTCAATAAAATTCTGTGAAGTATACATGCCTGTATAATGGAATACTGGCTCTAGAAATTAACAATATCCAAGGCGATTGTTTCAGCAGTTGATGTAGTTAATAAGCTAAATGAACATCTTTACCAACAATAAGTGATTTATTCTGCTAGCCTTTATACAATTGATGTTAAACTAAATAGCCTTGACCTCTGATTCATTGCTAATAACTCCAGTCCAATTATACACTCAACAGATTCATCTTTCCAAAAAACTGTACCTAAATTATGCAACAGATCCGTTCCAAGAAGAAAACAACTGCACCTAAATTATGCAACAGAATCGTCTTTCCAAAACCCATCCAAATTAAGAACACCATTACAACAGATTACTCAAAAACCCATCCAAATTAAGAACACCATTACAACAGATTACTCAAAAATCCATCCAAATTAAAAGATATACAAAAATATGGCTCACAACAATTGATTGTTTTGTGGAAAGTTAGAAATAATTCAAAACGAAACTAACCTGCTTCTGCGGTAAGTTGGGTGTGGATATGGCGGAGGTTCAGAGTCAAATTGATTTGTAAGAAGATAACCTGGGTCACCAATAGGTAGTAAGTAAACTGGATGTGAAGAACACAAAACATTGATAAAGCTAACCTGCTTCTCCAATAAGTGGATGCGACTTTGTGGAGGATTAGTATTCCAATGGTTGTTTGTTGGGTGATAAATGTGGAATTCTGGTGTTTCAGGTTGGGGTCCTCGGGGAGGAGAGCAGGTGAGCCAACATCTATTTTTCCTTGTTTTTTTATAATGAAGAAGATGGATGGTTTTAGACGTGTAGGTATAGATATATTTCTATTTTCCCCACAAACTCTCGTTTATGGAATTAATGTATATATCATCCATATTATTTGGTATGATATCAAGTTCATTGTAACTAATCACAATATTTAATTGGATAATGCTCCATATATATCACACATAAGTTTATGGACAGTCCATAGGGACTTTTTCCTTAGATATTTTAATTTTTTAAAAATTTAAATATTGTATTTTATAAGTTAAAACAAGTAATAATATGTACTTGAATTTTAAAATATATTATATAAAAGAGTATTTTAAAAAATTCTAAATTTTGTATGTAATTTAATAAAACCTGTGTATAAGGTTAAAGATAAATGGTCTATCAATAAGTTTATTGACAGAACGCCTGTCAGGATACCCACCCTTTAAATACGATGAACCCTTATGAAATCCAACATTAAATTTAACTATTTTAGTATGCATGTCATATGTGTGACATGTTAAAACAAATCGTGCAAAAAGAAAAATATTTTTATTTGGTTTTTATTTAAAGAAACTCATCATTCAACTCAATTAAACTCACCTTTTATTTTTTAATAAAGAGTTTTTTTCTTAACTTCAACGTTTGGCAAAGTCTTGGGAAAGCGGTCTTTCTATAAACTCATGGAAAGATAGGGTTTAAATAGAATAATAAAAGGTAAAAGGTCTCTGTTGTAATAGAATAACTACGTCTTTCAAGAGACCGCCTTTCAAGAGACGAACTCTAATTTTTATCCATGCCTATTAAAAGATATTAAAGATCAAACATAACAAAGGATAGTCGACTAACAGTTATTTTTATAAGGCATCTGATAGCAATAAATAAAACTAACTGTTAGTCAACTACAACGAAACTTTAGTGTGCATATGTTGTAATGGCACGTTGTGCGAATTTGAACTTAAAATATAAAAGGGATGGAAACCCTACAAACTCTCATTTTGGTGACGATTTAATTAAAAGAAAAGATACAATACAAAGAGTCTGTCTCTTGAAAGACGATTTTTCCATAAGGTGTGGAAAGATCAATGTTTAAAGTGTAAATTAAAAGAAATGAAGATAAAAATTTTGGGTTGCATGAATTGGGTTATAACTTTATAACTACTACGTGTTTCATAATAAATTTTTAATATTGCAACTAAGATCTTTTACCTTTCATTATTCTAATACAAATATCTAAATTCCCAAGACAGTCTTTATAACTTTATGGAAAGACAGTCTTTCCCAAGATTTTGCCCAATACAAATATCTAAATTCCTAAATCAAATTGAACTCCATAATATGAAAACAAAGGAGTATTTGTGTTGTATTGTATACAATTTGACTTTTCTTCCCAAGCACCATATAATAGAAATTGTTTGCTTTGAATGGTTCTTCAACCGGGGATATTGAAGTCATTTTGACTAAGTTAAACCCAAGTTGTCCAAAAATAACATATGTATTATAATATGTTACTGATTTTAATTCTTAACTATATATAATCAATGATAACCTTTTAAAATGAATCTCAACATGTAGATAAAGACTTTTTAAATAAATTGAATGAAATATTATAAAAATAATCAATTTTTATTGTATTCAATGTTTAAAGGTTTCTAACTAAATTAGTTATTCTACTTCATAACTCATATAATTTTTCTTAAGTGACTAAACTTTAAAATATTTAATTTTTTTTAAATAAAACCTAATTTTAATATTTTAATTAATATTATAGCACAATGCTCGAAGGTACTCCTTCCACTAGTAAGAACAAGTTAGTTTTCTAACATTAAATCATAGTATTCGTCCGTCCTTAATCAAATTATAATTTGATATTTGACAATTAATATTTTTCCTATGTAAAATTAAATTTGATGTGTAATGGTGAGTACTACTACGTGAGCTCTTGTCAAATTTATTATAACAAACATTTTATATAATTTTTATAAAAGTAAAAGGTATTAGTTGCAATATTAAAAATTTAGTATGCAACATGTAGATGTTATAAAATTTATAACCCGGTTCATGCGGCCCGTAAATTTTATCTTCAATACTTCTATTTTACACTTGAAACCTTGGTTTTTCCATGACTTATGGAAAAACCGTCTTTCAAGAGATAAACTCATAGTTCAATACAAAATAAAATATTAGAAAGAATATTCAATTTGTATAGACTTATATAGAACTAGGCATGGAAAAAAAAATATGATTCTTGTAATTATTCTATAGCTCTTGTTCATTTATTTTTAAAATAAGTATATGATAAATGTATACATGTTGTATTCACTTTGAAACACGGTGATGATATTTAAAGGAACAGTAGGTCTTCTGATAGGCGGCTTATTCATAAGCTTATGGACAGACCACTTATGTTTTATCTTATACATAGCATTTGTTAAATTACATACAAAATTTAAAATTTTTGAAAACATTTTTTATATCATATATTTTTATATTTTCACCTTCAGATACGTATTATTACTTGTTTTAACTTATAAAATGTAATATTTAAATTTTATAAAAAAATTACAATATTTAAGGTAAAAGCCCCCGAGAACGGTCCATAAGCTTATGGAAAGACTGCCTTTTTTGAGACTTTCTCTTAAAGAAATATATGTTAGAAATATCTAAATTCCTAAATTAAATTGACATACGGAGCAATGTTTAAAGAAAGGAAAAGAAATTACAAACCAATTTGATTACGTGAGAATTAAAGAGTATATGTGCTAGCAGTCATCCATCATACAAAACTGAAACAAAGAAAATTTAAAAAAACAAAATTAAAAAAATAGAATAATGTACTAATTATAACACTCCCTGTTTACACGCCTCCCTCTGTTTTCACGCCTCCCTGTGTCCCTTCTCTTCTTATGGATCTGGATAGAGTAGATCCAACAACGTGCATCAATTACGGAAGGAGATTGATGGATTAATATTCTTGAGCCTTAGTATAGAATCCGTCTCTTCTATGTCAAATTTGACGCTTAATTTTTCCAAATAATTTGTTTATCGCTGAAATTTCCCTCCCAAATCTTTGCCTTCTGATTCTACGGATAGGGTTATCCCAATGCAGTATAACAACCATCCCAATATCCAGGGGCGGAAGCAATGGTATGCGAGGTAGGGCTCCAGCCCTACCTAGATCGCCGACCGGAGGTAGAAGGAGTTGGTCCGGCCGTCGAGCGCGTCTTCCGGCAAGCTTGGCGCATCTCCGGCGACTGGTACGCATCTGCTCGGAGAAGAAGGCCGTGTCGCGGCCTTCTTTTTTTTGATGCCTAAGTAATAAAACGAAGTCATTTTCACGTTAGTCAAACGGCGTCGTTTCATTTGTAATAAGAAAAAAAATGAAATGGAGAAATGGATTGGGCCAAAAACTGAACCCAAACCATGAAACCAAACCAATAATCCATTTCCCTCAAAATATTAGAACGAGAGCATAGCACTTAGCAGCAGAGCATCCTCCTCAGCCGAGAGCAGAAGCATCCATCCGCCACCGCCGCCAGGTCCGCCACCGGGTCTCCGCCGGAAGCTACCTCGTCCCGCCGCCTCTCACGCCGGACGCTGCCTCTCCAAACCACTGGTAGACTACTTCTCTTTATGCTAAGATTTATTAATTTTAGGGTTTATTCTCTTTTTTATTTTTTGCTTCAAAACTTAAATTTTTGTGAACATGATTTTTAGATTGGATGTCGAATTGAAGTTATATGGTTGTATGATTGTTGAAATTTAGTTGAATCGCATATGTATGAATAATAAATTATGTATAGTATATATTATGTATATCATTACATATAAATTGAGTATATATTAGGTAATAAATTTAAGAAAACATCAATTCTTAATTAGGTATATATATTTAACTTAAATTATTATATCAAGTTATTAGGTATATATTGATTTTAATTATGTTGTTAATTTAAATTGATTGTAAATATATATATATATATATATATATGGTTTTGATTGAAAATTTATATATATATATATATATATATACACATATTATATGGTGATTTGTTTACAAAATCTTTTAAATTTACATTCTTGTTAATGTATTAATTAACATGATATAATATGTAATTATAAAATTGTTTTAATTTGAATGATTATATATTGAATTAATAAGTGTTAGGAATTTTTTAAACTAAGTGTTCGAAAAAAATTGTTTATTTAACTGTTGAATTAAGTGTTCGAAAAAAATATTGTAGTGAAATTCAGCCCCCCCCCCCCCCCCCCCCCGAAATTGTATCCTGGTTCCGCCACTGCCAATATCTACTTCTCTCATTTGCCATCATCCACAAGATTTGATTTATTTATTTTTCGGCTGAAGGTGTGAGTGTAAGTAATCAATCGCAATTCATTATTTTGTCAGTATTGCCTTTGCCATTACCATCATCAAAGAGGGGATTGGCGATTTATATATTTTCTATTTTTAAAATTTTACTTTCATATGTGGATTGGTTTGGTTAATTACTGCATATTATTCTAGAATTGATGTAGACATGGAATTAGTTATTGTGAGAACATTTTTGGGTTTTTATTATGGAGATGGATGATTGGAAACGTTTGTGTAGCCTTTAAGTGTGAGATTCTTTTTTATATTTTAAAACTAGGGACTGAGTTTACTGTAAATTTTTTTTGTTTGAGTGGTGGTTATATGATGTATATGGGTGTTTTTGAGAGAGCAAAACAACAATGCTTTTGATGCACTAGAACAGGGGTAAGTGGTTCTGGTCGAAAATCAGTTTTGTTGGAAACTAGAGAACTTTTTCATAGCCGTGTTTCCGGGCACCAGTGTAGATGAGCTCTTTCTGTAGCCTTAACTGGGATATGATTAACCTTTATATTAAAATTATTGGTACTTTTGTTGTGTATCTGTGGATATTTTACTTTTCGCCTGCATAAAGGTATAGGTGAAAACGAGAGTTTATACTCTACAGTTTGTCAGCATTCATTAATCTCTTATCTCTTCATTTTGGTTTTAAATTTTTTTAAAAAAAAAGGTATTTTTGAGAGTGTTGTATTTACAGGGGGAATTAGTAAGAGTGTTGAAGGTAATCAAGGTATATGATTGATGTATTTTCTATTTTCCATACTTTACTTTCGTGGATTTGATTTGGTTCATTACTAATTAGTTGTTGAATTGATATAGACATGGAATTAGCTATTGTGATAATTTTAATAGTTTGAGAGGTTTGTGTACTCTTCAGGTGTGAGATTCTTTTTATATTTTAAAACTAGCAACCATTTTTATATATTAAAACTAGCAATCATGTAACTTTTTTTTGTTCGGAAGGTTTATTTGTACTGCATGTGTTCTTTAAGTTTGTGTGGATTTTGTGGGGAGTTTCAGGTCGGTTTTCTTGATGGGTTATGGTAATATATACCATTTTTGAACCTTGAATCTTGATGGATTAATGTATTTTTTTGAGCTCTCTTTCTTGATGGCATTTTGTTTGCAATTCGGATCTCCTAAATCTGATCTACTTAGTTTTGGGCATTTTATACACTTATCCAAACCATCAAGATGCTTGGGTTGCTTGCCATTTTTAGTTTGAATTATGAACTGGTTCTGAATCAATAACATTTTAGTTTTTACCATAAAATCATAAATCTTTTTTCTGTGGGTTTAGAATGAATATGGAGTTGAATTCCTTTTGTTGTGTATTTGGAATTGAATTTTTCTCCCTATTCCTTTGTAGTTGATCATGGCACCTCTTAGTAAGAAATGTCGGACTGGGTCAATGTTGGATGCCAAAGTTGACAATACTACTAGGGAAAATAGTAGTGTTAATATGGAATCAACAGGATCATCATCGGATAGCGATTCTGACATTTCAGACAGCGAATCATCAGATGATGGAGAACCTGATCAGACATAAGACAATGATGGTTGTGTAAGCAAACAAGGTAATTTCATCGGTAGTTTGGTGATTGATTCAATTCTTTGTTTCTGTTTTTGATTTAGAACGTAAGTTTTATTGATGATGCATGAGATTTTTTTTCAAAATATGTTCTTTCACTACAACTTTTATTGAGTTTTCAAAAATACAAATCCTGATTACTTTAAGTACTAATTATTCACATAAATAGTTACACGAGGACAAGCGAAATTGGGATTTGAGTGGGGAACGGGAAAGGTTTTGTTGCTTCAACTAGATGATAAAAATCACGTAATTGGAAGCAATGCCACTGGATTTTCATCCCGGTTAGGGGTATTGGGAAAAGATGGAAACAAATTGCCCCTTACGTATACAGATTGGAGGGCAGTGCCTCGTACTCAAAAAGATATTGTCTGGGATGAAATTCAGGTACCATGTTCAGTTTAAGTTTTAACATCTGATGTTCTATTTTAATATGTACATTTCCACCACTTAATATGAAATTCATATTTTTATATGTGCATTTCTATATTTTTCTTGTTGGAGAATACAAATCTTGCAGACAATTGCAAAAGAAATTGTTTGGAAAAACTTCGAAGAATCTGGAAAGATTGGAAGAATAGAGTTAAAGCAAAACATTTTACTCCATATAAGTGCGACAAATCTACTTTACTTTCTAGATGCCCAGATAGAGTGGAAGCTGATCAATGGCCTATATTGGTGAATTATTGGCTTTCTAAGAAAGCAAAGGTTAGCAATAAAATTTTACATAATCAAATGTAATTTCTTATTCAATTACATATCTTTACTAAAACTATCAAACTAAAATTTTCCTCGGGTCATTTCACATCACAGACAATTAGCAAGAAAAATAAAAATAGTCGAAAGCAAATCAAAATACCCCCTAGACTTGGAAGAAAGGACATGGCCATTGTAAGAGAAGAGGTATTGCACACAACAACTTTGTAGTAGTATTTTTTACTAAATTGATTTTAATATCTATCAGTGACATTTGTATGAAATATTTTCCATTTCGAACAGTTACGGAAAGAATCTGATAAAGAACCATCCATGTTGGATTTGTTCGTACATTCAAGAAAAGGAAAGTCTGGAAAATCGGTAGATCAAAGTACCGAAGAAAAAATAGTATGCAATCTTACTTTTCTTGAATATTATTATCATGTTGTTATTGAATTGTGTTGCTCGCTAAAATAAGTTCTTTTTCTCTGACGGATGAATCTCTTTTTTTTGGTTGGCTTTATGAAATTGATTCGTAAATATATTGAAATTTAGTTTTACCAATTTTTCTAGTCCTTACTAGTGTGTTCCAACATGAATAATTTAACCAAGTGCATAATAACGTAATACGTAAAAGACACATGACTTGGTTATGCAGTTCGGCGTATTCCACCTACATCTGCGGGGTCTGGCCCAGTTCAGAATGAATCCACTAATTAGAAAGATACAGTACAGAGTACAGTTTACAAAATACTTATCTTTAATAACTATAGCGTGTGGACTCTGCTAGCTCCCCAAGCTACCGATCTGCCTTGATCAGACTCCCTCTGATCTCGAACTCCGTCGATGCAAGATCTCCTCCTCTCAAGGAATTAAGGTGTATGATTCTGAACTTAGTGTGGCAGGTCAGGTGTATTGGAACAAAGTGTTCTGACTCTTTGCAACTTCTCGAAAGTCTCAAAAATCTGTGTGCATATTTTTGCTCTATTAAATCCGTGAGTATGCAGCCGTGTTTGTCCCCTATTTATATCCACGAATCAGATCTGAATACTCTTTGATTATCTCCACAATATTCCTATTCCAAATCTGATTCTTGAAGCATATCCAAATCCCATAAATAAAGGGATTTACCTTATATCATTCTATCTCATATATTCGAATAAATCTTCTCCATATAAGTAGGGATTTTCCATAAGTCAATTATGCTTCACATGCTTGATATATATATTCAGATATACGAATTCCATTTATACCAAACTACTGCAATATTCTGACTTTGATTTCCATAAAACCTTGGCGTAAATATTCTGCACCAGCATGTTTCAACATGGTCAGAATTTCTGTTCAAAATTAATTCACACAAAATTGCCAATAAAATATTTACTTGCAAATCCCTTGACTTTACAATATCCCCCTTTGGAATTTTTGTGGACCCATAATATTTTGGACATGTAACTTGTCAGCATCAATATCATAAACTTGTAAACCAGCAATCAACAAGATATCAGAATTCCAGAATTCCCTTAGGCATGAAATCCGAAAACCAGAAATCCAAAACATAAAAATCATTACAGCCAAATTGAATCAAAGTCTAAATCATGCCATCCAAAAACACCAAAATTTCTCCCCCTGGGACCACACATAATCCAAAGATACTATTAAAATCATATAACAGCATTGCTCCCCCTGCATTAATTATAAGAGTCAATCTTCCAATCAGAACTTCTCAGCCTCCAGGCTTGCTTTCTCTGCCTCCAAAGCAGCCATTTGAACACTAATAGCACCAAGACGGGCATTCAGAGCCAGCAGCCGAGCCTCCTTTTCTGCTGCGGAAGACGAAGTCGACCCAGAAGGTTTCCATGGGAGATCATGAACATATCTTAGCCCAAATGTCTTCTTGTTTGGCCTCAAAAACTCCGTGTCAATCACTATATATGAAGCCTTCCCTTTCACCTTTGCAGTCTTGGCTAGAGCAAAGATTAAAGCAGGGTAGATAATAGCATCATTTACTTTCGGAGCAGTAGCCTGTCTTACCAGATGCTGCTGAATGAGAAGTCCGAGATTAACTTCTTTCTGTGTTCCAACACAGTATAGCAGCTTAGCCATCTCCCTTGTCAGCGCTGTAGTATTACTCGAGGGCAACCAACAATGCACAGCTACCTGATATAAGCCAAAAAATCTTGATGACAAGCAGGATGCTTGTGAATATCCCGTTGTTGGCCATTCAGTCTTATAACCCCCCAGATATAACACCTAAAATTTCATTGTCAGACAATCCCAGATTTTCAGGAAATACTCCCCCTGTTTCAGGTGTGTTCAGACCCAGCAATGTGTTGATTCTAGAAGCATAAACCTCTATTATCTTTCCCCGTATATATACTCTACCAAACCATGGGGAGCTAATCTCTAAATTACCAGGCATTACATTGGAGTATACCTCAAGTACAACCTGCCTGTTGTACTGTAGCTGAATTGTTGCTGCTGTTGTCATGCCAGTCAGCTTCAGAAAATCTGTAAAGCCACTCTCCTTATAGGCTTTTAAATCCAGAGGCCTTTCTGCTATGAACTTCTTTTCTGAGAAAAAATTTCCCATCTCTGCACCTTTTTCATCAAAATAAACCGCAGAGTAAGTCTTGCTGACAGATGGAGGAGGTAAAACCTTCTTTTCTTTGCTGTCGTGCCTTTTCTTGCTCCTCTTAGCTTTAGCAGAATCCTTGGCTTTTCCAGCCTTCCTCTTGCCTTTTGCCTTCTGATATAACTCATCCAATGCCTCATCACTGGAATATGCCAGATCAGGAATATCCAGTGTTGGAACACGCTCTGATGCTTCAGCTTTCTTTTCCTTCTCAGATTTTTCTTCTGACTGAGTATCTTCATCACTCTCAGAACCATCACTCTGATCAGACAGGTTTTCATCAGGTGCTTCATCATCCTGATTATAAAAATCCTCATTATGCTTTCCTCCTAAATCAGCATCAAAGTCTAAGTCCATATGCTCAGGTTCATCCGTTTGTGTTGGAACACTCTCTTCACTATCAGACAGAACAATGAAGATAGGCTTCCTCAATTCTTCCATTCTCTTTGCAGAATTCGTATCATAGAAGCCCACCTGAGGTTTATCTCCATTCCTAATCACTTCTAAACCAGGCACTTCACTTTCCCTAAGACACAACTTGGTACAGGAATAAAGCAATGCACGTAAAACTTATCTTTTTCCCTAAACTCGGCATATCTCCCCATAACAAATTTCACAGTATGATTCTCAAGCCTTATTCCTCCTAGATTCCCAGTCACCAACTCCTTCACTTTAACTGTCAAATATTCTCCTTCGATTTTCTTGATCTTTCTTAAGTCTACAGCTACTCTATTGGCCTCAAGCCACTCAAAGATTTCATCCATACACGAGCATTCAATACCCATAAATTTTAACGGACTAGGGTCAGGGCTAGTTACCGTAGGTTTCTTCTTGGTTCCTAAGGCTTCCTTTTCAGCATCTGGCTTAACTTCGGATTCCTCACTCAATTTACTGTTGCCGGAACCCTCTTTCTCTTCCTCTGGTTCTTTGGCTTCATCGGTTTCAACCTCAACTGTCACCTCATCCTCTGCATCTTCTATGCTTCCTCCGATCTGAGTTTGTTCATCATATTTTCTTGGCTCAGTAACTACCATCAATTCCAAATTCGATGAAACTTGAACTTCCTCCATAATTTCTGGTACCGCAGATTCCACCATAGGCGAGTTTGAGTTTGACATCCTTTCGCACAATGCCGAGATGAAGAAAGGTGTGGAGTATAACAATTTTTTCTTTCTCGCAGAGATTTGGAAGAGAAAATCTGGGCCGAGAGTAGGGGAATGTGAAAAGATGTTTTGTGAATTTGAATCCCACTTTAACTCTTCAACTATCCACCTCTTTTCCCGTGAAGCCTCCTTTTAGATTTCCCAAACATTGTAATGATGACCTTTGTCTTCTTGTCACATCAAGTTGTCATTCCTTAATTAACTTCCAACATACCAAGCTAACATCTCCTATTTTTGTAAGCCTTTGCTTCCTTCCATATTTTTTTGTTCTTTTCCAATTTTTGTAAAACGAAAATTACCAAAAGAAATATTTACAAAAAAGAGTAATTATGGTGCAAATTACCTCAGATTTGACAAACACATAGGTGTTGTCGAAGACTCTCAAAAGTGGTGTCATCCAACGGCTTTGTAAATATATCTGCAAGTTGCTCGTGTGTTGGAACATAGACTACTTCCACTTCTTTTCTTTCAACCAGATCTCTAATAAAATGATGCCTTATGTCAATATGTTTGGTTCTCGAGTGCTGAACCGGATTCTTTGAAATATCAATAGCACTTGTGTTGTCACATAGAATCTTCAAAGGGCCTTGATGAACTCCATAATCTCTCAACATTTGTTTCATCCATAACAGTTGTGCACAACAACTCCCTGCTGCAAGATACTCTGCTTCTGCAGTAGATAGAGAGATTGAATTCTGTTTCTTGCTATACCAAGACACCAAATTTGTTCCAATAAAGAAACAACCACCTGTGGTACTTTTTCGATCATCAGCATTACCAGCCCAATCAGAATCACTATACCCGACCAACTCAGAATCTTGACTCTTAGAATACCAAACACCATACTCAAAAGTCCCACTTACATATCGAATAACTCTTTTAACTGCAGTGAGATGGGATTCCTTAGGATCAGCTTGAAACCTCGTACATATTCCAACACTGAAACATATATCTGGTCTTCTTGCGGTTAAATACAATAAACTTCCAATCATGCCTCTATATAACTTCTGATCGACCGAAACTCCTTTTCATCCTTTTACCAGTTTATCAGAGACTTCCATAGGAGTTCACTACTTAGACCGAACTTTTTAACTAAACTCAAGGCATACTTACTTTGATTTATGAATAAGCCGTTCTTTCCTTGCTTGACTTGCAATCCCAAAAAGTAAGTAAGCTCTCCTACCATGCTCATTTCGAATTCAGATTGCATTACGGTGACAAAATCCTGTACCATAGATGGTGAAGTAGAACCAAAAACTATGTCATCAACATAGATTTGAGAAATTAGAAAAATTGAAGCCTTGTCAAGCACAAACAAAGTGTGATCTACTCCCCCTTGATGATAACCTTTATGAAGAAGAAAGGTAGTAAGTCGGTCATACATGCCCTGGGTGCTTGCTTTAGTCCGTATAAAGCCTTTTTGAGACGATATACATGATGTGGATAATGAGGATCTTCGAAGCCTTTAGGCTGTTCCACGTATACTTCTTCATTCACCACTCCATTTAAAAAAGCACTCTTGATATCCATTTGATACAAAGTAAAGTTTAAAGAGCAGACAATAGCTAGTAGAAGTCGAATAGACTCTAACCTGGCAACTGGAGCAAAGGTTTCATCAAAATCAACACCTTCCACTTGTGTATAACCTTGAGCAACAAGTATAGCTTTGTTTCGGGTGACTAAGCCGTCTACATCTAATTTTTTCTTGAAGATCCACTTCGTACCAATGACATTAATGCCTTTTGGACGAGGAGTAAGATACCAGACATCATTCCTTGTAAACTGACCAAGTTCATCTTGCATTGCAGCAATCCAATATTCATCGAGTAAGGCTTCTTTATAGTTCTTGGGTTCAATTAGAGAAATAAAACAGTGTAGTCCAGCCAGTCGTCGGTAATCAACTCGAGGCACTGATCGAGTACTTCTCATGGTGGAACCAGGTTGGTTGTGTGTTGGAACATGGTCGTCAATAGTAGGGGACTGTGTTCCAACATGGTCAGCTTTGGCAGAGTTAGGATCCTGTTGTTCATTTGGTCCAGCACATTGGTGAAGGTCAACTGATGGCTTTTCTTTGTCTAAAGTTTGAGACTGTGTTGGAACATGAGTGTTGCTAGGTTCTTCCTCTACACCTTCTGGTTGTTGTTCCTTTTCTGAATCATCCACAATAACATTTATGGATTCCATGAGAGTGTTGGTTCGATGATTATAGACTCTGTAGGCACGGCTGTTGATGGAGTACCCTAGAAAGATTCCTGTATCACTTCGATTATTAAACTTTGTCAACTGTTCTCTATCTTTGAGAATATAACATGTACTCCCGAACATGTGAAAATATGAAACATTTGGTTTCCTGCCCTTCCAAATCTCGTAGGCTGTCTTGCTGGTGAATGGTCGAAGATACACTCGATTGATTGTATAACATGCTGTATTGATTGCTTCTGGCCACTATTTTTTATGAATATCTTTCTCTGCCAACATAACTCGATCCATCTCTTAGAGAGTTCTGTTCTTTCTTTCTACGATACCATTCTGTTGAGGAGTGATAGGAGCCGAGAACTCATGTTGGATTCCAAGCTCATCACAGAAGGAACTGAACTGTTCATTTTCAAATTCTCTACCATGATCACTTCGGATTCGAATTATCTTTCCTACTGTGCTCCCCTTTTCTGTTTGTAATTTCACTACAAGACTTCTGAAAACTTCTATTGTATTGGATTTCTCTTTCAAGAAGGCTACCCATGTGAATCTAGAGAAGTCATCAACACAAACAAATATATATTTCTTTCCACCTATACTGGGTGTATTAACCGGACCCATCAAATCCATATGCAATAGTTCCAGATTTCTCGATGTAGTAATATACTGGACTGAAGAGTGAGGAGAATGAATTTGTTTACCTTGTTGACATGGTCCGCACATAATTCCATCCTTGCTGGTTAAGGTAGGCATTCCTCATACAGCTTTCACATTTGCGATTTTCACCAGTGTTTTATAGTTGATGTGGCCGAGCTTCCTGTGCCAAAGAATTTCTTCATCCTATTTTGAAAGTATGCATCGAACTCCTTGCTCCAGCAAATAGCAATTTTCTGATGATCTTATTCCAGAAAGAACCTTGTTTTCTCCATGCTTTACTATACACTTGTCCTTATGAAATTCCACTACCATATTGTCGTCACACAGCTGGCTTATACTTAGCAAGTTTGCATTTAGACCTTCAACAAATAATACACTTGTGAATACTGGAAAGCCTTCAATTTTCAATTCACCCTTGCCAACTACTCTGCTTCTCTTTCCATCACCAAAGGTTACATATCCGCCATCATACGGAGTAATGTTCGTGAGGTATTTTGGAGTGCCAATCATGTGGTGAGAACAACCGCTATCAAAGTACCATGAATCACTGGAATAGGCTGTTAGAGAAGTGTGTGCCACCAGACACGTACTGGATTTTTTAACAACCCATATCTTTCTGATCATTTTTCTCGTATGAGTATCGCCTGTGTTGGAACACAGCAGAAGTTGTCTTCCTGTCATTTAATCTCTGATCAGTCTTCTGCACTGTTGTTCAGAATGTCCTTGGTACGTACAGTGTTTGCAGATGAGTGGCTTTCTTTGATACGGCATCCCATACTTCCGTTTTACTTCTCGGATCCTCGCTTTGAGAGTTACTGGTTTTTCATGCAATTCAGTCTTTGGTTCTTTCCCGTATCCAATCCCGTGTCTATCACCAAAGTTTCTTCCCATATCCAGAATATCATCAAGCTTTGCCTTTTTGGAATTCAATTTAAAGATAGTTGCTTCAGACATGTCGGCCCTCTTGACTGCTGCTATCAGTTCCTTGTTTAGTTCTTCATTATGTTTTCCAAGTTCTGCAACCTTGGATCGTAATTCTTTTTCACTTTCAATTAGCTTTCTTTTTTCTTCATTCAGCTCTTTGTTCGTGTCAGCTACTTGAACCCACATGGCATACATTTGTTCATATGTGCTGTAGATTTCTTCATCACTTACAGAAAGATCATCATCTTCATCGCTGTGTCCATCGTCCAGATCTATGTTGGAACATACAGCTTTACTTTCGTTCAGTGTGTTGGAACACTAATCCTCTTATCTATCATGAACCTTTGCTCCAAAAGCTACATAATTACTAGTAAGTTCCTCTTCGTCTTTTTCATCATCTTCATCTTCACTCCAAGAGGTGACATATGATCTTCCTTGTTTCTTGCGAGTGTTAGCACATTCAGCCTGAATATGACCATATCCTTCACATACTCTGCATTGAATTCGTCCAGCCTGTTTTGGTTCGTTGTTCTGATTTCTCCAGAACTGCATATTCCCTTGTTCAAATCTCATTCCACGATTATTGCTCGAATCTTGTTGTTTTTGTCTGTTTCCGCCAAACCTTTCCTGAGATTTCTTGTTGACCACCTTCTTTAGCATTCTTGAGAAATTGTTTGTAATAAGTGCCAGTTTTTCAATCTCATCATCGCTGTCAGACTCGTGACTTTCCTTAGCTGGAGAAACTTTAAACGCCAAATCCTTGGAGACTCTTTTTGTAGGTTGCTAGAATGTCATCTCATAAGTTTGTAATGAACCCATTAGTTCATCTAGGCTCATGGTGGCTACGTCTCTTACTTCCTCTATTGCTGCTACTTTCATTGCAAATCGTTTGGAAGATATCGCAAGGTCTTTTCACCAACTTAGTTTCTTTGTACACCTTTCCAAGTTGATAAGCCATGTTGGAGATATCCCTGAGTTTTCCATTGAATATAGCAATGGTTTCGTCCTCCTTCATTTTGAGTTCTTCGAACTTAGTAGCCAGCATCTGTAGTTTGGATTCACGCACTCGACTGGTTCCTTCTTGAACAGTCTGTAGAATATCCCATGCTTTCTTTGCTTGATGACACGTAGATATAAGCTTGAAATGATTTTCATCAACAGCAGTGAAGATCGCATTAAGTGCCTTTGAATTCGCCAGAGATTCTTTGAGGTCATCCGGAGTCCATTTAGCCTTGTCTTTGGGTTTTTGACTTGACTCCCCTTCTACAGCCTTAGACCTTGTATCGGCATCTTCTGTAGGATGATTCCATTCATTCTCAACATAAAACCATGCCAGTTCATCCAGCGAATTGATGAAGACCCTCATGCGTGCCTTCCAATAGTTGTAGTTGTTGCCTTCTAGAAGTGGTGGTCGAGAGACTGAAGCTCCTTCTCTTGTCGTCATGGTAAAAATGGATCTCACTTTCCTTGAAACAACCAAGGGAACTATAAGTGACTTAGCTCTGATACCAATTGAAATTTAGTTTTACCAATTTTTCTTGTCCTTACTAGTGTGTTCCAACATGACTAATTTAACCAAGTGCATAATAACTTAACACGTAAAAGACACATGACTTGGTTACGCAGTTCGGTGTAATCCACCTACATCTGCGAGGCCTGGCCCAGTTCAGAATGAATCCACTAATTAGAAAGATACAGTACAGAGTACAGTTTACAAAATACTTATCTTTACTAACTATAGCGTGTGGACTCTGCTAGCTCCCTTAGCTACCGATCTGCCTTGATCAGACTCCCTCTGATCTCGAACTCCGTCGACGCAAGATCTCCTCCTCCCGAGGAATTAAGGTGTATGGTTCTGAACTTAGTGCAGCAGGTCAGGTGTGTTGGAACACAGTGTTCTGACTCTTTGCAACTTCTCGAAAGTCTCAAAAATCTGTGTGCAGATTTTTGCTCTATTAAATCTGTGAGTATGCATCCGTGTTTGTCCCCTATTTATATCCGCGAATCAGATCTGAATACTCCTTAATTATCTCCACAATATTCTTATTCCAAATCTGATTCTTGAAACATATCCAAATCCCATAAATAAAGGAATTTACCTTATATCATTCTATCCCATGTATTCGAATAAATCTTCTCCATATAAGTAGGGATTTTCCATAAGCCAATTATGCTTCACACGCCTGATATATATATATATATTCAGATATACGAATTCCATTTATACCAAACTACTGCAATATTCTGACTTTGATTTCCATAAAACCTTGGCGTAAATATTCTGCACCAGCATGTTCCAACATGGTCAGAATTTCTGTTCAAAATTAATTCACACAAAATTGTCAATAAAATATTTACTTGAAAATCCCTTGACTTTACATAAATGTATATCTAGGTGTGTTTTTTTTCTTCATAATATGGTGCATGTACGTATATTTCTGTGCAAGTTTGAGCCATGTATGGTTGTAGATGTGTTTTGTTTACTTTGTGTATATAGGTTTAGGTCTGGACCTCTATTTAGGTGGGTTCATATATATAGGATGTAACTGTAATTGCTTTGTGTGGGTGCTGATATATTTTTCGAGTGCATGAATATTTTGATAGTTTGTAGTAGTATAAATGCTTTAATTATGTTTGGTTCGAATGTGATGTGTTTGGGGTCATATTTGTCTTCCTATTTTGACTTTGTGTGGGTGTATGTATATTTTTTTATATATTGCAGGGGTGTGGGTCAAAGTTGTTTTTATATATATATTATCATTTTTCAGGGACGTTTGCTAGAACTAAAACAACTGCCTGAGCATTTGAGAGATGATGTTGCTGCTAATAATGAGGTTTATGAAAATGTTGTTGGGAAAGAAGCACCTGTGTGTTTACGTAGTAGCACTAATACTTCAAAGGGCAAGAATTTGATCTTCACATCGAGGGAAGAATTCGATAAAGCAGTCCAACAGAAATCTACTGAAGAAGTAGCAAGTGTTCGAAAGAATTTTGAAGATATGTTGTCTAATTTTCAAAATGATTATTGTTCAAAAATGGAGATGCTTCAAACTCGGCTCGATACAATTGAGAATCAAATTACACATGTAAATTCTCATTAACTTTTACATTCAAATATTTTAATGTAGTAATAACTATATGCTTTAATATGGGTTAGGTACCCGGGTCTTCAAATTCAAGACGCATATTAGCACTTAATAATGAATCATCATCTCAAGAGTTCAATAATTTGAAGACTTCTCAACCAAGCAACAAGTTTGAGGTATTAAAAATTACGTAAACTCATTCTTTTTATTTTATTGAATTAAGCATATATATTTTTAAATATTTTTCTTATCAGGTGAGTAAAGAGAAAAATATTTCAGAGGATAACAACATAAATGTTGCTTTAGATGGCATATTATCAAAACCACAGGTATATATTATCTAGAATTAATATCAATATATTAAGTGTGTTCGCAAAATATAATCTTGTTATTTTTTATTTGCTCCTTAGGTAAATAAATGTTGCACCAAGAAAGAGCAAGAGGAAGGCAACATAGCTTTGGGTGGAACAATTGATATGTTTTTATTCTCGTCTTACAACATTTTAGAGATAATATAAGTTCCAATCACATTTATTAGTTTGGTGCCGTGATAACTATTTTCAACATTAAGACTTTTATATTTTTAAGATTGAAAATTTTAGAGATTATTTCTTATTGGGTATTTTTTATTTTAGTACATTAATTAAATATGCTATTTATATTTAAATTATTTTATTACTTAACTATAGTGTAATATAATATATTTACTTCTAATATATTATTATATAAAATAATTATATACAATTTGTTTTTGTAAAAAATATAATTATTTAAAGTTGTGATCATTTATGTGTTGGAAATAAATGTGTTGCATCGCAATGAAATATTTTAACATACAGAGAATGCGACATAAATTCAACCAATGCTAATTAGTGTTGAAACCGATTATACTACACTAAATAGTGATGCATACTGTGATGTATAAATTATGACACATTAATTAAGCCCAATACGTTGTATTATTTGTGACTAACTAACATTATTTGTGACAAATATAGTTTATGTCGTAATAATATAAGACACTTATGTGGTTATTACATGTGTTGTAAAAGACCACTTCACACTATTTTACGTGTCACAAATATGGATGCAAATTACATGGCGGTAATTTAATTAATGTCGTATAGTATGTCGCAAAAATACATGCGTCAATGTATGTAAATGTTGCATAATGTGTTGTGAATGTCAATGCTTCACCAAATGTAAATGTTGCATAATGTGTCATGAAAACACGTGCAACACTAAGTGCAAATGATGCATAATGTGTCACAAAAATACGTGCAACACTAATTGCAAATCATGCATAATGTGTCACAAATACACGTGCAACACTAAGTGCAAATGATGCATAATGTGTCATAAGAACACATGCAACACTAAGTACAAATGATGCATAATGTGGCGCAAACATCGATGTAACATTAAAATTAAGTGTAGCAAAAAAGTCACAAATTATATAACATTTACACTAATATTGTGTAGTGAAAATACTACATGGGCAACCACAACACATTAAAAAGTGATACAAAAGTGTCGTGAATGTCCTTTTCCGACACTATATTAGTGACAATGACACATTTTATATGTCGCAAACGGGGTGTTTGTTGTAGTGACTCCCATCATCCCCTTTAAATGCTCTTATATTGACACTCCAAAGTAATTTTTAAAAAATTTTCATATCTATTAAGTATATTCATATATATATATTCATATATCTATATAGGCAAAGTCTTGGGAAAGACGGTCTTTCCATAGGCTTATGGAAAGACGGGGTTTGATTAGAATAATAAAAGGTAACAGGTCTTAGTTACAATATTAAAGTTTTAGTATGAAACATGCAGTAGTTATAAAATTTATAACCCAGTTCATGCAACCCAAAAATTTTATCTTAATTTCTTCTAATTTACACTTTAATATATATATATATATATATATATATATATATATATATATATATATATATAGATTTGGTCTCATATAACATATGTCACATGAGTCATCCTTGACCATCAAATTATGTTAGACTAAATCTCAACCATACATATAATTGAATTAGCCGTCAAGATTTAATGTGATAAATTTCCTCCTACCTAACTGATTAAACGGTGCCAATTAATTCACAATATTAAACGGATTCGCATCAATTGTGACGTGAAGGAAAATCAACGTCCAACAAATAGATGTAATTAAATTCACTATGTTTTTTTTTCATAGACTACCTTTCTTCCTTCAAATTTTAATTTGGCAAAATCCATCCACTCGGCTCGACTGCTTTATGTTTTTGTTTTTTAAATAACTCTACTACATATTAAAGTTTGTTTCTTGAAAAACGATCTTTTATAATTTATGAAAATACCAAAGTTTAAAGTGTAAATTAAAAAAATGAAGATAAAATTTTTGAATTGCATTGATCGGATCATAAAATTTATAACTATTACACACTGCATAATAAAATTTTAATATTGCACTAAAACTTTTACCGTTTTATTATTATAATTAAATTCCACATTTCCATAACCTATGAAAATATGATCTTTCCCAAGCCTGTGAAAATGATATTTTTAGTATTTTTTTATTACGTGAAATTCTTATAACACTAAAAATACAATTTTCAAGCATATATGCCCGTAACACTTTCTTAACGAACAATTGATAAAAATTTTGCGAAGAATTTTTTGCACCAAAAATTCCATTTTCAAGCACTTAAAACACCTACGCACATAGATAGAAGCACCCACGCCCAATTTAATTTAAACACAAACTTGTCCGGAATTCTTAAAGTACAAAAAATACTATTTTCAAACACCCACACCTTTAATTGAAAGCACCTACCCCCACAACTTGAAGCACCTACTCATTACGCTCAATATAATTTAAACAAATAATCAAACTTGCACCACCAAAAATACCATTTTCACGCACCCGTATACCTTTAATTTTTAAAGCACCTACGAACATAACTTGAAGCACCAATACTTTATGCTCAAAGTAGTTATAAGAAATAATTAAACTTCAATGAAAATTTTAAACACTTATTTTCAAGCACCTACACCTTTAACTTAAAGGACCTACACACATAACTTGAAGTACACACAGTTTAAGCTTAATAAAATTTAAACAAATAATCAAACTTGCGTAAAATTATTAAAGCACCAAAAATACAATTTTCAAGCACTCACACAAGCACATACGAACTTAACTTGAAGCACCAACACCTAACACTCAAAGCACTTATAAGAAATAATTAAGCTTGCATGAAAATTTTAAATTATTTATTTTCAAGCACCTACACCTTTAACTTAAAGCACCTGCCGCACCTATGCTTTATGCTTGATAAAATTTAAACAAATAATCAAACTTGCATGAAATTCTTATAGTACCGAAAACACAATTTTGAAGCACCCACACCTTTAACTTAAAGCACTCACACCTTTAACTTGAAGCACCTACTCATTACGCTCAATATAATTTAAACACAAAATTGCACAAAATTCTTAAAGCACCAAAAATACCATTTTCAAGCGCCTACACCTTTAACTTAAAACACCCACACCATTAACTTGAAGCACCTGCTTATTACACTCAATTTAATTTAAATACAAAATTGTATGAAATTCTTAAAGCACCAAAAATACCATTTTCAAGCATCCACACCTTTAACTTGAAGCACCTACGAACATAACTTTAATCACCAACACTTTACGCTCAAAGCACGTACAAGAAATAATTGAAGTTGCATAAAATTTTTACAACACTTATTTTCAAGCTACTACACCTTTAATTTAAAGCATCTACACATAACTTTGACAAAGCTTTCGGTTTAATGATCAAGGGAGATATTATAAATTTAACTGTTTCGATTTATTTACTGAAGAACACGAAGAAACAGGTACAGGGGAGATTTGGTGGGGGAGGTGCAGAAAAGGAAGGTTAGTGATGTGGGTTTGTTGTAAGTATTCCGTTAGCTATTTAGTTGAATATTATATCCGCCTTTTTTTGGAAATATAATAGCTGAAATTAGTATTATTTGATGTGAGACAACATAATTCCCTGGTCTCACATAAATTTCTTGTCTCTTTAGTTGAATATTATGTCCGTTTTTTTTTTAATATAATAGCTGAAGTTAGTATTATTTGATGAGTGTCACACATGATTCTTGGACCAAGGAGTTATGTGAGACATTAAATAATACTAATTTCAACTATTATATATTACAAAAAAAGGCAAATATAAAAAATATATTTATATATCTATAGTGAGATGGAGGAAGTATGTATATTCAGTTTTAGAAACTGTGGTCCATTGATAAGCTTACCCCCCACCCCCCACCGATTTTTTTTTTACCTTAAATTGTAATTTAAAAAAAATTAATATTATATTTTATAAGTTAAAACAAGTACTCCCTCTATTCCAGTAGAAATTGCACTCATAATTTTTTACTCTATTCTCTATTAAAGTTTGACCGCATATTTGAATAGATATTTGAACAACAATATTATCGTATATGATATTGTTCAATTCATCCACTATCACAAGAAGGACCCTTTAGCACCGGTTTTTTTATGTTCTAGCACCGTTTTTTTCGCAAAAAAAACCGGTGCCTAAGTAAGCGATGATACTTTAGCACCGGTAGGAAAACAACCGGTGCTAAATCCCAACTTTTAGCACCAGTTTTTAAACCGGTGCTAAAATGTACCGCTATAGCACCGGTTTTTCTTGTTAACACCGGTTTTTAAACCGGTGCTAAATTAGCAACAGTTTTTTCTTTAGCACCGGTTGAAAACTGGTGATAAATTAGCACCGGTTGGAAAACCAGTGCTAATAAGAAAATCGGTGCTAAATTTAGCACCGGTTTTATAACCGGTGCTAAATTTGTAAATTTTGCACCGGTTATTTTTAGCATTGGTTATAAAACCGGTGCTAAATATGCAAATGTAACACCGATTTTTAGTTAGCACCAGTTTTGAAACCGCTGATAAATTTTTTTTATTGCACCGGTTCACTTTTAGCACTGGTTTGTAAACCGGTGCTAAAAGTGTGTATGTTGCACCGGTTTAAAAACCAGTGCTATGAGTGTAAATTTATCACCGGTTATTATTTTGCACCGATTTTTTAACCGGTGAAAATAGTGTATATTTTGCACCGGTTTATTTTTTTACAGCGGTTTTGAAACCGGTGCTGAAAGCGTAAATTTTGCACCGGTTATTATTAGGACCGGTTTTGTAATCGGAAGAAACTGGTGTTAAACGTGACTAACTATTTGTGGTCATTGTAAGTTGCGGCGCGCTACTGCTTTTTCAGTTCATCTTCACGCAGCCAGTTTCATTTTTAAGCTTGTTTTCCTACCCGGTGCGTTCTTTTTCAAGGATGGTATCGATTATTTGTTGTGTGTAGTAATAGAATGGTGCACAAATAAAAATTGAACAACTTGTGAGCAACCATGATGCATAGACAAGAAGTAAGTTCAAAAAAGCATTGAGTTCGATGAACTATAATTTTTTATTAACAAAAGAAGAGCAACGTGTTTGTTAGTGGCCTAAGATACTGGAACCCCCCTCATCATGGAGTTGACGAGTATCAAAAGTGAAGGTCAATTACCTTTCTCATAAGAGATAACACTAACCACTATCCGATGATGGAGGCAAGTCCCTGTATAACATTCAATTGAGCTATGCATTTTGGCAGAGTACATTTTCCAAAAACACAAACCCATTTCAGAGCAATTCTCCGCGGTTCATCGCTCCCAATTGGAGTGTAATCTTCTGGAAATTGCTGAAACAATGTATTAAATCACATGTTAAGAAAAGGATGTATTTGTGAGAGAATAACCGGTGCTAAAAGCAGTGTAGGAAAACGTACCTGAATAATGTCAATGTCATACACGTGCCTAACAATTTTTTCCATGTAATACATGCAATGGTATCCACACTCCCAACTACTACTTTGTATCTTGTGCTGTTGTAAAAGAGAATTTGTTGAAACGGTTAACATGAAAATGACAGATGAAATATGACGTTATGGGATAATACGTACATTGATGTTTATGACATTCCATGTATAGTTCGAAGGGTAGGTGGTATTTTGGTCCGAATTGATCCGTCAATATTTTGTTGCAATCCTACAATCGATGAAAACATATTTATGTCAACATATTAAAAAATCATTTTCACAAATTGGGGTTCACACAATATATGAAAATATATATATTAATTAACATTAATTGTAAATATTCGAGCCAAGAAAGTGATAAACGTACAAGAACACATTTACGTGAACAAACATTTTTGTAAAACATTGAAGTTGAAGGAATGACATGAATGTGTTCCACTTACAAATGAATCATTTTAAGGCATAACCTATTTCGTTTGTAAATTCCCCCAGTCATTGAGTCGATGCAATATACTCAATCGATTTTTGATACGAAGACGAGCAAAAACCAATGGTCCCTTTTAAAAAAAGGAAAAACCAAAATGAAGCTAAAAATATATTTGTGAAAATAAAATCACAGCATATGCTTGCTATTGCTTCCATGTGGCTGGGACTAGCAACTCAGAAAACAAATGGAACTTACTCTCGATTGTACGGGAAGACGTACAGCCTCGCTTGAGTGCAGCACATGACAGCCGAAACCTCCTCCGCAGTCAATTCCACCCTTTGATTTGCCTTTTGAGCCATTGAATTTGAAGAGGTTTGAATAAACTGGACGTGGCTTCCATGAACCAACCCATCTGCAAAATAATATTTTAAATGAAACAAATATAATGATGCATCTATCTATAATTAATGTAACCATGCAAATTCTTACGATGCCCATATATCAAGTTGGCATCCACTGATCCACTCCATTTCATCTTCTACGTCCAAGCTGCTCATGAACAGTCTTAGCTTGTCAGTAAATATGGCTGTGTAGACTTCTTCTGATCCAAACACCTCTGCGTTGAAATTGATGCGGAAAACTTTGTTTGGTCCACATATTTGTGTAGATAGCCTTAAAGCATCATTAATCTCTTGAACAGCAGCGATGCATTCTTGGTCTTCCGTTACCCCCTAATTACATTGAGAATCTAAGACTGTTCATTTTCCAGTATTTGTATATAATTCAGAATTGGATCATATTGTAAAGGCTAAAATGGGCCCTCACAAATATGTACTGGTTAGAAATCGACATGGGAGGATTTGGTTGCTCATTCTCCGTTGATGTAGTATTTTCTTTTGGAACTTGCTAATGGGTAAAATGTTAGTCATGCATCGGTAAAAATTGGCCGGAATGAAATAGTCTGGGGGTATGTACCTCTCCTTTTACCGATCGAGCGACCTCCTGTCCATGCAGAGTATCTTCCTTATGCACCGCCTTCTGTAAGGGACAGTGTGTTAATAATATGTATCTGGATGTCATAGCCAGTTAATATGCTTATATTTTTAACTTGTGTAGTGTCCTTGGCAAATTTTGGTGTGCGGTTTATTTGAGGACTTCCAACTTCGTCGACTACCAATTCTTACGGAAGTGGTTGCTGCTCATTCTCCTACGTAAGCAGATGAACAACATAGTATGTTTTAGTAATATCTAGAAAGATATATATGATGCGATAAGAAGAAGAATACAATTATCACACCTCGTCATCCTATTTCCCAATGACACTTAGCAGCTTTCCCAGCCATAGAATGTTATATCCAATGGCCTCAGTGACAAACTCAAATTCTTCGTGTTCAATCGGCAAAGGTTCCTTGGGAATGAACACAGGTCCATGGAGATTTACTTGCTCCCACTTGATGGGTAAGTCCGTGTCCGTGTCCTTTAGAAACAAGATACCAAATGCAGCTATATCCCTTTCTCCATTATGGTTCAAAACATATAGGTTGCATTTTTTTCCTTTCTGAGAATAAACTCAGAAATATATCGGTTGGACAATAAGTAAGTGTTATTAAGTAAATAAAAATAAATAATTTTGTTAGCGCAATCATATATATTATAACAAGAAATGAAGTCTACATGTAGCCACTGAAGGCTGCAGCGCGCTGCAGCATTCAATTTTCAGTTGAGACTGAGAGCTGGATGGCGCTGCAGCATTCATCGTTCATCTGCCATGAACTGTCTATCAAATAAAACTTGATTGGCAATGAGACATTATCTCAGTTTACATGGGAAAGAACAATTTGAAGATATATAAGTAGGCCCAAACTACCAACATCCAAAATGAACGTGATAGTAGTCAATGTATCCCCACAAAATCATTTTGACAGGAAATGGAAAACCAGAAAGTAAAGATCACGGAACAAGGAAGAAGCTAACGACGAGGTTCATGGTATGGAATACCTTATCATCTGCTACGGTTCCTTGTGGCTCACTACATCCAGATGCTGAAGGAATGAATACCCTGTTGTCCTTATTAGCAGGGGTGGAAGATGTAGCAAGGAAATTGCGGGCATCCAAGTGTGGGGGAATAGCTTTACCCAATTGTCCAGCTAGCCAATTTGTTTGGGCCTCAAATAAGGCAACAATCTTTCCTTGAGCTCGATGACATCCATTGGTAGTTAGTTTGAATTTAAGATTTCCTCATATGGTTTTGTGTTTGTGCTCCCACATATACCTTCGGCGTTGTGGAGCAACCTCTCCAACGACCCCCATGATCCTTCTTACCCGTTGCTTTAATGAGAATATCTTCTTTTCCTTGTATAACCAAATCTCCCTTTTGCTTCTTATCCATGAGCATTATCTCGGAAACAGAACATATATTAGCCATTACTATGCATTACATCTGAGAATATTATTAGAGATAGAACCAATTATGAATTATGCTCACAATAGTGGGGGATGCTCTTTTAACGAAGTCGATGGTGTAGGTTGATAATTTCTTGTCCCAGTTAGCTTCAAGGAACACCTCCGAGCAGTCCGGTTTCAAATCCATGAATTGAACTAAAGCCTCCGCTTCTTAGACACTATGACCTTCATCCAGAAGCTCGTCAATTTTAGCCTTTCTTTTCCTCTTCTCGAGTTCTATTGCAACCCTACGATTCCCTCCACTTCCCGTGTGATGGATGTACTCCTTTTGTGAGGCGCTTACTTTTGCTGCATTACTTATTGCCTATTTGGCCATCAATTTGTAAAATGCTCACAAAGTAATGACTAGAGATTAATAATTTTCAAGGAATTACCTTGAATTCAGGGGTTGATCTGTGTTTCACAAATAGCTCCCACTCATATTTGTCCATCCAGCGATAATCTCTCCATGCATAAGAACCAGGTTTTTTTTTGCACGATGTACTTGTGTGCCACCCTAGTCTTCCAATTCCTCCACTTTTCTCCTGCATAAATAGCCCATTTATTTCGGAACTTATTCATCTCATTGAACGTCATTTTGGTTTGTATATCCTAGCTCATCTAGTGGACAAAGATACAGCTTGTTAGTGTAAAATGCAATGAAGTTCACATGAACTGATGAAAATGGAGGATTACAACACACTTACGAGAATGTCTTCCCATGCATCTTTCTTTACATAGTCTGGAACTGATTTCCGATTATGCCATGTCCCGAAGCAGATTCTTCGTCGGAAGGCATAACCAACATACATCGACCATCGGCTGCGCATAACTAGGGGTTCGAAGTCATCATCGAAGAATATTTTAAGTGCCTTCTTTTGCTTCGCAAGCAACACAGACTTGCATGTGGCTATGCCTCTACGCTTTCAATATTCTTTTATCTGAAACTTGTCGAAGCTCCCACTCATGTCATCTTTTAAAATAGTTTCTTCTTCTTCCCCTGACTTTTCAAATCCCGAGCAATATTTGGGTGCATCATTCTCTTCCTCGTTATTGTCATCACATTTGTCAGCTTTTGGAGGGGTAACACAATTCTCTTCAACGGCTTTTGTACCGCCGGAGTCAAACAATTTCTTCCTCGGCTTCGCCATTCAATCTCGAGGAAGAATCAATCAAACATAAGGAAATCTATCCACATGAAACACTACCCACACTAGTAACCAAAGACATGAAAACACAAACTCACAAACTAAGAGACCCACCAAAATATAGCTATTCATTCGGAGCTGCAGAACTAATGAGATAGAAGGCCCAATGCATCCTCCAAAGAATACCATTACTACGTTAGAAGTTACAACTTCGATTAAAGTAGTGATTCCATCCATGTGAAGCATTGGTTAACCATCAATGACGATGATAAAATTGGCTTTTTACAGTTCTGAATACTATGGATGCATCTGTAGCTACACGTTATTCATTAAAATGATGCAGAATTTAAACAACAAATTGTCATTTATTTTGTTTGAGAAATAATTTATATGAGTTTATATGCATAGGATTGAGACTGTGTTGCATCAGTTTCTGCATTTGTACATTACTGAATTGCTATAGGTTAATATTGAAAGGTGGATGTTTCAATGTACCAAAAAAACCAAAAAATAGCTATTCATTAATCACGAGAAAGATGCAAACTACCAAGCACTCATAAGGAAATCTAAATACAACACATCCGAAGACGAATTTCCAATAACAACCAACCAAGAACATGTTGTATCGGGGCAAAAACAGGGTAGCCAAAAATTATGAAATTATTAGCAAACATATCATCTATCCATATGAAACACTACCCACACTAGTAACTCAAGCAATGAAAACATATACTCACAAACTAAGAGACCCACCAAAATATAGCTATTCATTAAGCCCAGGAAAGATGCAAACTACCAATCACTCATACCTTATTGGTACACACTCTCGGCGGTATTATATTTTGCCAAGATCCGACCGCCTTCGTAACCCGCTTTACTGGTTGGAAGTTCCGACCAAATTGGCCACCAAAATTGTGAAGCTGATTCTCGAGAAAAATTGGGAAGTAGGATCGCGGCCAAGATTGGGAAGTAGAACCGCTCTAACTAAATGGTGAAGGGATGGACAATATCTTTGGGAAAAATCGGCAGGGGGTTATGGTGGAAAGAGAGAAAATTGGAGTCTAAGGTTGTGGAGGGAAGAGGGAAATCGGTAGTGGTGTTGGGGTGGGAGGGGGCCGAAAATTTGGGGTTAAGGTTATGGAGGGAATTGGAAAAATTTGGGAGGGAAGAAAATGATGCTTTGTTGACCTAGAGCGGAAGTCAAAAAGTATAAAAAATCTTATAGCAATTTGGCAATTTTATAGCAATTTAATAACAATTTTATAAAAAGTACAAAAAGTTATACAATTTTTTTAAAATTGGGTTTGTAGTGTTCCTGACCCTTTTTTTAAAACATCAATTTTTGCCCAAAGGCTTACATCAAGCGATTTCCATAGATTTACATCAGATATGGGATAAACTCATTTATACTGAGGCACTATCTAAATATTACAATTCTAATCTAAGACCTCAATAACTAATAGAGAAAGATACACAAAGGAACTAATCGATATTGCAATACTAATCAAACACCAATGTGGCAGTGCAATGAGAAGGGTACATGAAGGATAAGTGGCTTTCACTGTGCAGTCTTAGTATAGCCTCAATATAAATCGAGCTCTCGACTACCATCACAGCCAAACACAGTGAAGTATCGAGTCTTGACTCGCAACTGCTGGAGCTGAGTCTTGACTCGGAAGTCCGGAGCATACGCCGAGCAGACACCAACCCTTATACTATTACTTGTACACATAGAATAGCTAGAGAAATAGAGTCTAACCAGGAATTAGTCTGTGTCAATACAAACAAGTTTAAGTGCCTTGATTGGTAGTAGCCTCACTAAGTTGCACTTGAGGAAGACTGTATTTGAGTCACCTCTGTAGGTAGTGGATGACAAGTAGACTGTATTTGAGTCGATGAAACTGATTATTGTATTGCTCACAAACAAATATAGAGTGAAATAAGGAAATATAATATGAGTAGCACTGTAGCTTAGTAACCATGCCTTGTCAAGAATCCATCAAGATCTGATCAGAAATATGATTTACTATAACAATAGTATAACAATATTAGAGAATGATCTATTGTGGACACGAATAAATATAATACAAAAGGAAGTATAGTCCTACTAACACTCTGGCCTAGTCAACATCACTTCTTCAGAATCGTTAAAATCAATCCAGATTTTCTAGAACACCCTCGAGCCCTCGAACCCCTCCACCCCTCGAACCTCATCCACCCCTCGAACCCCTCGACCCCTCGAACACCACCACCTCTCTAGGCCCTCGAACCCCCTCGAACACCTTGCCCACTCGAACCCCTCCACCCCTCGAACCTCATCCACCCCTCGAACACCCCAACCTCCCGAGGCCCTCAAACCCCCTAGAACCCCACGACCCCTCGACCCCTCAAACCCCTCGAACCTCATCCACTCCTCGAACCCCTCTAACCTCAAACCCCCTCGCCCCCTCGAACACATCCACCCCTCGAACCCCATGACCCCTTGACCCCTCGATCCCCTCGCCCCCTCAAAACCCTCCACCCCTTGAACCTCATCCATCCCTCAAACCTCATCGACCCCTCGAACACCCCCACCTCCCGAGGCCCTCGAACCCCCTAGAACCCCACGACCCCTCGACCCCTCCAACCCCTCGACCCCTCGAACACCACCACCCCTCAAACCTCATCTACCCCTCGAACCTCATCGACCCCTTGAACACCCCTACTTCCCAAGGACCTCGAACCCCCTAGAACCCCACGACCCCTCGACCCCTCGACCCATCAAACCCCTCGAACCTCATCCACCCCTCGAACCCCTCTAACCTTGAACCCCCTCGCCCCCTCGACCCCTCAAATCCCTCGAACCTCATCCACCCCTCTAACCCCTCGAACCTTGAACCCCCTCGCCCTCTCAAACACCTCCACCCCTCGAACTCCTCGAACCCTCGACCCCCTCGACCCCCTCGACCCCCTCGACCCCCTCGACCCCTCAAATCTCAAACCCCTCCACCTCTCGAACCTCATCGACCCCTCAAACACCCCCACCTCTCGAGGCCCTCGACCCCTCGACCCCTCCAACCCCTCGACCCCTCGACCCCTCCAACCCCACGACCCTCGACCCCTCCAACACCTCGACCCTTCCCAACCTCGAACCCCTCGAACCCCTCCAACCCCTCCAACCCCTCCAACCCCTCGAACCTCTCCAACCCCTTCAACCCCTCGACCCCCTTCAACCCCTCGACCCCCTTCAACCCCTCGACCCCCTTCAACACCTCGAACCTCATCCTTCCCTCGAACCCCTCGAACCGCAAACCCCTCCACCCCTCGAACCCCTCCACCCCTCGAGCCCCTCGAGGTCTCCAGCCCCTCGATCCGTGTCTCTTAAAAGTGTCAACAATTTCCAACCCATGTCTTCGTAAAATTCAGCCCAATTGGGTGTAAAATTCAGCCCATTTGTTTGTAGCCTTGGTGAAATGTGTTTGTGAAATTGGTCACTCAACCCACCCAATACCCTAACACCTTTCCTCTCCCAAGCTCCCTCCACATTCCCCACTCCCTCGACTGGCAAACTCTGTCCCCGCTCCCCCCGCCGTCCCCGCTCCCATTTGCCGACCCTGCTCCCTCCGCCCTTCCTGCTCCCTCCGCCGTCCCCGCTCAATTCCACCTCCGCCGAGCTCCGTCCCTTCCACCTTCCACCTTCAACCAAGCTGCCGTCAGCAAAGCTCCATCCGCCTAGCTCCATCGGCCAAGCTCTGTCCGCCAACCACCGTCCGGACTCCAAACACCTTTCGTCAAGAAACTATAGTCCGAATTAGGTAAGCGGATACACACTCGTGTTTGGTTTCCTAGGGTTTGTCTACTATTTTTTATGCTTTTGGTTTGACTTCATGAAAATGCCTAATTGAGATGAACCTTGTTGTGCTTCTGTTTTGGAAATGCGTGAGTAATTGCATACAAACCTGATTGTTTACTCTGAATTTGAAAAAGAATGATTATGTATTCTGCAAGTAGGAAAACTTTTTTTTTGAAGTAGAAAATTTAGATCCATTAGATAACAAAACATATGTTCTGCAAAACTTAAGATCTCATAATATTCAACAAATGGGAAGAAGGTTTCTCCATCACTAGAAAAACTTATCTCCATAAA
Organism: Rubia yunnanensis; assembly: GCA_037428765.1. Taxonomy (NCBI): domain Eukaryota; kingdom Viridiplantae; phylum Streptophyta; class Magnoliopsida; order Gentianales; family Rubiaceae; genus Rubia; species Rubia yunnanensis. The sequence continues at coordinate 109,951,619 of CM075061.1, read as the reverse complement.
AGAATCTGACATCTCCATGAGCACGGTAGGTCCTGCGTCTTGTAAGGCTCATGTGCTGTGTTTTTATTTTTGACATGTGGCCATGCTCTTCATATTTTAATGGAATTTGGCTATTTGGTTGTTTTTCATATGTAAGAAGTTTTTTTAAGCAACATTGGTGTGTTTATTGGCAAGAGATCATTACCATTTTTGTCTAAATGCTCCACAATGTCTCTTTATTGAGTAGCTAAAGTATTTGAGGGTGTCAGATTCTTTATTATCACCCTGTCCATGTAGTACTTACAAACTAATGTAGTTTTCTTGTCCATTTACAGTACTGTATCAGTCATTTGTATCCTTTTCCTTTCTAATTTTTCGTTAATACTCTGACCACCTAGTTTTGTAATTTTCCGTTAGTATTCTGAACACTCGTTAATATTCTGGTTTGTGTTAACATTTTGCTGGCGCATTACGTACCATAACACATTTATTTTACCAGGTATGGCCCCCAGAAAGAGTCCTCCCAAGCAGAAGAACAACACCCAAAACTCTCGGGAAAAAGTTAGAGTAGGCGAGAAGGATGAGTGTCAGCACGAGTATCAAATTATCCCCACGAACAATCCAAAACTGACTGTAGACCCAGACTGTCATGAAGCAATAGCTGTGTACAAAGAGTTCATTAGCAGGGGCCTCATACTAGAGAGAGGGTTGAGAGTAGAAAAGCCCTACAAGGACTACGTGAACGAGCACGGTTGGGAAGGCTACACCTCACAACCGCCTCGGGTAAACCAGACCATGGCATGTGAGTTCTTGTCGCTCATGAAGTACAAGAATTGTCTAGATGTTTTCCTCCATGGTCAGTTCGTTGAGCTTGCAGCGGATGTGATCAACAGGTACTACAAGATCCCACCGAAGCCGTCGAGTTTGTACGAAGCCACCGAGAAAGCTGTTGAACAAGCTTCATTGGAAGACATCATAAGAGAAATCTTTGATGATAGCAGTGAAGTTGTCTGGAATCTGCCATAAGAATGGTCCAGCATACAGAGGAAATTCTTGACTAAAGACATGAACGTGTGGTACAGTTTCATAGCTGCCCGGCTTCTCCCGATGAAAATGAATAGTGAGGTTCATTGGTCCCGTATGTTGCAGCTCTACAAGATCAAGAAAAACATGAGCATCGATGTTGGGCTACGATAATGGGGTACGTCTGGGATTGTGTTAATGCCCATAATTGCATAGGCTTCTCGTCACTCATCACTGCCATATGCGTGGAAGCAGGTTGCAGATTCAAAGATGATGATGTCACAATGATGGCTAAGCTTCCCATAAACCCTCTAATATTCTCGAAGAAGAAGAACGTTGCTGAGTCATCTAGGGTGGCAACAAGTACTTCATCTAAGACGAACTCGAATAGGGAAATGGCAGCATTGCAACTGAAGGTGGATCACTTGGTGCGATGGACATCGCAGGTTGGGAAGATCCTCACTGCCATGTGTGGCGAGAGGATCAAGGAATTGGGTCCAATCCCTACCTTAAATTTTCCAACGTCCAACACTGGGACAAAGAGGCCGCACAGGGGTTGACTACCTAAATTGAGCTCACATCTTCATTTTGTCAGGTTGTTTCTTTTGCTAGGTTAATATGGAACTTTGATTGGTAGATTTTTTATTTGCATAACATAGATTGCTACTGTGTTGCTACTGTTTGGATGTGATTTTGGAAATTGACATTTCTAGTCTCGTATCGTATTCATGTTTTTTTCTTAGAGGAAACGAGAAAATCAAAACATCTAATATGTGTGTGTAAAAGCTGCAGCACGCTGAGCCAAAAGAGCTGCAGCGGCCAAAAGAGCAGTGGGCAGCAGCAGCTACCATAGGAAAATGAAGCTAATTTTGTCCAAGGTTTTTTTTAAAACAGCGGAAGCGCGCTGCAGCAAGCAGCAGCTACCATAGGGAAATTAAGCTAATTTTGTGCAAGGCTTTTTTTAAAACAGCGGCAGCGCGCAGCAGCTCACAGAGCTGCTCAAATTGGGGACCAATTGGAACATAGTTGGTACAAAACACAACAAACTACAAAAATACACAAACTTTATCTCGAATTCATTGATCGACACCCTCGCTAGTCTTCAACCACCTTCCTCTTCTCGGATTGAACGTCTCAAATTTCTTGGCCATCTTCATTTATCCATATGCCATCTCTGTGTTTCCTCTGTATTGCTCCCTCCTCAATCCCATTGTTATTAGGTAGAGGGGAAATAGAGGGGAACTCTAACCTTTCACTTGTAACTTCTAAATCAATTTCATCAGGGAAAGAGAATTTCCTACCTTGTAACACAACAGACCCATCTACATTGCACGGGCCATTTATGTAGAAAACTTATCTTGCTTGTTCGGCCAAAATAAACTGATCATTTTCATATGCTTCACGAGTCTGGTGAACAAGGGTAAATCCCATTGTGTCATCAGTTCGAACTCCAGTTGTGTTATCAAACCACTTACACTTGAAAACTGGAATCTTGAATTCTCCATAGTCAAGCTCCCAAATCTCATCAATAACACCATAAAATGACATAAAATGACACCATAAAATTTTTGCACCGGTTATTTAAATAAAAACTGGTGTTATTTTTACACCGGTCGGGAAACTGCTGCTAGAATTTGTGGAAACCGTTGAGATTTTAGCACAAGTCAAGAAACCGGTGCTAAGAATAACGATAATCGATGTTATATTCGCACCGGTTTTAAGACCGGTGCAAAGAATCCTAGAAAACTAGCGTGATGTATGTTTTTGGCACCGGTTATAGGAACCAGTGTTATGAAAATGTAGAAACCGGTGCTGAATGAATTCGTGGAAAAAGGCGGGAAAACTGGCACCGGTTTTGTGTACTATTGACAAAAACCGGTGCTAAATCGAGCATTTAATGCTCCGAACTTACCCTCTTAAATTAGTTCTGAACTTGAACCTTATCCATTATTAGATGGTAGATTTCTTGGGAAGGTGTGCAATAACTCAAACAAATGAAGAATCACGGAAGTAAGTATTCATTAGTTTTTGGAAATTTCAATCAACTAGAACCATAAATGCATGATTGGAGGTAGTTTTTTCGTATTTATTATTGGTTTCTCTATGCCTAGCTTATGTTGGTTGAGTATCGACCATGTTGTGAGAGTGTAAATTAATGAGTGTTGATGTGAACATTTTTGTGTTTATTTTGGTAGATGGTATATATATTTATATGTATCCCGAGGACATGCAGTTGATCGATTCACATACTTATACACGGACATGACACGTTTAGTATTGTGTAGCAAAAAGATTGTGTTCATTTTTCGTATTTTTGACCAATGAAAATATGTGTAATGGTGTGGTTTATCTTGTTTAGATACAACGGACCGAGAATCAATGTTTGCGTGGAGGGAAAAATGGTTAACTGTCCAAGTGTAGCTAGAGGGAGTGGTGAACATATTGCATTTATTGATTTGTTTCCAGATTATGCCTTTGGTCGGGAGGAGAGGATACTTTGTCCATGCAAAAGATGCTTGTGTTGTGAACGGTTTGATGATCGTGGGGTTGTTAGATTTCACTTGTTGAAGAATGGATTGGATGGAGGTTACATTGTATGGACATTTCATGGAGAGGTTGAGCAAGGACATGACGGTGGGTTTGACAAGGTAGATGGAGACAAATGTACAGTTGATGGTATGTTCGATGACATTGTGAGAGATTTTTAGGGGAAGCCTACAATGTTGAGTTCTTTGCTCAACGAGAAAGAGAAGCCATTGTATCCAGGATGTAAAAGTAAGGATACCGTAATCTCTTTTTTTATTGAGGTTTTCAATTTGAAAGCTACAAGTTCTTGGAGTGATGCAAGTGTGAGTTCACTGCTAAAGATTCTGAAGGATAAGTTTCTGAAAGGGAATGGAATTCCGAAAAACTATTACGAGGCCAAGAAAATATTGTGTCCACTTGGTTTGGAATACAAGAAAATACACTCATGTCCAAATGATTGTGTTTTGTATGACGGTGATTTGATAGATGCGGTTGAATGTCCCGTGTGCCAAAATGCAAGATATAAGGGTGTGACAAATGATGATGATGGGTGTTTGGCTAAGAAGAAGAAGAAGGTCCCATTGAAGTGTATGTGGTATCTTCCTATAATTCCTAGGTTGAAGAGGTTATTCGCGAATTCATAAGATGCGAAGAACTTGTGATGGCATGGAGAGCGGGAAAGACTACATGACGACAAGATAAGATATCCGGCAGACGGTGAACAACGGAGAAATTTTGACAAGCGATATCCTTCCTTTGCTTCGGAGGTTAGAAATCTATGCCTTGCATTGTGTACTGATGGGATGAATCCATTTGGTAATATGTCATCGAAGAATAGTTCGTGGCCCGTGATGTTGGTTATATATAATTTGCCCCCATATTTGTGCATGAAACGTAAATATGTTATAATGCCTATGTTAATCTCAGGTCCTAGACAACCTGGGAATGAGGTTGATATGTATTTGAGACCATTGATCGATGATTTTGAAGATATTGTGGGAAGATAAAGGGGTGTTGGTATTTGATGGCCATATGAATGAGGAGTTTCAACTTCGTGCCATGCTTTTTTGCACGATCAATGATTTTCCAGCCTATGGAAATTTGTTGGGGTACGTTGTGAAGGGGCACAAAGCATGTCCCATTTGTGAGGACAAGACTGAATTCAAACAGCTAAGACATGGAAGAAAGACAGTGTATCTTGGCCATAGAAAATGGCTCCACAGAAACCATAAATACCGGGATGATGTGGTCAATTTTGTTGGTGGGAAAGAACGAAGGAAATCCCCTACACCACTAACTGGTGTGCAGATTCATAGTAAGGTTAAGAAATTGAGAGTGGTGTTGGGAAAGTACAAAGGCAAGGACAAAATACATTGTGGTGGACCATGGAAGAAAAGGTCAATATTTTTTGATCTACCATACTGGGAGCATCTTGAGGTTAGGCATTGCCTAAACGTGATGCATATTGAGAAAAATGTTTGTGAAAGTTTGATAGGCACCCTCTTGAATATTCCTTGGAAGACGAAAGATTGTTTGAATGCCCGGTTGGACTTGGTTGATTTGGGAATCAGAAATGACCTCGCCCCAGAAGTGAAGGGTAAGAGGACGTACTTGCCCCCTGCACCTTGTACCTTGTCTAAGGAGGAGAGAATCTCAGTTTGTGATAGTTTGAAATCAGTGAAGGTCCCCATCAGTTATTCATCGAACGTGAGTCGGGTAGTTACGAAGGATTGTCGGATGATGGGGTTGAAATCTCATGATTGTCATGTTTTGATGCAACAACTTTTACCTATTGCTATTCGTGGGGTAATGGAGGCCGACGTAAGGCACTCAATCACTAGACTTTGTATATTTTTTTCCTCCATATGCCGGAAGTCTATTGGCCGGGACCATCTGGATGTCCTACAAAAAGATGTTGTTGTTGTGCTCTGCAAGTTGGAAATGTATTTCCCTCCCTCCTTTTTTGATATAATGGTTCACTTGGTCATCCATCTAGTGCAGGAGGTAAAGATATGCGGTCCAGTTAGCATGAGTTGGATGTAGCCATTCGAGCGTCACATGAAAGTCTTTAAGGGGTACGTGAAATGTATGAGTCGGCCTGAAGCTAGTATTATTGAGAGGTATGTTACCGAAGAAGTGATTGAATTTTTCTCTTGCTATTTGCAGGGACACAGAAAATTTGGGGTGTCCCTGAATTGACATGTTGGGAGGAAGGGGGGCAAACCGAGGTCGAGGGGAACGTTATTGACTCCATTGAATAGTGATCTGATGTCAGTTCATTTGTATGTGTTGAGGAATTGTTTGGAGACTACTGCTTATGTGACCGAGCACCTTAATTCGATAACAGAGTGTCATCCCACGTGGCCCCCTAATAAAGTTCAGTTGGAGCACTATGACAAGTTTGTGAATTGGTTATATGATCGATGCAATGTTGCTGATTACGACCCAAAAATTAGGGCATTTGCGAGGAAGCCCAACTGCACGGTTTTTAGGTATTCCGGATATGACATCAACGGTTTTTTTTTGCTACTAGGGACCAAGATTTGAAGAGCACGACACAAAATAGTGGGGTATACATTGAGTCGGAGACTATGTGGCAAGCAAGTAAGAAAGACAAAAAACAGTCCTAGCTGTGATGTCGTTCTATGGTGTTATTGATGAGATTTGGGAGCTTGACTATGGAGAATTCAAGATTCCGGTATTCAAGTGGCAATGGTTTGATAACACAACTGGGGTTCGAACTAATAATCCAATGGGATTTATCCTTGTTGACCCGACTCATGTGGCATATGAAAATGATCAGTTTATTTTGGCCGAACAAGTAAGACAAGTTTTCTACGTAAATGACCCGTGCAATGTAGGTTGGTCTGTTTTGGTACAAGGTAGGAAATTCTCTTTTCACGATGAAATTGATTTTGAGGTTACAAGTGAAAGGTTAGAGTTCCCCTTTATTTCCCCTCTACCTAGTGACAACGGGATTGAGGCGGGAGCCATACAGAGGAAACACAAAGATGGCATTTGGATAGATGACGATGGCCGAGAACTTCGAGACAGTCAATCCAAGAAGATGAAGTTGGTTGTAGACTAGGGGGGTCGAACAATGATGTCGAAGTTAAAATTTATTTACTTTTTGTACTTTGTTGGGTTGTGTTGCCCCTGGAAACTATTGTACAACTATCTCCCAATTTGTTGCCATTTCGAGCAGTTCTGTCCGCTGCAGCATACTCCAGCGGTTTTGGAAAAGACTGGTAAAAAAATTGGCTTTCTATTCCTATGGTAGGTTCTGGCAGCTGCAGCACGTTGCAGCTCTTCTGATTCAGCGCGCTACAGTAATTTTACAGCACATGAACCTGAAACGAATTGCTCATGCAGTTCATTTAAGACAACAGCACAAATACGTTATGTGGCTTGAAAGCTAACATTCCAAAATCACATCCAAACAGTACCAACAAAGTAGCAATGTATGTTTCGAAAGCAAAAAATGTACGAGTCAGACATCCAAATTAAACTAGCAAATGAAACAACCTGATAATACGAAGATGTGAGCTCAATATGGGTAGTCATTTCCTGCGCGCCCTCTTCTCCACCATGTTGGGCCTTGGCGAATCAAAGGTAGGGATTGGACCTAATTCATTGATTCTCTCGCCATACATGGCTGTGAGGATCTTCCCAACCTACGATGTCCAGCGCACTAAATGATCCACCTTCAGTTGCAATGCTGCCAAGTCCCCATCCGAGTTCTCCTTCGATGATTTACTTGTTGTCGCCCTAGATGACTCAGCAACGTTCTTCTTCTTCGAGAATATGAGACGGTTTATGGGGAGCTTTGGCATCATTGTGACATCATCATCTTTGTATCCGCAACCTGCTTCCACGCATATTGCAGTGATGAGTGAGGACAAGCCTATGCAGTTATGGGCATTGACACAATCCCAGATGTATGCCATTATTGTACTCCTAACATTGATGCTCATGTTCTTCCTTATCTTGTAGAGCAGCAGCATACGGGACCGATGAACCTCGCTATTCAATTTCACGGGGAGTAGCCGGGCAGCTATGAAACTGTACCACACGTTCATGTCTTCAGTCAAGTACTTTTTCTCTATGCTGGACCATTCTTGTGGTAGATTCCAAATTACTGCATCCATTCATCACAGATTTCTGTGATGATGTCTTCCCATGAAGCTTATTCAACTGCGGTGTCAGCGGCTTCGTACAAACTCGAGGGCTTTGGTGGGATCCTGTAGAACTTGTTGATCAAATGCGAAGACAACTCAACCAAATGACCCTGGAGGAAAATAGTTGCAGAATTCTTGTACTTCATGAGCGACAGGTATTCACACGCCATGGTCTGGTTTACACGCGGCGGTTGTGCGATGAAGCCTTCCCAGACGTGCTCCTTCACATAGTTCCTGAAGGGCTTTTCCAGCCTCAACCCTCTCTCAAGGATGAGGCCCCTCGAGATGAAATCCTTGTACACAGTTATATGCTCAGTACAGTCCGCCCCTGCAGCTGGTATGGGCTCAGTCGACAGAACAATCTGAGTCACGTGCTCGACATCCTCCCCCTCCACCACTCTAGCCTTTTTCCTTGGGTTTTGGGTGTTGTTCTTTTGCTTGGTTGCACTTTTTTGGGGGCCATGTCTGTTAAACTAAATGTGTTAACAGAAGCAAGAATGCAAAATGGTAAATAATACACAATCAGAAAGGTAAATAATATAGAATCAACTTATTCTAAATTAAGCATTTTTTCTCATAGGCTGAATATGGAATAATGTTTATTCACAGTTAATCCCAATTGAGATAATATTAACAGAAGTAAAATAATTGAACTAGATGGACATTCTATAAATCTTGGGACGAATCAATGGGCCATCCAGAATCACATGTCATGAACAATCAGGGTATGCACAAAATTATTCACCAATGCTGAAAACAAGAGCACAGTGAGGGCATTGACACAATGAGGCATTATCATGAAATCAACCCTTGAGCAAGAAAAAATTTCATGAACAATCAGGTTATGCACAAAATTATCATATCATAACGGAGCACGGGTTATGCCATCCAGAATCACATATCATGAACAATCAGGTTATGCACAAAATTATTCACCAATGCCGAAAACAAGAGCACAATGAGGGCATTAACACAATGAGGCATTATCATGAAATCAACCCTTGAGGAAGAAAATATTTCTTGGTACAAACCTTAGGAAAATGATCCCCTTACCTAATTCGGAGTACGGGTTGTTGACGAGTGGTTTTTGGTGTAGAGTCGACGATGGTCAGTTAGAGCTTGGTCGATGAAGGGGCGCAGCTGGAGAAGTGGACGGCGGAGGGAGCAGGGCACGACGGAGGTGGCAGGGGACGGTGCCATGAGAGTAGAGGACGGTAGAGGGAGCAGGGGTCAGCGGAGGGCTTGGGAATGACGGAGGAAGGGGCTTGGGAACGGCGGAGGATGGGGCTTTGGAACGGTGGAGGAGTGGCCTTGGGAACGACGGATGAAGGTGATGGAAGAGGAGAGGTTGTGGGCCAAAGACTAATACACAAACACCTTATACCAATTGGGCTGAAGTTTACATTTTTTTTGGTCTGAATGTTAGACCAATTGAATATTAAGTTTTAGACTCGAGGGGTTGATGGTCAAGTGCTTCCTGGCTCGAGGTCTCGAGGGGTCGAGGCTCGATGGTTCGAGGGCTCGAGTGCTTGAGTGCTCGATGGTTCAAGTGCTTGATGGCTCGAGGGCAGCAGGGCTCAAGAGCTTGAGTGCTCGAGGGATCCAGGGCTCGAGGCCTCCTAGGCTCGAGGGCTCAAGATCTTGAGTGTTCGAGTTATCCAGTGCTCGAGGACTCCAAGGCTTGAGTGCTCGAGGGCTCGAGGGCTCCAGGCTCGAGTGCTCGATGGTTTCAACGCATCAAATGGGAAAACTTGAAACGATTCCAAAGATTAGTAGCCAAAACTGGACTTATGCTTCTATAGGTAGAAACTGGGAATCCGCCATGTGAAAGCGCAAATGAGACTGTGAAAAACGGTAACCATCGCAAAAGAGCAGAAAAAAAATCCAAAGCCATGAAGGGAAGTAGTCCATAACCTGAGATAGAAAGATCAGCAGTATCAATCTTATTTAAAGGCTTGCCTATGGATTCTAATATAAGGTGTATGAATACTATCCATATAGATTAAGCCTTTAATATGTGCCGGAATGTTGGTCACATGCAAAGGAGAAACCATCGCAGAGGATGCTTGATATTTCGCAATGGCATCCGCAACTGAGTTACATTCTCTATATGTGTGCTTAAGGGTATCATGTGATAAAAGAGTGTGAACTCGGAAAACTATAGGGTATAGGGTCCATTTGGAAACTGAAGGATTATTAATCGTATTTACTGTCTGTTGCGAGTCAGATTCAATAATGAGGTTAGGATATCTGTCCAGACAGATCTGACAGGCCATAAGAATTGCCTTAACTTCAGCTTCCAGTGGAGATGTGGCCGTTATGGTCTCTGATCTAATAAGGATTGGTAAACCTTGGTGATTGCGAGTAATTAAGCCAATTGAAACAGAGGAAGTAGACCAAGATGCATCCACGTTAACCTTGATGAAACTGTGATCTGGAGATTCCCAGTATACTGTGGAAATAGTTGGCTTTGGTGGTGGTCTGGGGGGAAACATCAGAGAAGGGAACTGAAAACTTAGGCTAGGAAATATAGTTAGGAAGCAGGGAGAGGAGGTAATGGAAAGGTAGAGAGTATCTGTAACTTCCTCGCTCAATGTTTCAACGCATTAGCGGTTAGACACGTTTCTTTATGAACGTGAAAGTCTCTCGTACACCATTTATTTTGGGACAGAGGGAGTATAAGATTTTAAAGATTTTACGATCTTTTCCAGGTCCTGGGGAATATAATACATATCCCTCCCATTCGTATGGATTATTGTTTTTAAATTAAAGCATTTAAAATTATAAGACACTGAAATGTGCCAAAAAAGCTTCATTTTCATTCCCTCCAAAAGTTTCCCTTTTCCCTCCATATCCTTAACCCTCGGTTTCCGTTCCCTTCCCTTCCCACCACATTGAACCGAGTTCTTTCCACCCACCACATCCCTAATCCCAAGTTCCCCATTTTCCCACCATAACCCCGTGCAGATTTCCCCCAAAAACAGTGTCCCTCCCTTCACCATTTTTTTCGGGCTTCAACCTCCCAATCCTAGTCGCCAACCAAATACACCAATTTTGTCGACATTCTACTCCACAAATTTCGTACCCAGGTCGGAATCTTCACAGTGGAGGGGATAGCCAAGACGGCCGGCTGTTGACAGAGTAAGGTAACACCCATTGGTAGTTTCCATCTTTCCCGGGTTTAATGAGTAGCTATATTTTGGTTGGTCTCTTTGCGTGTGAGTTTGTGTTGACCTTTCATGTTATACTATTGTGAGTGTTTTTTCATGCTCATACATGATATACTTGCTTGTAATGTCATAAATTTTGCCTACCCACATGCCCCCTATACGAATTTGTTGAACTCGGTTGGATTTTCGTGAAAATCCGCAAAGGGTTGTGTTGGATTAATGTTTTTCTTGTGTTTCATTTACTCATAGAAGAGATTCAATGGTGTCGCCGAGGAAGAAATTGTTTCACTCCGGTGGTAGACAAACTGTTGCCAATAAATGTTTTATCCCTCCAAAGGATGCCAACTGTGACGACAATAGTGAGGAAGGGGCTGATGCACAGAAATATTGCTCGGGATCAGAGAAATCGGTAGAAGAAGAAGAAAATATGGTAAAAGAAGACATGAGTGGGAGCTTCAACAAGTTTGAGATTGGAGAGTATTGCAAGCGCAGAGGTACAGCCACGTGCAAGTCCGTGTTGCTTGCGAAACAAAAGAAGCCTCTTAAAATATTCTTCGATGATGGCTTCGAACCCTAGTTATGTGCAGCCGATGGTCGATGTATGTTGGCTATGCCTTCCGGCGAAGAATCTGCTTCGGGACGTGGCATAATTGGAGATCAATCCCAGACCATGTGAAGAAGGATGCATGGGAAGACATTCTCGTAAGTGTGTTCTAATCCTCCATTGTTCATGTCAACTTCGTTACATGTCGCACTAACAACATGTCTCCTTATCCTCTAGATTAGCTGGGATATACAAACGAAAATGACTTGCAATGAGATGAATAAGTTCCAAAATAAATGGACAATTTATGCAGGAGAAAAGTGGAGGAATTGGAAGACTAAGGTGGCGAACAAGTACATTGTGCAAAAAAAACCGGGCTCTTATGCATGGACAGACTATCGTTGGATGGACAAAAATGAGTGGGAGCTGTTTGTGAAACACAGGTCAACCCCTGAATTCAAGGTAATTCCTTCAATATTATTTTTCTCTAGTCTTTACGATGAGAGCAGTTTACAAATTGATGTCCAAACAGGTGGTAAGTGACGCAGCAAAATTAAGCGCCTCACAGCAGGACTACATCCATCACACGAGGAGTGGAGGGAACCGTAGGGTTGCAGTAGAACTCGAGAAGAGGAAAAGAAATGCTAAAATTGAGGCGCTTCTGGATGAAGGTCAGAGTGTAGAAGAAGCAGAGGCATTAGTTCAAAGCATGGATTTCAAACCGGACCGCTCGGAAGTGTTCCTTGCCGCTAACTGGGACAAGAAATTATCAACCTACACCAACGACTCCGTCCGAAGAGCAGCCCCCACTATTATGAGCATAATTCATAATTGAATCTATCTCTATTGATATTCTTTGATGTTATCCCGATCAAATGGCTTATATTTTCTTTGTTTCTTAGAAAAACCTTTTGGATAAGAAGCAAAAGGGAGATTTGGTTATACATGGAAAAGAAGATATTCTAGTTCAAGCAACGGGTAGGAAGAATCACGGGGGTCATCGGAGAGGTTGCGGAGCAACCTCTAAGGTGAACGAGGCCCTACCACATATGACTGTCACCCGTTACGCATCTAGTCGATGTGGGAGCACAAACATGAAACCATCTGAGGAAATTTCAAATTCAAACAAACAACCAACAGATGTCATCGAGCTCAGGGAAAGATTTGTTGCTTTACTTGAGGCCCAAACAAATAGGCTAGCTGGGCAATTGGGTAAAGCTATTCCCTCACACTTGGATGCCCGTAATTTCCTTGCTACATCTTCCACCCCCACGAACAAGGACAACCGGGTATTCATTCCTTTAGCATCGGGATGTAGTGACCCACAAGGAATTGCAGCGGATGACAAGGTAGTCCATACCGTGAACTGCAATCGTATTTGTTCCTTTCTTGCTATGTTAGTTGTAGTATATGGATTTCCATTTCCTGATTTGGATTAATGTTGTGGGGATACAGTTCGTTGTTGATGAACACTGGAAGCTGCAGCACACTGTAGCTCTCAGTCTCAGCTGGGCACTGAAAGCTGCAGTGCGCTGCAGCCTTCAGTAACTACATGTACAATTCATTACTTCTTATAATCTATTGATTGCACTTTTGACTTTATCTGTTTTTCTTCAATAGAGAATACTTAGTTATTTCCCGACCGATGTATTTACCCAATCTCTAAGTTCATCTCTCAGTGAGAAAAAAATGCTGACTATATGTTTTGAACCATCATGGAGAAAGGGAGGTAGCTGCATTCGGTATATTCTTTCCAAAGGAAGCGGAAACTGACTTACCCATCAAGTGGGAACAAATAAATCTAAAAGTACCTGTGATCATACCAAAGGCACCTTTACCGATTGAACACGAAGAATTTGAGTTTGTCACTCAGGCCATTGGATATAACATTCTATAGCCGGGGAAACTGATAAGTGTCATAGAGCAACAGGAGGATGATGTGTGATAGTTGTATTCTTCTTATCATCGGTGCTCATATATATCTTTCTAGATAATACAATAACATGATATGTTATTCATCTACGAACGTAGGAGAACTAGCAGCAACCGCCTCTGCAAGAAATGGTGGTCGACGAAATTGGAAGTCCTCAAACAAACCTCACACCAGTGGCTAAGGAAGATACTCCTCGTGGAGAGGTGGCCGCTCGATCGGTAAAAGGAAAGGTACATACCCCCATACTATTTCATTCCGACTGATTTTCTTCTACGCATCACTGACATTTTACCCATTAGCAACTACCAAAAGAAAAAACTACATCACTGGAGAATGGGCAACCAAATCCTCCCTCGTCGACTTCTCCCCAATACATATTTGTGAGAACTCATTTCAGCCTTTACATTATCATCCACTACTGAATTACATACAAATACTGTTCAACTAACATTATTAGATTCTGAATGTAATGATTAGAGAGCCACGGAAAACCAAGAATGCATCGCTGCTGTTCACCAGATTAATGATGCTTTACGACTATCTTCACAAATATGTGGACCAGACAAAGTATTCCGCATCAATTTCAACGCAAAGGTGTTCAGATCAGAAGAAGTCTACACAGCCATATTTACTGACAAGATACGACTGTTCATGAACAGCTTGGACGCAGATGATGAAATGGAGTGGATCTGTGGGTGCCAACTTGATATATGGGCATCGTAAGAAGTGCATGCTTTCATTATTCATAGATACAAGTATCATTATATTTGCTTCACTAACCATATTAATTTGCAAGATACCTCTGCGATGGGGTGGTACGTGGAGGCCACGTCCAGTTTATTCCTACCTCTTCGAACTCAATGGCTCAGAAGGCAAATCAAAGGGTGGAATTGACTGCGGACGAGGTTTCGGCTGTCATGTGCTGCACTGAAGCGACGATGTGTATCTTCCCATACAATCGAGAGTAAGTTCCATTCATTTTCCGAGTAGCTAGACCCACCCACATGGAAGCGAAAGCAACCGTGTGCTGTGATTTTATTTTAAGAATATATCTTAAGTACTTTTGTTTTTCCCTTTTTCCTATGGGAACCATTGGTTTTTGCTTGTCTTCGTACCAGAAATTGATCGTGTATATTGCATCGACTCAATGACTGGGGGAATTTCTAAACGAAATAGATCATGCCTTAAAATGATTCATTTGTAAGTGGAACACATTTGTTTCTTTCCTTCAGCTTCGATGTTTTTCAAAAATGATTGTTCCCGAAATTGTGTTCTTGTACGTTTCGCACTCTCTTGGCTCAATTATTTACAATTACTGTTACTCAGTATGTTATCATATATTGTGTGAACCCCAATTTCTGAAAATAATATTCCTTATGTTGACAAAAATAGGTTTCCATCTATTGTAGGATTGCAACAAAATATCGACGGTCCAATTCCAAACAAAATAGGTCCTACCCTTCCAACTACACTTGGGGTGTCATAAACATCAGTGTACGTATCATCTCATACCTTCATATTTCACGTGTCATTTTCATCTTTGTAATCGGTTCAACAAATTGTCTTTTCCATCATCAGCACAAGATACAAAGTAGTATTTGGGAGTGCAGATACCATTGCATGTATTACATGAAAAAAAATGTTAGGCATGTACATGAAATTGACATTATTCCGGTACATTTTCCTACAATTCTTCTATGCATTTGTTATCCTCACATATACATCCTTCTCTTAACATGTCATTTAATGCATTGTTTCAGCAATTCCCGAAAGATTACACTCCACTGGGGAGCGATGAACTGCGGAGTATTGCTTTGAAATGGGTTTGTATTTTTGCAAAAAATACTCTGCCAAAATGCATAGCTCAATTGAATATCATACAAGGACTTGCACAAATCGTCGGATAGTGGTTAGTATTACGAGAAAGTTAATTGACCATCTCTTCTGATACTCGTCAAATTCGACGATAAGGGGGGTTTCAGTATCTTAGGACACTACGAAACACGTCATGCTCTTCTTTTGCTAGTCATAAATTATACTTCATTGTATTCAATGCTTTCTTCAACCTACTTTCTTGTCTATGCATTATTGTGGCTCAGAATTTGTTCAATTTGTCTTCGTGCACCATTCTGTTACTACGCACAACAAATAATGGGTACCATGCTTGAAAAAAAAAAGAAGGACCTGGTCGTAAGACAAGCGTAACAAAGGAACTGGCTTTGAGAAGATGAACGCTGGAAGCTGCAGCACGCCGCAGCTTACAGTGACCACAATAGTTACTCACACTTTTAACACTGGTTTCTTTCGATTAGAGAAGCGGTGCTAATATTAAACGGTGCAAAATTAACGCTTTTAGCACCTCTTTCAAAACCGCTACTAAAAAAAAGGTGCGATCATAACTGGTGCTATATTTACTTCATTGCACCGATTTTCAAACGGGTGCAAAATGTAACCGGTGCTAACATATAACCGGTGCAATAAAACTGCTTTTTATCACCGGTTCCCAAACAGTTGCTAAACTATAACCGGTGCAATTTATTTTTCTGTCACCGGTTTAAAAATTGGTGCTACCTACAAACCAGTGTTAGATATACAGATTTAACACCGGTTCCATAACCGGTGCTAACAAATCCGGTGCGACAAAATTTTATTTATCACCGGTGTTATAACCGGTGCAAGAATGACAAAATTTACACCAGTTTTTTCTAGCACCGGTGACAAAAAAACGGTGCTAATATGGTACATTATAGCACCGGTAACTTAAACCGGTGCAAAATATAACCGGTGCTAAGAAAAGAAATTTAGCACCGGTTTTGCTTCAACCGGTGATAATGTAACATCGGTGCTAGAGGTGTCTTCGCGTGGTAGTGAACACACAATCATTTGGATATGCATGTATTTTCTTCTATTCCAAACTGAGTGGACACAATATTTTCTTGGTCTCGTAAAAGTTTTTCGGTATTCCATTCCCTTCCGGAAACTTATCCTTTAGAAGCTTTAGGAGTGAATTCACACTAGCATCACTACAAGAACTTGTGGCTTTCAAATTGAAAACCTCCATCAAAAAAGATATTATGGTATCCTTACGTTTACATCCCGGATACAATGGCTTCTCTTTTTCGTCGAGCAAAGCACTCAACATTTTTGGCATCCCCTCAAAATCTCTTACAATGTCATCGAACATAGCATCAACGGTACTTTTTTTTCCATCTACCTTGTCAAAACCACCGTTATGTCCTTGCTCAACCTCTCCATGAAATGTCCAAACAATGTAACCTCCGTCAAATCCGTTCTTCAACAAGTGAAATCTAACAAGCCCACGATCATCAAACCATTCACGACACAAGCATCTTTTGCATGGACAAAGTATCCTCTCCTCTCGACCAAAGGCATAATCAAGAAATGAATCAATAAATGCAATATGTTCACCACTACGTCTTGGATAGCTAACCATTTTTCCCTCCACGCAAACATCGATTCTCGGTCCATTGTATCTAAACAACACATAATAAACAATTACAAAAAATTTCATTGTTCAAACGTAATAAAAAATAAACACAATCAATTTGCTACACAATACTAAAAGTGTCATGTATGTGTATATGTATGTGAATCGATCAACTAGTTTGTTCTTGGGATACATATATATATATATATATATATATATATATATATATATATATATATATATAGCATCTCCCAAAACAAACACAACCATGTTTACATCCACACTCATTTACTCTCTCACAACATGACACTAAACCGACGACATAAAGCATATAGAAACCATTAATACATACGAATAAACTCTCTTCAAGCATACATTTATGGTTATTATAACTACTAGCTATTTGACTGAAATTCAAAAAAGTTAATGAAAAGTTACATCCATGTGGCTTCATTGCTTTGAGTTATTGCTCACCATCCAAAAAATCTTCCATCAATGAAGGGAGAAGGAAACTACAAGTTCAGAAATAATTTTAGAGGGGTGGTTCGGAGCATTAAATGCTTAATTTAGCACCGGTTTTTGTGAATAGTATGTAAAACCGGTGCCATTTTCCCTATTAGTACCGGTTTTTAACCGGTGCAAACTTTAACGGTGCCATTTTACCTATTAGCACCGGTTTAACCGGTGCAAACTTTAACGGTGCCATTTTCCCGCCTTTTTTCCGAAATTCTTTTAGCACCGGTTTTGGTCATTTTTTAGCACCGGATTCTAAAACCGGTGCCAAATATCTACTTTACACCGGTTTTCTTCAATTTTTAGCACCGGTTTTCGAACCGGTTCAAATTTAGCACTGGATTTCGACATTTTTTAGCACCGGTTTTTCAAACCGGTGCTAACATTTCCAATTCACCGGTTATGCGGATTTTTAGCACCGGTTTTCAAACCGGT
The DNA here is from genome assembly GCA_037428765.1 of Rubia yunnanensis. Lineage (NCBI taxonomy): Eukaryota > Viridiplantae > Streptophyta > Magnoliopsida > Gentianales > Rubiaceae > Rubia > Rubia yunnanensis. The sequence goes on along the minus strand of CM075061.1, from coordinate 109,933,870 downwards.
GCTAATTTAAAACTGGTTTTAGTTATTTTTAGTGCCGGTTTTTCGACCTGTGTTAGTTTAACACCGGTTTTCATCAATTCTAGCACCGGTTTTTTAACCGGTGTTATATTAACACCGGTTATAATAAATAAAACTGGTGCTAACATAATTATAACCAGTGCTAAATTAACACCGGTTAAAAACCGGTGCTAACAAAAAACCGTTGCTATTACATTATTTGCACCGGTTTTTTAATGTAATAGCAACGGTTTTTTAAACTGGTGCTAGAGGTGGGTCTCTGTGGTAGTGATCGTACCAAGTTATTTCTGAATATCAATTTTTTATTTGTTATTATTATTAGTAGGTAAATATATTAATGGTCAAACATGTTTCTTGAACAACATGATAATTATTGCAGTGCAATTTCAGCTGAGAGGGAGTAATAATATGTATTTGAATGTGAAAATATATAAAAACATCATATAAAAAGTAAATTTCAAAATTTAATATGCAATTTAACTAATACATTGTATAAGTTAAAAAAAAACATTGGATTGTCCATAATTTTAGATAGGCTACCTCTATATCTATACTCCATCCGTCCCACAATAAACTTTATATTTTCCTTTTTAGCCCATCCCACAATAAACTTTCTAATACTACTCTTTCCATTTTTGGTAAGAAAAATTCACCTAAAACACACTCATGATTAGTGCTACATCAGTTAAACTCCACATGATTTACGTAAAATTCCTAATTTAGATCAAACTAATGTGACAAAAAGGTGCCACATCATCTTGTATAAAAAAATTGAGGTAAAAACAATTAGCAAGTTTAAAACGTGACGAGGTAATATGTAATAAAAAATATAAAAAATTTGATGTTTAGGCATCATTGATTACAAATAATTTAACTATACCTCAAGTTATATTATTTTAATTTAGATATCAACGACATTTTGCAACTAAAGTAGCACACTTTTTTACTTTATAAAAAGTTGGATACAAATTTTAAAAAGTTTGATTCTCGATTTACTTTTACTCTTGAATTTAAAGCAAGATTAAAACCGTTTGAACTTGTCTCACACCACATGGGGAAAAAAAATGCAAGGCCTAGTTTAGGTAAACACGAACATGTGATTTTTTTTACAAAAATCTACATAACCATTTTTGTGGCTTCCAAACCTTATCTAAGAACCTAACTCAACCTTAGCACATTTTAAAAGCTTTTCTATAAACGATTCACTAGTGGAGGAGGTTCCGATATCGGAACTGAGGTTTCAAAGTCGAAATTACTTTTGGATCTCAATCAAAAGCGGTTAAAATGATAGAAGTCGGTTCTTGAGGAACCGCCTTTGATTGCATTAATAAAAGGTGGTCCCATTGAAGAACCGTCTTCTATTAAGTGTCTTTGTTGGGCCTATATAAAGACAAATCCCAGTTTGTCAAGCATTAGAAAATTTTCTAACTCCCTCACCCAAAATTATCTGCCTCTCAATTTTTCTAACTCCCTCACAGCCTAGCCTCTCTCTTCTCTCCTCTCACGTACAACCTCTCAAATTTTCTCCCACCACCGACGGGTATAGGCCACCACCGCTGGCCTCGTCATCATTGCCTGGACTCACCGCCGGGACTACCAGATCTAGAAGTTCTGATTTCTAATTTGTATTGCTATTGTTATTTTAATTTTTTGAATTAAGATTTACATTGCTGTTTTTTAAATTTTTTGAATGAAGATAATGGATATTGATTATTCAAATTTTATATGCATTTTCTACTACTGTTCTTTCATTTTTTTTTCAAATCTGGTATTGCTTCGCCGCCGAAAATATATTGGTTTTCGGTAGTTTTTAGGACATCTGAAACAAGTTCAAAATTCAGAATTGTTTTGGACGTCGATTGAAGGCCGTTCCACCTCTCGTTAGAAGGCGGTTTTGAATTGCCTTCCATTGGTGCGTTAGAAGGTGATTCTAGGAACCACCTTCTAATGTCATCAATGGAAGGCATGTCCAAAGAAGTCACCCCCAATGTGACTTCTATTGTTCAATAGAACCGCCTTTAATAGAGGCGTCTCCACTAGTGATTCTTGGAAAGAGCATGTGGTCGACAAATGATAAAAATGTTACAAGACAATATTCTGTCTTATTTCAGTTTCTTCCATATATTCTGGAGAAAATTTCTGTGACACCGTCTTACCAGACGAGAAAGTTAGTAAACTTTTAAGAATTGCAAAAAGTACGTACCTCATGTCATCTTTAAATTTTAAATAATTGTATTTAAACCCTCCATCTCACTATAAGATAGAGTCATTTGGCTGAGAATATTATTAGAGCAATGAGGTAGATGAATTTGAAAGGTAGAGAGAAATTCGCCATCCGCCATGGAATAGCTTCATAAGGAAGACATGTGAATAGTAATTGCTTTATTATTATCTTCTGATATTTCCATTAACCACGTGTCATGATGTCCTCCACGTAATAATGCCTTAGTACTAGAGGGGTCAATTCGAGTTATCATGTCAGGTTCGTATCGGGTTGGAAACATATCATGTTGAAACAGATCGGGTTGAAACGTGTTGATTTCATTTGTCGTGTCAGATTGGGTTGGGTTACTGTCGTGTCGGGTTGAAAACATATCAGCTTTTTTCCTCGAGTAGGGTCGTGTCGGATCGAGTTAATATCGGATTGGGTTGCTGTCGTGTAATTTTTATACTCGATTTAGGTCGGGTCGGGTCAGATTATTGTCGGATTGGATCAGACTGGGTTATAGCCGTGTCATTTTTTGTACTGAAGTTTTGTTCGGTATGATCATGTTAGTTATTTTTTTATGATGTTTCATTTTGATTTGAGATATATATATTGGGTCGGTTCATTTTTTATCTGGTTATTATACTACCCAATTAAATTTTGGTTGGTTTTCAGATATACAACTACACTATTATCATATTTTGTTTCGTTGTAATTTGCAAAATGTAAAAGATTTGACTCGTAACTCTAAATTAAAATCCTCTCGAAGGGGATGGTACCCTGTACACGCCCATTGTATTTTCCAAGTACGTAACAAAAATATTTATCAATAATCGAGCATAAAAATATATCCGCAATCATTTTCGATTTCCCTTTCTTACTTCTAATAATCAACTTTAAATAACTCCAGAACATGTATTAGCACTTTCCAACATTTCACAAAAAATAATTATTTGATATTTCTATATTTAGGCAATAATAACAAAAATAATGTATTTAGGAGCAACGGATAATGGGGTAACACAATTTTGGGTAACATTATAATTTTTCAAGACCGCATAGAAATATTCAATGTTGACTTTCAAGGCCCTTATGTTCACCCATACATGCCCAAATCACAAAGTCGCAATAGTACATTGTTTAATTGCATTTTGGTATCGCCAATTTTGTGCTTCGACAATTCCAACTTTCTTAGAGGGACCTAATTGCAAAAGGCAAAAATTTCACTCGTAACTCCAAATTGAAATCCGCTTGAACATGATGATACCCTATACACCCCATTGTATTTTAAATTCGGTAAAAGAATATTTATCAATAATTGGGTACAAGAACATATCTGTAATAGTTTTCAATTTCTCTTTCTTACTTCTAAATAATCAACTGTAAGTTATTCTAGAACATGTACTAGCGATTTCCAAAATTTCATAAAAAAACATACATTTTCTATTTTTATATTTATGAAAGAATAACAAAAATTATTTAATTTGGAGAGAAGGATAATGTCGTAACATTATTTTGGGCCATAGCGTAATTTTCCATAAATATGTTAGAGACGATTTTGTGCCTACTATCATAGTTGAATAGCAGTAACTAGTATTCATTGAATTCAATTTAGTTTTAAAAATAGTTTCGTTCATTTTTGTGTTGTAATAAATATTCTGATTCTAATTATTTTAATACAAAACTAGTGAAGTCCCACCACTCATTGCACGGTATTATCAATTAAAAAATCAGGATTACTTTTATGTATTTTTGTGTCTTACATTTAAATTGAAAATAAATAATTTTATTTACAATTTTGAAGTTTAGTTATCTAAGAAAAAGTATATGAGTAATGAAGTGAAATAATTAGTTTAGTTAGAAATCGTTACATATTAAATACAATAAAATGATTATTTTTATATTATTTATTCAAATTATTTTAAAAATAATTATTTATATGTTAAATAACCATTCAAATTATTATTATTATATATATAACCGAATAAAATTATATATTAAATCTTCTTATTAGTCCTAGTAATTATAAAATACCCCCGTCGAACAGTTACTCGGTCTATAACAAGAATTTTTGATAATTTATTAAATTTTATTTTCACAACACTTTTCAAACTAATTTTTGAAATTAATATTTAGTCGACTCTCTATGATTACTAATTCAAAATCATAATTTTAATGAGACGTCTCTCTTTATTTGACTATTATTCATTAGATTTATAAATTCAGTCATGTGCATTTTTAACTTAACTTTGTGTATTCACATTTGGTATGAGTTGACTTTACGTACTAGTAATCATATCTGTAAACTCGTAATATATAAAAACCACATTTTATTCTAATAAGTATGTCTAAAGAATTTATTAGTTTGATGCATAACAAAGTTGACTTAGTTCCATATTAAATGTCTTCTCACCAACCCTGGAAGAACTAGATAACCAGAAGCTAACCAGACCACCAACCCTGAAAGAACTCAAATCCATTGTCTTTCCACTGAATCACAATGGATCCCCAGGTCCAGATGGCTACACCTCTATTTTCTTCCGAGAAAACTGTGATACTATAAATCCAGACCTTCTAGAAGCAACACTTGACTTCATGAAAGGCAACACCATCCCACCTGGAATATCAAGCACTTGGATTTGCTTAATTCCTAAGAAAGACACTCCTGCATCTTTATCAGATTATAGACTAATCTCACTTTCCAACTTCACAAACAAGATATTCTCTAAACTATTAGTTCAGAGAATATCCAAGTTTTTGCCTACCTTGATTTCTAAAAATCTGTCAGCTTTCTTACAAGGTAGAAAAATGTCAGATAATGTCATTCACCTTAAAGAGATGAAAAGATTTTTAAACAATAAATCAGGGGCTTCAAGCTGCATACTTAAATTACACTTAGCAAAGGCATTTGACAAGGTCAAATGATCTTCTTTAAGTAATGTTCTACATAAATTAGGCTTCTCAGAAAACTTTATCAACCTGATTACTACAAATCTGTCATCAGCTTTCTTCTTTGTGATTATTAATGCCAAACCTGTAGGTTTTTCCAGAGCTACCAAGGGAATCAAACAGGGAGGCCCCCTCTCACCTATTCTCTTTAACATATTCTCAGAATCTTTCTCAAGAAACCTGCATTTTTGTTTTCAAAATAAAAGGCTGAGATATTTCAAATTACCTGCAAATGCTTTAAAAATATCTCACCTTAGCTATACAGAGGACACAATTTTATTTTTTCAGGCTACTAGAAAAACCGTACAAAGACTTAAAGCATTTTTAGAGGTGTTTGAGTCAACCAATGGTCAAAAGATAAATTTTGACAAAACTAATTACTACCACCAGCAAACATGCTACCCAGGGCCTTGAGAATATGATCAGACACTACTAGGAGTCAAAAAGGGATCTTTCCCTTTCACATACTTGTTTTCCTATCTATATAGGAAGAAGAACAGCTATACACTTCCAGCCTTTGTTTGAACTGTATGACAAAAAACTTAATTCATGGAAAAACAAATGGCTAAGTGTTGCAGGTAGATTAACGCTCATTAAATCAGTAATGTTCTCAATCCCGCAACACCTATGGGCTGTAATGAAACCTCCTAACTTAGTAATCACTAAGTTAAAAAGAAAACTGAGTACTTTCTTTTTCTGGTAAATCAGATGATATGGATAAAAAGGTGTGGAAGAGTTTCCCTAAAATGTGTTTCCCAATAGATTAGAATGGATTTGGTCTCAGATATTTTAAGGATATCATTAAGGACTTTTCACTCAAGCTCTGGTGGAAGTGTTAGTTAGGATTGGCCCCTTGGACACTGTTCCTATGGTCTATCCATCATAACCTAAGAAAATCTCAAAATTGGAAGAGAATCACTGAGGTTAACCATATTGCAGAATTTAACACAACAGTGATTCATGGGAATGGATTTGCAAAATTTTTAACATCAAATTGTACAGATTTTGGACCTACCCATGATCACTGGATCCTACCTGATAATTTCCCTTCTGATATGACCATTATTTTTTAATCTCCAACACATGAACCTCATAAATGCAATGCAAAATATGGCTAACAACATCCTTTCTTTCAAATAGGCCGCTTAGACCCATCAACACAGACATGATAGGCTAATTTGGAAACTTGACATCTTGGGAAACTTCATCTTCAAGTCTGCTCATGATTTGGTAAGCAACAAACACCAAAAAATTAGAATTCTAAATAGAGTGTGGTTTAATAAACTGGCAAAGAAGATTTCTGTGTTCATGTGGAAATTAGCAAATGCTCTGTTACCTTTCGATGATATCCTCATCTTCTCTAACATCAGTCTTGCCTCTAAATGTCCTAGTTGCCTCAACTCTGACTCTCTATCTCACTGGTTTAACTCATGCAACCTAGCTATCCAGATCTGGAATTATTTTGACACTGTACTTGAGATTAGGTCACAGAAGTTTGACACTATTTTTGACAGACTCACCCATTGCTAGTCCCGAACTAGTACGACCAAGATCCACAGAACCCTGATCACTTTAATACCATCTTTCATCTGTTGGAATCTGTGGCAAGCAAGAAATAGAATCATTTTTTATGACACTAAACCACTGCATAGAAAATTCCTTACAGAAATAAAAAATGATATTTCCTTGACATTCCTTGCTAAACCTATGTTTTCTAAAAGCCTAGAAGACCAAAAATGGGTTAACATGGGTCTAATCTACACTATAAGACCCCTACCAAAACCTATGTTTTGGTAGAGGTCTTATAGTGTAGATTAGACCCATGTTAACCCAGGAACAATGAAGTCTTTAAACATCAGAAGAAAGCAGACATTCCTTTTTTCATACTTAGAGCCATTTTGGAGATCTAGCCATATGCCCATGTTAACACAAGGGGTGGAGACATGGGAAATGGAATCGTCGCCAAAATCACCCTAAATAGACTTTTGCTCAGGCAATTTTGATTGCCTCATATTATCCTTTTGTACAAAGTCTTCAAAATCATTTTTTGAAGCTCAACTTTGTAAAATATTCTCTTGTTTTTGGGTTTGGGGAACCTAATACATATCCCTCCCATTAATATGGGTTTCATTTTAAAAAAAGGTTCCATATTAAATGTTAATTGATTTTTTATAACTACATATATTTTGGGTTGATTACACGTATGTTATAAAGTTGATTTATCGGGTTGAATTAGGTTCGGGTTAAATCGAATTCGGGTTGGATCGAGTACATGTTGATCTCGGGTTCATATTCAGGTCGGGTTTGGATCCAGATTATCGGGTCATATTTGGGTTTTGGGCTAGATTCGGTCATGTTAAGTTTGTGTACAGGTCAAAATTTCTTGGGTCAAAATCAGGTTTTGGGTTGAGTGACGTCATATCAGGTCGAGTTTGAGTCAATATTTCTCGGATCAGATTGGATTTTGGGTTGATTCGGTCGTGTCGGTCCAGTTTGAGTTCTCTGTTTGGGTCAGAGATTGACAACTCTACTTAGTACTGTCACTCCATTTCAGTAATGTACTTTGTACTCTTATTTTAAATATTTAAGAATATTGGTAGTATAGTGGTAGTACTTTATTTCACTCGAGTATTTAATTTCATTCACAAAATTTAATACTTTTAGTTATCAAAATATGCTTCCACTATTTTATTGTCTTTAAATCTATTATTTTTAAAAAATATTATACCAATTTCTTATTGAATTGAATTGAACTAAAATTAATACACCCCATCCGTCCCATTTCAAGCTTCACCTTTTGACTTTTAACAATTGATTTGAAAAATGTTTGATCCTTAATATCTTTCATTAACGATAATTAAAACTAGTGAAAATTTTATACTTTGAAAATATAAATTATACGAAATCTAACAATGTATCACACAATAGTATTTATACTTATATACCAGTTCAATTTTAGGGTCAAAGTTAGAAAGTTTTGACTAAATGAACAATTAAATTGTAGAGGTAGTAGTGAAAAATAATAGACCAAGACTAACCTAATCAATTTAAAATATTACTTAACTAGACCGAAGTGCAAATAAAAGAACATAATCTAAGTGATCTAAATAAACTTTAACAATGAGAAATTTTTTATCATTAAAAGTATTTTAGTTTTATACATTGCATAAAAATGTTACATTGAATTCTAAATACAGAATGCATGCAATATTAATTTGTTGAATTGCTCTCTAATTTTAAAAATGAACCATATTTATCTATGAGCTTGTCTCTTGAAAGACAATCTTTTCATAAGCCATGGAAATATTAAGATTTAAAGTACAAATTAAAAGAAATAAAGATAAAAATTTAGAGTAGCATGAACCGGGTTATAAACTTGATAAACACTACACATTTTATAATATTTTTTTTAATATTGCAACTAAGACCTTTTACCTTTCTATTATTCCAATAAAACTCTGTTTTTCCATAAGCCTATGGAAAGACGGTCTTTCCCAAGAGTTTGTCTTTCTTTAGCGACTCTAAATAAATTAAGTAAATATAAATTATTTATTATTTATATAATAAATAATGAGCATAATCTTACCTCTTACCGAAATTATTAATTCATTTCACAAAATTTACACTGATTATCGTGTCCACAGTTATCGTAATTTTAAACTTAAAATTATGCCTCTATCATATCATTGTGCCATTGTAAGAAAAAATTAATATACTAATCCATCAAACCCCCCTTATATATAACCGTAGTTCCGCTATTGATTGAGTGAAACCGACTCACCTAATTTACTGTGATATGCTTAATACATTTTTCTAGGCTTATCCCCTATCTTTTACTCTTATTTCAGTTCACTGTGATATGCATAATACATTTTCATTTCTCATCATAGAAATTAAATGGCAGATATTTTGTTTTTACATATTCACAAGAATGGGAGCAATTTCTAAGGGATATTCTCTCCTAAGAAATGGTAGTGGGATATGCACAAAACCAATTATCATCAGTTGATTTGCTTTGGTGCATGATTACATATGACCAAACTATTGTTAGGTCGTCCTAGCTCACTGCCATGAGTATGCTTTTTAAAGGTTTTTTATGAGTGTTGTATAAAGGAATTATTGAGGAGTATGCTTCGCAATAAAGAAAATGAACATTTTATAAAAGTCTGCAAAACATTACATAAAGGAGATGTAGATTTTAAAAAACTCTCCTTTTCAATTACATTTTTGTGAATAATAAAAATCAGATATCGAATTAGAAACACCACAAGTAAAATATACTTAAAGAAAAGGATTAATAGAGTTTGTGTCGTAATAGACTTTGTACTTCACTTAGTTAGTCTAGTCAACTTGTATATTTGGGTATAAATCTCTTTCGTTGTGTGAATATCAAATCAGAAAACTCTTTCCCAAAATCCCTTCTTTCATGGTATCAGAGCCAACTCTCTGAAACCTTATCTTTTTCACCTCAGTCGTCGTCCAAACTCAGCGCCAACAATGAGCGATTCAGACAACGTCGTCAACACACCGCCGACGCCTCCTTCCACTGGTGACACTCCACAGCCGCGCCGCCTTCAAGCGTCCATGGCGATGGCGGACCTTAGCCACTGCAGCGACCTCTTGATCATTCTTCTCCCTTCTCCCTTCACCCTTCACCCTTCGAATCACCCGGGCCTGTCTCTCTGTCCGGTTGTTCTTAAGGGTGATAACTATCAGGAGTGGACTACCTCGATGAAGAAAGCACTCAAGGCTAAGCGAAAATTAGGATTTGTTGATGGTCGCACCTCTCAAGACGATGTTGCCCTTGTTGATCTTGATGACTGGTATATTGTCAATTCCATGCTCATCGGATGGGTTGTGCAATCTATTGATTTGTCTCTATGATCTTCCATCACTTATCCAGAAACTGTCTTTGAGCTCTGGGATGAATTACGTCATCGATTCTCTGTCGATAATGGGCCATGTCTCCTTTAGCTTCGTGCAGACTTGGAAATTGTCGCCAAGGTGGGAAAACTGTTGCGTCATATTATGGCGCTCTCAAGAAGATATGGGATGAATTCCAGACATATGTTCCCTTTCAAGCATGTCTCTGCGCAAATTTTACTTGCAATATTACAGCCAAACTTTGTGCAGAACGTGATGTCGAGCGTCTTCACCAATTTCTTCTTGGGCTGGATGACTAGTTTTCGAACTCTTTGCTGCAGCATCATGGCGCAAGAGCCCTTCCCGTCCATCAATCGTGGTTATGCTTTGGTCGTGTAGGAAGAACGCCATAAGACTCTCATGCTTGAATGCGATACCAAATATGATGGTATGGCATTTGCGGCTCAGGCCAAGTCAGTCCCTTTGGCGGGCGTTCAGCCTCCCTCCACGTCGGACCGATCAGCCTGCCGTCCCGTGTGTTCTCACTGTGATAAGCACACACATGAAATCTCTAAGTGCTGGAAGCTCCATGGAGTTCTGAGGTGTTGGTGCACCGGTCGGCTATGGTGCGCAACCAGGGCGCTGGTTGCGGCCGTGGCAGTCCGCCAGCCGGAGTCGCCCTCTTGGTGTAGCCAGAGTCGCCCTCTCGGCGCATCCGACGTCATGTCCCTCCCAGAGTCCGCTACTCGAGGCTCGAATCTCAGCCCGACCAGTGGCAGGCAGTATTACAGATGTATAACACCATGAACACTCCTTCTTCAGCCGCTACTGGTAAGCACTCTCTCTGGATTCTCGACACGGGCGTTTCTTTGCATATGACTAGAAATCTTGCCATCCTACATGATATTGTCAATATTGCTCCTGTGCCTATCAAGCTTCCAGATAACCGTGTTGTTTTAGCAGTCAAGAAAGGTTCTTTGGTTTTCTCTCAGTTTACCAGGATTGACCATGTTCTGTATATTCCGACACTGGAATGCAATCTCCTGTCCTTTTCTAGGTTGCTTCTAAATGCTCGTTATTTTGTTCTTGACAGAAGAGTTGTGTATACTTCAGGAAAGCGATGCAAAGATAGTGATTGGTGTGGGTGAGCAGAGACATGGTGTTTACTGGTTGCGGCATTTCTTGGCAGCCGCCCATACCTACTCTGCGACCAAGACCAAGAAGGTGACCTCGGCCGAGTTATGACATCGAAGACCGGGGCATCCCTCCTTTACAGTTTCAGCATCTTTAACTATTCCTTGTGCTTCTGTACGGAGTTCTACTCCTTGTGATATTATTTTTCATTCCAAACAAACCCAAGCTGTTTTTCCATTGAGTTCTAATAAAGCCACACACTTGTTTGATCTTGTTCATTGTGACATTTGGGGACCATACAAAATTCTTGCTTCTTGTGGTGAAACTTATTTTGCTACCATTGTTGATGATTACTCTCGTGCTACCTGGGTTTATTTAATTAAGTCCAAGTCAGAGGTTACAAAACAGGTTATGGATTTTTGTGCATTCACTATTACTAAGTTTCAGACATCAGTTCATCGTTTCATGTCCGACAATGGTACTGAATTCTTTGGTCTTAAGGCTTACTTTTCTTCCCACGGTATCTTCACGAGACTTCGTGCGCTTACACACCTCAGCAGAATGGCCAAGTGGTACGCAAGCATCGCCATCTCCTAACTGTGCCGCGTGCTTTGCGGTTTCAGGCTGCTCTTCCGATCAAGTTTTGGGGTGAATGTATTTTTACTTCATGCTTTCTGATCAACCGTACTCCCACTCAGATTCTTTAAAATCATACTTCTTTTCATTTTCTTTTCCAAAGAGCTCCAAAGTACTCAGACATTCGGGTCTTTGGGTGTCTCTGATTTACCTCCACTCTCTCTCGGCCTACAGACAAGTTTGCTGCTCATAGTCGTAAATGCGTCTTCATGGGTTATCCAAGTGGAAATCAAGGCTGGCATCTTTATGATCTTGATTAGAAAAATTTTTCTTCTCCATAGATGTTGTGTTCTCTGAAGATATATTTCCATTTCAGAGTTCATCCACTTCTCTGTCACCCGCTTCGACACAGGTAGACACTCATCCAGCTATTTTCGATAGTCCGAATACTTCATCCCTCCTGGAAATGGGGATTTCTTCGCAACTTTCTCCACCCTCCATGGTCAGGGGGAGCATCCATCCGGACCTACGCAGCTCATCCACATCCGTTCTGGCAGCACCGCTCCCTTCCGTAGCTGAGCTCGCACCGACCGACGACTGCTCCTCACTGCCTGCCGTGGTCAGCTTGCCAGCCAAGGAGGTTATTTTGAAAGTTCAATGTAGCTCACGCCAATGTTAACCCTGTGTTTTACTAAAGGATTTTGTATGCAGTTCCATGTGTCATGATGATTCTCAGTCGGTTATCTCCTCCACTCCATATATGATCACCAGTTTTGTCTCCTCCGCTAAATTTGCTCTAGCTCATGCTCACTTCCTGGCCACTGTCACCTCAGGCCATGAACCAGTTCGCTTCTTAGAGGCCGTCTAGCAAGCTCCTTGGCGTGATGCAATGCATGCCAAAATTAAGGCCCTCGAGAGAAATGATACCTGGTCTTTCACAGCTCTTCCTCCTGACAAGAAGCAAATTGGTTGTAAGTGGGTGTATCGCATCAAGTACAAGTCTAATGGAGATATTGAATGATATAAGGCTCTCTTGTTATGTTAGGGAATCACCAGGTTGAAGGCATTGACTTCAATGACACTTTTGCTCCCGTTTCCAAGATGGTAACAGTTCGTACATTTCTTTCCGTTGCTGCTAATTGGGAACTACACCAAATGGATGTTCATAAAACCTTTCTGCATAGCGACTTGGACGAGCTTGTCTTTATGACTCCACCACCGGACTACTCCAAGTCACTTCTTGGTTAGGTATGTCGCCTACATATGTCCCTGTATGGTCTCAGGCAGGCTCCTAGAAACTGGTTTTCTAAGGTTGCGCATGCTCTTCGCTAGTACGGGTTTCACCAGAGCTATACAGATTACTCATTGTTCAGTCTTACTCATTCTGGTCATACTCTTCATGTTTTGGAGTATGTCGATGATCTCATTATTGCTGGAGATACTTGTCATCCTGCTTTCATATGAAGGATCTCGGGATTCTTAAATATTTCTTGGGACTGGAACTTGCGCAAAATCCATCATGCATCTTTATCTCTCAACGCAAATACGCATTGGAGGTGGTGGCCGAAGCCGATTTACTAGGCTGCAAGCCAATTGCTTCGCCTATGGATCCAATGCAGGCCCTTGCCAAAGCTTCTGGCCCGAATTATGATCACCCTGAGCAGTATCATCGCCTTATTGGGAACTTGGTCTATCTTACTATCACTCACTCGGCCTGAGCTCGGTTTTGCAGTTCATACTCTTTCGTAGTTCATGCAGCAGCCGAAAGTGGATCATTGGTCTGCAACTTTGAGATTTCTACACTATGTTAAAGACAGTCCGGGATAAGGTCTATTTCTTTCTCGAGATAGTAGCTTGGCTCTGACCGCCTACTGCGACTCCGACAGGGCAACTTGTCCTATCACTCGACGTTCTGTCACGGGGTATTTTGTAACCTTGGGCGTCTTGCCAGTTTCTTGGAAGACCAAGAAGCAACACACTGTTTTGCGTTCTTCAGCCGAGGCCGAGTATAGGGCTATGGCAAATGCTTGCTGCGAAATCCTTTGGCTCCGTTCTCTCCTTTGCTCCCTTGGTGTTTCCCACTCTTCTCCGGTTTGACTCTTTTGTACTAGTCAGGTTGCCCTCCACATTGCAGCCAATCCGATCTTTCATGAGAGGACCAAACACATTGAGATAGACTGCCATTATGTTCGTGATCTAGTGTCATCGCATGTCAATTCTACTCATCATATTTCCACTTCGGATCAGTCGGCGTACATTTTCACCAAGGCACTTGGACGGGCAGCTATCATCCATCTCAGTTCTAAGTTGGACATTCTCGATCTTCATGTTCGAACTTAAGGGGGAGTAATAGAGTTTTTGTTGCAACAGACTTTGTACTTCACTTAGTTAGTCTAGTCAACTTGCATATTTGAGTATAAATCCCTTTCATTGTGTGAATATCAAATCAGAAAACTCTTTTCTAAAATTTTTTTTTCAAGGATAATCATAAAAAATATGTATAGAGGACCGGATATAAAGAAACTTTCAAATTTCAAGCTACAACTCAAAAGCACGTACTTTATGGGGCGTTAATATTGTATTATATCTAACATTCCATGGCGCAAAACTTCCCAGCGTCACCCACCACCAGTTTCCCATAAATACACCCCTTAAGCCTTCTGTAAACTTTCCCCCTTCTTCCTATATTCTCTTTTCTACACACTATTTTGCGATATCCAGAACTCCAGCTATAATGGGTCTATGCGATTCCGGCATGGTGTTGGATAATCTCCTTCACTTTTATCTTTTTTTTTAGCATGTTAGTATTGCAACTAATAAAGAGTTCCTAGACCAAGTCTTTAGGAGGTAGTTTAGACGTGTGCATGAGAATAGGACTCACGTAGTGTACGTTGCATTGTTTCCAGCTTTGTAGCTTTCATTTTGCCTATTTATAGAATGAGAAGAGCACCAGAAGAAGAACTTTCTGGACCAAAATCTCAGTACTTAATTTCACAACAAACTACTTTCATTTATGCAGCTTCAGTTTTATCTTTCTTTTGCAATCAAGAGTCCGAAAACTCTCTGTTGTGACTACAAGTGGTATCAGAGAAAAATCCTGCAACTCATTCGGTGTTTGATCCTGTGGAGATTTGAGTTGGAAGAAAGGTGACAAGAAGAAAGGGGCGGCATCATCAGGGTCTACACCTCGGACAGAAAAACTGACCAGAGACGTACGAGGTGAAGGCAAAGAGCTGCGCTTTGTGGAACGAGTTAAACGAGAGAGTGACCGAGCGACGCACTATCCAACTCTTAGTCGAACCAACTATGCATATTGGGTGATCCTCATGAAGGTGCAGCTTTAAGCACATGGCTTGTGGGATGTGATCAAGGATGGTCCAAGTGATCCTCATGAAGGTGTAGCTTTAAGTACATGGCTTGTGGGATGTGATCAAGGATGGTCCAAGTGATCCATGTGATGATCGGCGGGCAATGTCGCACTGCTTCGAGCAGTCCCGCCGGAGTTGGTGCGTACCCTTGGAGTCAAGGAAACTACCAAGGAGTCCTGGGACACACTCAAAACCACACGAGTTGGGGTGAAGCGTGCTCGAGAGGCCAAAGCACAAATGCGTTAGACGGAGTTCAAGACGCTAGCCTTCAAGAACGGCGAAAGGGTTAAATCCTTTGGCATTCGACTCAGTGTCATCATGAACGATTTGGGAGCGCTTTCTTTGATGATGCATGATCCACCAAAGTTGGATGCAATTGCGATGGTTTTCCGAATACGTCATCTCCGAGTAAAAAAAATTTTTACGCCCCATTTAGAGGACACATTCAACGAATGCGTCCTCTGTAAAGCAAATTTTTTTGGAATCGTCTTTTAGAGGACGCATTCGCTGAATTTTTTTTTGGACCGCCTCTGTAAAACACTACTGCTTAATTTTTTTTACCCTTGTACAAGGCAGAATGTGTTAAAAAAAAATTTTCCGCTGCCGATGAGGATGCATTCTCTGAATGCGTCCTTCAATTTTATGAAATATTTTTACCTGCATTTTATTAAAAATGCGTCCTCAATATAAAAAATATTTTTTTAATCGAGCATTCTCTGAATGTGTACTCAATTTAAAATAAAGTTTTTAATCAGTCTTCTATTTGATTTTTCAATTATTATTTTTTATATTTTTGTTTAGGGTGAAAATATCGCATCAGTAGACATGTGATTGTTTTATATTTTAAAAAAAATTTGGTAATGATAAATGCATTGGAAGAATTTGGAAATAAAACATGAACATCCCACTTACATGATTGAAGTTAATGAAAAAAATTTGATTGTGGGTATTGCAATTTTTAAAATAGTCTTGAATATAGAGTAGGATTGAATTATTTAAAAATTCTGAAGTTACCACATTATTTGAATCGTATTTTGGAAAATTCTTTTTTTGTTCGAATTTCACACTTTTTCCACTGTTAACCAATATAAATAAACAAAAATGTACAATATTCGAATAACATGTGTCAAACAGATAGGTACAAATGTAATGAAATGAATGCTCAATGACATTTATTGTACTAATGATGGTCTCTGCAAAGCTTTCTACCTGTTCCACATGGGGGAACACATATGGTGTGGTATGTGCGCCATGGAACAGTCATCTGAGTAAAAATATGTATGTCGTCATGCGGAGCTCCCTCTGTAAAATCCTCCACCATATCGTCTCTTGCATCCAGATTCAAATCATACTGGACATGTGGAACACTACCTGTATTTAATGGAGCAGTAGGCGACATGTACGCATGACTAGCAATGTGAGTAAGATATGCAGTGAAATCAGTTGTAGTACTATCATAGTGTGAGGGTCCACCGTGTGATGGTCCAGCGTCCGTTGGACTTGCATGTGAGGGTCCGACTTCAAATGAACCAATGTAGTCTGCAGGGCCCCGAGCACACGGTCGCCGACCGCCCTGTCGACCAGGTGGAGCTGGACGGTGGCTTCTAATGTCATTATATCTCACACCAGGGGAAGGTTCCTCACAGTGCACGTATGGCAGATAAAACTGTGGTCTGGAGGGCTCATGGGCATAATGTAGAGTACGTATGGCAACGCCATGTACCCCCTGATAAAGTTTGCAAACGTACGGGACATTTATTCAAATTAATATCTGACATAAGGCGCATCTCGGACATTGCCTGCAACTACATAAATTAGATAAATATGTTTGTTATTAAAAATTGAGGGAATCTAAAGTATTATTTGGTAATACTTTTAGAAATTTAGGAAATACCATATACTCCATCGTAGCCCCGTCTCCATAAAAATCTTCGTAATTGTTTGGGGCTATCCTGGCTGATTAATTAGGGTCACTATCCAGCAAAAATACCACTCTATGTATTCTCGACTGGGTGTGTATGGATCCGCTGACCCCAAGTGCATTAACTTGTTGCTCTGCTCAATGTTCCCAAGCATCGAGATATCTTCTCAGCTCAACACGCCAATCTATGCTTGACCTCTCTTGACGGTCTCTAGTATGAAGCAGTTTGTGTTCATCCCTAGGGACCAACAGTGTGGGTATTAGCTGGATAAGGCCAAACTGCCCAAGAACACGATGAACATGATGGTACTCCACGACGTGCCAGGAAAGGAGGTCAACACACAGTAGCCATTTGTTGCTACCAGTAGCACAGTACTGTTGGGAGTTGTTGCATGACATCCTCAGTGTAAGGCTTCAAAATTAACTGACATAACAAACAAGTGTTGTGGTTAGGAGAGAAACACCATTTTATCCATTAGTTCAAAGTAAGGAAATCCGAATTACAAGATACATGACTGTCATGGAGAGATGTCAGCTGATTGCGGTACACTTTGAGTACATGCATGGGTGACTGTGATAAATCGTACCGGGCTCTTCACCTGTGAGGAACAGAACAAATAATATTAGCTATTCCTAGTAATTTCAAAGGTTTAAAATTTGTGTCCTTTCTAATTGAATACGAAACTGGACCCAAGAGCACTCATCGTGACGGTCACCGGAAGTCGTCCGACAGGATACATGGTTGGTATTTGCTCCCATGCCCACAACTGATAATAAATAAATAAAAATATAATATAATATAAGAGGTCATTATGGACAGTATATACAATTAACAAGTATAACCAATAATGTTACCTGTAGTAAGACCAGTGGCCCAGATATGGATATGGCTTGTGGGATTGCAACGTCACATAAGCACCTGTACAAGTGTGCCAAAATGGCACTCCCCTAACTATACTGATGTGGTGCATCTAAGTCCATCAGTATCGACAAATAGAGCAGATGGATCAGGTGCCCAGACGTGTCTGACATGAGCATTCCACCGACCAGTAGTAGAATGAAAACCCTAGCCCGTTGTTGACAATCTACCTCAGTAGCAAAACAACAACGAACTGCGCAACAAGTTTCTTAACCAACTGGCCATTATTCAACCTCTCTAATAGCACTTGTGTTCTGGTGTAGCCCCCAGGTAGTTAGTGCACAATCTCTACCAGTCATCTGTGCGCCTGCTAGTGTCTACACCAGTGATTGGCATGCCATTGATTGGTAGACCCTATGTGATGCCCATATTATGCAAAGTGACTTGAGCCTCCCCCATCGGCAGGTGAAATGTGTTCGTTTCTCATCTCCAATGCTCGACCAAGGCAGTGATGAGGGAATGGTCGATGTGAATTGGTGTGGAATCTAATAGTCCCTAGAATCTAGCTTCACGCACATAGCGAATCACTCGATCAGGAATCCCACCAATCCAACAAGTCTCATTGTACCGCCTCACCTACAATGCCCCATCCTCCAAATTACTGTTGTACAAAGCATGTACACAATGCTCCCGGTGAAGGTAAAGAAAATCCCCCATCAATGGGTCCTGGATGATACATAGCGTATCCTTGGTGACAATTAAAATCACATGGCGAAATGAATTAGTCCATATTTCCACAAGAAAAGAATACTATTACGTATGATAAATATTCAAAAAAATAACTTCAATTTAAAAAAATACACATTTACAAATCCACACAATGAATTACATTTCAAAACCAACAAGAATTAATATGATGTTCTACAAATTACTCTTACTCAAGAAATCCATATTACAAACAAGACCCTAAGCACGCTCTCGCCTACGGACGCCTCTACATTCACCCAACACTCTCTCATTCATTTGATTCCTTATCCCTCTCTCCGCAAACTGACCACGCTTCCTATTACAAAACTTTTCAATATCGGGAATCAACCTCCAACTGGCATGTTTCCATAGTGATGGATCTCGTATAGGCACAAAACCCTCACTATATTGTTGCACATCAGTAGTCGTGTGATATACCCTATCACATAGATTAGATGGATCGTCACACCTATACCTACAAACAGCCAATGCATGGGAACAAGGGAAATGGAAAATTTGCCATTCGCGACAACTACACTCCTTCCTCCGGTGTTTCATAGGGTACTAGATCTCACCAATGATGCCATCAATGGTCCTTATCACAACCTTATAAGTCTGCAATGCCTGGCCATACACAGTGACAATATGTCCTTGTCCCCAAGTGTCCTGCTTCCGATACTTTTTCCATATCCTGCTAGGGAACTTGGACCTACACAATTCTACATCAATTTAGAATACATAAATCCACAAACACATAATGAACTGTAATGAATCATGAAAGTACCTCTAATGTGTGGCGTCCATTAGCCTTCGTGCAAACATTTCAGTTGTTCGTTCAAAAGTGGCTTTGACACAAGCTGTTATTGGGAGATGTCGTGAGTACCTTAAACAGTTGTTGTAACTCTCAGAAAAATTAGTTGTAAGAATTCCCCAATGGCGATCACCCTCATCAAAGGAAAGACACCACTTACTACTATCATGTTGTCTCAACCAATCCCAAGCAGATGGTTTGATGCTCTCCAACTCCTCCTTGTGCTCCCTCCACTTACTCTCTTGCCTGTTATGACCAAGCTGCCAAACCAGAGTCTTCAGATGCGCATTCTTGAACTTCCCACACTCAACACTAAGGAAGTTGGACTACAAATGCCTCAAGCAAAATTGGTGGTATCCTGTTGGCTCCATCCATTCATCCATATGTCTCATTGCATTCAAAATCCCATCATGACGATCAGATATAATACATATTGGACTACTATTAACATCTACCACGTGGAGTCTCAGTTTTTGTATGAACCAGTTCTAACTCTCATTAGTCTCAGCATGAACTGTTGCATAAGCAATGGGGATTATGTAATCATTCACGTCATGTGTCACTGCAACTAGCACTGTGGCCTTGTATGCGCATCTCAAATGAGTCCCATCAACACTAATCACCGGCATCCAATGGAGAAATGCATCGATAGCCTGATCAAATGCCAAGAAAATGAACATAAATTTCCTATACCTACGATTGTGGTATCTATCAAGTACGTCTGCACAATCAACAACGGTGCTCAGATTGGCCCTAATTAGCTCATCCATATATGTTGGCAACATTTCAAAGGATTCCTCCCAAGTTCTGAATACCAAATCTATAGTCTTCTGGTAAGCATACCACGCCTTCTTGTAGGAAAGGGCCACATTTAACTCCATCTTCACATGCGCTTGGACATCCTTCACTGTGTAAGAAGGGTTCGCGTCAATCTGGTGGCAAATGGAATGGACAATTATCAATGATGTCAGGTTTGTGTTACCACTCGATCGACCAACACCGACACAACCATGACTACTTGCCCATTTGGTGATCTCTCACATCCCATGGGAAGCCTTTTTGATTGCTCTAACAATCAAATGACAACTACCACTTCCTTAAAAAATGTCCTTACATTTTGCATACCATGTACGTGACCTACTCTCCATGACCCGGTGTTCCCTGTTCATCATGGAACTCCACCTGGAAATAGCTTCTACCAATTCTAGCTTACTCTAGAATCGCATACCCAATACAACTTCACTAGTCGCTTGAACATAACTAGGAAGTCCTTCATCATAATTAATTAGGTTATAGCCATCCTCATCAGGGCCTCCATAATCCCTAAAGTAGGCCTCCGTATTAGGATTTTCCATAGGATTAAAATTTTGTGGCTACATTGCTCGTGTACAGCACTTGTTCATCATCGTCTCCTGGATTCGAATTAGTTGATAAGGAATGATCATCTTCACTTTCTTCTTCAAGTTCCCTTTGCTCACCTTCATCATCGCTACTAACATGTTCACCATGACTAGCAACATGGTTGCCAATTTCGCCCACATAATCATCATCGAATAAATTCAGCTTCTCATGATGCACACCGTGTATACCAGCACTTGTGAACGGCTTAGAGCAATCGAGGTGAACATACGGACTAGGTTGTCTCAACTCACCAATGACAAAACCTTGGCAATGAATAAGGGGTGGTAAGGTTGGCAAAGGTGTATAGTTCTGAATATTGCTCAACAATGACATGAACGTGCCCGAACTAACATCACCTACACGGTCAATGGTGTTTGACATCTTCTCGATAATAATGTACAGATCAGTTGAGGACAAGGACATTCGATCAACAATGTTGAAAAAGGTCGCGGTAGACTCATCATCTTCCACATTATAGCATCGATAGTATACAGACAAACCAATCAACTCAGGATAATAATAATATATTTTCAACAGCAACCCCTCGCTTGCAAGGCCAAGCCTTCTGAAAATTAAATCAACTAACTCGTAGTTGCTTAACTTCCGTTCGAGAGTCACATTTTTCTTGGGTATGGGAGGATCATAATACACACCCATAGTCAAATAAAATTTAACCTAATCCCCTTTGTACATGTACACCGTCAAAAACATTGTTCAACTGCATTATACAAATATAGTCAATATAATTCATTATTTAGAAATACGATATAATTCAGCAACTCATATTCAACTCCTTAAACCCTAAACCATACATTGTTCGATTATCATTGGGCAACCAAATCATACACCATTATCGATTTTCTAACTATTACACTATTATAAAATGTGTGCTCACTTACGCCTCACAAATTAAATCATTACTACAACTTCAATACAAAAATTTGTTTATGAATCACACATAATCAATTCACACATAATCAACACTTTCATATAATCAACACTTTCATAGAATCAAATCAAACCAAACATAATCATTCAAACCACACACAATCATTCAACACATTTATATCAACAAGATTTTTTCAAGTACCATAAAAACTAAACTATTACTACAAATTCAATTGAAAATATTAGTGAACAAATCACACATAATCATTTAACACATTCGTGTAATAAATAATTTTTTAGGTACCTCTCGGAGACTCAAATTTTCCAGCGACGCATGACTGTAACTCACAGACGTACTGGTGGTGCGTGAGCTCCATGAGTGGTTATCCCGGCAGAGTGTATGGCACATATAGAGTTCAGGCGGGTGCAGGAGAGTCAGCAATAGCCAGCCGGAGGTTTAAACTACAAATTCGACTACAATTAACAACAAAACACAGATAAATGGAGCAGATCTGAACAAAATGGGAAAAAACCAACTACATCTCGCAGAGGTACCAACCGAGGGATGAAGAAGGGTAAGAACGAAACCTTGGTACTGGAGATGGAGACGGCGGTGGCCTGAGCAAGCGTGGGAGTGAAGATTCCAGTGGCAGAAGAAACATCGTGCATGTGTATATTGTTTTAATGGAGAAACCGGAGGGGAAACTAAGGTTGCTCACGGGAGCTGGGTTTTAATGATGAAGTTGGTGAGGACGCATTTGGTGAATGCGTTCTCTACATAACTGATATAAAAAAACTGAAATTTTAGAGGGCGCATTTTCCAAATGCGTTCTCAAAAATTGTGTAAAAAATGTGAAAATTCATGAGGACGCATTTACCTAATGCGTCCTCAATAATTCTTCAAAAAAAGAAAACTCATGAGGACGCATTTACCAAATGCGTCCTCGTATATTCATGCAATAAAAAAAGGAAAATTGGTGAGAACGCATTTGCAAATGCATTCTCCACCCTTGCATCCAACATAATCTACTATAGCCACAATAGTAGAATTTTCTCACGATCTGGGGTTATTGAAGTTCCTGCGCAATGTGCCAAGAAAGTATAAGCAAATTAAGGGCAATGGGGATAGAGTCACTGGTGGACTTGAAGACTTTGTTGATTCAGAAAATAACTTGTCGGCTACTGTTGGTGGAAGAACGCAGCGAACTCGAGGACTCCACACCTACAAGAGGACGTTTACTTCTCACAGAGAAAGAGTGGAAGTCTCTGCATCATCTTCCTAATCAAGGACAAGGATCGTCCGGCGGGGGTGACAAGAAGAATAAGGCTGGGAAAAAGCCAAAGTCACCAGTGGGGCATAAAGGAAAGTCGTCATCCATCAGTGGTGGCAACGACAAAAAAAAGAAGGGAAATTATCGCTACTGTGGAATTCCATGGCATTGGGCAAATGAGTGTCGCAAAGAAAATTGTGATTGAGAATAGCAAGAACAGGCAAATCTTACTCGCTCTGAGGCGAGGGTAGATGATGAACCATCGTTACTTATGCAAGTTAGGATGTTGGGACAAGGTGTCAACGACACACCTCTGGTGGTTTACGTAAACGAGGAGAAGATGGTACCCGTGGCTACAACTGAAGGCATATGGTATCTCAATAACGATGCTAGTAGTCACATAACTGACAACAAGAAAAAATTCAGGATCCTTGATGAAAACGTGCATGGAAAAGTGCAATTTGGTGACCGTTCGGTGGTAAACATTTGCGGTAGGGGCTCGGGTCGGTGTCAATCATCGCATTCTTTCAGATGTATACTACATTCCAAGTATGCGAAGAAACATCATCTCGAAGGTGGAAATTTTTTTGGAGCTGTGGCTACAGTAGCCCACAATAGATGCAAATATGGAGAACACATTTTCTAAATGCGTTCTCCAAGCTTTTCATTTTTTTAATCTCCGAAAATATGAGGATGCATTTGGAAAATATGGGAAAATGTGTCCTCTCTATTTTCCCATATTTTTTAATTTTCGAACGGAGGAGGATGCATTTTGTAAATACGTCCTTGAATTTCCTATTTTTTTGACACTGAACCCCAGGAGGACGCATTCCCTGAATGCGTCCTCAAATTGCTTTTTTTTAAATGCCATGAAGACACAGATGCATTCAATGAATGCGTCCTCCAACTCTTCTTTTTAAAATTGCCAAAATCCCAGAACTGGACACACATTGTTTTCTTCGTCGCCAGATTCCTTCATCGTCGCCTCTACTGGATCCCTCTATCGTCACCACCGTCAAATTCCTCTATCGTCTCCCTCCCAGCTCTCATTTTTCTTGATTCTCGTCGTCGAGAGCATCTTCTTCCAAATAGTTTTTGGTATTTTTTTGCTCTTTCGTTAGATCCGGTCGTCTTCTTCACTTTTTTTTGTTCAAGTTGTTGCTTCTTTTGCAGCTGAAGACAGCTGCCGGTCGGGGACAGAAGATTTTCTGCTGCTGCCGGAGTGCGACACACGCACTGCCAGCAGCTCCGCGTGTGGACTCACGTGCCGCCACCCTTCCAGTGCGTCGGAGTCACGCAAAGCCACTATCTCCGGGAAAAGCTCCATTGCAAGCTCCACTATATTTGCAAGAGGTATCTGAAAAAATCTTGGACATATGAATGTGTTGAATAGTTATGTTTGTTTTGAATGAATATGTGTGGTTGTCCAATTTTTTTAATATTTTCGTTGAATAATTAAATCGAAATGTTGTATGTCAATTACTTAGAAAATTGATAATAGTGTATGATTTGGTTGCCCGATGATAATGGAACAATGTATGGTTTAGGGTTTGAGTAGTTGAATATGAGTTGCTGAATAATGCCATCTTTTCGAATATCAAATTATATTGTCTATATTTTTATAATGCAGTTGTATAATGTTTTTGATGGTGTACTTGTATAAAGGGGGCCAGATTAAGTTTGATTTGACTATGGGGTGTGGGTGTGTATTATGATCCTCCTATACTTGAGAAGAACGTGACTCTCGAACGGAGGTTAAGCCACTCTGAGTTAGTTGATCTAATTTTTAGAAGGCTTGGCATTGCAAGGATGTGTTTCTGTTGAAAATATATTATCGGTGTCCTAAGCTGATTGGTTCTTCTGTATACTATCTGTGTTATAACGTGGAAGATGACGAGTCCGCTGCGACCTTCTTCAACATTGTTGATTGAATTTCCTTGACCTCAGCTGATCTGTACATTATTATCAAGAAGATGTTAAGCACCATTAACCGTGCACCATTAACCATGTGAGTGATGTTAGTTTGGGCACATTTATGTCATTGTTGAGCAGTATTCAGAACTATACACCTTTGCTAACATTCCCAACCCTTGCACACAGCCAAAGTTTCAGAGAACCTTTTGGCTTTGGTGAGTCCAGCCAACCCAGTGTGTATGTTCACATCGATTATGCTCAGCCGTCCACAAGTGCTGGTATATTCGGTGTGCATCATAAGGAGCTAAATGTCTTTGACGATGATTATGTGGGTGAAATTGGCGAGCATGTTGTTGGTTATGGTGAACATGTTTTTAGCGATGATGAAGGTGAGCAAAGGGAACTTGAATAAGAAAGTGAAGATGATCATTCCTTATCAATTTATTTGAATCCAGGGGACGCTGTTGAACAATGGTGTGCACGAACGATGTAGCCATGACGTTCCATCTTATGGAGAATCCTAATATGGAGTCCTACTTTAGAGATTATGAGGGCCCTAATGAGGATGGCTATGACCCAACTAATTGTGGTGAAGGACTTCCTAGTTATGTTCAAGCGATTGGTGAGGTTGCATTGGGTATGCAATTCCGAAGTAAGCCAGAATTGGTATAAGCTATTTCTAGGATGAGTTCTATGATGAACAGGGAACACCGAGTCATGGAGAGTAGGTCATGTACATGGTATGTGAAATGTAAATACATTGTTGAAGGAAGTGGTAATTGTCATTGGATTGTTAGGCCAGCAAAAAGGCATCCCATGGGATGTGGGAGATCACCAAATGGGCAAGTAGTCATGGTTGTGCTGGTGCTGGTCGATCAAGTGGTAACACTAACCTGACATCATTGTGTGGATTTGTATTATGTGTAATTGTTTAAACTGAAGCTAATGCATGATTTGGTTTTAATTTTTATCACATGTAATGGTATTCTTTTTTGTGGAAATATGGACTGGTTCGTTTTGCCATGTGATTCTAATTATCACCAGGGATATGCTATGCATCATCCAGGACCCATTGATGGGGATTTGCTTTACCTTCACTCAGAGCATCATGCACGTGCTCTGCACAATGGTAATTTTGAGGATGAGGCACTGTAGGTTAGGCTTTGCGATGAGGCTTGTTGGATTGGTGGGATCCCTGATCGAGTAATGCCTTATGTGTGTGAAGCTAGATTACAGGGACTGTTGGATTCCGCAGCAATTCACATAGAACATTCTCTCATCACTGCTTTGGTCGAGCGTTAGAGACCAGAGATGCACACATTTCACCTGCCGATGGGGAGACTCCTGTCACTTTGCAGAATATGGGCAGCCTATGGGGTCTACCAATCAATAGCGTGCCAATCACTGGTGTAGACACTAGCAAGCGCACAAATGAATGGCGGAGATTGTGCACTGACTACGTGGAGGCTACACCAGACACAAGCACTATTAGATCGGGTTGCATAAGGGCTAGCTAGTTGGGAAACTTGTTGCGCAGTTCGTTGTTGTTGTTGCTACTGAGGTGGATTGTCAACAGTGGGCTAGGATTTTCATTTTACTACTGGTCGGTGGAATTATCATGTCAGACACGTCCGGGTACCTGATCCCTCTGCTCTATTTGTCGGAACTGATGGACTTAGATGTAGCACATCAGTACAGTTAGGGGAGTGCTATTTTGGCACACTTGTACATGTGCTTATGTGACGCTACAATCCCAAAAGTCAATCCATATATGGGTCACTGGTCTTACTACAGGTAAAATTGTTGGTTAAACTTGTTAGTTGTACATAATGTCCATAGTAACCTCTTATATTATATTATAATTTATTTATTATCAGTTGTGGGCATGGGAGAGAATACCAACCATATGTCATGCCGGACGACTTCTAGTGATCGTAACGATGAGTGCTCTTGGGTCCAGGTTTGTATTCAATTAGTAAGGACACAAACTTTAAACCTTTGAAATTACTAGGAATAGTTAATATTATTCGTTATGTTCCTCATAGGTGGAGAGCCCGATACGATTTATCACAATCACCCATGCATGTACTGAAAGTATACCACGATCAGCTGACATCTCTCAATGATAGTCAGGTATCTTGTAATTCGGATTTCCTTTTTTTTAACTAATGGAAAAAAGGTTTTTCTCTCCTAACCACAACACTTGTCTGTTATGTTAGTTTATTTGGAATCCATACACTGAGGATGTCATGCAACAACTCCCACAATACTGTACAACTAGTAGCAAAAACTGGTTACTGTGTGTTGACCACATTTGCTAGTACGTTGTGGAGTAATATCATGTTCATCGTGTTCTCAGGCAGTTTGGCCTTATCTAGCCAATACCCACATAGTTGGTCTCTAGGGATGAACATAAATTGCTTCATACTAGAGACCGTCGAGAGAGGTCAGACATGGATTTGCATGTTGAGCTGAGAAGATATCTCGATGCTTGGGAACTTCGAGCAGAGCAATAAGTTAATGCCCTTGGATCAGCGGATCCATACACACCTGGTCTAGAATACACGGAGTGGTATTTTTGAATGACAGTGACCCTAATTGATCAACAAGGACAGCCCCAAACAGTTACGGAGGGTTTTCATGGAGATGGGGATACTATGGAGTGTATGGCATTTCCTAATTTTTTAATAGTATTAACAAATAATACTTTAGATTCCCTCAATTTTTAATGTCTAACATATTTATCTCATTTATATAGTTTCAGGCAATGTCCGAGATGCGCCTTATGTCAGATATTAATTTGGATGAATGTCCCCACGTTTTGCGGACGTTATCAGGGGGGTACATGGTGTTGCCACATGTACTCTACAATATGCCCATGAGCCCTTCAGACTGCAGTTTTATCAGCCATATGTGCACTGTGAGGAACCTCCCCATGGTGTGAGATATAATGACATCGAAATCCACTGTCCAACTCCACCTGGTTGATAGAGTGGTCGACGACCACGTGTTCGGGGCCTTACAGACCACATTGGTTCATCTGAAGCCGAACCCTCACATGCTAGTCCTACGAACGCCGAACCATCACATGGTGAACCCTCACACTATGACACTACTACAGCTGATTTCACTGCATAACTTACTCCCACTACCAGTCATGCGTACATATCGCCTACTGCTCCATTAGATACAGGTAGTGTTCCCCATGTCCAGTATGATTTGAATGAGGACCCAGGAGATGATATGGAGGAGGATTTTACAGAGGGAGTTCCGCATGACGACGTACATGTTTCTAATCAGATGGCAATTCCACGGGACACATCCTGCACCATATGTCCTCCCCCATGTAGAATGGATAGAAAGCTTTGGAGAGGGCGTCATTAGTACATTACATGCCGTTGAATATTCATTTCACTACGTTTGTACTTATCTGTTTGACACATATTCTTCAATATTGTACATTTTTGTTTATTTATATTAGTTAATAATGGAAAAAGTGTAAAATTTGAAAAAAAATAAGAATTTTCCAAATTACGATTCAAATAACGTGGTAACTTCATAATTTCAAAGCGGACTTCAAAATTCTTCTGATACATTTATCATCACCAAAAGTTTTAAAAATAAAACAATCACATGTTTACTGATGCGCTATTTTCACCCTAAATGAAAATTTAAAAAAATATATATTTGGAAAATCAAATAGAAGACTGATTAAAAAATTCATTTTAAATCGTGGATACATTCAGAGAATGCTAGATTTAAAAAATTTATTTGTTATATTGAGGACACATTCGTGAATGCGTCCTCTCTAAATGCAGGTAAAATGTTTTTTAATAGACTCATCACTTGCGGGGAAAAATTTTAAGTTATATTGAGGACGCATTCAGAGAATGCATCCTCTAAAAGGCAGTAAAAAAGAATTTAGATATATTGATGATGCATTCAATGAATGCGTCTTCTAAAAGGCGGTAAAAAAGTTCATACACTAAGGATGCATTCGCTGAATTCGTCCTCTAAATGGGTGGTGAAAAAAATTATAATGAAGAGGTCGCATTCGGAGAATGCATCCTCCGTAAAGACGACTATTTTTTAGAACCACCGCAGTTGTATCAAACTTTTGTGAATCATGCACCATCAACGAATGCACTCCTCGAATGTAGAGTTCTTTGCATTCAGGATTGACCTCTCAAGGTTTTGGCTCGAGTCACTCAAGCACGTAATCAGTTGTACACACTGCAACTAAACCTAGCTACTTGAGTGATCATGTTGTTGAAGAAGGATGATGAAGCCTGGTTATGGCACGCCCACTTTGGCCATCTTCATTTCTGTGTATCCACAGCCTATCAAAGAACTAGATGGTCAAAGGACTTCCATTGAGTTGAGCATGTAGAAGAGTTGTGTGATGGATGCACCACCGAGAAGAAACATAGAACCCCATTTCCTCGAGCCTCGAACTACCGTGCGAAGAACACTTTGAAACTGGTGCACAGTGACCTTTATGAGCCGATCACACCCTCGACCGAGGAGGAAAGAGGTAATTCCTTCTCATAGTTGATGATTTTAGTTTTTTTACGTGGATTGAATTTTTTACAACGAAGGATGGTTAAGTACCGCAGGCAAAATTATATTGATTAACCATAGTTTTCTTTCAATTCCCACACATACGTTTGCTGTTTTAATTCCTCCGAAGATAGTTTTAAAAAAAATGGAAAAACTAGCTTCAGGTTTTTTCTGGGGAAACTGTGATAACATAGATAGAAAAAAGTGGAGATCCTGGAAAAAAATGAGCCTCCCTGTAGTTGAAAATGGAATTGGCTTCAGAGATCTAAATGCTATAGTTAATGCCTTTTCCTGCAAATTATGGTGGAAACTACAAATAAGTAACACTCAATGGTCTGCTCACTTGTGGTCTCTCCCAGCTTCTTACAAAAACTCCCACACCTGGAATTGAATCTGTAAGGTTACAGCTAAGGCCAATACCCTTTCTAGAGTCATTTTTGGTATTGGAGGATGCTCCTTTTGGAATGCTAATTGGAAAGGGGATGGAGCATTGTGTTATGAATGGCCCTAGGACCTGGATATGCCTAAGGTCATTTATAACTAACAAAGCTTCATTCATTCCAAACCTGGAGCCTCATCTGGCTACCAATACTCTTAATATATTGCAGGATGTTCAACAAGTCAATTCTCATGCAGACAGGCTAGTTTGGACTCCATCACCTGATGGGAACTTCTCGATCAACTCTGCATACCAGATTTTTAGACAAAAAAAAGCAACTATCAGACACATAGAAAAGGTATGGTCCACTTTTATCCCTAAAAAGATGTCAGTCCTAATGTGGAGAGCTTTAAATGGTATCCTTTCTTTTGATAATGTTTTGTGTAGGTCTGGTTTTTCTATAGCATCCAAATGCCTCCTTTGCAAAAATCATTTCGATTCTCTGGATCACTACTTTAACTCCTGTCCGTCCTCAGTTGCAATATGGCATAGAGTTAATGATCACATACACTTTCCACATAAAGTTTTTGTTAATCTCAAGAGTAGAGTTGAATTTTATCTTTCTTTTAAGTCGGATTCTAAGATCCAGTCTAACCTGATTACTGCTGCTCGGTTAGTCACAACATGGTCTCTTTGGACAATCAGAAACAAAATCTTTTTTGAAAATGAAACCTTCTCAGAGGATGCATGTTTCCAGAATGTTAAACAATTGATTTACCTAATTTTTTCAGCTCACAATTTGAAAGGTAACATAGATAAACATAAGCAGCTGATCCAACAAAGAATCATCCCCAAAATCATTCCAAAAAAGAAAAAACTGATTACTGTGGTAAACTGGAGTAAGCCACTAAAAGGTTATAAGATTAACACAGATGCTACATGGAAACCTGGTGGTCTATCTTCATCTGCAGTTATAGTTAGGGATTGGAATGGGGCAGTGATTAAAATGAGAGTTAACATCTTCCATTCCCCCTCCTCATTACATGCTGAACTTTTTTCTATCCAATGTGGATATGATTTGTGCACAAAATTGAACCTAAGCTGTTGTATCATTGAGTCTGACTGTTTACTGGCTGTAAAAGGAATTCAGAATCCTATGACATGTCTGTGGAGAGTGTTCTCTATTTGCTACAATCTAAATTCAAAAAATTTAGTTTTCCCTATCCAACACACTCCCAGGGAAGCTAACACTGCTGCAGATTTTTTGGCCAAATATGCTTTGGATCATAACATTCAGGGAGATCTCCATTTAGATAATGTTCCTCTTTTCCTTAAGGGTCTTTTACTCCTGGATATCACACATTTCCCTGGGGTAAGAATTGCTTCTCAATCTAGGCAGTAATAGGTCTGAGATACTGCGTTGGTGCCCTCCTTCCCATGAGGACTTCCTTCTAATTCATATAATCATTGTTCATTTCATCTCGAAAAGATACTGCTGTTTTTTTATCTATTCCAATTGCAGGTTTGAAGATGAGACATTGCTGCCTCTGTTTTTGCTTCGGGACGTCATTTGGACTTCATGATGGATTTCATGATGGATGCCTGCTCTACACTCCTCACCCTAACCCTCCTTTTCACTCATTGAAGGTCTAACATCTTTTATTCCTCTCGACGGCTTATCATTGACAAACAGGGGTTTCAAATTCTCGACTCCCCGAACTGTTCGTGATTTTCAGTCAATGGGAATAATGAAAGTCACTATCAGGGCTCTGATGCATTAATGTTTTTACTATTAGCTTAGAATAGGAGTATATACCTTTTTGTTATGTACAAACTCATGTTGCGCCTTTTGGCCAAATCAAGGCAGGTTTGGGGAGCCTAAAAAAAGAAGGCAATTCTGAGAAAAAACAGAGGTGCCGCCATCCTGAAGCATTTTCAAACAAAGAACTAATTTTGAGAGCCGTGCAAATCAATTTAAATGCAGTTTAACCGCCAACTAAGGCAGTTATTAAATAGCCTCCTTTAATCGATCCAATTAAAGCCACTTATTTTCATAACCGCTTTTACTTGAGCCATTTCAAAGGCGGTTATGCCAAACTGCCTTTGATTGAAGAAACTTTCAAACTCGGAAGCCACTCCCAGGCATATTTTGAGTTTTTAAGACGCACATTGGATCGTTTATGTATGAAAGATACTATTATGAGTTCGTAAGTAATGTCAGACCTATTTTTCGAGCTTGGAACTGATTTTTTAGGTTGAGAGAATATTTGAAAAATAGGTTCCAAACTTGGAACCTGCTATATTTTTAACCATAAATTCGACCTTGATTCTATTTCCCATCAAATATTAAAATCTTGGGTTGTATTCTTCCATTTGTTTTCTGTTAATAAAGAAGTGAATTACAATATTGGAGAACACTGTTTCTCATTGGTGTAGGTATGCTTTTCGAATTCTATTACTTGAAAAGAAGAAATGAAGATTTAATTTCTTTAAACTACAAAAGTTGAGTTAGGTTTTCCTTTTATGTAAGGGTAGTGTTGTGATGATTGTGCATTGCTTTCTCATGAGTTGAATTATATTTGACTTGTAAGAAAATGGATTGAACTGAACTTAGAAACTGAACATATAATGGTTCAAACACTCGGTTTTGAGTGCCACTTTGCGAATAATGAATCTGAAGGCCAAATTTGGATGGACTGACAAGTCGATGACTAAAACTCTTGAATTGATAAGGGAATTTCTTCCCGAAGGTAATCTTAGTCCTAACGGGTTGTATGCCTCAAAAAGAATTCTATTCCCGATGGGATTGGAATTACAAAAAATACATGTTTGACTTAATGATTGTATGTTGTACAAGGGGAGGTTGATAAAGATCGAGATACGTGTCGAGTATATGGTGAGTCTAGGTACAAGTTGAAGGGATGAGATTGTGGTGGGTGTGGAAATGGTGTTAGAACCGAAGAAAAAGACACCGACTAAAGTGATGTGATATCTCCATATTATTCCCCGGTTGAAAAAGTCATTTGCATGTAAAGAAGATGAAAAGTTTTTGCATTAGCTTACCGAGAGGGATCAAACGGTCGGTGACATTATAAGACTATATCGGATGGTGAGCAATGGAGCACTTTACCCTGAGTTTGCATATGAAACCCAACATTTGAGGTTAGGATTTCCGACTGACGAAATGAATCCATTTGTTAATATGAGTAGCACACATAGTTCATGGCATGTTATATTGGTGATATTCAATCTCCCGTAGTGGTTGATAATGAACGTAGGTATGTGTTATTAACTACAATGATTTCAGGGCCACAACAACCAGGTAATGATATAGTTGTGTACCTTTCTCCCCTTATGGATGATTTGTTAACTTTATTTATTGTTGGTTCTTGAATGTATGATGGAAGTGTGGAAGATTTTTTCACATTAAAAGTTTTGTTGTTCTGCATCATCAATGATTTTCCTGCTTACGAGAATTAGTCAAGGTACTCGGCGAAAGGACACTTTTCTTATTTTGTGTGTGAGAATGATACTTCTTTTTGTCAATTGAAGCATGAATGTAAGACCGCTTATCGGGGTCATAGGAGGTTTCTCCCTGAGGGGCACCCATGACGATTGACAAAGAAATGGTACAATAGGGAAGTAGAGGCCAGGCAACCACCCGTATCATTAACGGGTGTTCAGGTTTTTGAAAAATTTAATTTTTGTTCCAAATAACTTAGGGAAAAGGAAGTGAAAAGCTTCTGTTGAATGTAGTTGGAAGAAATGCTCTATGTTTTTCAGACTACTATATTAGGAGCATTTAGACGTTAGACATTGTTTTGACGTGGTGCATATTAAGGAGAACGTGTATGATTCTTTGGTTGGCACGTTGATGAATACCTCTGGGAAAACAAAGGACAAGATGAAGGCTCGAATATACTTGGTTAAGATAGGAATGAAGAAGAACTTAGTGCATGTGCATAATAGTGAATATGGTTACTTTCCCCCTGCTTGCTATTCTGCCAGTCAGAGAAAAAGAATTGTAAGACCCTTAGTAGTGTGATGGTCCCTGTGGCTTATTCATCGACCATTAGTATATGTGTGTCTAATTTGGATCTCAAGTTAGTTAGGTTGAAGTCACATGATCACCACAACCTAATGTAGGAATTGAATATGATTGCCATTCAGTGTCATTGCCTTCCCATCTTCTAGCTAAGCTCGGATGAACCTCCTTTGTTGCTGATGGTTTTCTGATTTAATCCCTACCAAATGATTAATGTGCCCTTGAATGTGTAACATGTTTTTAATTTTAAAAGAAAATCAATTTTCTTTTCATTTATTTTTTCACGCAATAAATTATTCTTGAGTTAAGTGCATATATAACCCTATGTTTTGATCGAAAGTACCAATTTAACCTTGAAAAATCTCACAGTGCAAATCGAACCCTATATTTTGGATGAAAGTACCAATCTGACCTTGACAACTTGAATATAGCTAGAATTCGGTAAATTGACCATTATACTCCTATTTTTTCTAAAACAATTAAAATTTCAGAAAACATGAAAGGAAGGTTATACCCTCAGTATATATTAACCAAAAAAAGTTCTTTTTTCTTCTTCTCAAATCTTCCTTCCGCCACCAGTTGATGCTCGAGCTTTTCCGTTCACACCTTCAAGGAGGAGCTTGAGCCTGCTCTGAGTCGATTCAATCTATTATTATTAATTGAATCAAGGTCTCCGATGACTGAGCCTGCTCTAAGTTGAATCATTTTGAAAGATCGGCGCTGCTATTCCTCCTCGACCGGGGAAGCTCAAGCAGGATGCCAGATCTGCCTCTACCAAAAAGCTAGGTCTCTAGTGGCTAGTGTTGGGTGGGGTTGGGTGAGCTCAAGTACGACCCTCAGATTCACTTCCACTGAAAGGAGGGGTCTCCTCACTCCGGAAATCCACGTAGAACACTAAATTCCCTGGTGCTGAAAGGAAAGAGCTTCGGTAGTTGGTGGTGGGAGGGGATGGGGATACTCAAGCAGGACCCTCAGATTCTCTAGCGTTAAAAGGTGAGGTCTCTGGTGAGAAGGGGAGAGATGGTGGTGGGCGACAAGACTGGGTGAGAGGGAGGGGGAGTTAGTGGTGGGGTGCTAGGGTTTAGGGCTGGGCGGTGGGGCTAGGTGAGGAGGAAGGTAGATGGTGGTAGTGGTGCTAGGGTTTGGGGCGCAGTGGGAAGTGGCTGGTGGAGCGAAGAAGCGATGGTGGTGTGAGTATCGATGTTGTGATTTGGGCTGGGCAGGACAGGGTAGGGTTGTGGTGGTGGAGCGGAGGAGCGTTGGTGGTGTAAGAATCAATGTTGGCATGATTGGGGTTGTGGTGGCAGAGCGGAGGAGTGGCAGTGGTGTGAGATTCAGTGGTGGAGAAGTGTTGGGGGAGAAGAGGTTGAGAAGAAGTGGCAGAGTAAAGGTAGAGGTGGAGCAGTAGGCCATGAGCGGGTGGAGATGGTGCTAGGCGGGGGGTGGTGAGGCAGCGGAGGTGTCGAGGTGGTGAAACTCCATATTCTGGCCCCCATCGCCACTACCGGTGGTGGCAAAGCAGCGGCAGTGGTGTTGTAGCGGCGGTGCAACGGTGGTGGCGGTTTTGGAGATGAAGAAGAAAAACCTTAGGGTACTTTTGTCATTACATTTTTAGTTTTAATACTTGGGAAATATGTTTGGTCAATGATAGAAATTGCCAAGTCAACATAACAATAGTGCGTAGAGGTTATTTCGGCACATATGCTGAAAAACGAAGGGATTGAATCGCACTTTTAGATTTTATTGGGTTAGATTAACACTTTCATAATATAATACATTTAGTTTTGTATTTCATCCGTAATACTAATATACGAATTGAATTTTGTTGTCAAATGCATCATGTAAGAGTTGACCATATATTAAGGAGTTACAAATGAGATGGAGTGTACAATTCTGTCGAGTACTTATTCGTCCATCATTCAAACTATGGAATACTATGATCATTTTGCACAATGTAACCGTTGATTAGTGACTTGAATTTTAAGGCAGTGATCACCTTGGCATAACATATGAGTTGATAGAGCGTTTTAGAAATTTTCATCTTTATAATCTTGAATAAAAAAATTATGAACTAACTCGCTCCCCTAATATGTTGATCGGGTTCCGCCAATGCCAGTGATGAGAGAAGTTCTACAAAGGGGGGAGGAGAGACAAGCATCATAAGCAAGTTATCTTTTCAAGAAATCCTCGTGGAAAACTTTGCCACAATTTCTCAGCTCCCACACTTGGCTTTGCTTCTCAAACCAATTCAAGTACATCGCACATGACATATCATTTTTTTCAATTACTGTGTATTTGATGCATTAATTGGTTGGGTGTACAACTAGTTCTTGTTTGTGTGTTAATTACTTTCTCTGCTTTGAGGGTGGATTCTGATATCTTTCCCTCTTTCTTTTTTGTAGTCAACTTGGAGTGTTTATTGTATGCTGATCATCGTACTCGTTCTTAGATGATTCAATTTTTCTATTTACATGTTTCTCGCTTGTAAGACATGTGGGTAGGTGTATTGCTTCTTTATGTTCATTGATTCTTCGGGTGAGTATATGACGCTCTTCTAGAGTATTCGGGAATAAGGGTTATTGAAAGTGTTGATTGCTCATTTTAAATATATTTAAGAGAAGGGGAGAGGTATCTCTAAGGTAAATGGAAGGCCACTCCCTATAATGTGGTTTTATGCCATAGAATTAGAATAACGTATCAATGATTGATGGATAAGTTGGAAGCGTAATTCAATTGAACCCAATACTATTTAGTAGTTAATCGTCACTCTACGAACCCTTCACCCCTAATTATTTTATGTACTAAAGTTTTAATTTTATAAGATACGTTGAAATACTTGAACTAGTCACTTTCCCCATGGATATGATCCCTACTTAGTCCTATTTTCATAATTTTATTTAGAATATTTAGGTGTTTTAAACATACTTTTGAGAGGTACGAGGACGATCCCTTAAATGGAGTGCATGTTATGTGATTCGTAGCTCAATAATTGATGTGCCCATTTTATACGGTTATATTAGGGTTTTTGGGATTAAATTTTGTACACTTTTGTGCTCTAAATGTGACATTTTGCCTTGAAATTATCTAAGGAGGGTTAAAAGCGACTTTGACGTTTTTATCACTTTTTAGATAATTTTGTGTGGCAAGGTAATTTGTTTGAAGACTTTGAAAACTTTGAAGAATTTGAAGAATATCTTTGAAGATTTGAAGATTTGAAGACTTGCATTTGAGCTTTTTGAAGATATGAAGAGTTGAAGAGGTGAAGAAAGGAGAGCAAAGCAAAGGGTGAAGGATGATCTATGCTTTGAAGCATAGTTTTCAGAATTTTCCAAGAAGAATCAGCCTCCAAGAGTGGTACCATTGGATTCCTCTTCTCGAGTACTATAAAATTGACTACAAGAACTCCCAAAACGGATCAACGGTTCACCCGGAGGAAGCAAAACAAAACAGGACTGAATTTTACTGATCTGGTCGCGATCGCGATGCTTAGTCGCGAGTCGTGACGGCATTGCTATCATGCCCTGCAGCCAGCATTTTTCTCCCCTTTTTCTTGTACTATAAATACCTCTTCACCCACTTCTTCCCAAAGACTCTAAGCCCGGCTTGGGTCTCCAAAACCCTTGTTTTTCACCATTTTCTTCCATTTCTTCTTCTTTCTTTGTAGATCTTTTGTTTAATGTTATGGGTTTTGATTATCTAGCTTAGTTTTTTACTTGGGAGCAATGGATTGAAGCTTCCATTTCTATGTAGTAAGAACCATTATATCTATCTATTTGGTGCTTTTTCTACTGTGCATTTATTGAGCTTTGAATGTTAATTGTTATTGCATTAATGTTGTTGGAAGCTTGAGTATATGAATTGCTTGTATGATTACTTGTTAGGGTTGGGAGAAAGTAGCTAATTCTCCCCTCTTTTAATGTGGAATCCAAGAGCATGAGTTAGAGCTTCTTAAATGATGTTGGTGTGTTGATAATTACTAGATGAATGTGATGATGTCGAACTCGTTGTCATGTTTTTTTTAGGTAGCAAATGAGAGAAGTCTATGAATGTCGATCGTTCTTGACTAATCTTGTGTAAATGCATGAATTGGTTAAATGCTTAGATACGGTGTAGTATTTATAAGTGTTGCCAAGCTTGTTGATTCTTCGTGCTAAATGCCATCAATGAGATACTTTTAGTCCTAAGGGAGTCATTGGTGAGGTTTGACAAGAGATGTCGAATTCACTCTTGCAAACTACTATCTAAGAAGGATAGAAGATTTATCTTCACAGCAAGTAGTTGAAGTAGTGAATAGGTTGTTTCACTCGTTCTTGAAGCCTTTATTATTTAGCATATATGTATTCTTGATGCTATT
This sequence comes from Rubia yunnanensis, assembly GCA_037428765.1. Classification (NCBI taxonomy): domain Eukaryota; kingdom Viridiplantae; phylum Streptophyta; class Magnoliopsida; order Gentianales; family Rubiaceae; genus Rubia; species Rubia yunnanensis. The sequence continues at coordinate 109,895,606 of CM075061.1, read as the reverse complement.
TTTCACTTCATTTATGTCATGGGTGGTTTGAGAATAGGAAGTGTTTTTATGATTGAAGTGTTCGGCTGTTAGGAAAGTGACGAATTCCTTCGCTCCTTTGCATGAAAATCTATGAACATGAACTTAAAACTTCTTGTGCATAATGTGTTGTGATTCTTGCTAGATAAGTATGTTAGTGTTAAGTCAAGTAATGAATGTGATAGAATGAGTGAATGGTTCAATGATCTACATTAGGTTTGGAAGTGGATATCAATTGCCCCCAAGGCTTTATCTTTGTAGTTTTAAACCCCTTTTTCTTAAGTTGTGTTTATTAGCCTAGTTACTTGACTTTGCTAGTTATCTTGTCTTTTAATTTTCATAACTTAGGACAACCAACCAACCAAACCCCCCCCCCCCTTTTACATGCTTTTATATGTGTATATATATCTACTCCTAGCCTAATATCAACCTTTTGTGCCTAAACGCTTAGGAAGATCCCTCTTCTTCGTGGACGACCCCGACTTGCCGTTATCTACTTAGTTGTAGATAGTAAGCATTTAGGGCTTGTAAATATTAACTTTGAGAGGTACGGCGACGACCTCCCAATAATCCATGTACCGATTAGGGACAACACTGATGTGCTATTGCGGGCTAGACTGATATTTTAGAATGTCATCGTGAGAAACATGAAAAAGCTTCCAATAAGATGGAACAAGGTGACCAGAGAAAAAACATTACTAGCATTGATAAGTCGAGCCACATCTGGCGAATGAATAAGGGCCACCACGGCCACACTTTTGAATTCACCACACGCAAATGGTGCACCACGTTGACAAGGAGGGCTAGTCGGCTGACAAAAGGCTAAGATGGAAGCATTGGAGGCGCTCAGTTGATGTGCACTGTGAGTCTTTGATGAGAACTCATGAGATTGATCTTCTACCATAATATCAAACAAATTTTGGAAGGATCAATGTTCATTTGAGCAGCATCGTACTCAGTGAAAGTAGAAATTAAACCTCGAAGGAAGCACAAAATCTTTTGATCTGCTGGCAAAGACTGGCCCATAGCATTCAAATCATCCAATAGAGTTTAATAATAATCCTCCACGGAGAGATCATCCTGGTGCAAAGACATCATACTATCCAAAGTGTGAAGGTTACGTGTGCGAGAGCTGATTTGATAAGTAGAATCCAAAGCCTTCCAAACCAGAATAGATATCTTAAATCCAACCACAACAAACTTGGAAGCGGCAATGAGAGAAGAGTACAACAATGTCTTGATATGATAATATTCTTTACACAACGTAGAAACTTCTGTTAACTCAGTAGTGGTGGTCGTCGTGGGTTTGTAAGAGGTCATCTAAGAGGAGGACAGAGTCGATCTTGAATCAGCAAAGCAGGGATTTAGACATCAACAAAACTGAGCAAATTATAATACGCCAAAATAGAGGAAACTATGCTCATGCCAGGTAGGATTGTTCAAATATACCTAGCCCGCATTACCCGACTCATCCATTCATTAGTCCGGTACAAACTAACCGGGTATTTTTAAAATTTTCAATTCGGGTGCCCAGCCCGTAAATTACACATTTTAGGTTTGGGCATGGGTGGGAAAATAATATTTTTTGAACACCCAGGATACCCATTATAATTCAATTATATATATGATTAATATTAATATTAATGTTAAAATTAAATAAATTTATTGTATATATTAAATAATTATATTAGACTTTGTTTCACACTTATAAGCAATTTTATTGTCTTTTTAAAAGAAAACTAATGGGATTATGTTTTTCTGATCATTAACGATAGCTTGAGGTTAAGGATGAAGCAAACTTGAAGGTGGCGCCAAAATCTTGTTTGAAGTTTTGAGCACGAACAGTTCAAAGAAAGTGGAACGATATCGTATGGTTTAGATCTTCCTTTTTGTTTTAATAGCAACCGACTAAGACATATGTTGTTCTTGTTGGCATTCCAATTTTCCCCCAAAGAGCACTCCTATATAATACAGTATATTCTTTTGCAGCTGCAACTTTTTGGATTATGGCCGATAAAATCATAAACTTTTTTCTTGCTTTTCTTATTTTGGATCTAGATTTGAATTAGTTTTCATGGTATCAGAGCACCTGAGAGAGATCCGGTGATGTTTTAATTTTAATCTTCATCAAATTCTGAGCATTTTGTGCTTTACAAACATGTTTCCAAGACACTGAATCTGTAGGCTCTGTTCAGCATCAGTGAGATCCACTTCACACTAATTATTTTGAATAATTAGTTCAGGTCGGGTGAAAAGTTGAGTTTTTAGGTTTTTAGCATATGGTATGGTTGGGTATATTTTAGCATTTATAAAGACCATAGATTCAAGATTAGTTGCGTGGCTTAACCTTGTGATTTGATGTGTACACGCCACATGATTGATTCAATTGCTAGTTCAAGGTAAAGTTATGTTTATTACCGTAGATAGTTATTTTTGGGATAGTTATATTTAGTCTCATAGATTATTAATTTTGTATCATACATTTTTTTGGTTTTCTTTATATATTATCAATTTCGTGAAGTTAATTTTATTATTAAATTAATGTCCTACTAAATTACTAATTTTGGGTATTTTTCCCTTCCTCTGAAAGCGGTTCCGTGCAACTGCTTTCAGAGGAAGGGATTTATTTTAATCGTTGTAAAAATTTTAGCACAATTTTTTTGAAAACCGGTAGCATTAAAAACCGGTGCTAACAAAAAAATTGGTGCCAAAATTAGCATCAGTTTTTTAAACAGTGCTAATAAAAAAATCAATGCTAAATTAACACTGGTTTTTTGAAAACCGGTGAAACCTTTTCACCGCACACTTAGGCACCAAATTTTTGGGTCAAAAAACCGGTGCTAGAACAAGAGGAAACCGGTGCTAGAGGGGGGGGGGTTCTTGTGATAGTGTGTAAAAGGATAATTGTTAGTTAAATTAAGGGAATGAATCAGTTGTTGTTTACTTTTTTTGAATTGAAAAGCCTGTGGGATGAGTATGCATGCTTAAGGCCTAGAAAGAGATGTAATATAGATTGCATCAACTATACTTGCTTACCTGCTGAGGAAGAAGATGATAAGCTACATTAATTTCTTATGTGGCTGAATGAAGAGTATAGTTCAATCAGTCATCAGATCTTATTGATGGATCATTTTCCTAGTTTTGGGAAAGCATATTCCATTATTACCAGGATAGAGAAGCAAAAGGCTATTCACTATGAATATCTTGAGGTTCAAAACAATTCAGCAATGGCTGTGAGAGTCTATAGGGATTGAAAAATACCCTATCAAATTAAGGAGCCTAGTTCTGATTAGTTTGAAGATTCACATGGCATGAGGACAAGAAATGTGTGAATATATGATCAGAAATGTGATCAATGTGGAAAACTAAGTCACGTGAAAGAGAAATGTTTCAAGATCAAGAGATGCCTTGAATGGTGGGAAAGAAATAGAGATGTTGTACTTATGCCTCACTCCTCTATCAAACCTCAATTTGCTCCACCAACCTATCAGAAGCCTAATCGGAATGGTCAAGGTTATCAAAGATACACTGCACAAGCAATTGTGGAAGAAGGGGACACTCCACTGAGTGATCCAGATGCAAAGTTACATGCCTTGATTATAAAATTGGAGGAAGCACAGCTGGACAAGAAGCAAAAAGGAAAGGAACAAATACAAGATCAATATGGAGCAGTGAACTATGCTTACTATTATAACTTTGCAGGTAATTAGACTACAAATTTTTCCCTTAATGTTTTTGCTTTGACTGATGATAAATGGATTGTTGGCTATGGAGTATCAAGTCATATGTGTGCAAATATTTCATCTTTTCATTTCACTTTTTCTGTACAAATTCCAACACATGTTTACCTACTAGCTCATTTAATCAAATTAGTCACAGCTATATGATCAGTCAATTTTAAATCCCACAGTCACTCTGGTTGATTGTTTGCATGCACTTGACTTCAAATACAATAATTTTCCTTTGAGTAAGCTTACTAAATCCATGCCAATCAATTTTAAATTTTTCTATGGTCTTTGTGTACTGCAGAAACCAAAGAGCAACCAAAGAAGTAAATGGCCTATACATGTTAGACCGTCAATCTTTTCAACTAGAGATCATCGAGCAGAGACTTCAGTCAGTTTTTCCATATACAATTTCCAAAAACACTGTAATAGGTGCAGTTGTTAGTCAAATTTCTTTGCCTTTTTAAATCTTTGCATTGAAGGATATGATATCCTTCCTGTTATGTAATGAAATATATTGATGAAACTACTTTGTTTTCCAATGATGAGAACATTTGTTCAATATGTCCTATGGCTAAGTAGCATAGACTTCCTTTCTCTCTCATTACTAGTTTCACATAGTCACCTTTTATGCTGATTCATTTAGACTTGTAAGGACCTTATAAGATTAGTTCTATCAATGGCTATAAATATTTTTTGACTGTGGTAGATGACTTCATAAGATCTACCTGGACTTATTTAATTATGTCCAAAGATCAAGTGCCTGCCATTCTTAAAATGTTTCTTGCCATGGTTTAAAATCAGTTTAATGCCTCAATAAAATCAGTCAGGTCATACAATGGGAGTGAGTTTTTCATTTCTAATGTGAAACATTTTTCATAAAACCTGTATCTTACATCAGAAATCCTATCCCTATAATCCACAAAAAAATGGTGTTGTGGATAGAAAGGATCAACATCACCCACAAGTAACTAGAACCATTCTTTTCCAATCAATTTTACCAAAAATATTTTGGGGGAAATGCAATTCCGATTGCCACATGGTATATGCGAAAAATACTTCTCCACATAAGAATAAGCTCTCAAAGAGAGCGTATCCCTGTTTGTTCATTAACTATCCTTCATGCCAAAAGACCTACAAACTATTTGACATGCAGAATCATAGGATGATCATATCTGGGGATGTGGTTTATCATGAAACCATTTTCCCTTATTCATTAGTCATAAGTTCCCTTTCCCACTTCCCTTATGAGATAAACTTCCATCTGATTCACCAGAATCCTCTGAACCTCCATTCTTTTTCCCTTCACCTACTCCAACACAAGACACTGGTGCAAGACACATCACCAGAGTCATTAGACCAGCAGTTTGGGCAAAGGACTTTGTTTCTTCATCTTTTCAGCCTCGGTCAAAAAAATTTTCCACATATTAATGATGCTTCACATGTTCAAGAGCCATCTACATATCATCAGGCAAAGAAATCACATGAATGGGTTAAGGCAATGAATGATGAGTTAACTGCACCTGAAGAAAACAATACTTGGGACCTAGTGAAACTGCCACCTAGAAAGAGAGCAATTTGTTCAAAATGGGTTTATAGGATGAAATACAATGCATATGGAAGCTTAGCCAAGCACAAGGCTAGGTTAGTTGAAAAATTCTTTTCACTTATGGTAAAAGCAATAACAATCAGGATCTTTTTGCTCTAGATTTAGCTTCAAATTGACGTGTTCATCAGCTTGACATCCACAATGCCTTCTTGTACGGTCATCTTGATGAGGAAGTATACATGAAACTTCCTGATGGATATAATTCCATTGATCCACATCTAGTTTTCAAGCTTACTAAAAGCCTTTATGGGCTGAAACAAGCTTCCAGGAAGTGGAACAAGGAGTTCACACAGCACCTTTTGAGTATGAATTTTAACCAATCACATCATGAACATTGCCTCTTCCTGAAATTCATTTCTTCCTAATTTCTTGCACTGGTTGTGTATATTGATGATGTTCTAATCATTGGAGACTCTATTGATACTATTGATGCAGTCAAAGCACCCTTGCATTAGAAATTTACTATCAAAGATTAGGGGGCTGCACATTAATTTCCGGGATTGGAATTGTAAAGAAAAACCCCCGGGATTCATTTTTTTTCAATGCAAGTGCATCAAAGACTTAGTCTCTGACTGTGGCCTTGTTTACAGCAAGCCTGTTGCTATTCCACTTCCTAGCACTTGTGTTCTTCATGATGAAAATTGTGCTCTTCTCTTTGATCCAGGTTCTTACAGGGGACTGATCAGCAGACTCTTGTACCTAAATTATACAAGGCTAGATGTCATATTTGATGTCCATCAGTTAAGTAAATTTGTGCAATCTCTAACACATATTCATCTGAGAGAGTTTTACACATTGTCAAACACCTTCATTATCATTCAGATCATGGCTTAATCTATTCTTTAGCCAATGATCTTAGGCTTCATTCCTATTGTGATGCTGATTGGGAAATATGTAATGTTTGAAGGAGATCATTCACAGGCTATATAGTGTTTTTGGATCAGCTTTGATCTCACTGAAGTCCAAAAATCAATCAACAGTGTCCAAGTCTTTTGCTGAGGCTGAGTACAGAAGCCTTTCAATGACGTCTTGTGAGCTTAAATGGATTAGTTACATTTCCATGGATATTCATTTACAGGTTCAATTCCCAATTCCTCTTTTCTATGATAATCAGGCTGCCATGCATCTTACTGCAAATCCTGTATTCCATGAAAGAAAAAAGCATCTAAATATTGATTTCCATCTAGTCGGAGAGTATTATCTTGAGGGATTCTTTCTTCCCTCTTTTTTTCATCTCAAATAAAACTAGTTGATGTGCTCACGAAGCCTCTACCAGCTGCTCCCTTTCATAACCTGTGCAAATTCAGCTTTTGTGCTCCCAAATCTGAGCTTGAGGATGGGGTGATGGGAATATTTTTTATTATCATGAACAACATCTTCTAGTTGGGGATGAAGCAAGCCTGAAGGGGCGCCAAACTCTTGTTTGAAGTTTTGAGCGCTAACCCTTGAAATGAAGTGGAATGGTGCCGTATGGTTTAGCTCTTCCTTTTTGTTTTATTACCAACCGACTAAGACACATGTTGTGTTCTTACTGGCTTTCCATTTTTCTCTCTGAGAACACCCCTATATAGTATAGTACTATATTCCTTTGCATGTGTAACTTTCTAGATTATAGACGATTAAATTAGAAACCTTTTCCCTTGCTTTTCTCTTATTATATATTTACATGATCAGCTGCCACTGTCCATGGTATAGCCATGATTAAGTACAACTACTTTCCATTTTCTTGTTTTTCATGCGCAAATTAACCAAAAATTGTGCATTTAAAACACATGTTAGGTACAGATGCAGATTCTTCTCCATGCAACCCAGCTACTCCCAAATTTACATATCAGAACAAAAGGTAAACATTGTAAATATTTAGTTATACCAATCGAAATGTAGATGAGTAGAACCAGAAGGATTCCTACTTTTGGTTTAATTTTCTTATGCCACAAAAAGAATGACTTCATGATCTAAGATAAAAACATAAGTTATATGTGTCTAACTCTGCAGTGAATGGGCGCTCTTTAGAATTATTAGGACATTTAGTTGTATAACCACCCTAATATACATTTTTTAGGACACTTCTTCTAAAAAAATTGATATATAAGTGTTCTAATAGACCCATATTGTTGTAGTGTATGGACCGTCGAAGTAAACTAAAGTCACCACAAAGAAACTGGGGAGATCCACGTGAAGAGGAGAAATTGTGTCGCTAAAGAAACACGAGTGTCAACGACGAGGGATGGTAAGTGGGGAGGATTGGTGAAGCAGTGGATGGATTGGTAAAAAAGTGTGGCGAGCGAAGAAGTTGGCAGGCAGACCACCGAAAAAGAAGAATTGCGATAGGCGACCAAAAAATGTAGATTTAGGGTTCAATTTTTGAAAATTTTGGGAAGAAAAAGAGAATGGTTTAGAGAAATTTGTGTGATACCATGATAGAAGGTAAAACCCACCATTTTTGTGGTTTTGTGTATTGATATTCATAGATGAGTACAAAAAATACAATTTATGTATATATATATATATATATATATATATATATATATATATATATATATATATATATTACTCTGCACAAACTTATTTGAAATAAAATTATTTTCATTATTTTTCTTCCATTCCTTCTTGTATTCTTGATGTTTAGAATGAATTTAATAAGGATCGGTGTTTCTTGATGTTTTTCTTGCTCTATTTTGTTGGAACCAAATTGTTTTGAGCAAGATTCCAGTGGGCTTTGGCCATTGTTTGCACCAGCATAAGGCAGCGTTGGTTTCGTATCTACGAGTACTAAATCATACTATATTCACACATTAAATTATGGTTTTGTTTGAATGAGAAATGTGGGCTCTAAAGTGATTTTTTTTAAGAGTGACATTTTAGGTTTTGTGGTATATTGGAAATACCACATTGGATATAGGAAGGAAATATTTTTAGTATATAGGCTAGAATGAAAACACTAGGATTATCAACTAGTGGTTTGGGAGACCTTGACTCAAGACCACACCACGTGGATCGAGTCAAGCTCAGACCTCGGGTTCTCAGGAAGGTTCAGTTTGAGTAGGTCTTTTTGGACTGTGGGCCAACATTGATTTTTGAACCGGTCAACCTCCTAATTATAGAGGCATAAATCACTCCTGGTCTTTCTCCCTTTTCATTGTCATTGAAAGGCATCGAATCCTCCCTTCATAATTGAAGAGGCGTTGATTACTCCACGAATGGCTCATAGTCGTTAGTTCCCTCCTGCCTATAAAAGGCTTCCTTTAATCCATTCTAAAACATATGAAAATTCTTTCCTCTCATCTTCCTCCTTCTCTACTCATAGAGAGTTCCTTCGTTCTTCATGTTCTTCGTTCATAGCCTTCTTGTTCATCAAGTTTGAGAGTGAGTGTAAAGTATATTTACTTAACTGGCAATTTATGAAAATTATTCAAATATGGAATGTTCTATGTTGAAACATCAAAAATTGAAATCTGTATGACATAAGGAAATTTGTGAAGAAATCTATATTGAAATATTCCGTCCAATACTGCGATTGAGGAATATATCAACTCTTATATCTATGTGATTGGATTGGATTTATGGAAATTTGAATTGATTTGATAATATCTTTTTTGAAAGGACTTTATTTGGTTGGATGGAATATATTTCATTTCCTTTCTTTAAAGGATTGGTTTTTGTAATTCCTATCTCCAAGGAATTTGATTGAAATCAGAATTTGAGATGGAGAAGGAATTATTTTGTACAGAGATTGTTATGTGCGACTAGTATAAATAGAAGACAATTCAGCGGAGCCACTTACTTTTTTAATTGAAGAAAATATGCATCCACATTTTTTCATCCTTCGAGAAGTGTTCAAGAGCTTTCATCTGTGTTCCAACATGATCGTAACATGTTGATCAAGTTCAGAATCACATACCTTAATTCCTCGAGAGGAGGAGATCCAACATCGACTAGTTTTGAGTTTAGAGGGAGTCTGATAAAGGCAGATTGGTAGCAAGAGGAGCTTGCAGAATCCACACGTTATAATTAGATAAGATAAATATAATTGTATGGTATACTTTGTATTGTATATTTCTTATTAGTGGAGTTATTCTGAATTGGGTCGGCCCCGCAAATGTTGGTGAATTCCATCGAACTGCATAACCAAGTTTTGTGTGTTCATACTTTACTTTATTACATGCTTGGTTAGATAGGTTATATTGGAACATGTTAGTAATTATTGAATTAATTAGGTAAAACCAAATTACAATTGGTATCAGAGCTAAGTCACTTATTCTTACCTTAGTTGTGTCAAGGAAAGTGTGATCCAATGTTACCAATGGCGACAAAAGAAGAAGCTTATGTGTCTTGGCCACCACTGCTGGAAGGAACAAACTACAACTACTGGAAGACACGCATGAGCATTTTCATAAACTCATTGGATGAATTGGCTTGGTAATGTGTTGAAATAGAATGGAATCCACCAGGTGAGAGCAATGTGGAAGGAGAATCCAGTTCAAAACAAGGAGAATCAAATTTGAAGAAACCTAAACTTAAAGATAAGTCATCATGGACTCCGAGTGAGCTGGAGGTTTCAATGGAAAATTCCGGAGCATCAAATGCTATCTTCACAACATTTGATGAAAATTAGTTTAAATTCATCTCTACATGTCATTAGGCAAAAAAAGCATGGGATATTTTGCAAACTGTACATGAAGGTACAAGTCGTGTATGTGAATCCAAACTACAAATGCTGACTACAACATTTGAAGAGTCCAAAATGGAGGAGGATGAAACTATGGATGTGTTTAATGGGAAACTGAGATATATTACCAATATGGCACATCAACTTGGAAAAATTTACAAGGAGTCCAAACTAGTGAAAAAGACTTTGAGATCACTTCCTCAAATATTTTCTATCAGGGTTGCAGCAATATAAGAATCAAGAGATGTGGCCACCATGACTCTAGATGAGCTAATGGGATCATTGCAAACCTATGAGATGACTTTGAGACATCCAACAAAGAAAGTGCAAAAGTATTTGGACTTCAAGGCTTCATCTTCAAAGTTCGCTCATGAAGTTGATAGTGATGATGGAATTGAAGAGCTTGCATTTATCACAAAGAATTTCTCAAGAATGCTGAAGAAAATGGTGAATAAAAAATCTTAGGAAAGATTCATTGGTAATAGACCTTGGGAATAATCATGGAACACGAATGAAACAAACCAATCAACAGTTCTTGAGAAATCAGAGTGGTGAAATAAAACATCCAGGAAGGATTCAATGTAGAGAATGTGAGGAATATGGACAAGTCCAGGCTGAATGTGCTAATACCCGAAAGAAGCAAGGAAGATCCTATGTAACTTTAAGGAGGAAGATGAAGAGGAACTTATCATCAATTATGTAGCATTTGGAGAAAAAACTCATGATATATCAGAAACTGATGGTACATGTTCCAACATGATTATAGTGAAGACCGATAATGATGTATGTTCCAACACAGAAAAGTCAGGCTCTGACTACTCATCTAGTGATGACAAAGGTCTGGATGTAAGTGATTAATATATCTACACTGCATATGAAACAATGTATGAGATGTGGTTGAAGGTTGTTGACTCAAATAAAGTTATGAAAATGGAGAAAAATCAACTAGCTGAGAAGGAGAAGGATTTGTTGTGTCTGATTATAGAACTCAAAAGAGAGATTAAACAGTTGAAACTAAGTTTGAGTTCAACAACAAATAGAGCTAAAATGGTTGAGGCAACAATTAATAAGTTGAACAGTAGAAAGGATAAATTAGATGATATAATCACTATGGGGCAGAACTTTGGAAATTGACAAGGTATATGCTATGACAAACAAGAAATCAGAACTGTAGATTTCAAATCATATGTTCAGGATATGAAGAGAAAGGTGATCAAAACACGGCAACACAAATCTCTCATTTGTAGTTACTGCTCCTATCAAGTCTATACAAAATATCAGTGATTTAAACTACTTGATACATTATGGATGGGTGACAAAGGTCTGCATGTTCCAACATAGATGATGTCCAACGATTAAAGATGGTCAGATAGGTATGGATTCTTAAACACACTAATATTTTCCTTGTTGCTCACACTTCTCTTATTGCACACTTTAGAGACTCGTGGTACTTTGATACTGGGTGTTCATGACATATGACTTGAACTCAGGAGTATCTAACAGATATCAAACCATATGATGGGGAAATTTTTATGCTTGGTGATGGAAAGAAGAATTGAGTAGTTGAAAAATGTGAGCTATAGATCAAGGGATTCCCTATCTTTACAAGTGTTATGCTTGTAGAAGATTTGAAGGATAGTTTTTTGAGTATCCGTCAGTTGTGTGATGATGATATAAACTTGGAGTTTCATAAAGATAAATGTATAGTGAAACACGCTGAAGAAAAAGTACTATCTGGAATTCGGTTTTTAGACAAATGTTACTTGTTGGAACAAGAGTTGAAATGTCTAAGCTCTAAAAAAGATGAACGAAAAATGTGGCACGGGAATCTTGGACACATCAACTATAAAAATCTGGTGAAAATTTCCAACTTGAAAGCAGTATGAGGTATGCTTACACTCACTGACAAAGAGGGAATTGTGTGTGGACCATGCCAACAAGGTGAACATATTCGATCACCCCACTCATCAGTTCAACAAGGTAAATAAATTTGATCACCCCACTCATCAGTTCAATATATCCACACCTCAAAAAAATTTGAATTACAACACATGGATTTGATGGGTCTAGTCAATACACCAAGTGTGAGTGGTAAGAAGTATATCTTTGTGTGTGTTGACGACTTCTCAAGATATACGTGGGGTGGATTTTCTTGAAGGAAAATTTGATATTGTGGAAGTTTTCATATGCTTAGTGATAGGAAGTCCATGTTGGAAAGATCATAGGAATTCGTAGTGATCATGGCAGGGAATTCAAGAATTCTCTGTTTAGTGATTTCTGTGATAAGCTCAGTATTCAGCATGAATTCTCATTACCAATTACTCCTCAGCAAAGTGGTATTGTGGGGGAAAAAAGAACATGGCTCTAATGGAAATGGCTTCAGTCATGCTTTCTGGGAACTGAATTCATAAGAAATGGTGGGTAGAAGCCATCAATATAGCGTGCTGCACTATAAACTGAGTATATCTTTGACCATTCACTAACAAGACGTTATATGAATTCTAGAAGGGCACGAAGCCAAATGTGTCATACTTTCTTGTTTTTGGGAGCAAGGCTATATTCTCAGAGATAAAGAGAAACTGGCAAAGTTTGACAGCCGCAGTGGTGTTTGATTTATTTCTTGGATATTCTATGAAAATCCATGCTTATAGATCGTAAAAATACTCTTATGGAATCCATTAATTTCATTATGGATAATTTTGATGATAAATAGGGATCAGGTGAAGGAGAATATGAACCAGATGTAGAGTATGCTCCAACACATAACAACTCACCAGACCAGCCAGACTATATTTGAACATCTGAAAATTCAAACACTCCTGCTGAACTTGAAGAAGTCGTGTATGTTGGAACATTCACTGCTACTTCAACATCTCATATTCCAACACAGGTTCAACATGAACCCAAAATCAAGAGAACTCGCACAATTCCTTAGGTAAATTACACAAAACTTGCAGGATTACAATGCTTCATCTCTCTAAATAAACCAAAATATTACAAGGAAGCTCTACTTGATGAATATTGGACTGCGGCAATGCAAGAAGAACTTGGGCAATTTGAACGCAGTGATGTGTGGTATCTCACTCCTCGCCCTAAAACTGAAAATGATATTGGTACAAAGTGGAAATTAAACAAAAAAAATCTGATGCTGATGGCCATATTACTCAAAATAAAGCAAGGTTGGTTGCTCTGGGATACACTCAGGTTGAAGGGGCTGATTTAAATGAGATATTTGTACCAGTTTCCAGGTTAGAATCGATTCAGATTTACTTGCTATTGCTTGCACTATGAATTTTACACTGTATTAAATGGATGTCAAAATTGCTTTCCTGAATGGCGTGGTTAATGAAGAAGTGTAAGTGGAGCAATCTAAAGGATTTGATGATCCTCACTTTCCACAAAATGTGTATCAACTAAAGAAGGCATTGGTGGACTAAAATAAGCACCATGGATGTGGTATGAGCAACTCACTACCTTTCTCATTTCAAAAAGGTTATTGTCGAGGGGGAGTAGATTGCACCTTGTTTGTGTTTAACAAATCATCAAATATTTTGACTACTCAAATTTATGTTGATGATATTTTTTTGGCTCGAATGTTCTTAAATAAAAGTAAGTATGGCTTGAATTTGATAAAGAGGTTTTGACTGAGCAGTTATCGAGCTGTAAGAACACCAATGGTGGCTATAGATAAATTAGTAAAGGATGAGAAATTAGTTTGAGTTGATCACACAATGTAAATGAGTATGATTGGGAGTCTGTTGTATCTTACATCAAGTCGCCCAAATATATGTTTCAGTGTAGGAGTATGTGCAAGATTCAGGCTGATACTAAGGAATCTCACTTGACTACAGTCAAAAGGATAATTCGATATGTTAGTGGGACTTCTGAGTATGGAATAGGATATTCTAAAAATTAAGACTCTCGTGTGGTTGGTTATTGTGACTCTGATTGGGCTGGTAAAACAGATGATCATAAAAGCACCACTGGTGGATGTTTCTCTATTGGTACAAATTTGGTACCTTGGTATAGTAAGGAACAAAATTTGATCTCCTTATCGAAAATTCCAATTCATCATTCTCGAACAATGCACATTGACATAAGGCAACATTTTATTCAATATTTGGTTGAAAGGAAGGAAGTGGTGGTTGCCTATGTTTCAACACTTGAGTCATTTGTAGATATTTTTGCTAAACCATTGGACTCTGCAGCTTTTGAGCTCCTTAGACAACACTTAGGTGTATGTCGTGTTTAAGGGTTTTTTTTTCATCAGCTTGTATTCGGTTTTAGTATTTTTGTTCTTGTATATAAATTCATAAAAACACAAAAAAAATTAGAAAGGAGAAAAAAATGGAAGCGGTGTGCATAGTGGAATTTTGTAACTTAATGAGCATATGGTGATGTGATGGCTAGTGGGTGAAAAGGCAACGATGGCTTCTTGGTAAGACAAAAAGTGGTGTGATAATTAAGAGAAGGAAAGTATACATTTGAAAAATTTTTATCCCCTCAACTTCCTTTTTCTTTGGCTAGAAACCCGCCATCTCTACCCATCCTCCCTATTTTCTTGCCATTTTTGAATTTGGATATCTCTTGCTTGAAAAATTAGGGATACTCACAAGCAGAGAGTCATTGAAAGTTTGGGACTCTAGGTTGAGCAAAACTTTTCACCACACTTAGCCGAAAACCTTATCATTCTAGTCAGTATATTCTCAGAAACCATAATCATCACTGACATAGAGGAGCTTCAACTCTACTATGGGACTGGACAGTTGCCGCCATCTGAAGTATACACTTCAGCCTATATCCGACAGAAGACACATTAAGGTAAGCCCTTCAAAATTGATGACATATGGTTTTATTCTATAAGAGAATGTATTGCATGTCTTGTGTAAACTGGGAAGAGTATAGATTTAAGGCCTTATAAATATATGCCTGGGAAAGTTGGCTGGATGAATCTTGATAAGCTTTTAAAAGGAAAATTTTGGGACATTAGATATATTAATGATTTAAACCCTAGGATAACATAGGCTGGATGCACTGAGTATAAAGGGAAGAAAGTGTTTTTATCTACACAACTATCCCTAAACCTATTAAGGTTAGGCTAAGATATGGAAGCTAGAAAAGAACTGGGTTTGTGTTGAACAGACTGTCAAGTCCCAGATTTTCTGAAACAGGTAAAGCTTGATCACGTGAGTTTTGTGTTAATCGAGAAGGTTATGAATGCTCCTCCTTTTGTGATTTTCGTTTCATACGATGAAGAGTTGGAAGCCAGGGATGCAGGTTATAATCCAACACAGACTTTGGATGTAGAGGGAGACTTTGTAGATATGGAGATTAATGATGAGATTACTGAAGAGGCTGATGTTCAAACATCAGAGGCTACTGCTGAAGAAGATTATGACTTGGGTGGAAGACCAACATAAGGAAGGGTTTCCCTTAGAATAGGATGATGAAACTGAGGATCTTCATATTTTAAATCCAGAGATGGAGATAGGGGGAGAAAATGTTGAAGGTGCTGATACATGATCAAATTTTGTTTGAGATTTTTGAGGTGACAAATGATCAAATCTTGTTTGAGATAATTGGTGGTTTTACAACCTCAATTGCAAGCTCAGGGAAATGTTGCATCATCTAGCCTTACAAGCAGGTATTTTGGCTTATTCTAGATTTATATTAGCTGATGGATTCCCTTTTTAAACACTATTTCCATAACTAGAAAAATGGCCAAATCATTGTATTTCATTGGAACAAAAAAACCTGTTAATCTTGGCCAGATTATTCAAGAGATATTGTATTTCAAGGGTGAAAATATTTCTTCCACATCCCGGTATCATCTCAGCATTTTTTAGAGGAAAAAAGTGAAGGCAAAGGATGATGATGTTGTTGTCTTCACTACCCCTGTTAGGGAAAATTTTAGGACCTTCTCTAACATAAAGATCAATGATCTCCCTTGGACACCATCTGAGGCTGGAGCCTCCTCCACAGCAGCAACAAAAGTAAAGGAAACCAAATCGCTGGCCATTAATGCTATGATTGCTGCACTCAAGGTTTATAATGCAACCCTTGAAGCAGAGTTAGCCCAGTTGGATGCTGCTGATGAAGCCTAATTGTCTGTTGTTATTTGTTGATTTTATGATGTTATTTTGATTCAGACTTATTTTGCATGTATAATGGCCCCAAGGGGGAGTACTTTTGAATTTCTCAGATTTCTTTTGATATTTTCCAACATGGTTACTGGTATTCTGATTGATGTTCCAACATGCTACTGTGTTCTGAATGTTGAGGTTCTTTTTGGAGTTCAAGTTTTCAGGGGGAGTTATTATTCTGATGTCATGTTCCAACATCCAGAGTGGGTTTTTGATGTGTCCATTTTATATGCATTATTTAGTAGTATTTAGGATCACTTTTGTGCTCTTTTATTATCGAGAGCTTGTGTTTTACCTTGAAATTCTCTTAGGAGAGGTAAGAGAAACTTTATGCTCTTTTACCTCTTCTAAGTGGATTTTGTGTGACGAGGGAAGAACACGGAAGCAACGAAAACCGGAGGACATTGAAGACTACACTTTTGAAGACTTTTGAATACTCACTTCGAAGACAGAGGCTGTTGAAGACCATTTTTGGAGCCGTTGAAGACTTGAAGATTGAGAGGGATGACTATGAAGAAGAAGAAGACAACATGCAAAATTCTGGCACCCGTCGCGACTCGCGACCAACGGGCGGCCAGAAATCCACTTTATCTTCTTTGCACTATAAATACCACTCTCTTTCCTCCTCTTCTCCAGCTTTGCCCAGCCCGTTTTTCTCTGGTTTTAGGGCTTGAAAACCCTTGGTTTTGTTCTCTTTCTTTTCTTAGTTTTTGTAGTTTAATTATGTCTTTTGTTGTTCTAGCTTAGTTTCTATCTTGGGAGCAAGGGATTGAAGCTTCCATATTAATGTATTGAGAACCATTTTTATCTATCTATTTGGTGTTTTTGCTATTGTGCATTTATTGTGCTTTGAATGTTAATTATTGATTTCATTGATGTTGTTGAGAGCTTGAGCATATGAAATACTTGTATGAATTGCTAGCTAGGGTTTAGGGGATTTGGGTTGATTTCCCCCCTGTTCTTGTTAGGAATGTATGAGTATGATTTAGAGCTTTTGATTGTGTTGATGGATTGATAATGTGCTAGATGAATGTGATTGATGTTGAACTCTTCGTCATGTTCGTTTGTGTAGCAAACGAGAGAGTTATATGCTCTTGGATGAATGTGCGTTGCACGTTCATCCAATCTCGTGTAATTGCATGAATTGGTTAAATGCTTAGTCACAGTGTAGTGGTCATAAGCATTGCCAAGCTTGTTGGTTCTTCGTGCTAAATGCCATCAATGCGATACCTTGAGTCGTGGTCTCGACAAAGGGAGTCATTGGTGAGGTTTGACAAGAGATGTCGAATTCACTCTTGCAAACTACTACCTAAGAAGGATAGAAGTTTAGTCTTCACAACAAGTAGTTGAAGTAGTGAATAGATGATTTTAATTCATCCTTGAAGCATTTGTTATTTAGCATTTATGTATTCTTGATGGTGTGTTTCACTTCATTTGTGCCATGAGTTGTTTGAGAATAGGGAGTGTTTGTATGATTGAATTGGTTAGGTGTTAGGAACGTGACGAATTCCGTAGCTCCTTTGCATGAAAATCTATGAATGTGAACTTTGAACTTCTTGTGCATAATGTGTTGTGATTCTTGCTAGAGAGGTATGTTAATGTTAAGCCAAGTAAGGAATGCGATAGGATGAGTGAATGGTTCAATGATCTACATTAGGTTTGAAAGTGGATATCCATTGCCCCCAAGGCTTTATCTTTGTAGTTTTAAAACCCCTTTTCTTAGTTTTGTTTGATGATTAGCATAGTCACTTGACCTTGCTAGTTATCTTGTCTTTTTACTTTCGTAACTTAGGAACAACCAACCAACCAACCCCCTTCCATTTTACTTGCTTTTATGTGTGTGTATATATATCTACTCCTAGCATAATATCAACTATTTGTGCTTAAGCGCTTAGGAAGATCCCTCTTCTCCTTGGACGACCCCGATTTGCCGCTATCTACCTAGTTGTAGAAAGTAAGCAAAAAGGGCTTATAAATTATCTTTTCATAGGGGTGCGACGACCGCCCGCTATCAGTTTTAAATTGATATCAATACTTGCTTAAATCTGTGTGTTGAAAGTCCAAAAGATTGATGTGTCCGCTAAATGACAAATGGTGGAATTTTAAGTTAATTGGAAATTTATGGAAATTATGTAAATATGGAATGTTCTAATTTAAAATATAAATGAAGGAAATCCGTATGAATAAGGAAATTCATCAAGAAATCCGTGGTAAAATATTCCATCCAAGACTGTGATTGAAGAATATATCAAATCCTATATTTATGCGATTAGATTGGATTTATGGAATTGGAATTGATTTGATAACATCACAAAGGATTTGATTTGATTGGATGGAATATATTTTAATTCCATTCTTTATGTGATTGAGTTTGATAATTTCTATCTCTCAGGGATTTGATTGAAATCAAAATTTGAGATGGAGAAGGAATAATTCTCGCACAAATATTGCTGCGTGCGACTAGTATAAATAGAAGGCATATTGGCTTAGCTACTTTCGCTTTTTATTGAAGAAAATCTGCCTCCAGATTTTTGCATCCTTCGAGAAGTGTTCAAGATCTTTCGTATGTGCTCCAACATGATTGTAACTTGTTGATAAATTTAAGAATCACATACCTTAATTCCTCAAGAGGAGGAGATCCAGTATAGACGAGTTTCGAGGTCAGAGAAAGTCATATCAATACAGATTGGTAGCAAGGAGAGCTTGCAGAATCCACACGTCATAATTAGATAATATTAGTATAATTTTATAGTCTACTCTGTACCATATTTTTCTGATAAGTGGACCTATTATGAACTGGGCCAGGCCTCGTAGATGTAGGTGGATTTCACCAAACTGTGTAACCAATTCTTGTGTTTTCATAGTTTAATTTATTGCATACTTAGTTAAATAGGCTATGTTTAAAAAAATTAGTAATTATTGATTTAGTTAGGTAACTGATTATTTGTAAATTCGTAATGGGCCTAAGGGCCTAGTAAAGGCAGCCCAGGTCTCCTATTTTACCCTTGGGTAATATTCTTTGGGCTGGCCCAGGGGAATAGTACTTGCATCACAAGTGAACAAAATAGGGGCTTTGTCTTGCAGATTATAGCCACGACGGTGGCGCACGACAGTGGTATATTGGGGTGCATCAAGTTGGCATGCCCAGTGGGACCGTTAGTTAGATTTGTGTATTTTTTCTATTTATGTCCACCTCTAAAGCAAGCACCTTACGTAGAAGTGACCGGATAAAAGGCAAGACCTTAGGCACCGGATAGGAAGTACAATCCCCTTAGCGGAGAAGGAAGGGACGCAAGAATAAGAGGCAATCGGATCCTGCCCCTTCAAGTGCCGGTAACAGGCCTCTAAAAGTAGTTTGAGATGAGATCCTAGTAACAAGGGGATTCTAGGGGTCTCGGATTGATGCTATCATACCTCCGAGATGGATGGAAGTCAGCGTCGAGCCCTGGGTAGGAGGTATAATGATGTGTCCATTTTATATGCATTATTTAGTAGTATTTAGGATCACTTTTGTTATATTTTTGGTGTAAGATTGCTATATTTACGTAGGTTTACATAATAAGGGGTTTAGATGACCATTTTCGGTTTTTATATCTAAATCCTTCATTTTTGTAACCTATGTTGAGTCTAAGGGATTTTTGGTCCTCATGAGCATCTAGATTCCTTTTTGTGAGCTTAATTTGTAGATTTCTCATGAGCATTTAGAAGTGGTTTATTGAAGGCCATTCGAAAGGATGGTAGAAGATTGAAGGCCACTCACAAAGTGGTAGAAGATAAAGTGAAGAAAGGAGAGCAAAGCAACGGGTGAAGGATGGTCCAGGGTTTTCAGATTTTCCAATACGAATCAGCCTTCAAGAGTGGTACCATTGGATTCCTCTTCTTGAGCACTATGAAATCGACTATAAGAACTCCCAAAACGGATCAACGGTTCACCCAGAGGAAGCAAAACAAAACAGGGCTGGATTTTACTGATCTGGTCGCAATTCGCGATTCTTGGTCGTGACTCGCGACGACAGCGTGAATTCAGCCCTGCAGCAGTGCTTTTTCTCCCCTTTTTCCTCCACTATAAATACCTCTTCACCCCTTCTTCTCCATAGCTCTAAGCCCGACTTGGGGCTCCAAAACCATAGTTTTTCACCATTTTCTTCCATTTCTTCTTCTTCCTTTGTAGATTTTTGTTCTATGGTATGAGTTTTGATTATCTAGCTTAGTTTTGTACTTGGGAGCAAAGGATTGAAGCTTCCATTTCTGTGTAGTAAGAACCATTTTTATCTATCTATTTGGTGCTTTTGCTATTATGCATTTATGTGTATTGAATGTGTTTATTGATATCATTAATGTTGTTGAAAGCTTGAGCATATGAAATACTTGTATGAATTGCTTGCTAGGGTTTGGAGAATTTGGGTTAATTTCCCCCTTTTTCTTGTTAGGAATCTATGAGTATGATTTAGAGCTTTTGATTGTGTTGATGGATTGATGATTGCTAGATGAATGTGATGATGTCGAACTCTTCGTCGTGTTTGTTTTAGGTAGCAACCGAGAGAGGTCTATGAGCGTCGATCGTTCTTGACTAATCTTGTGTAAATGCATGAATTGGTTAAATGCTTAGGCACGGTGTAGTGTTCATAAGTGTTGCTAAGCTTGTTGATTCTTCATGCTAAATGCCATCAATGGGATACTCTTAGCAATAAGGGAGTCATTGGTGAGGTTTGACAAGAGATGTCGAATTCACTCTTGCAAACTACTACCTAAGAAGGATAGAAGATTTATCTTCACAACAAGTAGTTGAAGTAGTGAATAGATGGTTTTACTCATCCTTGAAGCATTTGTTATTTAGCATTTGTGTATTCTTGATGGTGTGTTTCACTTCATTTATGCCATGAGTTGCTTGAGAATAGGAAGTGTTTGTATGATTGAATTGGTTAGGCGTTAGGAACGTGACGAATTTCGTAGCTCCTTTGCATGAAAATCTATGAGCATGAACTTAGAACTTCTTGTGCATATCGTGTTGTGATTCTTGCTAGATGGGTATGTTAATGTTAAGTCATGTAATGAATGTGATAGAATGAGTGAATGGTTCAATTATCTACATTAGGTTTGGAAGTGGATATCCCTTGCCCCGAAGGCTTTTTTATCTTTATAGTTTTAAACCCTTTTTCTTAGTTTTGTTTGATGATTAGCATAGTCTCTTGACTTTGCTAGTTATCTTGTCTTTTTTACTTTCATAACTTAGGAAAACCACAACCAACGAAAACCCCCCCCCCCCAATTTACTCGCTTTTATGTGTGTGTATATATTTACTCCTAGCATAATATCAACCATTTGTGCTTAAATGCTAGAGAAAATCCCTCTTCCCATGGACGACCCCGATTTGCCGCTATCTACCTAGTTGTAGAAAGTAAGCAAAAAAGGCTTATAAATATTAACTTTGAGAGGTGCGACGACCGCCTCCAATATAAGAATCCATACATCACAAAGCTAGGTGCACCGACAAAAGGAGAATGAGTCACAGTTCACAGTAGCTACAGCGGACTCATAAGTAGAAACAAAGATAGGGGCTGCTTGAGTGACAAGGGGCACAAATAACACGTCCCCCTCGGTCACAGATGGACCTTGCACAACTGGCTTAAACCCTTAGATCAACTTGCTATCAGGTGAAGCCCCCAATGCTCTATTAGAGGATGGTTTAGCTGCAGGTGGTCCCCCCACCTTCGATGCCCTTTACATTATAGCCAAGATTCTGATTACAGGCCACCCCAAGAGCATCCTACCAAATGGATATGGGAATAGGGCCTTAAGATCAGCCTCAACCAACGTTCCCCAACATGGGCCAAATGGTAGCGTATTCAGTGCCTATTTTGGTTCCCTGTATTTGAACCAGGCGATCACCTACTTAATGGCTTGGCCAATGGGGTGTTACTCAGGTTACGAGAACCAGATGCATTCACGGCCTTGACCGGAGATCCCTTCATAGGAACCCTATCATCAAGGGCAACAACAGCTGTATCACAGCTCTACTTTGGGAGGACCGCGACCAGGATACATGGCCTCAAACCAGATACTCAGTATCGATGCTTTATCTAGTCAAATCAAAATCGAGATCTACGGATGAGAGGCGAGTCAAGCGACGCCCTCACGAGGGATCTTGATAGGTTGATTCGGCCTTCCGGTCAAGTCACGGCCTCCCTTTTAAGTTCTTTGACCATGGCCATTTGATGCCTCAATGATGTGAAACCACCCAAGGGACTCCCTACATATAGTAGAGATTCAGACACCTAGGATTTCTTACAGACCTTCCTCAGTCTGATGAATTCAAGGGACTGTAACGAACAACTGACGTTTAAGCTAGTAGGGAGTTACCTCCGAGGAAAAGCTCAAGAATGGTTTAACAAGATGGGCAAAGGATTGTTGCATTAATACACGGATTTTTGAAGAGCCTTGTTGGGAGAGTTTTCAAAAGAAATGGTTTACAAAAGCCCTGATCGATCTCTATCAGAGCAAGTAGAGGCCCGATGAATCGACGGAAGCGTTCTATCATCGATATGTGGATGAGAGCCTTACTGTAATAAACCCCTGAGCTACATGAACCTCAACTTGTATAAGAACCTGGTCTTGAAGAAGCCATAAAGCAACTATAAAAAATTGTGGAAAATATTCAAAGATCGAGGAAGCCACAAAGAGAAAATGAGAGGGGGATAGGTGGGATGAAAAGGGCGATAAGGCCTTGGAGTCAAGGCCAAGAAGGTTGGAGGCTTCAAAAAGAGACTTCAAGGGCTATTTTTCCCTAACCAAATCCCAGGTGGAAATACGCTCCATCCACAAGGGGCTGTTTCGTTCTCCCACTCCTAGAAAAGACTACCATGGAAAAAGAGAATCACCTAAATTATGTGACCATCATAAAGAGCGTGGTTATGATACGAGCGATTACACCCACCTAAAGAAGGAAATCAACATATGTGCAAGATAGAGCTTGCTCCCAAACTCAATGGAAAGACCAAGAGGAGATGCCTCCTTGAAGGGAAAAGGAAAGTGCCACTGGAAAGGCTACAAGAAAGGGACCAATCAAGGTGGTAGAGATTAGAAAGGTAACAATGGGAAGCAAGCTAGAAATCAAGTAAAAAGGACTGAATAAAGGGGAGAAATGTAGACTTACTGGTTTTTTACCAGAGTGTTTGTCCAGAGCTCTCTAAAAATGCTAGCGAGAGAAAAGGAGTTTGAAATTTGAAAAACGAATTGGGTGAAAAGTAATTTAAGTTGTTGAGACGTGCCTTATATAGAAAAAAAATGCAATGATTACCTCGGGCCACCAAATAATAAGTGAGAATGTGGGTAAATGGGCCGCGTGGAGTGAGAAATTCCAATCATTAATGGAAGAAGTTGCGCACGTAAAATCTATCCTAGAACTCGTGTTCTTAAAAGACAGGAGTGAGCATCACGCCCCTCATTGATTTTCCACTTCTCATGTCGGAGCCCTCTTGCGAATAAAGAGATCGCAACCCCCCACCATTCCATACTATTGAGGCCTGAAGCCCTGTGTAAAATAAGCGGGGCTGAAACTTGGCCCTCATGCTCTAACATAGATTAGAAAGCTGAGGGTCAACCCCCCCCCCAAATTAATTAATCCACTTGAAGGAGAAATTCAAAGCTAACTTGGAGGTTCCCAAATTGGCCTTGGGAACGAACCCCGAAGCATTGTAGAGGCTCAAAAATTGTACCCCTGAAGTATTGTGGGGGCTCAAAATTTGTACCCTTGCTCGACAGTAAATTTGAAGCAACCTTATCGAAGGGGAAAATCACCAAATTTCTCAGGGGGCAGACCCAAATTCGGACCCAAGGCCTTAGAATGAATTCGGGGGCCGAGCCCTCAACTTTCTAGGGGCTTATTTATAATGTGCAAATTCGTACTAGACCCAAGTGCCTAGAATAGATGGCCTAGATCTCCTATTTTACCCCTTGGGTAATATCATTTGGGTTATCCCAAGGGAAGAGTACTTGCATCACAAGCAAACAAAAAGTTTCCATACTAGCCAACCTATAATAAGGCTAGAGGTAACCCTACAAACTCAACTATTCATTCCTAATTGCAATATTGTTTTCTAACTTAATCCTTGGAGCCTCTTCCCCCTAGAAACTTCTGAGGGCTTTGTCTTGAAAATTCCAACCACGATGGCAACGCTAAATTGAGGTGCATCAAGGGGCGTGCCAACTTGATGCACCCCAATTTACCATCGGTGTGAGCTTAGCCGCCCTGGCCGGAATCAGCAAGACAAAGCCCCTGGAGGTTTTCGGGGGGGGGGAATAGGCTTTGACAATCAAGTCAGAAAATAATATTACAATTAGGAATGAATAGTTGTAACCTTAGGCATTGCCTAAAGAAAATGTTGAGTGCAAATAATCCAGCGTACAATTATTTGAAATTTAGCACCTATCATGGTGTGTCTAGGAAAAAATACCAATAATGCGACCACTTGACTTTCACCAAGAAAAAAAATCAAAGTAATTATATATTGACATTAGTGCAATGGGAAAATTTATCGCCCTTATTTAATCTAAAAAATGAATTAAAAATAATTCTAATCCATTTCTTACACTTATCTGTATGCATTTTCTCGAAACTCGTCAAGTTGCCCGAGTCAACTTGCTGGCCATGTTCTACTCGGAGAGCGAGGCCTGTAAACCCTCCATTGAGTAAAGGCTTGGGGCTGGAGCATTTAAGCTTTTATTTTTGGGCTGGGTTTCAACCCCTTACATTTCCATTATATTGTTTGGTATTTCCATATTTCCTAGGCCCAAAATCACCATTTTTTTATATATCTAGGCCTCATCCATAACTATGCCTCTAAGGAACTGATCGAGGGGCAACTCGGCGGGATGGGGGGGCACCATCGAAGTCGGCGCTGGGGCACATGTCTCTGTTAGAAAAAATCTCTCCCAAATGGCAGTCGAATCATATACAATTGTAGCATTCTTCAACATTTGTGAACTTGTTTTAAAATCATTGCAATGTGGACGGAATGCCTTATAAACTTTGGGCATTTACAAGGACACCTGACTGCACCATGAAAAGATACCAGGGCTATGACATTCATGGATACAATTTTTCAATAGTGGACAAGGACAGTAAGAGCACAACTTAGAACATCAGGGTTTATGTGGAATCTGAATCCATGTGGCAGGCGAGCAAGAAAGACAAAAAACCTACCATTTTAGTTATAGCCTTTTATGGGGTGATCGAGGAGATTTGGGAGTTGGATTATGTTGATTTTAAAGTTGTTGTCTTCTAGATGGGTTTTAAATGGTATAGGTGTTCGTTCAGAGAAACCCATGGGTTTTACGTTGGTGGACTTGAATAGATTGGGTTACGAGAACAAAAGGTTCATTCTAGTCGCCCAAGCTCTTCATTTATTTTATATCCAAGACCCAATCAATGAGAAGTATCATGTTGTAATCCATGGGAAGAATTTCTATTTTGAAGATGAGATTGATCGGCCCATCAAATTTGAAACAAAAAAGTTTCCCTCGGCCTTTTCGAGTTTGGAGGACGCCGGTGGACCACCCGTATGTAGACGATCACATTTAATCTTGAAAAGGAAAAGATAGGGAAATAGGTTTAGTGCTCTGTACCCTTTTGTGTACCCCCAATGAATTATAAGTGGTCACTAATCTTTTGGATTTTATTTTCTATTTCTTGTGTGTTTTTATGATGAATTTTTAATTGAAGGATGTTATAGCACCGGTATTTCAATAATATACCGGTGCAAAGAGACATATTATTTTCTCAGTTTCATGTAAAGGCACCTGTAATACAAGTAGCGACATCGATATTCATACTGGTGCTTCATACTTAAAATAATATTTTGAATTTTGCTATTTGATCTCGAGAAAGATTTTTAAAATGCACTAAAGCAGCTGTGTCAGGCTACGACCATTGCAAAGAGGCACCAATATTTTGAATTAAGACAACGGATTCAATACTAATGTTGAATACTTAGAATAAATATTGGAGGTTTGTTCTCTGGTCTCAGAAAGGATTAAAAATAGGATTAAAGCAGCTGCATGAGGCTGTGCTAGACTTACATAGGCAATGGTTTATAATGCATAGGCACTGGTATACCTACCGGTGCTTCATGCATAGAAATATAATTGAGGTTTGTTCTCTAGTATCAGAAAAGGATTAAAAATAGGGTTAAAGCAGTTGTGTGAGGCTGCGTTGGTTAGTGGTTTTTATTTACTAGCACCTATTTTGTTACCGATGCTACATTACTTTCTCGGTTTTTAAACTCATACGGTTGCACCACTCTCATTCTAATAAGAACACTCAAAGGTTTTGACAACAAAGATCTGAAATCCCTCATTTCCACTTCATTTAGATTGTGCTTCCTAAAGTAGCATCATATTTTTCCCTTTACTATATAAATGATCTCATACGTAGTAATTTAAATAATATTTGGATTTTCAATGAAAAGTTAATCATGAATTGCAATTGTCATTTCAAATTCCCTTGTTTACCCTTCAATTTTAATCCTAATATGCATACGTAGATTTAGTTTTATAACTACTGTTGTTGAGATTGAGATAATGTAATGTTTCATGTTATTATAAAATGCTAGATCATGAAATTTTTCCCTAGAATACAAGGTGTTTGATAAAATGGTTGTATGCAAATATATGTCATGTCCCCCAACACCCCAAGTAAGAGGCATCGAAAAGGAGTGTTATCGTCACCCTCTAGCGGATGTCACTTGACGCACTCAAATGATAGATTTGTGTTTGAGAGGGCAAGGTTTTTGGCCAAAACTTACAGAATGCAAAACCATTAGCACGAGAGGGGAATAGAAGCAAATCCACTTTTTCAAGAAACAATTTGGAAATTGGGATGGGGAAAAATTTGCGCTGCACCTCCTGCTTTCAACTTGACCATCGTAAGTGAGTTCTTGGCAAATTTGAGGCGTCTAATGAGCACGGATGAGCTTTTATGCCGGGGGAAATTACTTCCTCTATCTATTTAAGCTATTAATGATTTTTACGGATTACCAAATGTACAAGAAGGAGAGGATGTGATTTTATCATTGCTCAACGCAGAGGAAGATTTGGACGAAAGAGTAGCAAAAGAGATCGTAAGGTGCGTCACAAGAGAAGGAACCAATGTCGACGCACTAGTCCTTCTCGCTTGGACAAAAATTCTGAAGAAATCACTAACATCGGAAATGAATGTATGGTATCACTTCGTAGCCTACCGTATTGACCCCGTAACCGTGAACACCCAAGTTCATAAGAGTAGGGGGACCATGTTATATGCAATAAAGAATAAACTATGTTGGAATGTTAAGGAAGGAATATTTGCACATCTGATAATGGAATGGGAGAAAACTAGATCATATGGTTTTTCCAGCCTCATTTCATCACTTTGTTCAAAAGCGGGTGTACCAGACTATGGCCACAACACCTTGGGCAACCAATGGAGCCTATTGATGTTGAATCATTTTGCAAGATGGGACCCTCGCAATCTGGCCATTCCATGGAATCTAGGGTATCAGCCCTGGAGACAGGTATGCATAATTTGTGTACAGACTGCTAATTTCTGAGAACTTGGTGTGACCATCTGGGGAAAGTGCTAAACTACTAATTTTCAGATGCAATCAAGGCAGATAGATCTTTCCCTTCATTGAGCAAAAAAGATGATGTAGAGGACAATCGTGTGGGATCACGTTCAAAGAAATTGTACAACACAACTTCTTTTGAGGAATCAGAACCATTTTCACGTTATTATTCGTGAAATTAGTTCAAAATCAAAAAGCATGTCCCATCCTTCTATTAATCTAATTGAACATTTGGTTCACAGACAAATTAGATTGTCGTACTTGGAAATTTTTTTTGATTTTATCCTGGGAAAATATTTTTACATTATCATTCACGAATAACAAAATTCACAGCTAATTGTAGAATTAAGATTGGAGTAATAAATTCTTGGGCCACCATGTAATTTTACTAGAATTTGTATAAGTAACAAAAGTAAGGATTCAATGATCTTCAATCCATCCATACATGTCCACATTGCAAAATGTTAATTCAGCAATATTGAATTTCATTTTTGCTCAGCCAATTTTGGAATTCGAGAATTCCAACTTTCTTAGAGGGAGCTAAATGCAAAAAGTAAAAAGATTGCTCATAACTCAAAATTGGAATCCGCTCGAAGGTAATATAAAATATTTAGCCACCGATCTATTTTCCTAGTTTGACGTGAAGTGATTGTCAATGATCGGCCACGAGGAATAAATGTAAATCGTTCGTGATTTTTATTTATTACAATTAAGTAAATCATCCTAAGTTACTCTACAACACGTAATGGTGCTTCCCAAAAATTCCACCAAAAATTCAAGTTATTATAAAATCATGTAATTAACTAAAAAGAACAAAAAATAAGTACATTAGAGTAACGATCGCTGGTCTAACACAATTGAGGGCCACAATATAATTTTCAAAGAATTTGTTGTAGTGGTCAAAGTTCACCATTATTTCACCAAGTCATGTCTAAAACACAAAGTTTCCATCCCCTAACATTGAAATTCATTTTTCTTTAGCCAATTTTGGATTTTGACAATTTCAACTTTCTTGGAGGGATCTAAGTGCAAAAAGTAAACATGTTTCACTACTGGGAGTCCCCCCATAGGCACCGGTTTGAAATGTTAAAAATACCGGTGCCTATTTTACCACCCCCACCCATAGGCACCAATTTGAAAATGTTCAAAAATACTGGTGCCTATAAGGTGCATACCGGTGCTAGTATTTTGGTGACAAAAAAAATCCAGCCAGTGATTATAAAGTCACTGGCTTGAAAATTAAACCCAGAGATTCATTATGAACAATAGGCCTTGCAGAACAACAATAAGAAATGTAAGTTCATGTCCAAAAATGGAAAATTTATAACCACAGCCAGAAAGTTCATTACATTGATTTGAAAAAACATAACCCTACATTTTAAAAACAAACTAGACCTAAACATGGTCGAACACAGTCGCCGGTTTTGCTTAGAGCTGAGGCACGGTTGATCTGAGCTATTACCTGCATTTTTGGTGCTCCAGTAGGGTTAGGGTGCTCTAACTGTTGCTTTATTCCATTAGTTTGTGCACAATACGATTTGTCAAAGAAAACTATTTGAAATGTCAAAATTATGCAGCGTTTGAGTACCGAGGAAACTTGTTGTGTATAACTATGTTTTAACTATGTATTTAACATTAAATAAGTGTTAATGTTAAACACACCATGTTAAACCCTAACACACCATGTTTCAAAGGTGCTTATAAACTGGAAAACCTCCCCCATTCAAATTTTAGATTTCTGCAAATGTTACGGAACCTTCCATTAAGTTTGTGCACATATGATTTATTGAAGAAAACTATTTAAAATGTCAAAATTATGTAGCGTTTAAGCACCAAAGAAACTTGGTGTTTATAACTATGTATTTAATAGTAACTGTGTGTTAATGTTAAACACGCCATATTAAACACTAATACACCATGTTTCCTTGACGCTCATATACTACAAAATCTCCACAATTTAAATTTTAGAGTTAAACAAAACTTAAGGCTGTTTCCATTAAATTTTGACTAATTCTTATGGCGGCTGGCGGCGGCTTAGGAAATGTAAGGGTTTGATGAAATGGACAAACATAGTGATGAAATTTGAGAGGAACTAATGAGGGTTAATATGGACAGGTTGTGCAATTGAAGTATGAGAGGGATGCTGAGGTGGGGTAAAAAGTAGGGTTTCACGGTTTATATAGATTGCAAAAAACATTTTAATGGATGAGATTTAATGAAAGGTAGAAATCAATGGTTCAGATATGTTCATTAACAAAGCACCGGTAATGAATGGAAAATACCGGTGCCTATAATATTAAACGCAGCTGCTCCGGGCTTCTTTAAAAGGATTTTTTCATAATTTTTGGAACCCGAGAGCAAACCCGAATGAATTTTCCTGAGTACCTAGCACTGGTACAAATATCGGTGCCAAAAGCTTTTGAACAAGTGTTTAAATTTGATTGAGTAACTGCCTGAGGGTGCTTCAGATTTTTTTTTCCAGAAACAGAGAGGAAAGGAGAGTAAATTTTCTAAGTACTTAGCACCGCTACAAATACTGGTGCTATAAATTCTCAACAAGAGCTCA
This sequence comes from Rubia yunnanensis, assembly GCA_037428765.1. Classification (NCBI taxonomy): domain Eukaryota; kingdom Viridiplantae; phylum Streptophyta; class Magnoliopsida; order Gentianales; family Rubiaceae; genus Rubia; species Rubia yunnanensis. Next base: position 109,865,276 of record CM075061.1, on the reverse strand, counting down.
AATTAGTTAAAGAAGCTGCCTGAGGCTACTTTACAATTTTTTTCAAGATACAGAGAGGAAAGCAGAGAATAGTTTTTCTAAGTTTGTAGCACCGGTAGCTTTCAAACCGGTGCTATTTTTAAACTTTCCAAAATTCAAAATTTCACCCCACACTTTGTATCCAATGACCAGAAACGTTGGATACTTTTTTCGGTTAATGTAGTTAAGTAATTGGATTGATTAGAAGTCAATTATATATTCTTTCATTCCCATGTTCGGAAATGGTGTATGACGGGTCCCCGAAATGGATCTGTACGTAATCTTTGCAGAAATTGCACTATTGCCCAAAATTTCTTTACACCATCGTGTTTTAATCGAATTTATTTCACATATAGGTATTCTTAGATTAATTGTAGTTTTGAAATAGAAAAGTAACTTTTAGTGAAAATTTATAAACTACTAGTACATACATTATATTACGTTACTATAGATAACTAAAAAGTTAGGAAGTTCTAACGGGGAGGATATTGGTAATGTTTTTTCGAGAAATGTTAATAATTTTTTTGATTAAGTCTTGGAATATAATTTACGGGTTCATAATGTAGCATTACATTTGAGCAGATTTTAATTTGGACGTCCGAGTGAACTTTTTGTTTTTTTGCACTTAGGTTCCTCCAAGAATCTTGGAATTGTCGAAAACCAAAATTGGCAATTCTATATTGAAATGTAATAACTTAGGTTCACAACCATGCGATTTCGACATGATTGCATAAATGGAACATCTCCAAAATTGAAAAGAGAAATCTTGAACAGCATAATGCTGAAATTGCACTGTTGCCCAAATTTTAATTCTATAACTATAGCATTGGTTCTGTAACCATAGCACTGGTGCTACAACGAAAAACCAAACTGGTGCTAAAATTTTCCAATTTCCCACGTATATATTATGCTTAAAATTTCACTATTTACCGCGTATTGAGCACCAGTATGTTGGTTACCGGTGTTGTATATTATAAAGGAACTGGTACTTCCTTGTTCAAATGTTTATACCATTGCTAATGATATATTTAGCACCGGTATTTTAGAACCGGTACATTTGTATCGGTACCTATGTACCTATTTTCCAGTAGTGTTTGCTTGTAACTCCAAATTGTAATCCACTCTATGGTATTTGAAAACTTAATCCCCCACCCCCAATATGTTTTACAAGTTAGACTCCAAGTTAGTATCAATAAATGAATGAAATTCATGGGTGGCGTAGCAACAGAAGGTAACACAAAGGAACAATTCATAAGAATGGTCTATTTGCTTAGATTGGCTCCAGGAACACACCCACGATTAATTTCTTCTTCAAACATGTCCACGTGCATTTTATAAACTGAGTTATTACTCTTGTGGGGATAACTCATGGCCCTAATAGTTTTTAAAACTCTTATGGCTGTAACATAATTTCACTACATAAATATTATGCCATATTTAGATTACACAATTATCTCCAAAACCATGATCTCTCCATCGTACATATGTGAATTAACAATTTTTTTGGTCAATTTTTTCATCCGACTAATACCAATTCATAATGGGGCAAAAATGAGAATATGTTGTACCAGTGCTATAAATTTCTTAGGGAACCAAAAATGGCTAAATATTTTCAACCAGAATACGGCGTGAAAATCAATTTCATAGGCACCGGTACTAAATTCATTGGCACCAATTAAGATACCGGTGCTCTGAACTTTACCAAAATTTGTGAACTCTATGTCCCTTGCCAAGATTATATATGCCCATTTAAAACAGCCTGGTGCAGCTGCGTTATCCATAGGTAGGCACCGATAATGTGTGCAAAGACATATGTACTCTACCGGTGCTCCATACTTAGAAATTTTGAAGCCCTCTTACTCTCGAGTTGTGGAAAAAAATAATTTTAGTTATACTGGTATAGTAATACTTACACCAGTGCTATTGTTTGTAATATAAAATGTCCAAGAGGAGGAATCGCCATCAATTTCATCCTCCTCGATGGTGGTTTCTCTTCCCCTTCTACCATTAGCACTGACACCCCCCCCCCTTCTCACCCATCTATAACTCTTCATTACTCCCAATAACTCCCTCATCAAGTGGACACAATTTTTTGTCATGAAACCGAAGTAATCTTCCTTAAACTGATGCCTTTGTTCACACCTGTGATCAAGTTCATCACTTTCTGGTGGCCATTCTAGCCTCGCTATACTACAAACAATCTGATAAATTGAAGGTAAGTGCCCCCTATCCATTGCATGTCCCTAAAAGTTAGTGATTTAGCCTTTGGAATCATGAATCATTGTATGTGCATTTCATGTTTGATGAACTACCTCAAAGAACAAAAATGTCATTGTTGTGGATACTCTTTGTGTTTCGTGGTAATAGGTTCTATCACATTGTATATATTTTTATTATACAAGTTTTTGGGGTGAAATGATATATTATATATTGGTTGTGGATTGAGTTGAAATGGATTGTTGTCTCTTGGTTGTGATTGAGTTCTAAAAGTGCATTGTTTATTGGTTGTGGACTGGGTTGAAATGGAAAGCGATATCCTTGGTTGTTTTTTGAGTTCTAATAGTGTATTGTCTGTTGGTTGTGGATTGAGTTCAAATGGATTTTTGTGGTTATTGGTTGGCCTCAATATGCTCTAATAATGAAGTGTATGTTAATTTTTATTGAGTAATTTATTTAAATTTTTTTTACTTATGTTATGGATTGCATTATTTATTGGTCTTTATTATTTATTGGTTGTGGATTAAGAACCTCAGTTACTTTTGGATTTGTATTGTGGATTTTAAATGCCTTCCAAATCAAATAAAGGCACCGCCAAGAGAAAGAGGGGTGAGACACAGGAGAAAATTGGATCTGATAAGCCTTCCACGCCTGTCGTTCCCCTCAAAATACAATTTAGGGAACCTAGTCCCACTGAAGATGTAGTTGAGTCTTCATCGGACGAGGAGCTTCCGGTGAAAAAAGGTCCCATGATAGGGTAGGAATAGATAACGTATCGAAGGCGGAGGGAAAGCACAGTAAATCCTTTGACAAATTTGAAATTGAAACTTGGTGCAAATAGCATGGAACAACCACGTGTCAACTAGTTATGCTCACAAAGGAGAAGGATCCCGTGCTGACTGAGTTCAGCTTGGTTGATATGGTCTGCACAAAGAACTGGACCTCATTCACTGTATATTGTAACAATGCATTCTGGTGCCGCATCAAGTTTGGAACTCATAGATTCTGGAATAACGTCCCCAATGACACCAAGGAGGAGGCATTGAAAGATATTTTGGTAAGATCCATTTATATCGACGATTTTTAAATTTCCATTTTTTATATTACAACCATTCCTAATTTACAAAATTTATTTTGTAAAGTCAATGCAGGCGAGCATCAAGTTCGAGCAAATTATTGACTGCAGCACAGTTGGACATTGAAGGGAATTTTTTATATCAAGGGGGGCGATACCCATCGCAATTGGAAGAAAAATATTACAATAGAATACATCCATAAGGTGGTTGACGGTACAAAAAAATCCAAAACAAAATCTTGGGAATGCTACAAGTGGATGGACAAAGAGGAGTAAAACATGTTCTAAAAAATGAGGACGAGACCCAAATTTGAGGTAACCACTTTATGGACAATCGTTTAATAACTTATGGTGTATATGTGGCCCAGCGGGCAAAGCTAGGGGCCGCAAGGCCCAGCCCACTGGTGAAGTCAAACTCGTTCAAGCCCAAGTCATCAGAAACTTAAGCATACACTAAAGAGAACGTGGACCAATAAAAGAGGAACATGCAACAACCATGAAGACCACCAGCTGTTAAAGTTGAGATCGTGATACACCCCATGATATACTTTTCTAAAAACAGGGAAACACGTTTAAGTCAGTCTATAAATACAGCAAATGGACAAGAGGCCGAGGTAAGCGTTACTATTTTGAAAAATTCCATTTCTTAAAGAGAAGACTGACTTGATCATTAGAGGTACTCTCCCGAAATCACTTTCGGTACTGCCTTTGCAAATGAAGGAAGACAAGGATGTGAACAACAAAGAAACTACCAAAATAACCACATCATTTTGGCGTCATCTGTGGGGGAACAAAAAATTTTCTTTTCATTTTCAGGTTGCTCAAGTAATCAATGGTGTTCACCAAGAGTGAAAAAAAGCCACAATCATCAGTCACATGAGAAAAAGCTTGGACGTAATGGGGGAACACACCATCAGCAGCACCATGCCCCAAGTAAGGAAAAAAAGCCGGATAAAGAGGAAACAGAAGCGGAAGTGGAATCTCCAAATAATAATTGTGACGATAAAAAATGGGCGTTTGGGGCGCTCTTGGAAGAGAAAAGGGAAAATCATGAACGTGAACGTCTCTACTACGAAGAAGAACTGCGTGACATTATCGCAGAAGATGACGTAGATAAGTCGTCTCTTGCACTGCATTTACGGGATCTTAAGATGCCTAATTAAAATCTCCCTCTACACGTTAAAGTCTATGATGGTACCATGGAACCAAAAGAGTTCTTGCATTCATATAGAAACAACATGATATTTTGGGTTGCGAACATAGAATTAGTATGCAAGGCGTTTCCCATCTTGCTATCAAGAACGACAATCTCATGGTACAAAGACCTTTCGAATGGAAGTATCAAGTCTTGGGCACAGCTGTCAGATCTATTTTTTGGACGTTTCTACCAGAAACAGAAGTTTACTAGAACGATGGCTAATCTCAACAATATAGCACCATGAAGCAATGAAAACCTCACAAAGTATCATAACCAATTTGTCACGGAGAGCCTACAAGTTTGTGACTTTTCATTTCAATCATCATTGGGTGCTTTTACAGGGGGCATCAGATCCAAAGAATTTTACAGAACACTAACGAAGAACATGCTGGAAAACCCAAGGGAACTACAAAAGATGATTAAACAGCACGTGCGAACGGAGGAGGAAAACAACCAAAAAATAGGAAGATTAGCAGAAAAGCTTGACTAAAAAGGAAAAGGAAACATCCCTTTGAGAAGAGGAGAACCAGGATTGCAAGGTTCGCCATTCACAGATACGCATCTAACGAAGACAAGGAAGGAGATATGGCTAGCCGATAAGGATCTATTTCAAGAGCCAGTACTAATGATCGCACTGCTAGAAAAAAAGATCCAGGGAGTTTTATTATTCCTTCCACAAAGATCATAGCAATGGCATTAAGTATTCCAGGGACCTAAGAAGATAGATTGACAAAAATCTTAGGAATGGAAACTGGGGCCAATATAGGAAATAAGTAACAAGTCAGTATGGGGGCGCAAGTAAGACAGCGAACCCGTCTCCAAGAAACCAAGGTACTGTGAACACAATGGCTAAAAATAAAAAATTAACTGTGGCTATAGAATACAATGACAACGTGGATCGTGAAGCTCCAGAAACAATTATTTTCTTTGTACACAAATCCACGAAGTCACTTTTCAACAATTCTTAGAAGGCCAAAGCAAGATATTCTCCCCCACAAGAACCAGTTGACAAAAAGTTTCGTGCAAACGAAGCGATTACCTGTAGCGAAGAAGATACAGTACCCTAACACCTAGTGAACCAACTCCACCAATTTGGGATGTTTTGAGGGAGACAAGAGAGGATCCAAAAGACTATCCCAAGCTTCATAACCACCTAACTCCCTTTAAACCATTTCAACCTCCACAAGACTTTGCTCTTGAAATTTTTGTACCCCACCTCTCTATTTTTGGATATTCACAGTGAAAGGGTTCAAGCCTCACCACATGGATAACATTAGGGTCGTACCGAAAACCTTAAATATACGGAGCTAGTTGTTCTGATGGCATAAATAAATTTATCTGTTATTATTGTTTTTGTTGTTTAGTTTTTTTTATTTTTTCTTGTTATTTTTACAGTGTGTTTTTCTGTGATTTTGTAGCAAAGTGAAGTGCATTGCATTGGAGGAAATGAAAGAATGAGATCCATTAGAAATGGAAGAAAGCTTGGATAAAAAAATTCTTTCTAAGTGCTGGGAAACCCTGTATGTCGTGAGTCGTGACAAATATGTCGCGGGTCGCGAAGAACATGGGAGCAAAAATGAACTCCCAGCATAAGCTTGTTGCGAGGTGCGATATGGGCATCATGAATCGCGATGGATTCAAAACAATTTCTAAAATAAGTGAGCTCGCAGACCCAAGATGTAGCAAGTCGCGATGCCTTTGTCGCGAGTTGCGACAAGGCATCAAGAGTCACAATCGTGATTGTCACGAGTCACAATGGAAAAACCATCTTTTAAACTGAGCTTAAATACTGCATAATCCTTCCTTCTTCTCCACCAAATACTCCCAAGAATCACCACACTTCCACTCATTCCTCCACCATCTCGCATATATTGACATATGAACATTCTTGCATATTTATAGTACCTTTGTTGATTGTAGTATGCTAACTACATCATTGTGACTATATTTGCTATATTCTACAATGATGCTCAGATATGTGTCGATATATGTTTGATGTTTTTATTGGACAATCTTATAGTGGTGATTGCATGATGGATTAGTTGTTATTTGAGAATACTATGGTTATTAACTTTTGATGCTAAACCTAGTATTACAAATCCTTTTGTACTTGTGAGTTTGATGTTGTTCTCTGTGGTGTTAGTCTTGATCAAACGGCACCAAGGAGACAACATTTTGCTCGAGGGGTGAGTTCTTCTATGGCACTTTTGCCCCCCCCAGCTCTGAAACCAATTTTGGGACCAATTCTATATTCTATACACATTCATGAATTGCACCATATTACCGGTGACTATGCGGAGAAACGGGAGTCACTCTACCTCTTACGTTGAGTTTTATTGTTCTTGTCTTACATGTTTACATTGATGGCAATGTAATATTTTAAGTGTTGTGAGGGGTTAGAGGACTCACATGCGTGCTAGCTTGATTTGGAATTCTTTTTGCTACTTTTGATTGGGAAAAAATGAGAAAAAATTGACAATTTTGAAAAATATAGAAAATGTAAAAAATTTAAGAAAACCCGCTAAGTTGAAAACCCAAGAGGGAAACTTAGGCAACATTGGGGGCCCGGATAGGTCAAAACACAAAAGGGTGAGTTAGGCAAAATGAGAGGCTAAATGTGCGGAAAAATGTGAGATGTGAGCCAAAGAAACATAATGCGGGCTAGGATTAAAACCCGACAGGGCTCCAAGGCAAAATGAGAGAAAGAGAGAAAAAAGAATAATGCTATGATTTCACTCATTTGTCGGCATTAGAGTCATATGGTTGCGGTTGTCATGTGAATGGATCGGGTAGCTCAACATCTTGAGACCTCTTGGGATTGGGTAATTTAGCGGGGAAAACGAAGTAAGTTAAGAAATTCTTGATTCATTGTGTACTTCATTTTTTGGTGGATATATTGGTATAGAATGAAGTATGTGTTTGAACCTCCTATATGGTTTTGACTTCATTTGTGCCATTGAACTTTGGTTGATATATTGATATGGAATGAAGTTTCTTATTGAACCTCTCATATGGCTTTAACTTCATTTTATGTCATTGAACTTTGGGATTATCAATTTGGGACATTGAAACATTTTATAGGTACTGAATTGATAAGTGGTAGGTTTGGTTAGATTTAGGAATTGGGGTTGTGTGTGTGAAAAATTCTCATTGGAGCTTTGATTTTGGGATTTCTGATATTGAGAGTTTTTGTGAGTCTTTGATTGGGGGGATATTAGTTTAGGATGTGGACATATGAATTCCTTTGTGTACTTGAATCTTTTCTTACTCGAGGACGAGTAAGGTTTGCGGGGAGGTTTGATGTGACCATTTTATATGGTTATTTTGGTACTTTTAGGGTTCACTTTTGTACACTTCTGTGCTCTGGATGTGGCATTTTGCCTTGAAATTCTCTAAGAAGAGTTAAAAGCGACTTTTACGGTTTTATTACTTCTAGAGGATTTTGTATGACAAGGCAATTTGTTCGAACACTTTGAAGAATTTGAAGATTACCTTTGAAGATTTAAGACTTGCATTTGAGCTTTTGAATACTTTTAAGAATTGAAGACAAGTATAGAAGAGGAGGACTTGAGACAAAAAGAAGAAAGAAATCAAGATGCTGAAACTTGGCTCGGTTACGACTCACGATAGATTGGTTGCGAGTCGCAATGGATGGGTTTCCACAACCTTTCTTAAATTTTTGTGCCATAAATACTCACCTTATCCTCTCTCTCTCTTATCCTCTTCTTCTTCCTGCGATTTTCTTGGTTTCAAACTCTAGCTTTTTTCTTTCTTTTCTTAGTTTTTGTAGGTTAATCATGTCTTTTTATTATCTAGTTTAGTTTGTACTTGGGAGCAATTAATTGAAGCTTCCATATCTATGTAGTAAGAACCTCTATTTCACTCTTTCTTTATGCATTTTTTATTTAGCATTCATGTGTTTTAATATGATGTTTTACTTCATTTACACCATGAGTTGTTTGAGAATAGGAAGTGTTTGTATGATTGAAGTGTTAGGGTGTTAGGAAAATTGCAAATTTCATAACTCATTTGGCATGAAAATCCAAGAACATGGACTTAGAAATTCTATTGTATAATTTGTTGTAATTCTTGCTAGATAAGTGTGTTAATGTGGATTGTTCTCATATTTATCCTCTAGAAGCAATGAAAGGTTGAATCTTGAATGTGGTTTTTTTCTAGATTTAGACTAATGAATGCTATGTTTGGTTAAATGGCTATGTCTTTGGTTGAAGGCTTGTTGTTATCATATTTATGGTTCTTTGTGTATAATGTCATTGATTAAATACCTTTATGGTGTGGCTTGCCTAAAGTCCTCATGAATGAGGTCTGCAAATGGCCGTTGTTTGTCCTTGGGATTTCTCTTAAAAAGAAATGAATGTTGATCTTCAATCAGGAAGTGATAGCATTCCCCATAGGTAATGAGTGTGATAAAATGAGTGAATGGTTCAATGATCTACATTAGGTTTGGAAGTGGATATCAATTGCTCCCAAGGCTTTGTCTTTTGTAGTTTTTACCCTTTTTCTTAGTTTGTTTGATGATTAGCATAGTTACTCGGCTTTTCTAGTTATCTTGTCTTTTAATTTCATAACTTAGGAAAACCAAAACCAATAAAACCCTCCTTTTTTTACTTGTTTTTATATATCTATATATATTTGCTTCTAGCATAATATGAACCTTATATGTTTAAAAGCTTAAGAAAATCCCTCTTCTTTGTGGATGACCCCGACTTGCCCTTATCTACTTAGTTGTAGATAGGAAGCATTTAGGGATTATAAATTTAACTTTGAGAGGTATGGCGACAACCTCCCAATGATGGCAACGCAGTTGAAAAACAATTCGTGGATTGCTTTGATAGGTTGGGCTTCAAAAGAATAGACCTAAAAAGGTCCACATTTTCACTGGTTGGATTTACAGGGTGAGCAGAGATGCCTCTAGCAAATATACAACTGCCTGTCACGATTGGGGAGATTGATAAACATTGCACGATAATGTGTGGCTTCATGGTTATGGACGCCCTAAGTACATTTATGCCATAATTGGAAGACCATGGATGAACAGAGCTAAGGCAATTTGGTCCCTTATCACCTGGTAATGAAGTTCCCAACCCCAGCCGGAGTCGCAACCATTAGGGGAAACCATCAAGCGGCTAGGCAGTGCATGGTGATAGCGATGAAGGCAGGAAAGATAGGAGAAAAGGGGAAGCTCGTTAATACCATTTCAGGAGGCAACCTACTAGAACAATCAGATGCATCAGTAGACTTAAGAGAAGAAACAAAGTTGGTAAGCCTAGATGGCAAGGACAATTCCAAATGCGTAAAGGTCTGAAAGCACCTTCCAAGAGAAGAAAAGGTGAAGGTTATTCAAATTTTGCAAAGCCACAGGGATACGTTCGTATGAGGTGTTAAAAGCATAGGAGGAGTTAGCCCGGACATTGCTACTCATTCATTGAATGTCAGTAGCTCGATCAAACCGGTTAAAAAATAGTGCTCTTTGCCAGCGATAGGCAAAAGGCAATTGAGGTGGAAGTTGCATCGCCATTGCAAGCTAGTATAATAAAAGAAGTTATATACCCAAAATGGCTAGCAAACCCAGTCATGGTGAAGAAATCAGATGCTGCTTGGAGAATGTGTATTGATTTCACGGATTTGAACAAAGCTTGTACAAAATATTCCTACCCATTACCAAAGATCGATCAACTGGTAGAAGGTATTTCAAGATACGAAGTCTTGGCCTTCTTAAAAGCATACAAAAGATATCACCAAATACCGATGAACCCAGATGATGCAGAGAAAACAGCCTTTATAACAAGCTTTAAAATGTTTTGTTATGTAAAGATGTCATTTGGACTCAAAACTACTGGAGCAACATACCAAAGAGTGATCGATCAGGCATTCCGAAGCCAAATAGGGAGAAACGTCGAAGCTTATGTTGACGATATAGTGATTAAGAGTAAAAAGGTAGGAAGTTCACTACAGGCTTAAAAGAAACTTTGGACACATTGAAGGCCATAGGTATGAAGTCCAACCCCAAGAAGTGTGTAATTGGAGTGGGTGTCGGAAAGTTCTTGGGATACAATGTTTCTTCAAAAGGTATCAAAGCTAACCAAGACAAGATCAGAGCTATAATAAATCTTCCCCAGCCGCAAAGGGTTAAAGAGGTGCAATATTAATAGGATCACTAGCACCGCTTAGCCGCTTTGTATCAAAGGCAACAAAGAAGCATTTTTCACTTTTTGAAGAGTTAAGAAAGGCAAGAAAATTCAGCTGGACCGAAGACTGTCAGAGAGCATATAATGGGTTAAAAAACAAACTTCAAGCATTACCAACATTGAAATTGCCCGCACCTGGAGAGACACTGTACTTGTACTTAGTGATCTCACAAAACACTGTTAGCTTGTGTTGGTTTTCCTGGAAGGACATAAGCAGATTCCAGTTTATTACATCAGCATATCCTGCAAAAATCAGAGGAAGCTTACATGCCAGCTGAAAAGTTAACCTTAGCTTTGGTCTATTCAGAACGAAGATTGAGAATGTATTTTCATAGTCACCGCATAGTTGTTTACACAGGGTTTCCAATCAAGAACATCCTCACTAAGCCATAGTATTTAGGCAGAGTAGTGAAGGGGGCTCTTGAACGAGGTCAAATTGAAATAAAATTTCAACCTAGAACAACGATCAAAGCTCAGGCTTCAGTAGACTTCATTGTAGAAATGACAAGCGATGAGACACAGAGGACAAGCGTATACTAGAGTTTGAAAATTGAAAAAGGCAAGGAAAAATGTGAGGAGGTTGCTTGAACGTTGTTTGTTGACGGCGCATCTAACAAGGAAGGTTGTGGAGAAGGATTGCTTTTGGTAGACCCAAATGGGGCAAACACAAACACTCATTACGATTCAATTTTTGGCTAACTAACAATGAAGCAGAATACGAGGCTTTACTTTGTGGATTAGATCTCACTGTCAAAATGAATTTCAGAAGCATTCGAGTGTCTAATGATTTTCTAATTGTAGTCCAAGAAGTGCGAGGTGATTATGAGGTGCGAGAAGACTAGTTGATTGAGTATTTAGGTAAGGTGCACCAAACCATAGCCCAGCTTGAATATTTTGACATACAACACATCCCGTGGAGCAAAAACACAAAGGCGAACACATTAAGCAAGCTAGCAACAGTGTGATTTGATTCCTTTAGTGAGAAAGGAGACATCATCATAGAAGCCATCCGAGTCGGAAACACAATGTCAACGATTGTGTTTTTTTTTCAAAGTTTAAACCATCCGGAGATGGGGGGGGGAATTTATATGCTCCCCTAACCATAGAAATGGCTAAATCGCCTAAAAGTTCATACATGAGTACAGAGGAATCATCCATATGTTGATCCGAGAGCAATCAGAAGCTCCTGAATCAATAGAATTGCTATCATAAGAAAAGTAACTATCTACAATAGCCTAAAATGAAAATAGTTATCTACATATATCATTCCGCTATTTTCCATAAACCGGTCGGCGAATCGAGAAATCGAAACCCCAGTATGTCCGTGGAAAACAAGCAAAAGAAATATAGAAAGAAGATTAGGCTCAGCCTAAAGATTCTTTGTGGAGGGAAGGAGCTCGCGTACATGGCCTTAGCATAATTCCTTGTTAGTCCAAGACTTCAAAAGAAACTCCGGTGATCGTCCCAGGCACCAGCCAACCTGAAACAAAAGAGAAGGCAGAGTAGATTCCATTCCAAAGAAATGTCAAGTACCTACTCGTATACAAGGCAAACCCATTTTGTCTAAAGATATGAGTCCTCTAAGCACAGGAGGAGCTAATTGAATGTCTAAGATACCATGTAAACCATTCTCTAGTGAATATTTGGCCAAGAAATCTGCAGCATTATTAGCCTCTCTATGAATGTGTGTAATTGGGAATTTGTTGTGCAAAAGATTAAGTGCTCTACAGACTGAAAAGTTCATCCAAGGTGCAGTCATGGGATTATGAATTCCTTTGATAGCAGTTAAGCAATCGGACTCCAGAGAACAATTTGCTATTTCCAGTTCTGCACATAATTCATATCCTAACTGAATAGCTATTAATTCAGCATGTAGTGGTGAGGGGGATTGGAAAATTTTTGTTCTTATTGTAATCACATTCCCTAAAGAATTCCTTACTACAACAGCTGCAGAGGAGTAACCACTTTTCCATGAGGCATCTGTATTGATCTTATATCCCAAGAGAGGTCTCTTCCATGTTACAGCAATTAAATGTTTCCTTTTCTTGGGATAAATGTGTGGGATAATGTTCGAATCGATCCAATACTTATGCTTTTCCAGCTTACCAAAAAGGTGATGAACAGTGAAGATGTCATGGATAATACATTTAAACTCATGTAAACAAACTACAGTAGAGAAAGGTTCATCTTCATAAATGATCTTGTTCCTCTTTATCCATAGGATCCAGATTGTAATCAGTAGTGAAGCAGTGATAATACGAGAGTGGATCTTGTTTTCAGCATTAAAAGATAGGAAATATTCTACTCTGTGTTCCAACTTTTCAAAAGTAGGTTGCTGAAGATGGATCAAATCTCCAACTGCCTCCCAAACAGCAATAGAGGATGGACAAGAATTGAAAAAATGGTCTAGACTATCAGTATGGTTCATGCACATAGGACACCTCGATGCTAATCGAAAGCCTAACCTAGCTAGAATGTTATCAAAAGGTAGAATGCCATTCATTGCACGCCATAAAATGACTGACATTTTCTTAGGTATGAAACTACTCCATACCTTGGCAAGGTGTCTAATTCTCACTTTTCTTCTCCTAAAAATGTGGTATGCAGACCTGATTGTGAACGTACCATTGGTGTTTGGTGTCCAGATCAGCCTATCCTCGTGTTGATGCTCCAGTTTTGCAACCTGCAAAATGGTAAGTATATTGGTAGCCAGGTATGGCTCCAGCTGTGGGAGGAGGTTTGCTTTATTTTGAATGAAATGCCTAAGGGAAATATCCTCAAATGGGATATTATGCCCATCAGGCCATTCATAGAAAAGAGCCCCTTCTCCCGTCCAATTTGAGTTCCAGAAGGAGCAATCTCCCAGTCCATATATCACTTTAGTGTGTCTATTTGCCCTGGCAGTGATATGACAGATTCTTTTCCAAGTGTGAGATTTTTTATAAGACTGGGGGAGTGACCATAGCAATGAAGTCCACTGATTTTTATTAGCCTGTAATTTCCACCACAGTTTGCATGAGAATGCATCAACTATTGCTCCTATATCTCTTAATCCTATGCCATTTTCATCTAGTGGTAGACTAAGGTTCTTCCAAGATTTCCATTTTTTCCTGTCAGCATTATCCACTTTCCCCCAGAAGAATGTGGAAGCAATTCTTTCAATTTTTCTTAAAACTATCATGGGGGGGCTCAGTACAGAAAAGATATGAGTAGGAATAGAATCCAAGGAGATTGTGTTAACAATCCAAGGAGATGAAGTAAGTTGAATGAATCCGCTAATGGATTTCTTCTTGAAAGGAGCTTTTCTAGAAGATAAGATGAAGGCTAGAAGGTTGGAGTTTCGTTCTACTAATTATGCTTGCGAAGACAGGACCTTGTACAATAAAGTCTTCTTGTCTCCATGGATAAAATGTGTAGGTACAACAAAGGAGACTAATATTTTTAAATAAGTTCATAGAGACCTATGTGGAATGCATCAAGGAGCTAGAAAGATAGCTAAAAAGATAATCAGAGAAGAATACTACTGGCCAACTATGTTTAGCGATGCACACAACTTCGTCCTCAAGTGTAGGAGTTGCCAAATCAATGCCTTGTTATCGTATAAGCAACAATCAACTTTGACAGGAGTCTATGGAGCCTGGCCATTTGATAAGTGGGGGATAGACTTAGTCAGACAATTCCAAAGGGTAGAAAGCAATGCCAAGTTCTTGATTGTAGCAATCGACCACTTCACAAAGTGAGTGGAAGCTAAACCATTTGGACGTGTCACAACCGAAGGCACTAGGAAAATAGTGTAGAAAAGAATAGTACGTCGCTTGGAGTGCCACATACCATCGTCGCGGATAGCGGTACACAATTCACAAGTAGGGTGTTCACCGATTGGTGTTCAAAGCTTAAGATTCTTTAGATGTTTACCTCAGTGGCGCATACTCAAGCTAATGGCCAAGTGGAAGTGACAAACAAGATAATACTTAAATGGATAAAGAAGTGACTGGAAGGAAGGCAAACAGGATGGATAGACGATTTACCAAACACACTATGGTCGTATAGAACAACTATTTGAGAGCCAATGGGGAATAAGCCATACAGTTTGGTGTACGATCACGAATCAATCATACCTGTAGAAATTGGAAAATTAAGCCTTAGTATAAGCAATTACAAGGAGATGGACAACTCAGATATGATGAAACTCGAACTAGAGAAATTGGAGGAATACATAAATCTGGCAACAATCACAGAAGCCAAATACAAAGAAAGAATGGAAAGAGCATACAATCAAAAGGTAAAGGAATCATGATTTCAGATTGGTGATCTAGTGTTGAGGAAGAACAAAGCTAGCCTATAGAAGAATGGGGAGAGTTATGCCCAAAGTGGGAAGGACCCTTCAAATTCATGAAAGTTCACAAGTCTAACAACTATGAATTGGAAAGAATGGATGGCACCGCAGTCCCGAACACGTGGCATGTGAACAAATTAAGAAAGTTTTATGTCTAGGAGGAAGACACCGAACATCAACCTGTATAGATACCAGTACATTATCCTTGGTTTAGTTCATTCCATTGTTCCAACGTTATATAATCACGGTCGTACATATTTAATATAAAACCACTTTGCTGGACCAATATCAAGTCTCTCATTCTTTACTTGCACTGGTTAGAAAACAACTTATTTGTAACATATTAAGATCAAGTTTCCTAGACATTATTTGAAGAATGCTACCTGAAAAAAACCGTAAGCTGTAGATCTTGCACAATTATCGATGCTTGTAAGCTTTGGATATTGGAACTTTTCTAGTCAAACAAATGCAAGCTTTAAATCTTACACAATCATAGATACCTCCAAGCTTTGGATCTTGCAAAATCATACAAACACAAGCTATTGATCTTACACAACTATCGATGCTTACGAGCTTTGAATCTTGCAACTTTTCAAATCAAATGAGTGCAAGCTATAGATGTTGCGAAGCTACAAAATATTGCAAGCTTTAGATCTTGCTAACTTAATTATAACGAATGCAAGCTATAGATCTTGCTCAAGAGCAGATTTTATCATAAATATAGCATACACAAGAGGAATTACACAATCCAAAATACTTTAGCCAAGGAAGTCACATAAATAGCTTGATACTTAGCCAGTCAAAACAAAACAATAAAAGCAAGCCCTAGAGCTTACATTTTTGTAGTTTATTAAATCCACCAACATAGGTGACAAAACATCGACAAGAAAGTTTCCTTAGCAAAGACATATGTACACGCTTTTCCAAGCCATTAGCCAAATTATTGAAAACATTAAAAGATAAGTGTTTCAAGTTGGCATATCTATCTATGCCTTGAAGCCCACAAAGATCCAGAAGACGATGATTCACCACAGTAATTCCCATGCTCAGATTCACGATGAGAATGCTCAGCCCTACGACAATTCTCTTCGGAGGCCTCTTCTTCACTAACCAAATGCTCATACCACCACTTCATATGAAAATAAGCGGGATGGCGTATAAAACCTCTTCGCTATATGCCCAAGATGTTTAGCATAGTATGCCTTAAAGTGAGTAATGGGGCCGAACTCACCACGATCCAATTGCATACTCATGACGTTGATGGTTTTTTCATATCTTTTCATCTTGGCCTTCAGGTTCCGTATTTCCTTTTCTAAGGATTGAAGGTGCATCCAAAGAGACTTAGACAAGTTGATCCTTTGACCACCAAATTCCATGGTAAGATCCCCACGACTATTAGAACTTTGAGAAGACGACGGGGGAACCTGGAGTTTGTCTTTAAATTCAACACAAGCCTACTCAAGTTGATGCTCATATCAATCAAGTCGGTCGTACTCAGTGCGAAGCTTGTCAGTATCACTCTGTAGCTGTGTTTTTATTGCAAACTGCTCATTAAACTTTGCCTGCCAACCAACGGCAGTGGTTGAGAGGTGATTTCATTCCTCTTGATTTTTCTTCAACCGATCATACAAGTCATCAATACGGATACACTCCTTGTCTATGATCACAATCTTCTGTTGGACTTTGTGTGTCTTATCCGCATCATAGTTTCTAGTTTGCTCCTGTTGATGAATCACCTTAACCATGTTCAACTGTTGCTGATAAATAAGATCATTCTTCTCGTTGCAAATTCTTCTTGAATTACGAACGATATCCTGAGTCTCCTTCGAAGTCTTACCCCACTTTTTTTCAAGATTATAAACACCTAACAACATATACTTCAGACGAATGCCCAGGCTTAATGCCTATCTTGAACACGAACAAGAAGCTTGAGCGAACGCAAGTACACAGTAGCTGATTCAAGGTCAACTAAAAAATGAACAATATCTTTTCCAAGCGATACAACATTATAACCATCAGGTATACAGAGACATGAAGGGGAAGAAGGAAAATTTGAAAAGGATGATGTAATTTCCCACCCAATGTGCAATGAAATAAAATCCACTTGGAACAAGCGAACGGAAGAAATGAGCTGGAAATACTCTTTTGATATGTGCTTTGTTGCTTCATTTATATTCATAGGACAGCACCCAGAAGAAGGCGAGAAAACATTGTCACAAGGATAATGAGTGTAACAATCCAGCTATTCAACGCTTTTAAAAAACTTTCTGTCAATCAAAATATCAAAGCCCTGCAAATAAATGAATATAAAAACTTTGGTCAAAATATAAATATCAGGGACACGGATCCAATCAGTTGCCAATGATACAAAAATTATACAAATATACTCCAAAATGTTGTCATAAAATTACATAAAACAAACAAAATATGCCTCAAATCTATGCCTCTTGACTAAATTTGGAAGGAGATGATAGTGAAGTATGGGCCACGATTTCAACATCCTCTATGCTAAGAGGATGAGCGGGGACTTCGTTGTTCGACCCTCTCCCAAGATGCGCAGCATTGTTTGCTATGGTATCTTGACCAGGTTGGTGATCCTCAGCAGTGCGAAAGGATGACCATTACCGGAGACGCTCTTCACAAATCCATTATTAAGAATTTTGGTATGTCTTGCCAAAATCTTCTCTGACCTGGCCAGCTTGGGCAACTTATCAAGCTTCACAGTTGGATTCACCTCCTTAGCTCAACCAAAGCCAATCAATAGCCAACATCACGAGTATTAGCTGAGACTTCCTTGAACAATGCATAAAAAGAATTAGTCTTTAAGAGTCGATTAACCAATAGCTAAGGGTATCCAGGTGAAGCGGGACCATTCGTCCACATCTCCTCCAACTGAAAGCATATCTTTTCCATATCTCGTTCAGCACTCACAGTGCACTCCTCAACATCCTTAGTAGATGTACTTAAAACACTGCACTCAACTTTACTGGCCTGCAGCTCCGCCAGTATAGCTCCTTCCCATTTACCAAAGATAGCAACTCATTCGCTAACAAGTAGCAAGCTATCACCAACCTTAATTCAAATAACACTAAGAGTAATAAAATTTATACGACAAGACAAAGAACTCAAATTATGATAAATGCTCCAACATAGCAAGAACATACCACAACTATAGTTTTTGAAAGGGATAGCTTGGAGAGCGTAGCAGGAACAGTCCCCTCTACAAATATGTCATGGCTCAGTAAGAAAGAAGGTGAAGGAAGTTGGCCAACGTGGCCCTTCTTCTTTGCAGGTCCCAAATCAGCACAAGTACTTTCAGGTCGATCTTTGCGTCTTCTCTGCTGGCCCTTCCCATTGGGCTTTTGCTTACCATCCTCAGCGGTTTCTCTAGTATGATAGCTAGATGTGATCTACTGAGTACTTTTGTTAGTAGTAATCACTTCATGAGGAACAACCTCAGTGTTTTTGTCGCCCTCATTAGCCAAGGTCTCTACCTCTTCATCATCATTATCAAAATGAACTTCCTCTCAGTGGTGCATCATGTCATGTCCATATCTGTGACGAAAAAAGTGGAGCCAGTTAAATAAGAATGCAAACATAAAAAGCAATGCAGAAGCACATAGTTTAGACAAGCAGACCAGAAATAACTAAGTGATCAATGAGTTCAACCCCTTTTTTTAAGGTACTAAAAGGGAGAAGTGTGATGGAATTATGGCTAAGTGATATTACAACCTTGGAATTAGTGATTAAACGAGCACTAGCCTTAGGAAGCTTCACCTTCGGAACGCCATAGTTCCAAACTGAAAAGGCTGAACTACTATTGGGATCAAGTTTTATGTAGAAGAAATTTTCACGCCACACCCCACAGTTATCCAGGAACCCACTAACGAACTCAGTGGTGGGGATCACAGGTTATAGAGTGAATTAATTATAAGAATTTTTAACTTTACGGAGATGGAAAAGGTTACAGAATAAATCAGTAGAAAAGTCAACACAAACCGCTTTGCAAACATGATAAAAGAATACAAAGATAGAGACTGCTTTGGGATGCAATTGACACAGGCTGACTTTATAGTAATAAAGAAGATCCAACACATGTTGGGTAGAGGAAACGAAAGCCCAAACTTTAGGTAATCCAAAAAACATGAGAAATAACTGGGAGGAGTGCAAACACCCTCAGAAGGCTCGGGTGGTTTAAGCTCATACGAGCATAAAAAGGAGAAAGTATTTTTCTAGTTCTCAACATATAAATCTGTGAGAAGGCTACTAATAATGGAAGATCCAGCATGATGGTCAGAAACCTCCCCGGAATCAACATCCAATTCATAGGTGTTTGGAGCAGGAAATCCGGGGTTGTTAGAGACGGACATCGATGAGTTAAAATTTTCTAAAATAACGATGAGGGGGAGTCAATTAAAGGACAAAAACCACAAAAACCACAAAAAACCTATTTTAGCCGGAATCTAGAACAGAACGACGCAGAAAAATGAAAAGCCTCAAATACAGGAAAAAAAGGTTCACTACAAGAAGCACTGATCAATGGATTGAAAGCTTCAAATATTGCTTAAGAAAAAAAATACGCAGAATGACTTACTGTTATGGTACAGATGCAAGGGAAAACCAGGAAGAATATAGGAGAAGGAAGAAGTCGAATGGATATGAACCTACAAAAGGTATTAACTATAGAAAAAGAATACAAAAAGGGAATAATGTGCAATCATGACTAACTGACATAAAGTAGGTTACCTTTTTGGATTCTCGAGATGGCAACAGCAGGAATACTCTGAATTAGGGCAATTTTCAAAAGCTTTAAACTCAATGTAATTATAGGGAGAGGTAAGTGAAATGGCATCGCACTAAATTACGGAAGCATATCGATTATGAAGGAGCAAATCACAGCTGTCAGAATGTAACGGATAAATTTCATAGGGACAAGAAATATTTGAATTTTGAAATTCAAACGAACGTGTGAATCCAGGAAAAGGCAGCATACATCAAGGAAGCATTCAACACTTCACAAGAACAGTTCACATCGCAGCGCAAGCGAACATATTACATCACAAAATTACATAACGAGATAATAATTTTGTTACGTAGCTTACGAACTCGGTCATTGCTTCGTGTAGCATTGGCTTCGTGGCTGGGGGGCTTATGGTGTATGTGTGACCCAGAAGGCAAAGCTAAGGGCCGACAGGCCCAGCCCAATAGCAAATTTAAACTCATTCAAGCCCAAGTCATTGGAAACTTAAGCATACACTACAGAGAACGTGGACTGCTGAAAGAGGAATGAACAATGACCATGAAGTCCACGAACCGAGAAAGTTGAGATCGCGATACACCTCATGATCTACTTTCCTAAAAACAGGGAAACACGTTTAGGTCAATCTATAAATACAGCAAATGAACAAGAGGCTTAGGTAAGTGTTACTATTTTGAGAAATTCCATTTGTTAAAGAGACAACTAACTTGATCGTTGGAGGTACTCTCTCGGAATCACTTTCAGGACTGCCTTCAGAGGTAAAGGAACTCAGAGAGGTGAATAGCGAAGAAGCTACCAGAACAAACACATCAACTTCACATATTATGTGTTGCTTATATGCATTACTAAACACTAACTTTACTTGTTATAGATTGCATAGAGAATATGGGTGATGGGTAGCGCTCAATCAAAGCAAATAAATATACCCATCGCACTGGTAGGAGCGGCTATCGGGTAATGCAGTTCAAGCTTGCAAATAAGTTGAAAGAAGAAGAGAGGGCCAAACATGATGCTTAGGGCTACACAGGGGGGATTGAACGTGAGTTAAGTACAAGGAATTTCAATGTTGATAGATCTTTGGTTTACCTCGAGTCCAACAACCTGGGGGATAAGAGCGAATATACCAACCCAAAGGATAGGGTCATCACAACGAATATTGTAAGCACTTTTTTATTAGTTAAACAACCTTTCTTTGCATACTATTTTATAGTGTTAAACTTTCATTGTAGTGTATTTAACTTGGACATTTTTCACACATAAGGATGAAAGGGGAGCAAGCGAGGGCACATTGATCCTGGAACCCGGTGAGGACATTTTGATAAAGGAAACTAGTAAGAAGGATCACCCAGGGCGGTATACGAGCACTCAGACTAACCTCTCACTAGCTATTGCGGTACCCCATCTCACCCAGACCATCAATCCTAGAAAAGCAACTTATAGATCAGCTAGTGGTCAAAGAAATGGTGGCATACCTTGACCAACTAGTCAAGAGGAATGCAGCTGCTAGAGTAGTTCAAATCCTCGACGATCCAAAGTTTTTCATTGAGAAGGCATTGGTCCAGGTCGGTGCTGCTGAAACCAAGTCTGAGGGTGATCCCAGCGATTAGGAGGATGAAGAGGAGGTAAAAAATTATTTCAATTTTATTTATTTTATATGATCCCCAACACTATATACTTTAGTGTTATTCTATATTTTAACAAATCATGTTTTGCAATGCATGACAGAATGAAGACAAGGTTACCTTGTTTGTCAAGAACCTAGACCGGTCAAGTGTCATGGTGGCCAAAGGGTTTCTCCAAAAAAACCCACCATAGCCATAGTTTAACCGGTGGAGTTGCTCATGTCCGAGTTTGTGAGTCGGTCTTCCATGCTAAGGCAGGATTGCCTTCGGCCAACCACAAATTCAGCAATGTTGGAGAGGCCCTTGGACATATGGTTGATTGGCTCGTAGCTTTGGTCAACCAAGATGATGAGCCCCCAAAGGAAAAGGAGAAGGACATGCCTCGGAAGGATTCCACGAACGAGGACTGGTTATTCCTGGACATCAACAATGATGAGGTAATTCCATTAAACCAATTTATATAATTCATTTACTACATACATATACCAAGTGTTCAATTCTTGATTGCAATATAACATTGTTTTTCTCTCTCGTGGAATAGAATGCAATACATCATCGACAAAGCCATCCAGTTCGACGACCAGTTACAGGCCAAGGAAGCCACCGTTAGACAAACCAAAGCCTCTGAAACTGATACAATATTTATACCCCATTACTATTTTATTGCAAAACTTTTAATATACTTAATGTCTTATATTTGAATGTTGCACACACATATTGTGAACAAACGCCCTTTGGCAAACTATCCAACGATGAAGGAGATAATCAAATATTGCAATGAGGCGGCAGTGCACACGAATGCTTAGGGTAAGGTTGCTTATTTCACCCATTTTCCAAATTACACATTTTCTAGACCTTTCAAATGTATCCTAGCATCAAAAAAATGTTGGAGTTCGGGGGGAAGCTTGGGAAAGTTTATGCCATGACATGGATTTCAAATGCTCAGATGGATTTGTGGATGGGTTAAGTTTCAAATTTCAAATTTCCTCATTTGAATTTTACACAGATTCGAAGGCCTAAATTTACTTGTACTCTGACAGGGACTTATGGAGTAAAGTGAAGGATAAAAACATAGGCCAAATCCAATTATGCATCTCGAACACCGGAAGGCTTGACACCGATCACGAAGAAAGTGATATCACTATTGGTTAGCATCATTTGGGACACGATGATTGCATCTGAAGCTAACATTATTTGGTACCCTACCTCATGAGGTCAAACACATTTTCTTAATCTTATACCATTACTGCCCATTTATGTAAGACTAAATTATTTTTTTAGTCCCCTACAAAGAATCTTATACCGTGTTTTGGTCCCTGTTTGCAAATCAACCCTCAGACAGTACCCCACAAATTAAAAATGATATGTTTTGGTCCCCAGATGTGGTTTTCAGGGAAAGTCAACGGTAAACTTAGTCAAAATATATAAAATGACCACTATACCCCTGAGTTTAAAAATTATAAAAATAAAAAAGAAAACCTTTGTCTTCTTCGGTGCGATTTGTCTTCAAAGCCGCTGCAACCGCTGCTGCTTCGTCTCCGCCGCCGCCGCTCCCAATGGCCTCCAAGCTTCCTCTATCGCCCTCCCGCCACTTCCTGCCCTCGTCTTAGCCAAGTCCAGAACCCGAGGGGATGATCGCACCACGGGCCATACTCGCATCCGGAAGAAGGTGCATTTGGAATTCAACTTAAATTTAATTGAGAAGGTTTGGATTTAGATTGAGAAGGTTTGTGTGCGCAGGTGGAAGGCACGCTGGAGAGGCAGCGGCTGTGCGTGTTCTGGTCGAACAAGCATCAGTATGTTCAGGTGATTGACGACACCCAGATGCACACTCTTGCCTCCGCTTCCACTATGCAGAAGCTTGTCTCTGACCTCCTGGATTACACTGCTACGCCCACCCTAGTATGAATCCTCGATTATCTTTTCTACTATTGTATATCAAAGGCTGAATTTAATGAAATGTGGTTTCAGGACGTGGCTAAAAAAGTGGTTGAGGTAATTGCAAAGAGCTTTCTGGAGAAGGGGATTACCAAGGTGGCTTTTGATCGAGGCAGTTACCCTTATCACGGCCGCATCGAGGCCCTTGCTGATGCTGCTAGAGAGCACGGCCTCCAGTTTTAGACAACTTTTTCTTCCATCTCTTGCTTTGCTATTTAATTCAAATTTCGGCCTCATTTTTGAGCAAATATTGGCTACTAGAAAACTAAACCAACACTTGTTCAATCTTTCACAATGAAAAAATAGCACGTAAACTGTTTGTAAATAATGTAATGGACATCGCTCTATCTTTGTAGCATCACAACATTTTTGTAAAAGAATCAACTAAAAAAAAACTCGACCCTTTCTTCACGCTTCAATGTGGATCATTCTTGCTCAGCTCCCATTGTTTCCCAGTAATGTTTGATCCGGGAATCATGCCTCTCTCGTGTAACTTGCCTGCCCTCCTGCTCTCCTTATTCCATGAGCTATCCACAGCTGCAAGCTGATACTCTTCAGGTTTCAGTGCCAACGCAAAGTCAGGCAATGTTGGTGCCGTCTCCATTTGGCTTGTAGGCCATTGGGAAGCTTGGAGGCGGCGGTGGAAGGCAGCGGTAAAAAAATAAAGAAAAAGAATATATTAAAATTAGGAAATTTTAATTGAAAATATTTTTTAATTATTAAAATTACTATTATACCCCTGGTCATACCAGAAAACCACTCAATCTTACCTGAAAACCACCTCTGGGGACCAAAATATATCATTTTGAATTTGTGGGGTACTGTCTGAGGGTTCCTTTGCAAACGGGGACCAAAACATGGTATAAGATACTTTGTAGGGGACTAAAAAAATAATCTAGTCTTTATTTAATATATTTCCAACATATTAATTTGTTAAATATTAACATAGGCAACATTGATTGCTCGTGATCATTTGTCCCGCGGTATGAACGATGTTTTCACCTTGAACACATTGGCTGTGGTATAAAATTCATCGATTACGTCGGAAAACGAGTGATTTCTAGGTATTTCTATCCATTCAATTGTATTTCTTTTTTTTCCTTCAGACTGCTCTTAATATTTGAAAATATTATATCCACAAGCTTGCATGTAATATGAGAGGGAAAAGAGGAACAAAGAACTCTCAGCTGATTTTACCTGGAACATAACAAACATCAACTTAAGTCTTCATATCCTTCAAAAATATTTTACAAGTACTTCATAATTTTTCTGGTCTATATACATTGATTAAACCTTGACAATTGTTGTTTTGTGTCTTAGCACCGAAAACAAGGGAGTTGTTTGGAATGCGGGTGTTATGTCATGCTATTACTGAAAGAGCTGGTCATGAAGACAATTTCAAAGAATCTACTTGATGTAAGTACCACAACTTACATTACACACTAAAAAAACGGTTATGCCTTCGTTTTTAGTACCATGTCCTACTGCCTAATATTTAATCAAATTGCAGGTTTTCCCAGAGGGGTGTGGGGCATACAACACATATGAACTTTTAGAGGTGGAGGAGAAATGGTGTAAGGCATGAGTTAAAATTTACCGAAAGATGCAAAGATAAATATCGATGCCCTAGGAAATTTACTAGATTCATAGGTGTGGAATTTGGATTTGGATGAGTGATGGAGGTAATTTATTAACGATGATGTTTTATGTTTTTTTTTTATTTCAATTGTGGATTCATTTTTTTTTAATGGAAAATTTTATCTTATTTAATAAGTTCCGTGGGTTTTATTGAATCCATTTTCCTCGTATTTGATCCGGGATAGGGAAATGTTTTTTTAAATATCCATTTTAATTTTTTTTTCTAATTCTAGCACCGGTAATAAAAAATTATACCTACTGGTGCTAAATTTTATCCATATTTGTCAAATTGATGATCCGTTGCTATGAATTCATACCAGTTCTACAAAAAAAAGTTGACCAAACATTTACGTTCCGGTGCTACGAATTGCTATGCCGGTTCTACAATACAAGTTGATTCCAAAATAACATAGGCATCGATACCAAAATAAGAGCCAGTGCTGACTAATATGAGCACAAACATACCAGTGTCCAAAATCTTTACAGGTCATTGCTTTTTCTACACCAATATAGATTTCAACCAGCATTGGTACGTAGAGATACCAGTGCTCATATTCTTTAGCACCGATAAGCCTTATCGATGTTCAAAACTAGGTAAATTAGCACTGGGTCACTTAGGCACGGTATTCCACGGGGTCAATTTACTAGTGCCTTTGTAGTGAATTACCGGTCCACTAGTGTTTCTTAGTTGTAGTTATTATTTTCATTTTGGTTTTTATGTTGATGTTTTACAATTTTTTTATTGATATTCATTTGATTTTTTATTATATATTTTATAGATCTCATCAGGAGGGAAAAGAATCGTGGGAAAGTCCCTGAAAAAATTGGGGAATGGTTCTTAGGAAAATATTGGGGAAAGGTCCCTAGGAAAATATTGGGGATATGTCCCTGGAGAATAATAGACTTAGAATTGCACAAAGGTCTATGCCTAACAGGAGACCTTATCTGGGGTTTATGTATATATTTAAATGATTGATTAAGTGTTTGTTGGAAATGAGAAAACGCACAACTGCAAGTTTAGCGTTTAGTGTTGGAAAACTAGGTTTTCAAAGCCAAACAACTCCAAATACATCATGCACAATCATATAATAATTTCACATGTGAGTACGATGTACCCAGAATAACCTTATAACATTGGAGATGCTCTTAGATTGATTTGACTTGGTTATCCAAGCCCATCATTTCTATCTCTACTAACTTATTTTCTTGCTTCTCTCTTAAAGCTGACAAACAAACGGTTATTTTTCACCTTCTCCGATAATCTTCTTCGACAACCAAAAGCTGCCCTTCCAGCTAGCATCGCCAATCACTACCGCCTTTATGGTGGCCTTAAACCCCTCAAAGAGCTCTACCCAAACCAAATAGTTTGCCCAAATCATACAAAACTAAAGCCCTCCTATCACCTCCACTTTACCCTCAGCCCCAAATATAATACCAACGACTCAATATGAAGGAGAACTCCCAGTCTTCTACTTTCATGAGCAAATCCACCACCTATCAAACCATTACTAGAATGCTCTCATTGGAAACTTTCCCAAAGGTTGACTTGCCATGAAGAAATTGGAAGCCGACTACAAAACGATCAGTTTCGCTGGGAGATATAAATAGGAGCAACCGATTTCAAGAATATACTGATAAGATTCCAAAACAGGGAAGATTTCCAGTGCTGCAGGATAAAGGCGGTGTGGTCACTGAACAAAAACAACACAAGGGTCCTAAAGTGGACGCCAGACTTCAAGGCTAACAATGAATCCTCCATAGTTCCTGTGTGGATCACCATAAAGAATGTCCCCCTATACTACTACAACCTTGAGTCTATTGAAGAAATCGGCAATCAAGTGGGGGTCTTCATCAAAATGGATAGCGCTATAGAAAATTTTACAAGGCCATCTGCTTGAAGTTGTGTGTGGAAATTGACCTCCAGACTCAACTTCCAACCACAATAAGGTTACGTTCTCTAGTCAATAATGATAAATACACTATAGAATACAAGAACCTATTAGTTTGCTTTGGTTACTGTAAGAAGCTAGGGCATGATGTGGCAAAATGCAGAATCACGAATCCTTGTTTAACATCCAAAGTCGTCTACAAGCCTAGAACTGAAATGAATGAGGCGAAAAACCATCCCAAATGGAAACAAACAAAACCGGCAGTTAATACATCTGGGATTTCAGTCTCACAAAAGGACTTGGATGTTATAATTCAGAAATCCAATATGGAAGTCTCAAAGATTTAGCCAACATGGAAACCTTTGATCAGAATTTGGAAGTGGCCATCACCAAAGCCTCTGATTAGAATGTGAAAATGGGCATTCATCTCCAAGTACCGACTACCACTGCCCAAATAGAAACTCAAGTGGAAGGCCCGGAACATATTGTGGTACTAGATTTGGAAACACGGAACAAGGAACTGTCCACCAAACACAGCAGGAGGTCTTCCAAATATCAGACAAACCTGTGGTTGAGTATGCAAAAGATGACATGACAGGTATACCTTCAAACCATGTAAATAGATTTTTTTTATACTAATTCAACTGCTTCTCCTTCACTCAGGAATAGTCCACATGACAAAAACAAATTCTCACTGCTAGGAGAATCTGAAGCAGAAAATGAAGAACAATCATGAGAAAGTTCTAGTGTGCTTCAGCTGGACCAGGTAAGTCAACAAACAAACCTTGACTCTAAGCTAAAAAATATCAAAACAAGGAAGAGAACTTTGTTTAACAAATTAAACCAAATGAACTTGGGGTCCTCATCAAAAGGTAAAGACTCACAGTAACATGGTAGACACAACCAAATCCATTAAATGCTTGGTTTGGAACCTGAGAGGATTAGACACATCCATTGACAGGCTTGAAAAACTCATCACTATTCATAACCTCAAAATGTTGTGCATAAAAGTGAACACGGTGAAACACAGAGAATCAGACTTGGCTTTGAAAATGTTTTTTGCTCTCAGGTATTTAACATTTGGTTATTCTGGAACTCAGATTTTCGGGTAGATATTCTATATGAAAATGCTCAGTTCACACCTACAAAAATCACTAACAATCTTTTACAAAATCAAATGACTTCTATCTTCGTACATGCTTGAACAAGTGCTTAGGATAGAGAAACATTATGGAAGGAGCTGAAAACCTTCTCAAAAGATTGTACTGTAGTGATAGGAGATTTCAATGCTATGCTAATGCAAAGGAATATGAAGGACCTAAAACTCCTAACCTTAAAAGCATAAAGGATTCCTCGGACTTCATAAGCCTTAATCAATTAAATCACATCTTTACTATAGGTAACACCTGCACATGGTCCAATGATAGGAATAAACCAACACTTGAGAGGCTAGATAGGGCCATTGCTACAATGGATTTGTTGCATACCTTTCCTAACAGCTCTATCTCTATCCAAACACTGAATAAGCTTACCTCGGACCACTGTCCCCTCATTCTGACCATAGGACCTAGCATCCCAACCGCACTCAAATCTTTCAGATTTCTCAACGTGTGGTTGACCAGGACAGACCTAAAAAACCTAATTCAACTTAACTGGAACCAACCAATGAGAGAGACATGCATGCTTAAGTTGTTTTAAAACTTAAAAGACTGAAACCTGCTTGAAAAGAATGGAACAAAACACATTTAGGAGACATAAATGAAAACAT
Source organism: Rubia yunnanensis (assembly GCA_037428765.1). Lineage (NCBI taxonomy): Eukaryota > Viridiplantae > Streptophyta > Magnoliopsida > Gentianales > Rubiaceae > Rubia > Rubia yunnanensis. The sequence goes on along the minus strand of CM075061.1, from coordinate 109,836,609 downwards.
TAAAAAAGCTGAAGAATTGGTTAGAACCCAGGAACTAGCCTATGAAAGGTCTAACACACTGACTGACCTAATCAGTTTAAAGCATAAAAAGGCATTGTTACTGAAAGCTTTAAATGAGGAAAAACTTTTCTGGAAGTAAAAAGCTAATGTAAAATGGCTTAAAGAAGGTGATGAGAACACCAAATTTTTCCATCATACAACAAGACAAAAAAAAGCCAGACAATCCATCACCAAAATTAAATCTGAACAAGATTCCTGGTTGGATCAAATACCCGATATTGAAAAAGAAGCTCTCAGGTTCTTTTCCAATCTACGGACTGATGACCTAATCCCCACATACTTGACTTTCCAATCCCACTTTTTTTCTCAAATCCCAGGGATCATTAACCAGGATGATAATGCTACACTGCTAAGTACCCCATCCATTCAGGAAATAAAAGACAGTCATTTCTCTATACCAAAGCAGTACCCCTGATGGGTTTACAAATTTTTTTTTAAAGATAATTGGGATATACTAGGACAAGATCTACTTGAAGCAATTGTGGATTTCTTAACTGGAAAAGAAATTCCTTCAGGTATATTCAGTGCTTGGATATGCCTGATTCCAAAAAAAAAAGATATTTCCCTTAACTTTGCTGACTATAGGCCTATTAGCCTATTCCCTTACCTTTGTTGACTATAGGCCTATTAGCCAATCTAACTCCGTGAATAAGATATTCACAAAGTTACTAGTAGATAGACTAGCTCCATTTATGCCAAGTATCATATCTCATAATCAAACAACATTCATGAAAGACATAAAGATAACTGACAATGTTATCTATCTACTGAAAATGAACAAATCCTGCAAGAAAACACAAACATCCAAATTGCATGATAAAATTGGACCTTGCAAAAGATTTTGATAGGGTAGGTTGGCTATTTTGAACAAAAATTATGGAGAGATTTGGTTTCAGCAAATCCTTCACCAGAATAATCACATCTAACCTGGCCTTTGCACATTTTTAGTCATTATAAATGGCAAACATGATAGATTTTTTAATCCACTAGAGGAGTAAAACAGGGAGACCCACTCTTCCCATTTTTATTCAACGGTTTTTTGAATCTTTTAACAAAAGCCTTAAGTTCATATTTTAAAATGGCAAACTGAAATACTTTCGATTACTAGTTGGAGCTATTAACATATCTGATCTCGTTTATGCCGATGACACAATTGTTTTCTTACAAGCTTGAAATTTAGCTTTGCCTAATTAGTTCAAAAATTACTACCGTGTTCTAACATAGACTATCTAACCAAGTATGCAATAAAGTAAATGAACACACGAGACTTGATTACGCAGTTCGGTGAAATCCACCTACATCTGCGGGGTCTGGCCCAGTTCAGAATGAATCCACTAATCAGAAAGATACAATACAGAGTACTACATACAATATACTTATCTTAACTAATTGTAACACGTGAATTCTGCAAGCTCCCCTAACCACCGATCCGCCTTGATCAGACTCCCACTGACCTCAAAACTCATCGACGCTGGGTCTCCTCCCCTGAGATATTAAAGTATACGATTCTGAACTTGATCAATAGTTAATTTCATTTTGGAACACAGACGAATGACTCTAGAGAACTTCTCAAAAGATATGAAAATCTGAATGCATATTTTCTTCAATTAAATATGTGAGTAGCACAGTCATGATGTCCATCAATGTATATCATGAGCATATTAGAACTCTCCACAATATTCTAATTCCATATTTGCTTCTGAAGCATAATCAAATCTCATAAATAAAGTGATTTTCCTTTTCTTAATATATCTCATAATATTCCATAAATCTAATATGCTTTTAATATACGCCTAAAATAATAATTGCAAAATCATCAATCTTCCATAAACCAATATCCTCGCAATATTCTTCAATCAATTAAATCCATTTAAGCTTCAGTTTTCTGCATGTTGCAACATAGAAAGTCTTGTGCAAATATAATTCATTCTCCATTTCAAATTCTAATTTTATCAAATCTCTTGGAAATAGGAACTATCAAATATAATCTCTTTAAGTAAAGAATTAGATTATCTTGTCCAAATTCTAACCATGAATGAATATTCCAATTCCATAACTTTAATCAAATCCCACAAATAAAGGAATTGATTTATTCTCTTATTCAAATACAACTAGACAAGATATATGCTTCTCGGATTCCAACTTCAACAATTCCTTATGTCACCGAAATTCTTTCTTTGATGTTACAACACAATAATACCATATTTGCATAATTTTTCACAAATTGCCAACTAGATAAATATGGACTTTACAATCTCCCCTTTTGGCATTTTGTGGACCATCACCTTTTGGCATTTCATTATAAGAGCTTATGTAAATAAGAAAATTAATCTTTGAAAACCACTCTGGATGTTGGAACATAGAAACATAAAATCTCCCCCTGAATTCCAGAACTTCCTCAACATCCAGAGATAAGCATGTTGGAACATCAACCTAACAGAGCCAATAAAGTCATCAAAAAGAAATCCAAGAACTCCAAAATATCTCCCCCTTGGGACCATAAACATGCCAAAGACAATAGACACAGATAACCAATAAATATAGCTCCCCCTACAACAAATATCTAGCCCATGTTGGAACATAGCCGCGAAAGAACCTTCAAACCTCTTCAAGAGCAGCTATATGTGCCTCAAAGTGTGTCTTCTCCTCATTTTATTTGGAATCAAGCTTGGCCTTCTCCTCATCAACATCAGAAGTAGCAGCCTTAGAATTCCATGACAAATCATGCACATGTCTTAGATAAAATGCCCTCTTGTTTAGCCAATTCTCGAGTAAGAGTTGTAGTGTTTCAAAAAGGAATCCAACATTTTACATCAATCTGGAATAGACAAAAATACCTAGTATTCAAGCTAGATTAAGTAGTGTTCCCTAGAGTGGCCACTGAGATTGAAATCCTCTACTAAATTCTTGTCTTTGATGTAAACGTTGTTGTTTCACTCAAAATCTAGATCAATGTTGTCTCGCATAAAATTATTGTACAATCTCTAGGTTGTACTCCTTGTAGATTAAAGCAGTAGTCTTGAGACCCAAATAGTCCAAGTAGGCTATAAATCCACACTTCTCATATGCACCCAGATCAGTTGTCCTCTCAACTAAAATCCACCTCTGACACACAATATCATATCTTTCATGGAAGTCTACATCAAAGAATAAAGAACAGCAGCATCCTTGACTAAGAGAGATGCCTTTGAACGATGTCCTCCTTTTGCTTTCATTTTTTTCTTGGTGATTGTACTTCTTTTTTTACTAATTCTGCGGTCTGATCAGTATTGTCTTCAATAATCTGTTCAACTTGTGTTGGAACACCAGTCCTTGATGTTGGAACATAGCAGCTCTCAGCTTAACCCGATTTCTCTGATGTTGGAACATAACACCTCTCATCTTCACCTGTTTTCTCTGATGTTGGAACATTAGATCCTTTCATTGCTTTAGAATCAACACTCTCAGTCTGTATGGTGTTGGAACATAGGCTTGATCTCCACCCAGATCATGATTTTCTCTAGCCACATTTACTAATGTTTGAGCATCAAAATCTCTAATCACAAGGCTCATCTACATCTTCTCTACCTATCTCCATACTTCGTGTTCGAACATGACCGGCATCACTGTCTTCCAACTCCTCATCATCCTAAACCATAAAACCAGGAGTAGCCATCTCTCTGATCTATTCGACCATCATGTGCATCTCATGATCGAACTTGACCATTTCATAATCATCCTCACTAGCATTCCAATCACATCAATCACCATAATGTCTTCAACACCAACTTCCAACATGTCCAACAATACCTCTACTTTTTTCTGTTCAATTTTTTTTGTATTTCTCTAATTTATGTACATAAAAATAAAATCACACAAAGCTTAAGAAAATAATAAATACCTCAAATTCTACACACACCTAAGTGTTGTCCAAGGAGCTTAAAAGTTGCAGAGTCCAAAGGCTTTATGAAAATATTCGCAAATTTTTCTGATGTTGGAACATTGTTAACCACCACTTTTTTCCTCTCAACCTGATCTTCAATAAATCGATGCCTTGTATCAATATGATTTTTCTGAGAATGCAATACTGGAATTTTAGACATACCAATTGCACTTTTTTTGTCACACAATCCCTTAAGAGGTTCTCCTTTTTTTTTTTTTTAATAAAACCATCCTGAGATGGAGGAAGATTATATTAGGCCTTCCCAAGCCATAAAAAAGACAAGACATTTAAAAGAAGCCGTAGCTAAGTTGAGATATACATTGTTGAGCACTAAGCTCTTGAAGCAACGCTTGTTGCTTCCAAAAGAATGAAAAAACGACCGGCAAATCGTTAGAGGATTCCAAAAGCTATGATGGAGAAGATCAAAACTTATTAGTGAATCTAATCAAAGAAACACAAGTCAGTCCAATTTTCTCCACATACCTAAGGAATGAAGCCTCTACTCACAGAGAAAAAGAAAAACAGATATTTCCAAACATGAACTCCCACCAATGGGGATTATGTGCAGAAGAGTGCGCCAGAAATGGGAAAATCTGATGAGCAAATCCATCAACAGGGTTTCCAGTGTGTATCTATAATCATGGCAAGTGTTTGTGGAGTAGCTGAGCAGTTGTAGCAATTGGTGTTAGTGTATTCCTCTGTAATCAACAAGTCCTGCCTTAGTAAAATCCTTGCATCATCCTCTGTAATCAACAAGTCCTGCCTTAGTAAAATCCTTGCATCATCAAACCTGCAATATATACAGTAATCAGTAGCATCCATTCGAAAAAGAGATAGTTCTGATATGGAGTACAGTCAGTAACATCATTCAACTAGCAAACCGGATTGAAGGTGTACCCATTTGATCTAATCTAATCAATCCTTGCACAAAATTTGATAAACTCTGAAAGTGAAGGTAAGAAAAGGATGACAAACTTCTCAAACAATCTTTAGCCAAAGTATCTGCAACCAGGTTTGCCTGCCTATGCACATGTAGTAAAGAAATTTCTCCTAGCAGAGCATGAATCTCATCAGCTAATTGGTATATTTTCCATGGGGTATTATCAGGATCAACTACATACCTAACAGCATTCAGGCAATCAGATTCTACAACGTAAGAAAAACCTAGATTTAAACCAGTTTGTAAGGCAAACTTAATTGCCATCATCTCTACCTCCAAAGGAGAATGAGCAGGAGAGATCTTAGTATGAGCAGCATAGAAACCACCCCTGCAATCTCTAATAATCAAACTCAATCCACTCATGTTTGTTTGACAGCACCAAGCAGCATCCACATTAAATTTAAAACCCTTACATGGTTTTGTCCAAGCAATTTTGAAAATCTTTGGTTTAGGAGGTTGTTTGATCAGTGGCAGAAAAGAATGATCAGCAATAGTCTTATCCATCCTAGAGATTATATACACTGGTTTAGCAGTGAACATGTAAAAGATGTGTGTCCTTATGTTATTTAAAGCTACACTGGTCACAGGATTAGCAGAATCATATAAGCACTTGTTTCTGACTTTTCACAGATTCCAACAAGTTATAAATGCTGAAACATGAATCATTTCTAGATGTAACTTACTGATACCAGTATAAGTAATATAAAAAGAGAGTCTATCCCATATGGATGTGAATCCTCTGTCCCTAATTCCCATGAAGGAATGAATCTGTTTCCATATATACACTGCAAATGTACATGTGTTAAAAAAGTGGTCCAGAGAATCCCCATGATTCTGACACATACAACATTTGGAAGCCATTGAGATTCTCAAAGATATCAAAACATTATCAAATGGGAGCAAACAGTTCATCAATCTCCACATGAATACTGAGATTTTTTTTTCTATTCTAGGGCTCCATAAGTGTTTGAAGGAAGCAACAGTACCTCTTTGATCCCTTAGCAAAAGGTAGGTTGATTTGAAAGAAAAATCTCCCTTGATACCTGGTTTCCATATCAGTCTGTCCTTCCTGTGAGGGGATAGTTTAGCATCCTGCAAAAGAGAGGAGACATAAGTAGGAAGAAATGGATAGATTTTAGCAAACAGGATAGCTTTATTGTTCATAAATTCAGACACACTACAACTAGCTGGTATATCAACATTTGAATGATCACAAAGGTCCTGCAGGGGACCTATGTCCAACCAGTTAGCAGTCCAGAAATTACACTCCCCACTTCCTATTATGACTCTGGATTGGGATTCTGCCCAAGCATTAATGGAGCAGATCCTCTTCCAATTTGGTGAAGATCTGTAGGTGGGTGGAAGAGATGCAACAAAATGTGTCCAGGGAGCTTCAGCCTTTTGGTATTTCCACCAGAGTTTAACAGAGCATGTATTTATAATGGTGGTGATTGATCTAAATCCTAGTCCATTTTGTGAGGTAGGATAGCATATTTTTTCCCATTTTCTCCATGCTCTTTTAGGATTCAGATCATTGTATCCCCAGAAAAAGTTACTCATTTTTTTCTCTATAGCTACTATGACTTGCCTACCTGGTTTGATTACTGACCAAATGTGCTGAGGAACTGCATATATACATGAATGTATGAGAGTAAGTTTCCCTCCAGTTGAGAGCCACTTATTTTTCCAGCTTCCTAATCTACTGTCAATTTGCTCAATTAAAGGCTGGAAATATATGTTCTTTGCTCTACCAGTGAAAATGGGAACCCCTAGATATGAGAAAGGAAGCTTTCCTACTTTCATACCTAAAGTTCTCCTTATTCTATTTACCCTATTTACAGTAGCATGCTTTCCTATGTACAGATCACTTTTACTGTAGTTAATTTGTTGTCCAGTAACTTCCTCAAAGGTAGCCAAAAATGCCTTAAATCTGATCAGAGTATTATTATTGGCTTTAAGGAATACTATAGTATCATCTGCATAAGATAAATGGGAAATTTGGGTTGCATTACCTGGAACACCAAAGTATGACAAGCTACCATTCTGAAAAATAAAGGACAGACTTCTGGTGAAAGCCTCTGAAAAAATATTGAAAAGAAAAGGTGATAGGGGATCACCCTGTTTGATTCCCCTAGTGGATTGGAAGAAACCAACTGGCTTACCATTTATAAGGATAGAAAACCAAGCCTGAGACAGATTCTTCATAACAAGAAAAATAAATCTAGCATGAAATCCAAATTTAGCAAGCACAGAATAGAGAAAAGACCACCTAACTCTATCAAAGGCTTTCTTAAGATCCAATTTAACAATGCAATTAGGTTCTCTTTGTTTCTTGTTTAAAAATCTGACCATTTCCTGAAGGTAGATAACATTATCAGCAATGTCTCTGCCTTTGAGGAATGCAGTTTGGTGATTTGAGATGATCTTATCCATTAAAGGCTTTAATCTCTCCATTAGTAACTTAGAGAAAATCTTGTTTATGACATTAGAGAGACTAATCGGTCTGTAGTCCTCAAAGGAGGTTGGTGTACATTTTTTTGGTATGATTATAATCCAGGTACTACCAATCCCCCTTGGGATATTGTTCACACTCAGAAAATCTTGTACAGCAGCTAACAAATCATTTGCTATTATATCCCAAGACTTAATATAGAACTTAGCAGTAAATCCATCTGGACCAGGGCTACTCCTATGATTAAGTCCAAAAACAATGTTTTTAATTTCTGAAATAGTCACAGGTTCCAATAATCTGTCATTATCCTCCCTAGTGATCACATTCGGGATTTGGCTTAGGAAATGAGGCTTAAAATAACCACTGTGTGGGGAATTTTGTTCAGTTAAAAGTCCCTGAAAAAATTGTATGGACTCATTCTCAATATCTTGTGAATTATCCAGCCACTGTCCATCCCCACCCCTGATTTTTGTGATTTTTAACCTACTTTTTCTTTCCCTAACTGAGTTATGAAAGAAACTGGTGTTGTCATCACCCTCCCTTAACCATTTTACTTTAGCTTTATGTTTCCAGAAGCTCTTTTGTTCCACTAAAGCTCTCACTACATTAGCCTTGGCCTTTTTCATGTTAATCATATTTTCAGCTGTATCATTCAGATCATACAATCCTTCCTTTTCTTTCAGAATTGATTCAGCCTTTATCACATTATCATTTATATTTCCAAACACTTCTCTGTTCCATATTTTTAAAGTTTTTTTCAGCCTCACCAGTTTTAGAAAAAAACCACTCATTCCTGTTTGGTGAACCTGACCCTCCCAGCATTGTCTAACTACCTCATTAAAACCATCCCTTTTATACCAGGTATTAATGAATCGAAATGATGTAGGAGTGGATGAAGTATCACTTCCTATGGTGAGGAGCAGTGGATTATGATCTGAAGAGGTTCTATTTAGTATATGAACAGAGGAGTTAGGAAAATTATTTGACCAGGAAGCAGTGCACAAACCTCTGTCTAACCTCTGAACCGTTGGCTTTCTTAATCTATTGTTACTCCATGTAAACAGATTACCTACGGTACTTATCTCTTCCAAAGCCATAGTATTGATAAATTCATTAAAATCCCTTATACTACCAAGCTTCGGAGTGGAAGGTCCTCTATACTCATTGACCGATGTTATAGCATTAAAATCCCCAATGAATATAGAATCAGATTGAGAAAATGCTTTAAGATCAGACCAGAGATCTTTCCTACCAATCCTAGTCCTCAGCCCGTATACAAAAATAGCATCCATACATTTATTCAGCTTAACGCTATTCAAAGAAACAGCCAGAAACTGAAGATTATCAGTTTTGCAAACTATGGAGACACTATTTTTCCAGAAAAGCCAAATCTGACCATTATTAGCATACATGCAATTATCAAACTGCAATACTTGTCTGTAATGGTCACATTGATTATTATCATGTTTAGGTTCAATTAGACAGATGAGCTCAAAATGATGTCTATTTATTAGGTTATTGAGCCTAATCATAGAAGTGTCCATCCCCCTAAGATTCCAAACTAGTAGCTTAATCTGCAGTGTTGTGCTATTCATAAGGAAACATTATGAGAGCTTTTTGATCTAGTCATGATTGTATTTAACTAAGTTAAATAGGTCTCATTACTATGTGTTTTACCATTATGTTCCTGTTGCCCTATTTTTATTTCTCCTAATTCTGATTGGGGAGATACAGGAATTACCTGACTTACCTCATCTGGTACAGGAGGAGCAGAACTGACAGTGCTAGATTCCATGTATACAACTGAGGTATTTTTATTATCGTTGAGACTATCTTCATGGTCAGATAGCTCTTCAACCTCAAGTGGTAAGAACCTGTTTTGCCTATCTAACTGCTGAGAGAATATGAAACTTTTAGCAGCCAAAATAGGATTAAATGGTGGGAAAAGCTTACCCCTTTTACTAGGAATGTCATCCTTAGCAAAACCTGCCCTTGTGGTGAGATTAGGTGGAGCAGAAAGTGACTGAGAATAATTAATCAAGACATCTGAAGATCTATCCCTAGGGACAGTTTTGTTATCATTATTACTACCACTCTGCTGAGCACCTTTGTTCAGATCTGGTGATAAAGCCTGAAATTCTAGTAAATCACCCTCTTTATCCACTGGCTCAAAACCTGATTCTGGAGACTGGTCATTTATGTGATGGATTTCATAGTTACTATCCACCCCAATTTTAGGAGAAATAGAAGTCTCTAATTGTTCCCCCTCCACATTTGGTATAGCCTTTTGTTTGGGAACATATTTAAACTTCTGTACCTTAAGTTTTTCCTTATCAGAGAGTCCTGACCCCCCAGCTTTATTCTGTAACTCTTGTGATTGATTAATTCCATCTGTTGACATGATTACCATCCCAGTTTGCTGATCCTTATTTCCAGTTATTTTCTTTTGCTCATTTGTGGCCAGATTAACATTTGTTTTATCTGCCTTATTGTATCTCGGTTTTTTCAATTCTGGGTGTAAATAGATACATAGACTGTCATCATGTCCTAAGGTTTTGCAATGGTTACAATAGAGTGGAATCTCCTCAAATTCAATGGGCAATTTAACCACATTATACTCTATTCCATCCTCTTCAATACCAACCCTAATGCTAGATGGCTGTTTCTTTTTTAGATCAATTTCAATGCACATCTTAACAGTTGAGGGCCTAGATAGTGCTGCAGTTGCTGCATCCATTTTGATATAATTGCCTATTTGGTTTCCAATTGATTCTATCATGGCAATATTATAGAAGAAAACTAGAACACAGGGGATTGTAACCCAAACCGGAACAATAGAGGATTCAATTTCAGGATTAAAATCAGTATTCCATTTCAGAACTTTCATAGGAGCTTGGTTAAAAACCCACTGACCTTTAATCCAGAGTCTCTGGTAATCTTCCTTATCCTGAAAACGGATCAGAATGTGTCTAAAATCAATAGACCCTAGTTGAAACTTACCTTTGAATCCGACCGAATTGAAAGCCTCATTTAGAGCGGTCATGGATGGCTTCCCTCTGGCAAACTTCCCCACGAGGGCATTACTATAGTGTGCAGCAAGTGTTTCCGCTTCCTTCCGAGTCACTAGACAGGAGATCTCTCCTTTGTATTGAGTTTTGGGAACTATCTCGGGGTTCGATGGAAGGGTAGTGTTGAGAGGGAGTGGTCTATTACCTAAAGCTTGGAGAAAGGTTTTGGCCGCGGAGGAGCCACCGCGACCGGGCGGAGGAGCCGCCATGGAAGTTTGAGAAATCACTACAGAAAGTTACCGTTACACAGCAAAAGAGAAGAAGGAGTAGTTTCGAGGCTGAGAGAACAAGTTAGTGCGTTTTTCGCACCTAAATTTCGCACACAGAATTGATCAACTGACAGATCCAGTATCCTGGCTTGATTTCTTAAGAGGTTCTCCTTGAATTCCATAATCATTCAGCATTTGTTTCATCCATAACAATTTTTGCGCACCAATTTCCAGCTGCAAGATACTCTGCCATAATAGTTGATAGAGAAATAGAATTCTTTCTCTTGTTATACCATGACACTAGATTTTACCCAGTAGCAAAACATCCACCAATAATGCATTTTTTATCATCCACGGTTTCTGCACAATCACTATACCAATCAAGATGAGGGTCTTTATTCTTAGAATGCCAGATTCCATACTTAGAAGTCCCACTACATATCGAATTATTCTTTTGAATGCAATTAAGTGAGCCTTCTTAGGATTAGCCTGAAATCTTGCAAACACTCCTACCATACTCATCTCAAATTTGGGTTGCATTAAAGTCACAAAATCTTGTACTAATGATGGGGAAGTAGACCTGAAGACAATATCATCAACATATATTTAAGCAATCAGTATATTTGATGATTCACATAAAATAAGCAATGTGCAATCTACTCTCCCTCGATGATAACCTTTCTGAATAGGAAAGGTAGTGAGTCGCTCATACCATTCCCTTGGTGATTGTTTTAATCCATACAAAACCTTCTTGAGTCGATGATAAACTTCCTCATTGACCATGCCATGTTTAGGATAACACTCTTGACAACTATTTGGTACAACGTAAAATTCATAGTGCATGTAATAGCAAGGAGAATGTGAATAGATTCTAACCTGGAAACTAGTGCGAATGTCTCATCAAATTCAAACCCTTCAACCCGAGTGTAGTTCAGAGCAACTAACCTTGCTTTATTACCATTACATTTGAATTTACCAAGTTTTTCTTGCATTGCCGGAATCCAATACTCATCAAGTAGAGGCTCACCATAATTCTTGGTTTCAATGGGGGAGAGAAAATATTATAGACTAGCAAGTTCCCTATAATTTACCCAAGGGATCGATCGAGTCCTTCTTCTGCTTGATTCAGTTTGCACTAATTTTGGAACATGGAAGAATTTTAAGAAGGACAGTGTTCCAACATCGCTCAACTTATAAGAGTCACCAGTTTCATCTATAAGATCTACCTCATCTAATGTTCCAACATCATTACGTCCCTGATTTGAGAAATCATCCAATATTGGAACATGGTCACCCTTAAGATCTACCTTATCATATTCAACACTTAGGCAGTTCACTTCTTGTTCCAACAAGTAACATTTGTCTGATGACCGAATACTAGTAAACACTTTGTTGTTTCCATTTTTCACTATGCACTTCTCCTTATGGAATTCCACAGTCATATTATCATCACACACCTGGCTGATACTTGGGAGATTAGCCTTTAGATCTTCCACCAACAGAACACTAGTAAAGGTTCAAAATCCCTCTATCGAAATATCACCTTTTCCAACTACCCTACTTTTCTTTCCATCGACAAATGTAACAAATCCACCATCATAGGATTTGATATTCTTTAGATTCTCTTAAAATCCAGTCATATGTTGAGAAAATCCACTATCAAGGTACCAAGAATTTTTAGGGTATGCAATAAGAGAAGTGAGCAACAAAGCACAATTTAGGGGTTTTAGGGATCCATACTTTTATGACCATCCTTGACCGTTACACTTGATCCATGTTAAATCATGTTGCGGGCTAACTTTCATTCATAATATCTCTGAGAAGCTTAAAGCAACTATCTTCTGTACGACCTTGATAGGTGCAGTAACCACACATGCAAGCTTTTCGTGGACGTGTTTTGATCATTTTTCTCCTCATAACTTGGACCTCTGTTTTGAATACCTCAGTGTTGGTACATGGTTTTTTGTAGCCTATTCCTTGTCGATTTCCTGAACTCTGACCCATTGTGAGAATGTCATTCAATTTTTCTTTTCCAGAATTCAATCTTTTAATAGTCGTCTCAGCAACTTCAACCCTCTTTCTCATCGAACTCAGATTTAATTCCAACGACTCAATTTCCCTTCGGAGTTGTTTCACTAGGGATGTCATCTCTGTTCCTTCTTTAGTTAAAAGGTTTTTCTCCTTCTTTAAAAGTTTGTTAGCATCAGCTACTTTCACCCACATTTCATACATCTTTTCATATGCAGCATAGACATCCTCATCACTCACAATCTTGTCTTCGTCATCCCTTGAGGAGTATTCTTCACATACCTTCTCTATGTTGGAACATCAAACTTCAGCAACCTGAACCATATTGGAACGTCGATCCACTTCTTCTTGTCCGATGTTAGAACATCCAGTAACAATTTATGAATCTCCATATTTTTTGCTCCAAAAGCCATATAATTACCGATCAGTTTCACTTTATCATCTTCACTCCATGGATTAACGTATGACTTTCCTAGCTTCTTCCGAGTGTTAGCACATTCAGCTTGGATATGTCCATACCCTTCACATTCCATGCATTGAATCCTTCCTGATTGCCTTGATTCACCATTTTGATTTCTTAAGGATTGCTAAGTGGTTTCAACCATCCCTGGTTCATGGTTGTTGCCAAAGTCTTGAAACCATGATCTGTTCGCATCAAACCTTTCCTGAGAATTATTATTTACCATATTCTTTAGCATCCTTGAGAAATTATTTGTGATAAAAGGAATGTCTTCATTTACATCATCAATATCCTCTTCATGATTGTTTCTTGATGACAGAGTTTTAAATGCCAACTCCTTTGTTGGATGTTCCAACGTCATTGCATAGGTTTGTAGTAATCTCATCAACTCATCCAAAGTAATTATGGCCACATCCCTTGCTTCTTCTATTGTACTTTAATGAAAAATCTTTGGGGAAGTTATCTCAACGTCTTCTTCACCAGTTTAGACCCTTTGTAACATTTTCCCAACTGATGCATCATATTTGTGATGTCTCTGAGCCTTCCATTGAATACTACAATAGTCTCATATTCTTCCATTTTCAGCTCTTCAAATTTTGTGGCCATCATTTTTAGTTTTGACGCACATACACGACTTGTCCCCTCATGTACGGTTTGTAGGAAATCCTATGCTTTCTTTGTTTGATGACATGTAGAGATGAGTTTGAACTAATTTTCATCTACTACAGTAAAGATGGCATTTTTTTCAAATGGTGTCCACGACTCTTTAGGATTAACTAATAGCTCTTTAGAACTAGATTCTCCTCCTTCAGAACATCCAATAACTAGGGGTTTCCATACCGTTTCAACATAGTGCCAAGCTAATTCATCCAGTGAATTTATGAACACCCGCATGCGAGCCTTCCAGTAGTTGTAATTTTTTCCTTCCAGAAGTGGTGGCCGATACGCAGAAGCTCTTTCTCTGGTAACCATTAGTAAAATCGGATCACACGTTCATGTCAAAACCAAGGTAAAACAAGTGACTTAGCTTTGATACCAATTGAAATTTGGTTTTACCTAATTAGTTCAATAATTACTTCTGTGTTTCAACATAGAATATCTAACCAAGTATGTAATAAAGTAAAGCATGAACACAGGAGACTTGCTTACGCAGTTTGGTGAAATCTCCCTACATCTGCGGGGCCTGGCCCAGTTCAGAATGAATCCACTAATCAGAAAGATATAGTACAAAGTACACCATACAATATACTTATCTTAACTAATTGTAACACGTGAGTTATGATATCTCCCCTAGCGACTGATCAGCCTTCATTTGACTCTCTCTGACCTCGAAACCTATCGATGCCGGATCTCCTCCTCCCAAGGAATTAATGTATACGATTATGTACTTGATCAACAGTTTAAGTTCATGTTGGAATACAGAAAAATGACTCTAGAGAACTTCTTTAAAGATATGAAATCAGAATGCAGATTTTCTTCAGTTAAATCTATGAGTAGCACAGTCGTGATGTTCATCAATATATATCATGAGCACATTGAAACTATTCATTGTTATCTCCATAAATTCCAATTCCATATCTTCTTCTAAAGAATATCCAAATCCCATAAATGAAGGGATTTTCATTATCTCAGTAAATCTCATAATATTCCATAAATCCAATTCCTTAAGAATATAGATTTTTCATAAATCCAATATGCTTCAAATATATGCCTAAAATAATAATTGCAAAATTTTCAATCTTCCATAAACCAATATCCTCGCAATATTCTTTAATCAATTAAATCCATTTAGGCTTCAATTTTCCGTATGTTGCAACATAGAAAATCTCGTGCAAATATAATTCTTTCTCCATTTCAAATTCTAGTTTTAATCATATCACTTGGAGATAGGAATTATCAAATCTAATCCCTTTAAGTAAGGAATTAGATTATCTTGTCCAAATCCTAACTATAACTGAATATTTCAATCCATAATTTTAATAAAATCTCACAAATATAGGAATTGATATATTCTCTGAATCAAATACAATTGGACAAGATATATACTTTTTAAATTCCATCTTCAACCATTCCTTATATCACCGGAATTCCTTCTTTGATGTTACAACACAATAATACCATATTTGAATAATTTTCCACAAATTTCCAACTAGTTAAATATGGACTTTACAAAGCTAACAAACAATCAGTCATAAGACTAAAAGCATTCTTTGGAGTTTTTGAAAAGTCAACCGGACAAAAAAATAAACTATGAGAAGAGTAGTTATTTCTTGAGTAAACATGCCACAAAGGCTCAACATTCACTCATCATATCCAAGATAGGTATGCCAAAAGGTAAATTTCTTTTCTTATATCTTGGATGCCCAATTCTGCCAGGTTGACTGAAAACAGTTCATTCCCAGCTAGTATGTGAAATGTAATCGTAAAAAAATCTTTAATTAGAGAAATAAATAATTAAGAAGTGTTGGTAAGCTTACTCTCATAAACTCTGTAATGTTTTCCATTCCACAACATATTTGGGCAATGATTAAACCACCTAAATCAGTCCTGAAGATTTTAGAAAAGAAGCTGGAACTTTTTTACTAGGGAGATACTGAAAAATGACATAAAAAGATATGGAAATCATGGAAAAATGTTGTTATCCTAAAGAACAAAATGGCCTAGGTGTAAGGAATTTCTCAAATATCATCATTACCGTTTCCCTAAATTTGTGGTGGAAGTTTCAATAGGCCATAACACCTTGGTCTCAATTAATCCGGTCTTTACCTCTTAGCATTAAATCATCTCAGAATTTGAATAGAATAAAATATGTTAACCTAGTGGCTGAGCAATATACTAGGGTAATACATGGTAAAGGAACTGGTTTTTTTTTCACATCCAATTGGACTGGTCTAGGCTATCTAATTGATATATGCCCAAATCTGTAGTCTATAATTCCTGAGCACTTTATCATTGCCAATTTTATCAGCAATAAAAGCAATATCCTAATACAGCCACAAAACATTCCAAGTAACATTCTATATGTTTTATAGTAGGGGTGGGCAAAAAAACCGAAAACCGAAAACCGAACCAAAAACCGAATTATCCGAATCCGAATAACCCGAACCGAATTTAAAATACGGTTTTTGGATAACCGAATTGAATAAGCCGAATTTTGAATACGGTTTTTGGTTTGGTTTTGGATATTGAAACTCAAACCGAAAACCGACCCGAATACCGAATTGTAAATAAATAAATAAATAATAAATAAATAAATTTAAAAATACAAAACTAAATTTATAAGTAAATATAAGTGGGAGGACTAATCTATACATTTTAAAAAATTACCCCAAACATCTTAACATGAAAATGTGAAATGGATCAAATAGACAAAAGATTGATATTCAAGTGTTTTACAATCCATATTCATTATAAAAAAAGTTTAATAAATTAGTTCGTTTAAATTTCTTATAAATTTAAAAACAAGTATATATATATATATATATATTCTTATAAATTCTTATTGGTATGAACGTAAATGGAAAGCATTAACTATAATCAATAAATATCCATATCTAAACTACAGTGCTCTTAGTAATCACAATGATAAGGTGCACGAATAATTGATTTTCAACAGTAAACTTTCACTACACTAAAGCATTCCTCAAACAATGGACATTTTCCTCTGCTCTAAAAAATTAACAAACTACAATGGACTCAGAAGAGATTACTTGGTGAAGAGATGAAGACAGTGAGATTACTTGGTGAAGAGATGAAGACAGTGAGATTACTTGGTGAAGAGATTAAGACATTAATATATAAATATCATAGTTAATTTAGGTGAACGTCTCCTATTAGACCATCTAAATGTTAGACTAATCATGAAAAATCTCGTTTCAATAACTATTAGGGTCAAATTATAATTATTTATACATTACCATACATTTTAAAAGTTATGAGTGGAATTTTTGTATCACCTTCTAAATGTATTTAAATTACTTATATAAATAGAAGAGAAAGAAATCATAAAAATATATCAGGCTGTCTCTTGAAAAACGGTCTTTCCATAAGTTATGGAAAGACCAATGTTTAAACTATAAATTAGATAAAATGAAGATAAAATTTATGGGTTGCATGAACCGGGTTATAAATTTATAACTACTATATGTTGCATACTAAAATTTTAATATTGCAACTAAGACCTTTTACCTTTTATTATTTTAATTAAATTCCGTCTTTCCATAAACCTATAGAAATACCGTATTTCCCAAGACTTTGCCAAAATATATTATAAACACATTCATCATGTATGGAAAAAGGTAAAAACATAAGTCAAATTAATAGGGTAATAATAAAAAAAAGGATTTGAGATCAAACGGTATTAAATAATCCTCAGTCACAAAATACTCCTCAAATTAAATAATGTAATAATAAATGGAAAACCCTAGGAAAATGCCGTGTTTCCATTATTCTGTAGGCTTATGGAAAGATAGAGTTTAATTATAATAATACAAAGTAAAAGGTCTTAGTTGCAATATTAAAATTTTATTATGCAAAGTGTAGTAGTTATAAAGTTTATAACCCGATTCATTCAACCCATAAATTTTATTTTCATTTCTTCTAACTTTCATTTTAAACTATAATATTTCCATGACTTACGAAAAAACCGTATTTCAAGAGACAGACTCATAATAAATTCAATAATAAAAAAGAAGAAAAGGTGAAGGCATTACAATTTACGGTATTGAAAAAAAGAAGAAAAGAAGAAATGCCTAATATTTTGAAGTTGCACAAGTTGCACAAGAAATGCCTAATATTTTGAAATGCCTTCAATTTTGAAGCAAGGCAGCAGCCGCACGCAGCACAAGTTGAAGTTGCACAACTTGGACTTAGCCTAATATTTTGGAATCCCACATCGGAAACAAGAGGAGACTCAAGGTAAGTTTCACCTCTATAAATACTATCTCTCCTTCAACCTTTCTTCAAGCCTAAGCATTTGATGCTTTTGGGCCATAATTAATAAATAACTTGGCTCTATATTATTGGGCCATAATTTGTTAATTTAAAATTAAAATTTTTATATGTTCATGAAAGCATAAAGCAAAGCATAAGATGCAATGCATATGTCAAATGGGCTTTTAATGATAAATGATTTGGTCATAATTTTTGGGCTGTAATCATTTATTTGAAGTTAAAATTTTGATATACTTATGGGCTTTTGGTTTATTTGGTCCATAATTGATATAATTGAATTTAATTTAAAAAAAATTGGAATTAATTCGGTTAATTCGGTTTTATTCGGTTTTAAACCGAAACTGAATTTTGAATTCGGTTCGGTTTATTTGGTTATTTGGTCGGTTTCGGGTCGGTTTCGGTTTTGGTGTTTAAAAAAAAAAACCGAATAAATCGAACCGATTAAACCGAAAATCGAACAACCCGACCCGACGCCCACCCCTATTTTATAGGGAGCTTAAATCAAGAAAAATAGAGATGATACAATTATATTGAAATTGTATACAACTGGGATATTTATTATTAAGTACTCTTTCTTGGGTGTTATAGGTAAAAAACCAGAACTAAGAGTCCTTCGTATGGCACCCTAGAATTCAGAGCAAAATCTCAGTCTTCATGTTGAGATTAGTGAATGTTGATCTTCCTTTTGATGATGTTATTTTTTTTCTCTAATTTAAGTATTGTCTCTAGGTGTTCTTTTTGTGCAAATTGTGATGGAATGTCCCTTTTTTTAACCATTGCACCATAGATGTGAATGTATGGAATCATTTTGACAATGTGCTTGGCCTATTACAAACTGATATTCCTACCATATTTGATAAAATAGCATACTACTGGTCACTAAATGGTTCTACTTCCATACACAGAACTTTACTGCATATCACCCCATCCTTCATTTGATGGCAGCTATGAAAAGCTAGAAACAAATTTTACTTTCAAAATGTTCAACCTCACATTACCCAGATAGTGCATCAGGTTAAACAGAACATATATCTAGCTTTTTACATAGCTCTTTCCTACAAAACCAAAAATACTTGTAGGACTAATACCACAGCCTAGGTCCCCTCCAGAACCAAAAATTGGTAAAATTTCATGGCTCAAACCAACAAGAACATATTAGATAAACACAGATGCATCATGGATACCAGATGGTAGTTGTGGAATAGCTGTGATTATGAGAGACTGACATGGAAATCTGATAAGGTATTTGGTAAAAAGGATAGGGTTGTATCTAGCTTACATGATGAGCTTCTGGGCATTGTTTTCGGATATCAATATGCATGGGCTAAACTTAAATGATTTCCAAATGGAAATTGACTGCTTAGGGGCCATAACTGCATTCTTAATCTTTTGAAATACCTTTGGCAGCTTTTCCATTTGTCCTCTGATATTAAAGATCTAAACTTGGAGATCACACACACACATGTAGACAAGGCAACTTGGTAGCAGATCGTATATCTAAAATCATTAGAACCAGCTGGCCTGAACATGAACTAACAAAATCATTGGAACCTTCATGACCTTGATCATACTGCTAAATTTATCTGGACAAAATTGGTCTGCATTCTATACGAATTGATAACTTGAATGGATGCTACTGATTTTATTTTTATTTTTTTGGTTCTCTTACAGATGGGCACGATGGACAGAATGGATAGACAGGATGTGCAACAACCACAAGCACTATTGAAGAGGTCAAGCAAAAGCTATCACTAAACATGCCTCTCAATGGATATGGATCTCAAGATTGCTTGGAATCATTGCACTTCGAAAAAATAAAAATAAAACAGAAACGAAGTAATCAAATCATTAGTTCCGACTGTTGGAATAGTGTCCTTCAGTCAATGTGCATTTTCTATGTATAGTTGGAGGATTAATTGCGGGAATAATTAATTCAGTTATTTTGAGTGATCGGAATGTTTAGCTGCTAACCGCTTTCAATCAGCTAGCATCAATTATATTAGGCTTGCAACTTATTATGACAGAACCTATAGGTTCACACACAAGGCAAGAAATTTGGATGAAAAATAAATGACCATTGGGTTAGGAGCCCAGATTGTAATTATATGAGAAATGAGTTTAGAACTCATTAAGTATAATTGGGCTAGGCCCAAATTGACTTGGATTAGAGTATCTTGGATTAATGACTATTCTGTATAAATATATATTTTTTAGAAATGTTCAGAAAGACAATAGCAGAACTCTGGTCGTTCCAGACAACAGAAACCAAATAATCTTACCATTCTCATAAAACTAACCTAATCATAAAAGAGAAGAAGGAAGACACACTCATCTTTGCTTGCTGATATATTCTAAGCTGACAATGGTGTAGGCGATCTGATCGTGCGGTATGGATACGTATATAGTATAATCACATATGAGATTCTCGTCTCCGTGGTTGATCGAATCTGATGGTAAAGCACGCTTCAAAGGTAATCTAAACTCTTTGATAGATTCAAATTAATTACAAGCATGGGATCCAGTATTAATTAATTATTTTTTTCGTTAAATTAGATTTAATTTATTCCCAACACAAATATCAGAGCCTCTTGCATATTTTAATTTTGTCTAGGTAATATGTGATTTAGATTTACATAATATGATGCTTGGATTCGGGTTCATGTTTTTTGATCAAATTAATTATTGGATTATTTAATTTGATTTAAACCCACTTAGAAATTTTGGAACAAAATGTTTCTGTTCACTCGCCGAAATTACTGTTCACCGGCGGGTACTGTAATGCCATCACCAGATCGGCGCCGGTAAGAGGCGGCGGTGCTGAGCGCTGGCTATTAAACCCTAGCTGAGATTGTTTTGGCTAGGCAAAAATAATATCTAATATTGATTTAATTGACTGGGCCAATTTAAAACATATGGCTGGGCACTGGTCCGATTTTCCTAGTATGGATCTGACCGACCGATTTTGACCAAACCGGTTTTCTGGTCTGGTCTAGGTTGAACCGGGTCAGTTCGGTCATAATAACTTTTTAAATAAATAAATTAAAATTAATTTTAATTTTAAATTAAATTTGAACTGGCCTTCGCTAGGGTTCGTGAGCCAATTTCTTATTAGTTTAGTTGTGCGTGGGAGAAATTTTAATTTCAGAAATTAAAATTAAATATAAATAAAGTTTTATAATTTTATTTTTCTAAATCAAAATTAAATAAAAATTTTTTTTGAATTATTTTATTGGATGTACTTTTTTTTAATGAAAAGATTTGATATTAATATTGAGACCCAAAATTACCTCATTGGAGTCCTTTACTCTAGACCCTTTACAATCTCTTATCTTCTATACATCTTAGTTTAGCAACCAAATCAACCCAAAATTGATAACAAAACAAAAATGTTCTTCGGCCCATTTGATTCCTCTTTAGCCCAGCCCTTGCCTTCCCTCCCTTTCTTCTGTTCCTTCACATCCTTTCCCTCTTTCTCTGTTTTCTTCCTTCCTTTTTGCTACTCTTCTTCCTCTCGTAATGTTTCCTCCATTTCCTTACTCAACTTCAGCTCATAGCTCTTTCAATCCCTCCATTCACATTCCATATTAACTTGAGCCACAATTGTGAATGTCTCAGTTTTCTCCTTTTCATAAACTCTTTGGTTCTTCTCCATCCAAACTGCATACAATGCTGCAGTTACAACTTTCATCAATTTCTGCCCTTATGCTGATACAGCTTTCTTTTCTGCTCTCTTAAAGTTTTTCCCATCCAAATCCCTAGTTTAGCAAATAGTTATGTTACAAACTCACACTCCATAAATAGATGATGTGCAGATGCACCCATCTTATCACACAAACTGCATACTGTATGCTCAGTTACGCCAAACTAGTTGAGCTATCAGTTGTTGCCAATTTGTTATTTAAGAACATTCAGATGAAGAATCGATGTTTTGGGAGGACTAACATGTGCTATAGAATCACTGGTTTTTCTTTTACTTCTTCTCTTCCCTTCAACAGATCATACACTACTGCAATCTTCAATTTCTCCCTAGGATCACAACATGTTTCCAGCTCCCCAATCACTTTACCTCTCAACCTTAACAAGAAATTCCAAGCCCAGCTTTGAGAGGTAGATGTCTTACACTTCTTGAACTGCCTTCCTTTCATATAGTAAGCTTGCAGCCACTGTATCCACAGTACATCTTGCTTCTTTTCTATATCCCAAACATGTTTACAGATAGCTGCCAAGTTCTATATAACTGGATCTCTCACTCCCATACCTCCTTTCTTTTCCCCCAAAAAGATAGCTTGCTATGACACAACAGTAAATCATCTTTCATTTTCCTCCTTTCTGCATAGAAAGTTGCTACATATTTTAACAATTCTTCTATTCACACTTTTTGGCAACTTCATAACAGCACTCCAAAACCCTGTAATATTAACACTGAATTGATTAACTGCAACTTACAAGCATATGACATATGTTTTGATCCCCATCTATTAATTCTCCCTCTGGCCTTTTCAATCAATGTTTCACAGTCAGTTTTATCCCAATTAACTGTGGACAAAGGCAGCCCTAAATAATTTATAGGGAACTCACTCCTCTTGATCTCCAGAATTGCTGCTAATATGTCCTTTTCATCTTCATCCATTCTTGAGAAAACCAGCTTTGACTTATTTGTGTTCACTCCCAGTCCCATTACTTCCTGGAATTCAATCAAACACTTCTTGACTCCAGTTATTGATTTTCTATTTCACCACAGAATATCTATAGGTAATCTACAAAGAGTAATGAATGAACTCTTGCTTTGCCACTCCTCTGCTGATAGTCAATTAGGTTTTCTCCATAAGCTCTATGATGCACTCTAGCCAAACATTCCATACATAATACAAACAACAGTGGAGACATGAGATCCCCTTGCTACACTCCTTTCCCTACCCTAAACAATTTCCAGTACTTTCCATTTACTGACAGGAAAACAAAAGTAGAACTTCTGACACACCGTTCAATCCATTCAACCATTAGCCCTGGAAATTTTAACTCATGTAACCAATCCTTCATAAACTTCCAGCTAATGTTGTCAAAGGCTTTACTTGTGTCTTAACTGTAGAACACGGATGGGCTTCATAGTCTCATTTTTATACCTGAATAGAAATTCCTATGCTAATAATAGATTGTGGGCTATATGTCTACCTTTAATAAAAGCACTCTGGTTAGTACATATTATTTTAGGAAATACAGTCCTTAATCTAGCACATATGATTTTTGTTATAAGCTTATAGATAACTGAGCAACATGCTATATGAATGTAATCAAAGGGTACCTGGGGTTGCTCTATTTTTGGTACAAGACTGACAACAGCTCCACTGAATCTCTCTGGAATATTATCTCCTTCAAAAAAATCCAGTTACTGCTCTCACCACATCATCTCTAACAATGTGCCAAGTTTCTTTGAAAAATTGGCTTGTATACCCATCCACTCATGGATTTTTAGTGGATTTTATGCCCCTTAGTGCCATCACTAACTCCTTCCTGTCCACTGGCTTGATCATCTCCACCTGCTGTTAGACATTCACCACCTTGTCATATTACACTGCTCATCTGTCTATTCCTCTTGTTCTATTAGTTTTCCCCAACTGAGTTTTAAAGTGCTGAACTAGGTTTTCTTCAAAATCTTCTTCTGATCTGTAAAAACTTCATCCCCAACTCTCAGAGCCACTATGTTTCTTCTGTATTGCTTTGCCTTCACTACTGCATAGAATACTTTTGTTGACCTATCCCCTTCATTTAGCCACTGCATTTTTTTATTTCTGATCCAAAAATCTTGTTTCTGCCTCCTGTAATTTCTCCACTTCTTTCCTGTATTCTCTTTCCTTCTGTTGTTTCCAATCTAACTTGGGTCTTTGTTTGCTTCTTCTTGGGATTTCCTCCATTTCTCCATACTAGCTTCCACCTTTACCCCAATTTCCCCCAATTTCTCTTCTGTTTAATCTAGCCAAGGGTTTCTCCAGTGCTCTCAGTGTTCTAGCCAGCTCTTATACGTTCCCAGGTTTCAAGCTCATCCACACCTGTTCTACAGTCCCCTCAAACTGCTCAGACAATGAATACATGTTAAAATACTTAAAATCTTTTTGGAACTTCTTTTTTTTTCTTATCCTTATCAGCAGTGGAAGATGATCAGAGGCTATCTCGCTCAGTACTTCACAGTAGGCTTCACTTAGATTACTTATCCATCCTGCATTAGTCAATCCTTTATCTTTTCTGCTCGTTATTTTTTCTTCACCATTCCTTTTGTTGCTCTAGGTGTAGAAGTTTCCCACTGTTTTTATGCTCAGTAGTTCTAGCTCTTCCACCACTCACAAGAATTCTTCACATCCCTTCTCCACAACTGGTAGGCCTCCAGTTATGTCCCCACATTCTAATGGTGTATTAAAATCACCAATTAGAATCCAAGGTTTTCCCCTTTTACCTATCCCCTTCAAATGCTGCCATAACTCCATCCTTTTTTGCCCTGTGTTAAATCCATAAACAGAAGTGTAGTACACACTTTGTTTTGTTTCTAACAGTTATATCTCCATGTCAATCCACTGATTTCCCCTACTAAAAATTTTTACATCAAAAGTGTCCTTCCATAGGATCCATACTTCCTCCCCCCACTTCTTCTATGTTTGTCTCCAAACTCCACTCCAAGCTGATAAATTGTCTAACTTCCTCTTGTTTTTCTTTTTCCATTTTTGTTTCAAGAAAATAGAGTAGTCCAATTATGTTTTTATTGCAGAATCTTCTCACTTAAATCTGTTTTCTCCTTTTATTTAGTCCCCTTATATTCATGCTTGCCCAACAATTATCCATCTGGTGGTTTTCCCAAAGGATCAGTACCTCTCAACACCATTCTAGCCTGCATCCCGTTTGTGTTTTGCACTTCCTTTATACCTTGATCTCCCAAAGAATCAGTGCCCCTCAACATTTTCCCATCCTACAACTCTCTTTTCTGCTATGCTTTACTTCTATGATCTTCTCCCTTCCATTTTACCTCATTCTTCAGTTTTTCTTCATCCCCAGTTTGCTGAAAAACCTTTTTTCCTTCTCCCTATTCAGTCTATATGCTACTTCTCCTTTCTCTGCTATTTTTTGCACACTAACTGGTACATACACCCTCCATTTTTTTAACACTTTTACCTCATCAGTATCTCCATCTTTCTTCCTGCAATCTTAACTGCCATGCCCCAGCTGACTACAACCTGAACATTTAATCGGTTTCCACCAAGTTTAACCTTCTGTTGCACTAAAACTTTGTGCCCATTCATAAACATAATCCTGTATAGCAATTTGTCTCCTATCTCCATTTCAATCTTCACCCTAGCAAATATAAGCATCTCCTTCTCCAACGTAGCCTTATCTAAGTATATAAGCCTCTCTAATGGACTAAAAATCTTGCTAATTAACTTAGGGTGCCAGTATACTGTTGATAGACTTGGAAACTGTATCCATACCGGAATTTTTTACAGGCTCAGACAAATCAACATCTATTGACTATGGTTTCATAATAAGAGGTTTTCCATCAAAATAGACATTTCCTCTTTTAATAACTTCATCACGCTGCACCGTTTGTAAGAATTTCACAAAGAAAATGCCTCTCTCTAGCATCCAAACTTTTCTAATTTTGCACCTCCATATCCCGTAGAAGAAGCCCTCTGCCACCTTGAAAGGAGGATTGTTCCCCAGAATCCTGCAAACCATTGTGGTACTCCATTGTTTTGAGCTCTGGTCAACCTCCTCCAGGGTAATTTCTCCCATTTTCATCTCATTTATCTCTATTGGATCAACAAACTGCACTTCACTTTGATCCTCTTTAAACAGACCACTCCACATTTTTCCTTATTCTTCCTCCATTTGCTTCCTCATGACAGCCTCTTACTATCCCTGACATCTCCTGTTTTCGAGCCTTCTCCTCGTTCCATCTTCACAGCCTTCTTAGTCGGCGGTAATAAACCCAGGTAATCTACCAGAGGTTTTGACGTTAACCCCTCAATCCTTGATTTTGGGGTTTCTGTATCCCCTTCATCAATCAACACTCCCTTCAATCCCTTAAGTCCTATCTCCGTTTCCCCTTCCTTCGTTAGCCATTTTTTCTCCTCCATCTCCAAGCTCTTGAGCTTGCTGATTGTCCTTTTCACCAATTTCTTGCCACTAGATCTACCCATGGCGATGGAGCTCAACAAAACTCGCCGGATCTAATGGAAGGTGAAGATCGGGAAAAAAACACGTAGCTATGGTGTTTTCGCACTCATTGCTCAAGAGCCAAATATCTTAATGCTGTTTTTATTATTATTGGATGTACTTAGTCATTAAAAATTTTATTTTTTTACTGATTTAGAATAATTAAATATTAGGTGATAATAATTAAGGTTAATAATTTTAGAAATTAGTTAACTTAATAATTTTTTGGTACATGGATTGCCTTATATACCTAGTTTCTTTAATAATTTAATATTAATAAATCTGCCGAAGAATAATGATTAAGGTTAAAAATTTTAGAAATTAGTTAACTTAATTATTTTTGGTATATTGATTGTCTACTATACTTAGTTTATTTAGAATTATTAAATGTGACAAAGAAAAATAATTATGATTAATAATTTTAAAAATTAGTTAACTTAATTATTTTGGTGTGGTTAATTGCATAATTTACTCTGTGATTTTATTCCAATTTGCTTTTATATGTTATTCATTTTAGAAATGAACAGATGCATATATGAATTGGATTAAGTGCAGGGTTATTAGTAACTAGTGTGACCCAACTAGATATTTAAATATGGTATGTGTATCGTTTGATGGTTATTGTAATTAAATACAGTCTCCTTGTCATTTTTTTTATTATTGCTATGTTGTAAATTTATTTTTAATTTTATTATTTAAGTTGAAATAAATTGTAAGTTCAATGAGAAGATCGTAGGATGAGATCCAACGGACAAGACGAAAACTTTGTCAAGATGAAGGGGGTCATATTGGGATTACTTTAGCTGCATTTATCTATCGCATTTATTTATTGCTTTATATTATAAATGCACGCAATTGGTTTTTGTGTGTGAGATGATTATGAATTTAGTTCACTAATGATCAAACCAACATAACGGACCACGGTCCTAAAAGCAATAATGAGAAAAATTTGCATTTCTGAAACAAGAACATCCATTAAGCTCTCAATTACTAGTGACAGATTTCGCCAAAGTGATGGTGACACTTCTACATGTTAGTTTTGGTTTGTTTGTCAATATCAGTGAGGGGTCCTCAAATGTTGAGGCAAAAGGAGATAGGTAGTACATTGGATGTGCCATATCGACCAAGAGTAGTATTTGATACTATTAGAAATGGTATTGCATACCTATAATCAAAGGAATTGAGACAAGCCAAAGAATGCTTAAGACCTTGTGATTTTGAGGTTCTTGGAATCATTTTATCCATGGGACCAACTTGGATAGAATAAAATGTTGAATAACTTCTAATAATGCTTGTATGTTTTTCTTCAAGTTATTCTGTTCAAACATTTTTATTGCATTTATTTACGTTGTAGTTAATCATGTATAACAACAAACAACAACTCGTCTAATCTGCGTTCAATCCTTTGGAAGGATGAATTGAACGCCAGTAATTTGGCAAAGGAACTTGATTATAGTTCTAATGCAAGAAAAGGAGTATGTCATTGATAATCAAATCCACAATATCAAGTGTCTTATGTTTAATAATATGAGTCCATATTGCAAGGCAATTTTTGAACTCAGATACTTACAACATCAACCTGGAGCTCTGAGATATTATTCAGAAGCAAGCCGATGTTGAGAGGTTTTAGACCTTTAAGACCATTCTTGATTGTAACATCGAGAAAGAAAAACTAGTGGGATATCATGTTTAGAAAATTATTGGATCATTTGATAACATAGAGATATTTGGTTTTGCCTATGGCTGAGAGATGGCCCCTGATATTTATCTCTATTCACTCTATGATGGTTTGGAACCATTTAAGTGGAAAGGAAAAGACTTTAACTAAGCTGCATGAGATGCTTAAAATAAGCTGAGTCAAGTGTCAAGATTGAGACCATGAACAAGGTTCTATTGGTGCATAAGCGAAAGGGATATGAATCATAAATGGAAGAATCAAGAAGTGGGATAGGGAAAGGGTAACCATAGTACCCATGCGCCAAAGACCACAACATACTACTAGGAAGCAGAAAGTTGTTAAGTCTGATATGTCCCAATACTTCTACTGCAATGACATGTGCCATTAGAAAGGATACTTCCTCTAGTTCTTAGTGGTCGGAGAATGGGCGAGTAGGTGACATTGCATCTATATACGTCATAGTCAGTCTCTGTCGTTAATAACTCTACTGATGGGTATTGGATACCATATGTGTTTCTCAAAATTTTTAAATTTTGGAGAGAACAAAGTAGGAGTTAAGCTTGATGAGAGGTCAACCTACATGAGGGAAATGAAGCTAGGGTTGCTCCATTAACCGTAGGGACATATAGTTTATTTATGCATTTTGGGCTTACACTGGATCATATAAAAGTTATTTTGATTCGATGTTACAAAAACACATTCACCATTTTGTGTTGGAAACATAAGGTTTTCCATTGTAATAGGAATTAGAGTAGGTCTCCAGGCAGGCAGCCTGTCTATAAGTTTACGAACAGGCCACTTATTTCTTACCTTATATACTGCATTTATTAAATTACATACAAAACTTTAAATTTTTGAAAATATTTTTTATATAATATATTTTTTATATTTTCACATTCAAATACATATTATTACTTTTTTAACTTATAAAATGCAATATTTAAATTTTATAAAAAAAATTATAACATTTATGGTAAATGCCCCTATGGACTATCCATAATCTTATGAAAAGACCGTCTTTCCTGAGACTTTCCTTAGGAATTAATGGTTATTCCAATTTAAATAGATGTGTCGTGGTTTTGCAAATTTAAACAATTGTCATTATTTGCTTGATATAGATGAACAAGTTTATGACGTAAATATCAAAAGGGCTAAAAACAAATTATTAGAGCCCAGCATACCTCTGGAAGTGTCGATTTGGCCACATGAACACAAAGCACATGTAGTGACTCTGGAGAGAGGGTGCTGCAAAAATTGTGATGGTAAAATTACAAAATCACCCTTCGTAGTGATGGATGATGGAGCAAGTGAACTATTAGGTCTTATTAACAAAGTGTTTTGTAGACCAAATGTGTTCAACTGCAAGAGATGGATTCATGACTTCATTAGCTTCACCGGGGATTTGAGTGGATATAGTTGTCTACTTGATGTGAGGCAAGTACAATTCTTTTGGAAAATTTAAAGAGTTTCAGAATGAAGTTTAGAATATACTTGACAAGAAAATTGAAACACTTTAATTGGATTGATGTGGTGAATATTTGAGTCAGGAATTTGTTGACCATCAGAGAGAATGTGATATTCATTCATAATTGAATCATGTAGGAACATCTTAATGAATGGTGTGTTCGCAAGGATAAATGATACCTTATTGGATATGGTTAGTTTAATGATGGGTCAAGCCAATCTTCCAATTTTCTTATGAGCGACATGCTCTTCTAAAAGGTAGTGCTCACACTGAACCAGACATTATCCAAAGCGGTAGGAAAGACATGTAAGGAAGGGTTCCTTGAATGTCTTTTCTCCTAAACATTTGGGGTTGTGAAGCATATGTGAAACGAGGTTTCCCAGTGAGCTTGCACCAAGTCGGATGAATGTCTCTTTGTGGGATATCCAAAAGAGATTAAAAGGATATTACTTCTACAACTATTCTGTGATATGTGTTTTGTTGCTCGTGAATGTGTCATTTTGGAGAAGTATCATCTTTCAAAAAGGACAAGTGAGGGGAATTTAAACTTCAATAAGGTTTTAGGTGAGCAACAATTAGTTCTAGAAACATTGATCCCTTCATGTTAAGTGGTGAAGATGGGAAAAGTCTTACATACTACTAAAAATTTGCATGCCCTAGTTGGTCAGAAAGGTATAGGATTCATACGAAGGTACATTTATGTCCTTGCGACTGAAAACAATGAAATCCTACTTTTAGAAAGTGATGAACCCATGACTGAAAGTTAAGCTTTTGACAAGCCCTAACTCTCTAAAGTGGCTTAAGGTCATGAAATTCATAATAGACTCTGTGTATGAAGACCAAAATTGGAATTTGGTTCAAGTACTAAAAGGTTAAGACTAAAATGATGGTCTTCAAAATGAAACCAGGAATTTATATTTTCAAGGTTAGACTGATAATTAAAGGGTATAAACAAGTTTTTAGGATGGATTGTGATGAGAATGTTTTTCCAATTGGAATGCTTTTGCCTATTTTAATTTTCCTAGCATTTGCAGGTCATTCTAATTTTGAGATCTGGAAAATGGAGGTCATAACAGTCTTTCTTAATTGGATTTTGGAAGAAGATGTGTATGCAACACAATCTAAAGGTTTTATAGGCCAAAATAGCTATGAAAATATGCGAGCTTCAGAGGTCCATTTATGGATTGAAGTATCAAGGAGTTAGAACATACATTTCAATGAAGAAATTAAAAGATTGGTGACCAATGAAATTTTACAGAATCATGTGTATACAAGAAGGTTAGTGGAAGAAAGATTGAATCCCTACTCCTCTATGTCGATGACAATGGAAATGACTAATCGAAACTGGAGTCTATGAAGACTTAGTTCAGAAAGTGTTTTGTGATGAATGACTAAGGAGAGGCAAAGTATACCTTGGGCACCAAGACCTACACAGGTAGATCAAATAGAATGATTGACCTTAGAAAAAATACTTACTAGGTAAGGTGTTTGATAGGTTTGATACGAAAGATCGTAAAGATTTTCCACCTATGATTCATGTCATAACTGTTAGCAAGACTCGTTGTTTATCGAAATTTGATGAGCAAAAGATAATGCTTATGATCACTTATGCATATGCAATAAGGTCTATTATGTATGTTATGATATGTACTCACAATTATATCTTTTATGCTTAGAGGATGATGATGAGATATGAAATATACTAAGGTGAGGCACACTGGTGTGCGGCCAAGAAAATATTTTAGTGCCTGAAATTGACTAAAGATAAATTCATGGGTCCATAGTGAAAATGAGTTGGTTATAGAAATAATAAGTAAATTAGCGTTGTTTGATTTTACAAATAAAGTTGAGTACATTGCTGCTTTGGTAGCTGCATATGAAGGTGTTTAAATTAGGAAATTCATCACAGAACTTGATGTGGTCTCTATCTTAATAAACTCGATAACTCGCTATTGAGATAATGGTACAGTGATCGCTTAGGAAAAATGATCCACGGGAGCCCAATGAGTTTAAATTTGTCTAAGAAATTTTGCATTCTTTGAGACTATGTTGAAGAAATTTTGCATTCTTTGAGAGACTATGTTGAGAATGGTGAAGTTTTTATATGAAAGCGAGAAAGGATGAAAAATTGTCGATCTAGAATCCAAACCTCTTCCATAGATGGAGCCTAGGGATCACACATTTGTGATAGAAATCTAAAACTTTGGACAGTGGCTGTGATTTATGTGATGTTCTAGTTATCATAATTTTGTGATTTTAGACATTGAAGATTGAACTGTTTAACATATTATTAAATTATCATTTCATATTCATTTAACTTGGTTTAGTTTTGAAAGAAAATCCAAAATAAATTTACATCTCCAAATAGGTTATCAAGAATATGTCTTGGATAATGAAACCCTATTTAGTGAACTATAGTGTAAGATTGATTATGTCCTTAGTTTAGGTCATTGATAGTGGGCACTCAAAACTAAATAAAACTAGTTTGCAAGTTGACTCAACGATGTTTCATGGGCTGAAAGACATGGGATGTCATGAATCGATTGCATAGATGCAAGCTGGGAACTTGTATTGGACAGACCCGCCATGAGAATACTTTAAGATATTCATAATGTCATAAGTATGTCTGATTGTATAAGATTTTATTCCTCATACCTGAGTAAATATTGTTTAATTGCTTTTGGATTGGTGTACCTTGAGGCTGTCAAACATCGCACCGTAAAAGGAGACTAAGGAAGTTCTTGGGTTGCCATCAATCGAGTGGAGAAAACTTGAATGTACAAGAGTGGGATTGTTCTCTTATTTACTTAAGATTATTGTCTTATGGGCCCCTCGAAGAGTTGGGAATATAAAATGCATGGTCGTGCTTAGATGGATTAAGGATTAATCATCTGTATTAACATTTTGACTTGGGAATTCGAGAAATGCATTTGAACTTGATAAGGATGACACGTTATTTTACCTTATGTTCAGATGAAGACATTAAGTGCAAAAGGAACGTGAATGCACACTTGTTCTAAAGGGCAAGTGGGAGATCGTTGGAATAGCTTCCTTCAATCAATGTGCATTTTCTAAATATAGTTGGAGCATTAATTACAGAGATAATTAATTCAGTTATTTTGAGTAATCGGAATGTTCAGCTGCAAACCGCTTTCGGTCAGCTAGCATCAATTATATTGAGCTAGCAGCTTATTATGACTGAACCAATAGAGTCACACACAAGGCAAGAAATTGAATAAAAGAAATTA
The DNA here is from genome assembly GCA_037428765.1 of Rubia yunnanensis. NCBI lineage: Eukaryota > Viridiplantae > Streptophyta > Magnoliopsida > Gentianales > Rubiaceae > Rubia > Rubia yunnanensis. The sequence continues at coordinate 109,803,927 of CM075061.1, read as the reverse complement.
CTATTGGGCTATGAGCATAGATTGTAATTATATGAGAAATGAGTTTAGAACTCATTAAGTCTAATTCGGGTAGGCCATGATGGACTTGGATTAGGGTTTCTTGGATTAATGACTATTATGTATAAATAGATATTTTATAGAAACGTTCAGAAAGACAATATCATAACCTTGCTTATTCCAAATGGCATAAACCAAATAATCCTACCATTCTCATAAAACCAACCTCGCCGTAAAAGAGAACGAGGAAGACATGATTGCCTTTGCTTGCTAATCTGTTCTAATCTACCAACGGTGTAGGCGTTCTAGTCATGATGTGTGGATACGTATAGAGGAATCACATATGAGATTCTTGTTTCCGTGGTTGATCGAATCTGACGGTAAAATACACTTAAATGGTAATCTAAACTCTTAGATAGATTCGAATGAATTACATGCATGATATCCGAGATTAGATAATTGATTTTTCTGTGAAATTAGATTTAATCAATTCCCAACAATGAAAACCAGAGCAAAACCACTTCTTTTTGGCCAAGAAGATTTAGAAACCACTTAGAAGTATGAACGTCAATGAAACACTCACACTAGGGTGAAGGTGTTCCAAATGTAATTATTCCCAATAGGTTCCTAAATCATCTTCATTTTCATCAATATTCTATGTATGATAGATGGCAAATGTTTTGCCTTTTAAAAGCTTTGCCCTTGAACAAAATGTACTACGAATACTTATTCATGTTTTCTGATCTGCACCCTTTCGCATGCTTTAACCAATGCATTTAACATAGTTTTTAGTTAATTTTTGTTGGTGGTTTTGGTATATTAGTTAAGTTTACATGACAAGGGGTTTAGACAACAATGTTTGGTTTTCTATTCTAAATCCTGTGTTTTGTATACTTTATTAGTGATTCTTGACATTTCATGTTCGCGGGCTTTTTGATCTTCATTATGAGTACCTATGGTAGGTCGCCTGTGAATGCTATCTGTTACATTACATTCTTGCAAAGGCCGTTTACTTTTAACGGTAGAAGATTTGAAGGCCATTCACACTTGAATAGTAGTAGACGAAGGCCGCAAAAATTAATGCATGGTAGAAGAAGATTGAAGCCAAAGGTAGGCAGCTTCGGAGTTCAAGATGGTCAAAGGAGAAAATGGTGAATTGTGGTCCGAGGAATGTTTCCTTAGTTCGAGAAATATCCAGAAAGAATTATCCTTCAAGTCTAGTTCCATTGGATTTGTGTTCTCAAGTAATACAAAATCGACTACTAGAACTACCGATTCGGACTAACGGTTCACCCGTGACAAGCAAATGAAGTTCAGCCAATGAAGCACCAGCAGCCAGTCACGGACCGCACATGGTCAAGCACCAATGGCCCATGAAAATCTTCACAGCCCACACTACACAAGAATCTAGGGGTTCCGTGAAGACCTGCACGAGACCTCCACGAGGTAAGGCGTTGGGCTGTGACAAAAGCACCAGGCCATAAAGCAAGGGGATGAAGAGTTGAAGAATTTGGATAAGTATGGAGCCAGCCTGTGAAAACCTTCACGGGTCGTGATAAGACTTCTGAGCAAGACCACACACTGTTTGCAGTTCGTGAAACCTTCATGGACCATGGGAAAACTCTGAGCAAAAACCGCATGCTGCTTGCGGTCCATGAAAACCTTCACAGACCATGGCATGATCCTAGCTTCACAGACCACGCAAGATCACACGGGTTTCAGCTATGAACATTTATGGACCGTGGCAGATCTGGCATCCTGTGGCTATGTATGCTTCACAAACTGTGGCATCCGTGCCGGCTCGTGAAACCTTGGCCGCTGACCTAGGGTTTTGCTACTTTTCGTATTTTGGGCCTATTTTTAGGCCCAATCTCCTACTACTAATGTAGGACCCTAGTCTACTCATTTGAGGAGGTTGGATCATATTTGGAAACACATTTGGAGATGAGAGAGCTTGGAGAGAAGGAAGGAGTTCTTTTTGTAAGTTTTGTAATCTTTTCTTTTCCTTTCTTCTTTCTTTGTCCCAAAGATGTGGAATTCAAATATATATTTTAATTCTATGTCCAGAGAGTAGTTAGATTAGCTTGGGATTCATTTTGGCAATTGGTATGTTTTAAATGCTTTATGAGAGTCATTAGATTCATCATATCTTTGTGTTTATGATATTATTGTGGTTGTTCTTGAATGTTATAAAAGCATGAGTAGTACACAACAAATAAGCACATACTTTGGGATATACTTATGTATGGTACAATTATTGATGCCCCATTGGGAAGAGAAACCTGGATGTCAGAATGAGTAGGGGAGAACGCGCCTGTGTGGGTGTGTGCACAGGGGATTCAAGAATGCTCTGACCTATATACCATCGCACTAGTTTTAGCTGACTTTGTAACTGTTGTCCGAGAGGTTGCGGGTAGAGATAGTGAATAGTATCAAGCTAGGTGTTGTGTTGAAACCTTAGTATCATAGATAAGGTGCATACGAACCTTGGGCCTAGCGTATATAGGACCTGAGGGGAGTAGCTGCATTCGTGGTGGAACCCCAGGATGTAATAGCACGGGGGAGAAACACACCTACAATGATGGTGTGACCTTGTTGTACTCCCCTAATTACAATGGCGGTACTGATGGAGGGTTGCGAGTGCACCCACCGTGACAGAGTTGGGGAAATGTATGCCATCTGCCACACCACGTGTTGTGAACACACTGATAGGTCTTTTGTATGTCTATATGTGAATGAATCAAGGATTGAAGCATTAGATCTACCATGTTGCTAGATGATTCCAAAGTGCCTAGTATAAATAGTTTACTTGTTTGTCAATCGCATGCTTGTAGTTGTTAGTTGAAAACACCAAACCTCCCCCCCCCCGAGATGCATGTCTACACTACTAGCTGTTCCTTTCACTTGTACATATTGACGACCCGCACGAGGTTGTGTTTTAATTAGTATTTAAGTCCTAGCATTATTGTGGACAAACACAGGGCTTGCCACTTACTACCCCTTGGTAGCTTAGCAATAAGAATGGGTGCAGAATATAAATCTTTATCTTTGACATGCAAGCTCCTCGGCTCGTGTTTTAACAACAACCGGGTCGGGGCAGGTAATTTTCATTCTATATGAGTTTAGGGTGCCTAATAAAATCCCCTCCCATTAATATAGATTTTAAAAAAAATTAACTTGGTTGAAGCCTAAGATTGCTTTGGCTTAGAGCTTGGAGGTTGGTTAGATTTGGACTCATTTGAGGCAACCTCTGTAACTACTGCACGTTGAGGACCTTAGTCATAGTAAAAGGTAAGGATATTATATAAGTGGCAGTTTTGAAGAATTGTAGTAAAAATAAACATTAAGAATGGTCAAAAGAAGAAAAAAAGGAAAACGCTCTAGTCAAAATATCTTTCTTTTTTCATCCATTCTTTTCAAATGTTCTTTAACTAATTAATTAGAGAAAAATGAAGATATAACCCTATATAATTGATGAAAGTGTAGATATAACCCTGTGCTAATTGAAAGTGTAAATATAACCCTATTTATTCAAGTTATGTGCAAATATGACCTTTTCATGCAGGTGGAGGTCGGAATAAAGTGAAAAGACTATTTTGCCCCCTGTAAAAAATAAAAAATTGAAAAAAATGCTGAAATTACATCTTACCCCTAAAATTAAATCCTAGTCCAAATTTCTCTAGATCTTTCTTCTCTTGTATGATGACCGAACCTCATCTTCTTCCTTAACTCCCTTACTTTCTCCTCATATTCTATTTTGCCCCTTTATGAGTAATTGAATTTGGATTCTAATTTCTTTCGTTCATTCCTTCGTTCCCAGGCCCTTTTCTTCATTCATTGATTTTCTGGCGCTTGACTGAGCGGCACTGGAAATGGTGGTGGTGGCAGAGTGGTGAGACTAGTGGTGGAGATTAGGGCTAGGTGGAGGTGGCGTCGATTAGGGTGGCGAGACCAAAATTGTTTCGAGATTTTGCAGGCACTGTTAAGCAGATTGGTGGTGGTGATGATGGTGCCAAGGGAGATGAGATGGCGACGGTGATAAGGCACTCAAAAATGTGGCAACGAGGTGGTCGCCAGTGGGGGAGGGAGAAATCTGAGGTTGGTGTGTTGATGAGATGGTCAACGATGTTAGCAGTGATGAGGTGGTGATGTATCGGTGGTAATGGGTTTGCCAAGAAGAACTTCAGTTGATGGTGGTGTGGTGGTGGTGGATTGGTGGTGGCTTGGTAGGTGGTGGTAGTAGCCTGATGGTGGAGGTGGAGCCAGGCAAGCGGGTGGTGGTGTTGGCCTGGCGGGTGGTGGTGGTGTCTTGGAGGGTGGTTGTGGTGTCCTGGCGGCGGTAGAGGGCATAATTGTCATTTTCATTTAAGGCTTGAGCAGAAGGGTTATATAGTCTTTTCAAGTGGGTCAATGGCCAAAATTCGTTGGTCAATGTCGAGATCATGGTCGAAGGGTTGAATTTTCGCTTACATTCAATAGTCAGGGTTATATTTGCATTAAAAACAATTGAGGGTTATATCTGCACTTTTCTCAACATATAGGGTTATATTTGCATATTACCCAATTAATTAAATAAATGCATCTATTCCCCCCATCACTCTATGTGTCTTACTTTATTATTCATCTATAAATTTATTGTTGTTTGGGTTGTAAAGTATTACAAATATATAAATGTAAAAGTAGTCGTGTGAGATATTGTTACATTTATCGTAACACATGTTTTTAAAATATCTATTTTTGTAATTTATTTTTATATATAATTCTTAGTTGAAGAAAATAAATAGATTCCTAGCATAAAATGAGCCTCACATATAATCATAACATAATTAATTTCACGATAATCTAAAGAGAAAATGACAGTTTTGGTACCCACTTTTAAGCCAAATTATAGATTTCGTTTCTTTATTAAAATTATTTCTAAAACTTTTCCACATTATTATAAATAATGGTCAAATTATCTCCACATATGATTAGATGGTTTAATTGAGTCAACATTGAGTAAATATTTCTAGTGATGATAATGTCACCTAGGAAACATGGAACATGAAAAACAAGGACGACATAAGAGATTTTGAGTATGGTTGGATTGGTGGTGCTTGAAACATGGTGGAGGAGGCGTTAGAGAAATAACTTGAAGAAGAAAAAATTCAAATACATCAATTCAACCTCAAATGTTTTTAAATTATAATTTATTTAAAATCTCGATAAATTTTAACTGGTACGTTAACTTCATTAAAATGTGTTATGTCTGGTAAAGGAACCAATTGAAAATATTTTGTAGTAATCTCAGAACATTTTAGAAACATGGTGTTTTTTTTATATAAATCCACCTGTGATGGTGGGGGGTTTGGCAGACCCCTACCCGTTTATTAATATGAAAAAAGAGTACAAAGAAAGAGGGGGACGTAATACCTTACCTCTGAGTGTGCATCGGATGATCTTAACAGGAATAATACAAAGGACTAAAGGACTAGAAGATCAGCGATGACAATTTGAAATGAAGTTACAATACTTGCAAACTACACTCTAGTCTATTCTGACGTTGGGAGTACCTGCTGCATCTAACCTTACCTGACCCGCCACTGGTGGGGGAAGATCCAGTGCTCCGAAAATGCTGTACACTTGCTTCCGGCATGCCAACTTGGCAAGGGAGTCCGCTGCACCATTCGCTTCTCTGAAGATGTGTGACAGAGTGTAGGTCATTCCGTGTAGTAGCAACCAGATTTCTCGTATCGTTGTAAGCAGTCTCCACGGTATTTTGAATTAGCGTAGGATCATCCCTAGTAGAAGTTTCGAGTCTGTTTCTATGTCGACCTTGGTGATGCCTTGCTCTCGCACTAGCTGGATCCCGTGTAGTAAGGCAGTAGCTTCAGCCTGCAGAGCAGAGTCAGACAGTATGGGTTTGGATAGAGCTACTAATACCTGGCCGTTGAGGTTTTTGAGAATGCAACCGATGCCCGCCGCACCATTGTTGAAAGCGCCGTCAGTATTTAGTTTGATACCACTGGGCTTTAACCATTTGGTGATCCGGACCTGTCTAGGCTTGAAAGATTTATGGCATAGAAGAATAGGAATCGGGCCAAGAGACCATGTGAACTTCAGATCGAATGCCAGTATAGTGTCATTTAAGTGTAATAAAATGCGTCTAAAAAGAAACCCTAAGTCCGGCCTTATGCCCTCGTGGAAGTAAGTGCATCTGGCACACCACAGGTGCCAATTGACAATGCAAGGGAGGACTCTGATCAGATTTGAAAGATGAGGAGAATCGGAAGTAGACCAGTAGAAGTAGAAGCGATCCCATAGGAGTTGGAATGGATGGTTAGGTAAACTAAAAGTGGTGTTGAGCATTTTCCAGATCAGGTTTACCTTGACACAAGAATTGAAGCAATGATGGATGGTTTCGGAGCTATTAAAGCAGAAACAGCATCTAGAGGGGAGGTGAAAATGAAAGCTTTCCAGTACATCCGGAAGAGCCAGTAGTCTATTGAGCAATCTCCAATTGAACAGACTGATTTTCCTTGGAAGTATCTTAGACCAGAGGTGTGAATAGGAAGGGATCTTTGGTTTCTTTACTCTGATCAGTTCATAAGCAGATTTGACTGTGAAGAGACCTGATTGAGTAGCTTTCCAAATAATGGAATCTTCGAAAAGGTGGGAGATTTGATGATCCAGGGTGAGGCTTTGGAAAATGTTTGTTGGGAGGCAGTCTCTGATCTGATCCGAGTATGAATCTCTGTTGTGCAGAAATTCAGCCACGGTTAGGTCTTGGTACGGATACTCTAGGGGGTTAATTAGGTGAGAAGAGAGAGGACCATTTGAGGACCAATTCGATTCCCAGAAGGACAACTCTCCAGAGCCAAGGATGATTTTTGAGTTCAGTAATGTTGTGTCATTGACCTCTTTGATTCTTCTCCAGGTTCTGGAGGTTTTTTGCGAGTCTTTCATTGTCCACATTACTTTTGCCCAAAGGGAGTTACCAGTTTGGAGTTTCCACCAAAGTTTCAAAGAGAAGGATTTGATCAGGGTGTGCAGATTCTTGAAATTTAAACCATTTTCTGAGGCTGGAAAGCAAAGCTTGGTGTAAGATTTCCAGGATCTATGTTTCTGGGTATGATCTGAGGAATGCTTCCAGAAAAATCTGGCTAGAATGTTATGGATTTGGTTTGTGATATGTGTGGTGGGCTGTAAAACCGTTATGAGGTGGATTTGCATTGATGTTAAGACATGGTTGATTAAGGTAGCTCTACCTGCTGGTGAGATAAGCTTATTGTGCTAGTGGCTGATTTTATTTTGGATTGAGAGGAGCATGCCATGAAAAAGAGAGTTTTTTACTCGGCCATTGAAAATAGGGCAGCCCAGGTATTTGAAAGGGGTGGAGCCTTCAAGCATGGAGGTATCTTTTTTGATAAATGATGTGATTCTGTAGGGGTATGCTTGGAGATATAGAAGGTAGATTTTTCAAGATTGATCTTTTGGCCGGAAGCAAGCTCAAAGGATTTCAGGAAGGACATAATTGTAAGTAGGCCCTGTTTTGTGTAGTTCAGGAATATGGCTGTGTCATCTGCATAGGATAGGTGAGAGGAGTGTTTCATCTGCCTAGGAAGTTTGTAGGGCAGAATATTACCATATTGGTAAAGAAAATTGAGGTTATGGGAGAAGGTTTCAGCCATTAATATGAAAAGCAAGGGTGAAAGAGGATCCCCTTGTTTTAGACCTCTGGAAGCAGGAAAAAAGCCAACTGATTTGCCATTGATCAAAAGGGAGAAATAGGCAGCTTTAATATTAGACATGATCAGGTTAACTAAGGTAGTAGAGAAACCTTGTTTGATGAGCACCCTAGCCAAAAAGGGCCAGGATACCCTATCGAAGGCCTTCATCATATCTGGCTTGATAATCATGTTTGGTCCTTTAGACTTGGTATGTAGGAAATTTGTGTATTCCTGCATAAGGAGCACATTGTCTGCAATGTCTCTACCTTTGATAAAAGCTGATTGTTCAGGGCTGATTAAAGTGTCAAGAGAGGTTTTCAGTCTTGTGGAGATGATTTTTGAGAAAATTTTATTGGAGAAGTTGCATAGACTGATGGGTCTATAATCTGAGAAAGAAGAGCATACCTCTTTTTTGGGAATTAAAATGATTTGGGTAGCTGAGATGGCTTTAGGAATAGCAGTACCAGCAAAGAAATCTGTCACTGCCATGAGAACATCTGATTTTATGATATCCCAGCAGTAATGATAGAAATGGCCAGAGAAGCCATCCGGGCCTGGGGCTGAGTTGCCTTTCATGGAGGAAACTATGCTGGTCATTTCATCTATTTTGATATCTTTAAGTAGGGATGAGTTTATGTCATCAGAGACGACAGTAGGGATATTTTCCAGGATGCAAGATGTGTTGATTCCAGAAGGGTCCAAGGGTTCAGCCCTTAGGAGATTTGAGTAGAAGTAAATAGCTTCCTTCTCTATTTCCTCTATGTCACTAAGCCATTTTCCATCTCTGGCTTTGATGAGGGAGATAGATTGTCTTTTATGTTTGTTTTGGATGGAATGGTGGAAAAATTTGGTGTTTACATCTCCTTCTTTCATCCAATTAAGTCTTGATATTTGTTTTAAGAAGGTTTCCTGGTTTGTTAAAGAAAGTTTTAGGTTTGCTTTTGCTTTATTAAGGGCTTGAATGTTACTGCTGGACTCAAGTTGCTGTAGATCATGTTCAGCTTTAAGGAGTTGTTCTTCACAGAGCTGAATCTTGTCAAACACATTACCAAAGGTTTCCTTGTTCCAGATTTTGAGAGAGTATTTTAAATGTTTGAGTTTAAAAACTAGTCTTCTCATCCCTTTGAGATGGGTGTGGATTTTCCAGGCATCTTTCATAAGGTCTATAAAGGAGGGGTGGTTGGTCCAACATTCCTGGAATCTAAAAGGCTTGGGGGAAGACTTAGACTGTGCACTAGAGATAGTAAGGATTAGAGGGGTATGGTCTGAGCCTTCCCTGGCAAGTGTTTTGATTTTTGAGCTGGGGAAGTTTGCCCACCAACTATTGTTGGAAATACCTCTGTCTAAACGTTTCCATACTCTCCCTTTTGTTCTCATCCCGGTCCAAGTGTATAAACTTCCAGAGGTGGGGATCTCAGACAATTGTTGATCATTTAGGAAGGTGTTGAAGTTTCTTATACTGGCTTGGTTTGGGATGGAATTTCCCAGATACTCCTCATTTTTAGCTATGACATTGAAGTCTCCAATCAGGCATAAAGGTTCCATGTTGAAGGTAGCTAAAGCTTGCCATAAAATATTTTGTTCAAGAATCGTGTGTTTAGCATAGATGAAACCGATTTGGCATTCAAATGGTAGAAAAGTAGCTTTGATTTTCGCAATGATAAACTGGTCTTCTACTTTGATTATGTCAACTGTTATGTCTTCATCCCATAGAAGCCAGATTTTGGTGATTGGATTAGCATTGGAATGTTTGAAACCTAGCTTGGTTGAGGTGGGCTGGATTTGGGCTGGGCTAAGGATAGGTTCAATTAAGGCACAGACTTTAATCGAATTATGTCTTTTAATGTTTCTTAAACGAGTCAGAGATGGGTTGTTGCCAATTCCTCTAATATTCCAGACACAAATATTAATCATGGATAATCTTTGGAAAGAGACAATGAGGAACGGGTGAAAACCGTTTTCGGAGTGGAGGTGAAATCCTTTTTGGTGTATTTTCTTTGTTTGTTTTTAAAATCAGATTGAGGGGGGTTGAGAATGTTTGTTATTCGTAGATGTTCTTTGAGGAGGATAGCTTTTGAATGTTCAAAACTGAGGTTTTCCTGATTATGCAGGTGGGATTGTTGTTTGAGGGAGACCTCTGTGTTAATCCAATCTAAGGATTTATGGATGTGACTTTTGGCAAAGATGGGGTGAGAGTTTTCCTCTGAGGCCATTGAGGGGGAGATGGTGTGCTCACATGGGGATGAGGTGTTTTTGCCAGTCCTAGGTACTACTGGTGTAGGAACAGTTTTTTTTGAGTTAGTGTCCGACACAGAAAGATGGCTGGGATCTTGCAAAGGGGAGTTGTTCGGGGATTGGGGGTTAGAGGGAGCTGCGGGAGACTGGTTTTTGGTAGAGTCCTGAGAGTGATTTTGTAGGGAGAGATTGGGTGTGATCTCTGGTGGACTTGGTGGAGAGGATATGGAAAGTTTGTTTGGTGAATGAGGTTTAGAGTTATTGGAGGTGCTTAAGTCCTGAGTAAGAGAGGAGATCGGTTGAGTAGGAATAGATTCAGAAGCAGATGGGATTACAGCATTAGACACCACATTAGCAGTTAAAAGGGTAGTAGAGGGAACCTGGGGTCCCTGTTCAGGGATCCAATCTTTCGAACTTGAGTCTTTGGTTCTAAACTCAGTCTCTGCTTGTGGGGTGAAGTCCTGGGATCCATTTCCAAGGTTGGAGTGATTCGAGCTTATGACTTTGATCGGGGCCGAGGTACCTGCTTGAGAAGAGGGGACTTGGGGAAGCTTGTTAGCAGCATTGTCAGCTCTGTTCTTGAGGGTCAGCTGTGATTTAGGGATATAAACAGCAGTGGAAGATAAGCCATTCCTTTTACCTGTGGACCTGCCCTGTACATCATGGGGAATGGGCTTGTTACCTGGGATTTGTGAGTTCCCCTGTGGTTTCCAGGGAGTGAATTTGGAGGAGCTTTTATCAAACCTGCAGACAGTGTCAAGATGGCCTAATTTCAAGCAGTTAGCGCAATAGTGGGGGATGTTTTCATACTCTATGTATTGCCAGAATCCCACCTCCCTAAAACTAAGCCATATTCTATCTAATCTGGGTTTGGTTACATCCAATTCGACGCAAATCCTAGCCACATGAGGTCTTGCTCTATTAAGGGATGCCCTATCCACCCTGACCGGAGAGCCAATAATACTACCAATAGACATTAGAACATCTTTGTCAAAAAACTATTGGGGTAAGCCATATAGTGAGACCTAGATTGGGACAATGGGTGAGTCGGCATTTGGATTGAAATTCGGCTCCCATTTGGTAATTCTAATGGAGTAAGCCCCAAAATTCCAGGTTTTGTGAAGCCAACATTGGTAGTAATCATCAGGGAGCGAAAAGGAAATTAAAACCTGTTTGTTGTCAAGGTGGGTGATCTGGTTGTGCCCTTTGAAATCGGCGGTGAGGAAGTCTTTCCGGAGTCTTTCCAGTTGAGGCCGGCTTCGGGCGAATTTGCCGACCAGAGTCCATTTGAGCGGAGCTTCCAATTTGAGACATTCTTCCTCCGAGAAGTGGAGACCTGGCTCTCCCAAATGTTTGATTCTCGATTTGGGGATGAAGGAGGAGTAGTTGGTATCAATCGGGTCGGATTGGGGAAGACCCAGAGCTTCGCGTAACTCTTGACTCACTGCTTGGGCGTAAGAGAAAGGTTGGTTTGGGGGAGCTGGTGGTGGCTCCGCCATCACGGCGGTGCCGGAGATTGGGGAAGAGGAAAGCACAGATCTGGTTAGTCGCACACAATGAGCGTGGAATCGCACACAGTGAGAGAAAATGATCCGTTGGAGTTAGCGAGGATGAAACTAATTAACTTTTGAGAAACATGGTGTTCAAAAGGGTATGAAAATTGTAATTTTGCCTAAAAGTGAGCACCTAATCTGTCATTTCTCATAATATAAATATGAAATATGTCAAATTTTTTTTAAAAAAACAATAGTTCCACTTCTTTAATACAACTCATGCGCTTACTTAGAAGCAAATTCACCAATCAAGCTTTTCTAATCAAGCTCTTTAACCAAATCACGCTCTATAGATAGTGTAGCTAGTTCGCTCAATCTATCTTGCGATATAGTAGAGTGAAGGTACAACTTAATCAACTTCAACTTGGAGAAATTTATTTCAATAGAAGCAGCGGTCACGGGTATAGTGAGTAGTATCATGTAAACAATCAAGCTATTTGGATAACAACCATCCATGCACTTCAGATAATTCAACATTTGAATTGCCTTCATTTTCCTTTTTGGCAACACCTATCTATATTGCTTTAATTCCACAAGCAAATCTCCTCCATCTATATCCAAAGTCATATATTTTTTAGATATATTTCCAAACTATATAAAGATATTGCTTCATCATTTCATTCTCCCATAAGCGACGAAGGTTCTCTACTCTCTCAATATTGGATAAAATATGACAATCATCTTAATAAATCTTCAGCGGTTTCTGATAGAAGAGAAGCCTCTATAAGTAAGGTGTTGATTGTAGAAAATAAATAGAGGTGAAAGCTAACTAGTACAATAAACCTTCTCTAATACATAATGGGCCAAAACCAATATCAGTCTATCATTCTAACACCCCCTCCTCAAAAAAAGCGTCAGATTGACCAACACACAGAGCTTGGATCTAAAGAACTCAAATGAGAGTTTAGGAAGACCCTTGGTGAAGATGTCTGCTAGTTGTTATGAAGTAGGAACATGACTAACTCAAAGCTTTCCCGTAGTAACCAGCTCTCGAACAAAATGGTATTTGATATTAATGTGCTTTGCCCGCTTGTGAGCTACAGGGCTCTGGGCCAAGAAGATTGCACTATTGTTATCACACAACAACAAAGGCGAGCCATCTAAAGGAAACTGTAAATATCACAGACGATGAGAGAGCCAAACGACCTCAGCAGTTGTATTGGTGAGCGCACGATACTTGGTTTCAGAACTCGAGTGAGAAATAGTAGGTTGCTTCTTGGCTCTCAAGAGCACCAAGTTGCTACCCAAAAAAAACTGCATAACCATATGTCTATCGCCGAGTGTCTAGACAGCGAGCCTAATCTATATCGGAGTAAGCACAAATATCGGAGGAACCAGCCAAACAAAAGGTGAGACCTTGATGGGGTGTACTTGCTACATAGTGAAGAATCCTGGTAACAACAACAAAGTGATCCTTACGAGGATCCTGAAGAAACTGAATGTCCGAGTTCACCCCAAAAGCCAAATCCAGATGAGTGATAGTTAGATACTGGAGAGCACCAACCAAAGAACGATAGAGAGTCTGGTTCCCAAATGGTGCACTCGAGCTGCTACAAAGCGTAGTCACTAGAGAAGCATCAAACACCCGGCCCTGTCGAAGAAAATCCCATGGTGATAGCGGGCGGTCGTCGCACCCCTATTCAAAGATAATTTATAAGCCCTTTTTGCTTACTTTCTACAACTAGGTAGATAGCGGCAAGTCGGGGTCATCCACGAAGAAGAGGGATCTTCCTAAGCGTTTAGGCACAAAAGGTTGATATTAGGCTAGGAGTAGACATATATACATACATATAAAAGCATGTAAATGGGGGGGGGGGGTTGGTTGGTTGGTTTTCCTAAGTTACGAAAGTAAAAAGACAAGATAACTAGCAAAGTCAAGTGACTATGCTAATCATCAAACAAAACTAAGAAAAAAAGGGGCTTTAAAACTACAAAGATAAAAAGCCTTGGGGGCAAGGGATATCCACTTCCAAATCTAATGTAGGTCATTGAGCCATTCACTCATTCTATCATATAGCATTACATGACTCAACATCAACATACCCATCTAGCAAGAATCACAACACATTATGCACAAGAAGTTCTAACTTCATGCTCGTAGATTTTCATGCAAAGGAGCTACGGAATTCGTCACGTTCCTAACACCTAACCAATTCAATCATACAAGCACTCCCTATGCTCAAACAACTCATGGCACAAATGAAGTGAAACACACCATCAAGAATACATAAATGCTAAATAACAAATGCTTCAAGGATGAATTAAAATCATCTATTCAATACTTCAACTACTTGTTGTGAAGATAAATCTTCCATCCTTCTTAGTTCGTAGTTTGCAAGAGTGAATTCGACATCTCTTGTCAAACCTCACCAATGACTCCCCTATTGCTAGGAGTATCCCATTGATGGCATTTAATCACGAAGAACCAACAAGCTTGGCAATACTTATGACCACTACACCGTGACTAAGCATTTAACCAATTCATGCAATTACACGAGATTGGATGAACGTGCAACGCACATTCATCCAAGAGCATATAACTCTCTCGTTTGCTACACAAACGAACATGACAAAGAGTTCAACATCAATCACATTCATCTAGCACATTATCAATTCATCATTCAAAAGCTCTAAATCATACTCATACATTCCTAACAAGAAAAGGGGGGAAATCAACCCAAATCCCCCAAACCCTAGCTAGCAATTCATACAAGTATTTCATATGCTCAAGCTTTCAACAACATCAATGAAATCAACAATTAACATTCAAAGCATAATAAATGCACAATAGCAAAAACACCAAATAGATAAATAAAATGATTCTTACTACATAGAAGTGGAAGCTTCAATCCTTTGCTCCCAAGATAAAAACTACCCTAGATAAACAAAACCCATAACATAGAACAACAATCTACAAAGAAAGAAGAAGAAATGGAAGAAAATGGTGAAAAGTAGGGTTTTGGAGCCCCAAAGGCGGGATTGGAAGCTAGGGAGAAGAAGGGGTGAAGAGGTATTTATAGTGGAAGAAAAAGGGGAGAAAAAACGCTGCTGCAGGGCTGAATTTGCGCTGATGTCGCGACTCGCGACCAACCATCGCGACTCGTGACCAAATCAGTAAAATCCAGCCCTGTTTTGTTTTGCTTCCTCCGGGTGAACCGTTAATCCGTTTTGGGAGTTCTTGTAGTTGATTTCATAGTGCTCGAGAAGAGGAATCCAATGGTACAACTCTTGAAGGCTGATTCTTCTCGGAAAATTCTGAAAACCCTGGGCCATCCTTCACCCGTTGCTTTGCTCTCCTTTCTTCACTTTATCTTCTACCACTTTGTGAGTGGCCTTCAATCTTCTACCATCCTTTAAAATGGCCTTCACTAAACCGCTTATAAATGCTCATGAGCAACAATAGCAAGAACAATGTGAACCGTAACAGCTTTGACCATAGGGCTGAAAGTGTGATCAAAGTCAAATCCAGGAATCTGAGAATAACACTGAGAAACAAGACGCACCTCGTAGAGATCAATTCTACCATCAGGTCGATACTTCAGACAATAAACCCACTTCGAACCAACAACATTGATGTTTAAAGAATGAGAAACCATCTCCTAAGTGTTCTGATGACGAAGCTCATCCATTCTTCATCCGTAGCACCAATCCACTTCGGATCCCGAAGCACAGTACAATAATCACGGGGCTCAAACTACTCCAGAACAGTAGAAATAGACCTATAACTACATAATCAGTGTGTGTCTTGGCACATCGAGTGCCATCCTGATTCTTGGTAACCATTTGATAAGTATGGCGAGGAGGAGAATCGGGACTAGATAACAATCCAGACGACAAAGCAGGTGAATCTAGAGGAGATTATGGTGGAGTAACTGCCAGTGAGGGCGAAACAGGTGAGCCCGGATCAGGTAGAGTCTAAGCGGCCGGAGGCGGTGTCAGATCATCGGAATCACAAACTGTGCAATAAGCCGATACAAAAGAGGATGGTTGCAAATATGCCAAATTAAGAGGAGGTTCATGAGCAACCCCAATCGATGATGTAACAGCTCCATAAAAAATGATGAAATCTCTAGATCCAAAATAGAACGACTGTCCTCGGAAGATGAGATATAAGGGGATAAAGTCTCATCAAAATAAATGTGGCGAGAGACATAGATATGCCCAGAAGTTAGGTCGAGACACTGAAAGCCATTGTGACGAGGGTTGTAGCCAATAATAACACACAGAATGGATCGTGGTGCAAACTTACCAATAGCAGTGGTAAGCAAACATAGAAATGCACAACAACCAAACGGGTGAAAAAGGGGATAGAGTCAAGCACATGACCAAAAACAACCTCAAAAGGTGATTTTCCATGAAGAACTCAACTAGGCAGATGATTAATTATGTAAACCACAGAAGAGAAGACTTCCACCGAATAACATTTCGACACGGGAGAGTGAAAAAGCAAGGCAAGACCAGTCTCTGTAATGTGATGATAATTCCGCTTAGCCCGACCATTTTGAGCAAGTGTATAGGGCAAAGATATCTGATGGTGAATGTCACATGATATGAATTGATCCTAAAGTCGATGATTAGTAAAATTTATGCCACCATCGGTCTGAAAATATTTAACCTTAGCAGAAAACTGGGTCTCAACAAATTTTTGAAACTGGAGAAATGTGTCCTAGAAATCCAACTTATGCCGCATCGGGAGAAACCATGTGAATTGCAAAAAATCATCGATGAAAATGGCATAATAGGATAAACCACCTGAAGATAAAACAGAGGCCGATCCCCACAAATCGCAATGCACTTTATCAAACAAACTAGTAGCGCACTTGTCACTAGCGGAAAAAGGCAAACGACACTCTTGGCCATCTGACAAGGAGAGCAACTAACAGATGCAAGCATAGCAGAAATGATAGAAATATGGCCATGTCAACTCAACAACTGAATAGTGTCATAATATACATGGTCAAGGCGAGAATGCCACTACTCAAAAGAAGCCTGAAGCTTTCTAGAGCGTAATTCGGCTAAAAATATGGAATCACCAGTTTCAAGAAAATAAAAACCCAAATTATGACGGCCTTTATCAACTATCTTCCCCGTATGCTTGTGATAAATGGAAAATGTGTCAGCATCAAATATAACATGGACAGGTAAATCACAAGTAAGCTTGCTAATTAACAATAGACTTCTAGTAATCTTAGGAACCACAAGAACATCATTAATAGAGAAACCAGAGAATTACACTGATCGATGTGAGAAATAGATAATGATTCACCATTGCCAACAAGAATAGTATCAAGATGACATGTACTTGTAGTGATATGAGATATAGCACCCGAATCAACGATCCACTGATTCGACAAATGATGATGGTTGGAACCATCTAAACGGGCCTGAAACAAAACTTTGTCTGCAATCCAACAAGTGGAACAATCTGCCAGGGAGAAAGGAGCTAAGTAAACCATATCAAGGATTAAGATGACGAGGATGCTGCCATAGAGAGCCATCGGTCGATATGGTGCTGTTTGAAGCCACCGTGCGATATGATGGAAGAAGACCAGTAGCTCACTGGAGATTGGAATACACCTTCGGAGATTTAGCAATCGTTACTGGAGATCAGATGAAGACACCGGTAAATGGGAATCCAAGAACCCAACTGGACCGCCGGAGACTTGAGAGGATGCGACATAGGAGAATGCTGGAGAAGAAAGCTTGTTGTCACTGGAGACTGCGGGAAATTAACTGGAAATTGATAAAAAAAATTCACTGGGAAAGAATGCTGGAGAGAACTTTATATCAGCAGTGAGAGAAAAAAAGAAGAATAAAAAAGAGGGGAAGAGATCAGGGCTAAGATCGGTGAGGCTCTGATACCATGGTAAAAGAGAAACCTTGATAAGTGAGGTGTTGATTATTAGGAAATAAATAGAGGTGAAACCTAACTTGTAAAATGAACCTGGTCTAGTACATAATGGGCCAAAACCCATATGAGTCTATCATTCTAATAGTTTCCACTTTTCTCTTCATCAATCTTCTCACAACTTCCAGGCAATGCCAAGTTACATGTTGCAAGCATTTTCACGACCGCCGATATTCTTCTCAACACTTAGCTCCATCTCTCATTCTCTTCGAAATGTTTCCTTTCTAAATCATGATCAATAGTTTTATTTTTTCAAAATATTTTCTCCAATTCGATCAAACTTTTCAGGCATCTTATGTAAACATCACTACTTTCATGAAGTTTGAGTGACCTTCCAACAATTTTCCAATCTTTAAATCCTTCATGAGCCAATTGAGTATGATTGTCTCTTTCCTTGACGTTGAACAATCTTCAACAAAAAACAAAACATCACATCCCTTTTTATCAAATAAACTAGCCATCTCATCTCCCGAGTATTCCCACTACTCAAAACCGAGATTAATAAGAATGAGCAAAATGCTTATCAACACCTTTCAAAAACTTGAACTTGGCATCTTCTCTCCACAGGCCTCTCTCTACTATATGATCTCTAAGTTTCTGAGAAATGGTACCCTAATTCCCTGTATCATAAACGTTTGTACTTTCATCTTCTGCTTGTTTCTCATCAGCATTAATAGCAATTTTTCCTCAATATTATTGACATTCAACTCATCAAATTCCTCAATGGCATCATATTCAATCACTTGGACATCCTCTACCATTTCATCTTCTTCAATACAATATACATTCGCCGCAACTTGTTTCTCAACATTATCAATATTCACCTCAACTTGACCATTATCAACTAGATCTTCATCATTTTGAATTGTGTCCCCCTCTACAAATGTTTTCTTCATAAATAATCTCTCAAAAACACCTTTTTGTGTGTTCATCTATTTTTCATGATTTTAATCTTGCTTCTTTTTGAAGCTCCAGATGCACACTTTGTTTTTTACTTTGATGCACACTTTTTGCTCTTAGTTTCTTTTTGAGTTTTAATCTTGCTTCTTTTTGAAGCTCCGGATGCACACTTTGTTTTTCACTTTGATGCCTTCATATTGAAACTACATATCAAGAAAAAATTATTTTAAAAAATCATGAATAAATTGATGAAAAGTAATTTAATGATTTGATTAAAATATTAATATTGAAAAAATGAAAAGTACTTTCAATTCATAGAGAAAGATTTATTATATGGAAGAATTATGCTACACTTACATTCATGTAGCTCTAGTCACCTAACATTCATTTTGTTACTTTACATTTTATTAATTTATGTGCATACAACAGAAAAGTTTATACCTCAACTCCAAAAATGGTGATTACCCATTCCACTTTGAATCAAAGAAGAGTGGGTCTCCTGACAGGCGGCCTGTCTATAAGCTTATGGACATGCCACTTATTTCTTACCTTATACATTACATTTCTTAAATTACATACAAAATTTAAAATTTTTGAAAATATTTTATATATCATATATTTTTATATTTTCACCTTCAAATACATAATATTACTTGTTTTAACTTATAAAATGCAATATTTAAATTTTATAAAAAATTACAAAATTTAAGGCAAATGCCCCTGAGGACTGTATTTAAGCTTATGGAAAGGCCGCCTTTCCTGAGACTTTCCCATCAAAGAAAACTAATTAATGATAGAAACAAATACTTGTGTCTTGAACATTAGAGGAGTTGAAAATAGTCCAACTCAATTAAGATTAAAAGATATCATTAAAAAATAATCTTGAAATCTTAACACTAATTGAACCCATACAAAAACAAGACATACAAGGTATATCCTTCAAATTAGGTTTCAAACATTTATTTAAAATACAAGGATGTAAGATCTGGCTTTTCTGGAATGAGTCTATCACATTAGATATCATTTCAACTGATGAACAAATCATTTTAGCAAGGATCAGACATTATAACTTGCTTAAAGAATGTTTATTAGGGTTTATATTTGCTAAACACGTATTCAAAGAGAGGAATAAACTCTAGAAAGCAATCTATAACGTGTATAATGAACCAATATGCTTAATTGAGGACTTTAATGTGATTGGAAAAGGAGAAGAATATTTAGGACCATTTATCTCCAACTTCTAAGCATAAAAAGAATTTTAAAAAATTCTTAACCAAAGCTAATATGATCAACATACCTACCTCAGGAACAATATACACATGGACATGAATGAGGCCTAAAGGTAGAGTACGGAAAAGATTAGATAGAGGCATTTCAAATCCTAATTGGTGGATGAATTTTCCTAGTTCAAATATAAAAACACTACATAGGGAACAATCTCATCACACACCATTAATACTCAACATATCTGATTAGCAAGACAAAGTTGGTCCTAAAAGTTTAAATTTTTGAACTGTTGGACAAATCATCCAACATTCAAAAATATGGTCTATAGTGCATGGAATATACAAACTAATCAGTTAGGAATGCAAAGATTTTCATTCAAACTAAGAAATCTAAAAGCTGCTTTAAAAGTATGGAACATAAAAACTTTTGAAAATATTTTTGATAAAATCTCCTCCAATGAAGAGACTTTAATAAAAGCTCAAAACACCTTCAAGATAATGAGAATAAAATCTTATGATTTAGAAAGAGACACATATACACAAGCTCTTGCTAATCAAGACAATTATTGGAAGCAAAAGTCTCAGATTAAATGGAAGGAGATACAAACTTCAAAATTTTCACCAATCAGTAAAGACAAAGTATAGGAATCAAAGAATATGTAATATAAAAAACTCAGAAGGAATTTGGATTAACTCACAAGATAAAATCCAAAAAATGCAGTTCAATTTTTTGAAAACCTGCTGAAAGAAGAAAATCAAGACAACTCAGGAATCAATACAACAGTATTATTGGAAAACATACCAAAATTATTTAAAGCTGAACATAAAGAAATGATCTCAAAAGAAGTAACTCTTGAAGAACTATCTGAAATACTGAAATCAATGGATGGAGCATTAGCCCCAAGGCCTCATGGTTTCTTAGGATATTTTTACGAAGAATGCTAGGAAATCATCAAAAGATCTACTTCTGAAAGTAAAAGATTTCATAAATCAATCTCCCATCCCTAAATCCATATCCTCCACCTTAACAATTCTAATTCCTAAAAAAGATATATTCTCTGCATTTAAAGACTATAGACTAGTTAGTTTGTGTAATTTTACTAACAAAATCTTCACAAAACTAATTGATACAAGACCGAAACCAATTTTAAATGAAATCATATCTCCTGAATCCTTTGTATCAGGATGGGAATTAGTAGATAATATCCTATTCATGCAGGAATTAACTAATTTTTTACATCCAGAACTAATGGACATAATATGATTATTAAACTAGACATGATGAACGCTTTTGATAGAGTCTCTTGGGAATTCTTATCTAAACTCTTATCCAAAATTGGATTTCCATCCAAACCAAATGACATCATACTACAAAATATGATTATTAAACTAGACATGATGAAGGCTTTTGATAGAGTCTTTTGGAAATTCTTATCTAAACTCTTATCTAAAATTGGATTTCCATCCAAACCAAATGACATCATACTACAAAATATGAGAGCTGCATATTTTTAAGTCCTAATAAATGTTATTCCTTGTGGAATTTTCAAGGTATCAAGGGGTTTAAAGCAAGGGGATCCACTATCCCCTTTTCTTTTTATCTTAATGTCCGAGGCATTCGCAAGAAATATCAATTTCCTTTTTCAGTATGCTGAAATAGGTTATTACCAACTACCAAAACCAATAATTAATGTAACACACTTATCTTTTACAGATGATACATAAATCTTAATGAAATAATCTAAACAAGGTATTAAAAAACTGATGGGTTTTCTTAAAATTTATGAAAAAGCAACTGGACAAAAAATAAACTTTGAAAAATCATCCTTTTTTTTATGTCCAACAAAGCTGAAACAAGAATCACAGCAATTATAAGATCAGAAACTCAGATTATTGCTGGTTCTATGCCTTTTAAATACCTTGGTTGTCAAATTTTCATTGGAAGGAACGAAAAAAACTTATACCAAGGAGTACTAGACTCCATAAACTTAAGAATAAACTCCTGTCCATGCAAAATCTTTCTCAAGCTGGAAGATTAACTTTAATTAAACATGTCTTCCAAACCAAAAGCTACGGGAATACTACCATTGTCAACTGTGTGCGATTTTGGACGAATTTGGTGCGAAACACACACTTACTATTCACTTTCCTCTATTATTCACCTTCCCTGTCACATTTCTTGTCAATAACGGTCACTTTTCTCTGATCTGGCCGCCGTCAATGGCGTTGCCAATGCCCAATCCCCTCGCAGATACGATTCTCGCCAACAACAAAAGCTTCATCCAAGCTCTAACCGCTAAACCTCCACCGCTCTTCACTTCCCTACCCGATACGCCCAATCTACATCCCATCACTGAATACAAGGGCAAGATAGCTTTCATCCTTCCTCAGGAGGAAGGTGAACTATTGGCATCACATTATCAGAACGCCCTAGTCGGGAAGTTCAACAGAGGAAAACCAACTATGGAGCTTCTTCACACAGCTTTCAAATCAATTGGTTTCAAATCTAAATTTCAATTAGGTTCTATTGATTATCGTCATGTGCTAATTAGGTTTCAGGATAACGAGGACCACCAGAGATGCTGGATGAAGGGACAATGGATGATCCAAGGAGCAGTCATAAAAGTCCAGAAATGGTCTCCGGAATTTTCTCCAACAGCAGAATCTTCTATCGTTCTAGCTTGGGTAACAATTCATAAACTCCCTATTCACTTTTACAACACCTCGGAAATCATTGGCATGAGTAGTCAGATAGGTAGATATCTAAAAATGGATGCTGCTATATCTGCTCTGACTAGACCATCTGCCATTAAAGTTTGTGTTGAAGTAGATCTTTTGTCTCAACTCCCCTCAACTATTGTGGTAGGAATAGGTAACAAAGTAGAAGATTACCCCATAGAATATGAGGAACTTCCTACTTATTGTACTCATTGCAGGATAATAGGTCATAATCAGGATAATTGTAACTTTCTGCACCCTGAGCTAAGGAAGAGGTACATTGACACAAACACAGTAAATGGAAAAAAAAGGAAAGAAGAATCCTAGAATAAGTAGAACCACAGAAAAAATTTGAACCACATTCTAAAGTGATAGTAAATGCTGAGGGATCCTCAGATCTAACTGTGTCTCAAAAGGAACTTGATTTCCAAATCCAAAGAAATACCTCAAGCTACCATCAGGAAAATAATTTTAACTCTTTTACTGTT
The DNA here is from genome assembly GCA_037428765.1 of Rubia yunnanensis. Classification (NCBI taxonomy): domain Eukaryota; kingdom Viridiplantae; phylum Streptophyta; class Magnoliopsida; order Gentianales; family Rubiaceae; genus Rubia; species Rubia yunnanensis. Next base: position 109,781,193 of record CM075061.1, on the reverse strand, counting down.
AGCCACAAGAAAAGAACTGATTCTTTCTACTCCTTGGATGACATTTCGAAACAATCACTGCTACTTTCTGGAGAAAAAAAAACAAACAGGCTGAAACATCTCCTAATCTGGTAGATTTAACACTAAAAAACACTGTCACAATATCTAATGCTTTCCAAACTCTAGATGTTTTAAATGAAGAAGAACAGGATGGAGAAGCTGTTGATGTTTTCCATGAATCTTTGGAATCTCACGAGTTAGTGGTGCCCTCAACAACAAATGATAATATTTCAATCACAATAGAGGGACCATCCACTCCTGGACATAAACAAGATGCCTGTCACTCAGATCAGCTTTTCATCTCAGCAACCAAATCACCTGTTCTCCCTGAAGCTGCCCAGGCTGGTGAGGATGCTCCAGCCTCTACAGATCAGAACACAAAGGTTGATAAAAGTGCTCAGACTAAGGTTAGTACTCTTAAAACCAAATATACTATGGATACTATGGAGAAAGGTGAGGATAAAATAGGAAACAATAGTAAATCCTCAACTACAAAACTTAGGAAGCTTAGATCCTCACACAAAGCAATCCCAGCAGGTTTTAAATGATTAAATACACCATCATAGGAAACATATTAGTTTGGAATGTTAGAGGATATGGAACATCAATGGATAGATTAAAAGCACTTAAGTTGACTCATAAGATTGATATTCTTTGTCTGATTGAACCTTGGCATGATAAACAGAATCTAAATATTTTAATGCATGAGCTAGGTTTCAAATTTTCACTCCCTGCCCAAAATGCAAAAATCTGGATCTTATGGAACCAAGCCTTTAGTGTAGTCAGTCTAAATGAATCAGACCAATTCTTACAAGACAGGATCTCAGAAACTTCAACATCAGTTAGTTGGAACTGTTTCTTTATATATGCTAGTGTCAATAGACAAATGAGGGAAAACCTCTGGAATGACTTAAGAACACCACCCCCTGAACCCTCCATATACATTGGTGATTTTAATACGGTAGCTTCAGTTTCTGAATATAAGGGGAGAAAATCAACCCCCAATAAAAGTATGAAACAGTTTAATGATTTCATTAATAATATGGACTTGCATGAAATTTCCACGATAGGAAACTCTTTTACATGGTGCAATAATCGTTTCAGAGATAAATGCAAGGAACTCATGTTCCAAAGACTAGATAGGGGCATAAGCAATCTAGATTGGCTGGAATTATTCCCTAACAGTTCAATTCAAGTGTTAAATAGAATGACATCTGACCACTCTCCTTTATTATTATGTATTCAATCTTCTGAAGAAATGGTGCCCATGCCATTTAGATATTAGGATATGTGGTCTACTAGACATGATTTTCAGGATTTAGTGGTTAAAAACTGGAACTTATCATCTCCTTTAAAAGGGACGTTCAGGGTAGTGTATAAACTTAAGAGGCTTAAGACTAAAATTAAAGAATGGGACAAAAACAGCTTTGGAAATGTAAATCCAAATCTGCTTCAAGCTGAGGCTAAAGTTAATGATCTGGAAATAATTTTTCAACAATCTCAAGATGAATCAGATTTAGCTGAACTTAATAAGTCAAAATCCTTACTTATCATATCTAGAAAGAAAAAACATTTTCTTAAAGCAAAAGGCTAAGTTAAATTGGCTCAAGTATGGTGATGCAAATACCAGTTATTTTCATCACACCATTAGGGAAATGAGAGCTAGATCAAGAATTAATAAAATCAAAGATGGACTAGGGAACTGGATTTCAGATCCTCAATTGATTAAAGAAGAAGAAGTTCGATTTTTTAAGGAATTACTAAATGAGGAACTAAAAAATCGGGAACTTACATTAACTATTTTTTAAAGGAAATACCTAAAGTAATTACCGAAGAGCAAAATCAACTCCTTCTTCAACTTTTCACTATCCAGGAACTCAAGTATACAGTTTTTGATTTAAACAAATCTAGTGTCCCTGGATCTGATGGTTTCTCTGGTGAATTCTATACCACTTTTTGGGAAACCATTAAACATGACTTGCTTGATGTTGCAAATGACTTTATATGCAATGGAAACATCCCAAAGGCTATTTCAAGCACCTGGCTTACCCTAATACCCAAAAAACCAATCCCTACCTCCTTCTCTGATTTCAGACCAATTAGTCTATCAAACTTTGTTAATAAAGTGTTCTCAAAAATGCTAATGGAAATGATCAAACCTTTGATGCAAATTTTAATTTCTCCGGAGCAAAGTGCATTCATCAAGGGTAGGGACATCACTGATAATGTAATCCAAATGCAGGAGATGACCAGAATTTTGTCCAGAAAATCAAAGGTTCAAAATTTGATAGTAAAACTTGATATGCAAAAGGCTTTTGATAGAGTCTCTTGGTCTTTCCTAAACTCTATACTTCTTCATTTTGGATTTCATGGAAATTTTGTTAAAATCATCATGCATAACATAGCAGCTGCTCATTTTTCTGTTTTAATTAATGGAGTAACCTACGGTTTTTTTGCATCCTCTAGAGGCATAAAACAAGGTGATCCCCTTTCACATTTTCTGTATAACCTACTCTCAGAAGCTTTTTCTAGAGGTTTAAAGAAAATTTTCAACATAGGATATCTCCAAAATTTTGGTCTTCCTTTGTCCTGTTCACCTGTTTCACACTTAATGTATGATGATGACACAACAGTTTTTCTTAATGAAAAACCTACAAACTTGAAGAGGTTTAAAAGTTTTTTGATTGCATATGAGCAGACTACTGGACAAAAGGTCAATTTTGCAAAATCTGAATTTTTTGTCTCCCACAGAACCCCATTATCAAGAGTTCTCTCCATAAAGAGGTTACTGGGAATGGAAAAAGGCTCTTTTCTATTCAAATATTTGGGAGTCCCTATTTTTTCTGGTCGAAATCTACAGGTACACTGTAAACCTCTACTGGAAAGAATGGAGAAATCAATCAATAACTAGAAGAATAGATGGCTCACCACTGCTGGTAAGATAGTACTAATTAATCACTGTTTTATTTCAATCCCAGTGCATATCTTCGCTGTTTTAAGTCCTCCAAGGATTGTTTTTAAAAAAAATGGAGAAAATAGCATCCAGTTTTTTTGGGGGAATGCTGACAACATTGATAGGAAAAAGTGGAGATCTTGGAAAAATATGAGTTTACCTATAGATGAAAATGGCATAGGTTTTAGGGATTTAAAAGCTATTGTGGATGCCTTTTCATGTAAATTGTGGTGGAAACTGCATCAAAATAATAACCAATGGACTTCTTTATTATGGTCGCTTCCTATTTCCTACAAAAAATCACATACTTGGTCCAGAATATGCTATATCACAGCTAAGGCAAATAGCTATTCTCGGGTTCTTTATGGATTTGGTGATTGCTCTTTCTCGAATTCTAATTGGACAGGAGAAGGAGCTCTGTTTTATAAGTGGCCTCATGAGAGAATTATCCCCTTTGAGGATATTTCTCTCAGGTTTTTTATAAACAACAAAGCTTATCTCCTTCCAAAGCTGGAGCCATATCTGGCTACCAATTTATATGCCATTTTGCAGACTGCTAAGCTGGAACACTCTCATGAGGATAAGCTTGTTTGGACTCCAACCACAGATGGATTATTTTCCATACGGTCGGCATACAACATTTTCAGGCAGAAGAAAGCAAAAATCAGACATTTTTCTAAGGTTTAGTCTTCTTTCATCCCAAAGAAAATGTTTGTTCTATTGTGGAGAGCTGTGAATGGAATTCTTCCTTTTGATAACATATTATGTAGGTTAGGTTTCCTTTTAGTCTCTAAATGTCCACTCTGCTTGAACCACACAGATACTTTGGATCATTTTTTCAATTCGTGCCCCTCCTCTATTTGCTGTATGGGATTCTGTCAGTGACCTTTTACATCTACAACATTCAGTTTTTGCTAATTTCAAGGGTAGAGTTGAATATTATCTTTCTTTTAAGGCAGAATCCAAGATTCACTCTAACATTACCACTGCTGCCCTTCTTGTCACAACTTGGTTTCTTTGGATTAAAAGGAACAAAATTATCTATGAAAATGAATCTTTCTCCCAAGTTGCTTGCTTAAATGAGATTAAAGGCATGATTTTTCACATCTTTACTGTCCATCACCTAATTGGTAGGGTAGCAAGCATAAGTACTGGACTCAGGCCAATATTATCCCACAAATTTTTCAAAAGAGGAAAAAGTCTTTAACTGCTGTAAAATGGAAGAAGCCACAATCAGGATATAAGATTAATACTGATGCCACATGGAATAGAAGTGGTTCTTCTTCTTTGGCTGTGATAGTTAGAGAGTGGACTGGGAATGTGGTTATAATGAGAGCTAAAACATTCCAATCTCCATCCCCTCTACATGCTGAATTACTCTCTATTCTACATGGATATGAATTATGTTCAGAATTGGATATATCTACTTGTGTGGTGGAATCAGATTGTTTAATAGCTGTCCAGGGTATTCAAAATCTCAAGAGCTCCCCTTGGAGAACTTTTTCCATCTGTAGTTCTCTTAACTCTAAACATCTTAAATACCCAATTCATCACATTCATAGGGAGGTAAATAGTGCAGCTGATTATCTTGCTAAATATGCTCTAGAAAAAAAGCTTCGTGGCGATATAGACATCCAGTCAGCCCCCCCCTTTTCCTTAGGGGACTTTTAGCACTTGACAGAAGTTGCCTACCTGTGATTAGAGTTGGTACATGATTTTTTTGCCATTTCAGTTATCATCTTAGGACACTTTCATGAGCTTTCTACTCATACAAACAATCTGCATGCCATAAATTAGAATGGAGACTACTGTTTTCTCTGTTTTGCCACAGGTCGTATTACAAGAAATTGGGTGTATTACGGTCATCTGCACCACATCCCTGTACTCTCGGATTTTGGACTCTATGCAAGCATGCTCGATCACTTGCTTTGGTTAACAAGTGATCGGCCTCACGGATTTTGGACCCAATGCAAGCATGCTCGAGCCCCTTTACGGATCTTTTGTTTTTTCAGTTAACTAATCTCAATGTATTAAAAGGTGCTGCCTGGCCGGATGAAAGAATTAACACATGGGGTGGAGATTCTTTTTTCTGGAATCGCAATTACCTTTTTTCCAACCTTCTGTTCTAGCTACAAATCCTTATAGATTTAAACTTTAGATTCACATCTTGGGGCAATTCAGTTTCCATTATGTATAACCTTTTTTAACAGGTTTGGGGAACCTTTATAAAATATCCCCCACCTAAGGGTGTTTGATTTTAAAAAAAATAAATTAAACATGTCTTACCCACAGTACCAGTCCATATCATTGCAATACTGAAACCATCATCGAGCTAGAGATAAGCTACAAAACAATATTCAGCAAATTCTTATGGAATTCAACAGATCCAAAACAACAAAACATAAGAGTTTGGAAATCATATAAAAATGTTTTCTATCCAAAAGAAGAAAAGGGAATGGGATTAACTAATCTTCACACAATGATACGGAACTTTTCCATCAATTTGTGGTGGAAATTACAATTAAATCAATCTCTTTGGGCTCAGATTATGTGGTCAATGCCAGAAAACTCTAAAACATCAAGAACATGGAAAGAATTAAATAATTCTTGTATATAGATTGGGAATGGTACTTTATCCTTTTGGTATGCATATTGGACCAAAACTGGTCCACTTAGTCAATTTTTGGATGAAGAAACTGAATTACCATTCCCTGAATTAACAATATCAAAATTAGTTAATAATTAATATGCATTTGTGGAAACACTTAAAGGATATTTTCTGATATGAATCCCCTTGCAAAGAATCTGGATTGCGTAATTAATATCTTTGACAAAACAAGGGAACTCGCAAACCCTTCAATACCACACGAAATTCAAGGTCTAGCCCTCGGGGTACACTGAGTTTCGACTCACTCACTAACTAGCCCTCAGGATTAGATTACAAGGTTTATTGATACTTAACTAGCCCTCGAAGTTAAGCCACAATGGAATAGCTTGCAAACAAAGAGTATGAACTCAAAAGGTTGTATTTTTATTGATAAAAGTGGTGTGAAATTTATCCAAAGGCCTCCCCTATTTATAGAGTTACAATCTTGCCCTATACCCTATCACACCTGGAAACTGAATTGACTTATTACAGCTTTAAGAAGCTAAAATCATATCTAACTAAAATACCTAAAATAAATGGTAATCTAAGGTAATCTAGTTGAATTCTTCAAGGAGTAACCTTGAAGAATATTACCTTATATAATCTTACCAAATCTAATTCTAATCAGAATAAAACTGAATATACTAAAATCTAATGGACTATATTTTCAAAATTAAGCTCTTCAAAGTCCACGTGGCTGAGCTATCAGTCCAATAAACCTAAAATTACATAATTTTACAATATTTTACAGTGATCACACAACCTAATTAAAAAATCCAGTGGGAAAGAGAGTATAGTGTTCTTCATAATGACTTCAGTTCTTCGACAGTCTTGAACAATAAATCAAAGATGTCGATGATGACTCATTCTTCAATTCTTCATCATAAAGGTGATCAATCAAAGCATATAACGAAGTATCCCTAAGCTTAGTCCTTGACCTAGTCATAGGTCCCACCATATCACTTAGAGGATCCCGAACATATCCTTTATATGTTTGATCAAGTTGTGGAATATCTTCTTCATTTATGGTGGTAGTCATCTTGGCATCTCCATCATTCCCTCCATTGTCGAGAAATTGAATCATTTTCAAAGGTAAAAGAAGATAAATTAGCAACCATTGAAGGTTGCACTAACACCATAATAATGTGGTAACTCAATCTTGTAAGCATTGTCGTTCACACCATCCAACACTTTAAAAGGACCATCTCCACGTGGACTCAACTTAGATTTCTAAGCATTTGGAAACCTCTCTTTCCATAGATGAACCCAAACATAATCTCCCACGTTGAACCTCATCAACTTGCAGCTTTGATTAGCTTTATCAACATTTTGTGCATTCGTCCGTTCGATTTTCATGCGCACCTTCTCATGGATTTTCTTCATAAAATCAGCTTTCTTTTCGCTATCAAGATTTTTAACTTGTTTAAAATTCAAAGGAAGTAAGTCAAGAGGCGTATCAGGTAAAAAACCATAAACCATCTCAAACGGAGAGAAAGAAGTAGTAGAATAAATAGTGCGATTGTAAGCAAACTCTGCAATGGGAATGCATTTTTCCCAATTCTTTAAGCTCTTTTGAACTAGTGCACGCATGAGAGCCCCTAGGGTTTGATTTGTCACTTCTGTTTGTCCATCACTTTGAGGATGACTGGTAGTCGAAAACAACAACTTTGTCCCTAACTTGCACCACAAAGTATTCCAAAAGTAGGATAAAATTTAACATAGCAATCAAAGACAATAGATGCAGGAATGCCATGTAACCAAATTACTTCCTTCAAAAATACATCGGCAACATACTTTGCATCATCTGTCTTCCTAAAAGGAATAAAATATGTCATTTTCAAAAATCTATCCACAACCACAAAGATAGAATCATTACCTGACAAAGAATTTGGTAAACCTGGGACAAAATCCATAGAAACATCAACCCAAGGATGTGTATGAACAAGTAATGGAATATAAAGACCATGAGGCTTAGTTTTAGACTTAGCCTTCTAGCAATCAAGACAATTCCTACAAACCCTGTCAATAACAAGTGCCATTTTTTGCCAATAGAAGTGTTCTCGCAACAAATTATAAGTTTTAAATGCACCAAAATGTCCTATTAAACCATCTGAATGAGCTTCTCTAACAAGTAATTCACACATAGAACATTGACGAATACATAACCTATTATTCATGAACAAGAAACCATCATGCCGAAAAAACTTCTCATAAGCACCATTTTTGCATGCAGCATAAATAGATGAAAAAACAAAATCATTCGCATATAAATCTTGCATGAATGAAAACCCTAACATAATGCCTTCCAATCGTGTAAGTAAAACATGTCCACGACTTAAAGCATTAGCAACAACATTCTCTTTACCCTTTTTGTAACGCAGCACATAAGGAAAAAATTCAATGAAACTAGACCATTTAGCATGATGCTTATTCAACTTCATCTGACTCTTCAAGTATTTCAAGGATTCATGATCACTATGAATGAAAAAAAAATTTATGCAATAAATAATGTTGCCAAGTTTCTAATGCATGCACAATGGCATAAAATTCTTTATCATACACAGGATAGTTTAGAGCACCACCCTTTAGCTTTTCACTGAAATAAGCTATAGGTCGATTCTCTTGCATAAAAAAAAACACCAATACCAATACCAATACCAGAAGCATCACGATGAATCTCAAAAGTACCATTAAAATCAGGTAAAGCAATAAAAGGAGCATTACATAATAGTACTTTCAATTCAATAAATGCATTCTCTTGACTCTCAGTCCACACAAATTTCACATCCTTTTTAACTAGTTCATTTAGAGGCGCAACAATAGATGAGAAATCACGGACAAACCGTCTATAAAAACTAGCTAAACCATGAAAATGACGTACCTGGTTGGCATTAGTAGGTCTCAGCCAGGTCTTGATGGCCTCAATTTTGGTTTTGTTGACTTTTATGCCCTCCTTAGAGACCACAAAACCGAGAAACACCACTTCTGAAGCGCATAATGTGCACTTCTTGATGTTGGCATACAAACAAAACTCACAGAGTGCAACAAGAACAATTTTAATGTGCTCAATATGTTCATCAGTCAACCTAGAATAAATCAACATATCATCAAAATAGACCACAACAAACCGACCAATAAACTTTCTTAAGACATGATTCATCAACCGCATAAAAGTACTAGGTGCATTAGTTAAACCAAAAGGCATAACAGTCCACTCATACAACCTAAACTTAGTCTTAACTGCATTTTTCCATTCATTCCCCTCATTAATTTGAATCTGATGATAATCCTGAGTCAAATCAATTTTAGTATAAATCACATATCCATGCAAATCTTCAAGCATATCATCTAACCTAGGGATATGATGGCGATACTTAATGGTAATCTTGTTAATAGCACGACAATAAATGCACATACCCCAAGTTTTATCTTTCTTAGGAACTAAAATGATGGGCACAACACAAGGAGATAGGGATTCTTGCACATAACCTTTTTGAAGTAACTCCTCGACTTGTCGTTGTAGTTCCTTTATCTCCTCAGGGTTTGCTTTATATGTCGGACGGTTTGGGATAACCGAACCCAGAATCAATTCAATATGGTGTTCAATATCTTACAAGGGTGGAAAACCTGCAGGTAAGGCTTTCAGAAAGACATTCTCAAATTCCTGTAACATCTGAGCAAACTGTGGAGGAACATGCATAGGAATATCATCACTGGCAAAGTAGCTCTCTTTTAAATGCATGATAAGCACATAACAATTATTAGGAAAAGCATGATTCACATCCCTAATCGATGCATAAAATGATCTTCCTGAATTATTAGGAAGTTCATGTCTCATCGTGTAAATTGATGGCAAAAGACTAAGACGTGAAGATAGGATTTTATACGACTTATCAGAATCATTGTTCGACTTACCTGGCTTACTTGAGATAGCCTCCCTTTATATTTGGTCGAAATTATCAAGGTTTTTGCCTCCATTTTTCACCTTGTGGCGGATCTCCTTCAAGCCCTGGCTAGGGTTTTGGTCGGCCATTTGCACATCAGTCACAAACTTCTCTTTGTTGACTCTCATGCGTCTCTGTGCCTCTAAAACTTCCAATGGAGATAATGGAACCAAATTATACCTTGTTCTATCCTTAATCACAGTAATTTTGTTAGTGTAACCATCATGCATATATTTACGATCAAACTGCCAAGGTCTCCTTAACAAAATATGACTAGCTTCCATAGGTATAACATCACATAAGATAGAATCATGGTATTTTCCAATGTTAAATTTAATCAAGCATTTTTTTAACCCTAATTTCACCACAACCATTCAACCAAATAATTTTATATGGTGATGGATGAGTAGTCACCGCCAAAGACAATGATTTAATAAGAATATTAGACACAATACTAGCACAAGAACCACCATCAATAATCAGTAAACAATTCTTATCTTTCACAAGGCTACAAGTATGAAAAATGTTAATCCTTTGTACCTGTGTTTCCGCCATTTGAGAGTTTAGAACTCTTAATGACATGAAGTTACCTTGTGTTTCCGGACCTTGTTCTCCACGATCATTTATGATGATCTCTACATCTACTTGTTCTTCACCACTTTCATACAATGGTGGCATATCAGCATATTCATCTTCTTCATCTCCTTCCTCAAGTGTTGTTAACACTCGTGCATAAGGACAATTATTGTGGACATGTCCTCTTTCTTTACAATGAAAACAAGTAAGAGAGTTAACATAAACCGAATTTGATGAAGAAGTAGTGGACTAACCTAGATTTTTTTAAGCATGTTGGGTTGGTGGTGCTGCCCTCCTCTCAGTAGGATTATAAGTTTGATTTGAATAAGTTTAAACTGATCCTCGTCCTCCCATGGGCGTGCCCCTATTGCGGCCAGAACTAGGGTTTTCGGAGTCAAACCCTGGTTGTTGACTTGGAAAACCGGGATGTGGCCTCCTTGGTTGTAGGGTACTCTCAACCAACCTTGCCTTCACTAATAAATCGTTCATAGATATGTGATGTTGAAGCTTGACTGGCATTTGAAGGTTTTCACACAAGCCTTCAATAATCGATTTTTGATTAATGCGTCATCTTCTTTCATTCCAACCCTTCTCATAGTCAACTCACAATCTTGCTAATATTCATCAACTATGAGATTTCCTTGCTTCATGTTGGACAGATAAGAATGTTTTTCCATCAAGTAAGTAGGCGGAACATGATATTAGCGAAGCTCAGATCTCAATCTCTCCCAGGTGGAGATAGGTTTCTTTCCGGCAAGATATCGCGACTCTTTTCATTTTTCCACCATTCATCCACATAGTGAGTGAAAAAATACTGCACCACTTTAACTTTCTCCTTCTCTCGATAATTGTTGAGATCAAATAGATTCTCAATTTGTCGCCTCCAATTAAGATACTTCACTGGATTGTGTTGACCATCAAATCGAGGAATATCATATTTTAAGCCCTTGATGTCTTAAGCTTCATCAAAACCCGACTCAAATCCTGAATTACTCTTCATTCTCCTTCGGGAGTAAGGTTTAATGTGGCAATGCCTTCTAGAAGACCCACGGTGTGATCGCCTTTCCGAACCATCATCAGAATTGTCATCTGAACTTCCAAAACCATTGAATTGATGGACATATTTCTTGGTTTCTTCCCTCTTGATTGATGATGTAGGTGTAGGCGGTGTCATGCTGTCAACTTTTCTCGGTAACTTTTGTACCTCACTCATAAGTGCATTTATTGCGACAGCAAATCGATCAGGATCATTGGCTTCATTTGGATTAATTCGATGTCGCTCCCAACTATCTGGAGCCTTTTCACATGGATGACTACCACGTCTTCCATTAGAGGTGTTCGTTAATGGAAAATTGTTATGATTGCTAACAAAAGGCGTGACAAATGGGTTTTCGTCCCCCATCTTCACTAAACTGCTAAGAAAATCAAACAATTAGTTAAAAAAAGTCATTCACCTTCCCTTTGTTTATTAAGGTCACTCACCAAACATTTAACACTCACAACTCACAAGGCGAAGGCTAATGCGAACGCAATTGATCAAATCACCGCAATTCAAAGCAATCTATGGAGATGAGTACTGCAGAAATTATTTCAAAATTTAAAAATATGTAAACTCAAAATTGGGGTCAACGATCTGGAATTCCAAGTTTTACAAAGAATAAAGAACAAAATGCAATTTGAATGGCACGAATTGGAGCTGTATTGGATGAATTATGACCGAAACAAGAACACTTTATATAGGCGACAAATAGTTTCCAAAAATTTAAGAAAATTTTCCAAAAAAAATTGGAATAGAAAGTCAAATCCAAATCCTTTGTGGTAAAGGATTTTAATGACTTACTTGTCCCCCAAGTTGAAAATTCAGATCGAAACCCCCCTCTCAATTGCCTTTTATTTCCTTTTCCTTTCCTTTTTTTTCAGCCACAATTCATTTTTTTCCTATTTTTTGTACTATAAAACTCACAACCAGAATCTTATTCCCCAAGAAAAATTTTTGGTCGCTATTCCCAAAATTTTTGGAAATTCCAAATCTACCCCCAAACTTTTGAAAATTGTAAATTTGCCCCAAATTTCAAATTTCAAATCCTAAATTCCGATTTTGAAACCAAAAAATCTGCTACCTTTTTTTTCAAAAAGTTGTGGAACAAGAATCACCTATACAAAACTTGGATTAAGAAAATTGCGACAACTTCCTCTTGAATCAAATGAACTTCGAGGTATTCAAGATCGTAAAGATCACGAATATTACACTATATATCTAGAAAATGACACAAGAATTTTTTTTGAATACGGTGTAATCAAGAATCAAAGAACAATTCAAGATCACATAACCAAAGAATGATAAAGAAAACGAATAGGATTATGAGCATGCAATAATTTTCAGAAGAGTTGACGAAAGATATCAGAAGCACATAAACTGTTTAAACTACCTAAAACTACAAAACTGACCGGGAGATGAAGGCGGGTAATACTTTTTAACTCTCATACCCTTCAACGTCTTCCTGACTCGATTATTGAAGGTGAAGGCGGATAGTAATACCAAAGTATTCTAACTCTCAGACCATTCAACGTCCATTGACTCTAGATTCAATCCTCCTGGTAAGAAGGATTAAACAAACACAATTAAAATACGACACGAAAGAGTTTATAAATTTTAAAAAAATTGAAAATAAATTCCCAAAAAACTCGAAACCCCCCTTTTTAAATTTTTTTTTGCCTCAATAGATCTTTCGCTTCGCTCTGATACCAACTGATATGAATCCCCTTGCGAAGAATCTAGGTTGCAGAATTAAGATTTTTGACAAAATAAGGGAACTTGCAAACCTTTCAATGCCGCATGAAATTCAAGGTCTAGCCCTCGGGGTACACTCAATTTCGACTCGCTCTCAAACTAGCCCTCGGGATTAGATTACAAAGCTTATCGATACTAAACTAGCACTCGGGGTTAAGCAACAATGGAATAGCTCGCAAGCAAAGAGTATGAACTCAAAAGGTTGTATTTTGATTGATAAAATGGTGTGAAATTCGTCCAAAGGCCTCCCCTATTTATAGGGTTACAATCTTGCCCCAAACCCTAATCACAACTGGAAACTGAATTGACTTATGACAACTTTAAGAAACTAAAACCATATCTAACTAAAATATCTATAATAAATGGTAATCTAAGCAAATGAATGACACTAAGTAAAAGGCATTAATGTGTACTTCAAGACTTTCTTGATACAAGTGAGAGTAACTATGAATCAAGAAAATGTACTTTAGAACAAAATGAAACCTTAATGAAATGAACCTTAATCTTGAATGCTTGGGTTTTATCTTAAATTGTTAAGGTTGAAAAAAGAATTAAAAATATGGAACAGGGAGAAGTTTGGTAATATTCATGAAAATGTGGTTCGGGCTGAAAGGGCTCTAGAAGCTCAGGAACAAATATATAATCACAATGTTTCAGTGGATAATTTGGTTAATCTGAAGGAAGCTAGGGCTAAGTTAGTGAGAGCTCTTGTTGAACAGAAAAGCTTCTGGAAACATAAGGCCAAGATAAAATGGTTAAGGGAAGGAGACAATAATACAAGTTTTTTTCACAACTCAGTTAAGGAAAGAAAAAGTAGGTTAAGAATTACTAAAATCAAAAGTAGAAATGGTCAATGGCTAGATAGCACACAGGATATAGAGACTGAAGCTGTTCACTACTACCAAGAACTCCTAACTGATGATAGCACTCCTGATTGTAATTTTTTCAGATCTCATTTTCTAAGTCAGATTCCTAAGCTGGTTACTCAATAAGATAATGATATACTCATGCAAACTGTCACATTGACTGAGCTCAGGGACATTGTTCTTAGTCTCAATAAGAACAGTTGCCCTGGTCCAGATGGTTTTACATCTAAATTCTACATCAAATCTTGGGACATAATTTCAACTGATCTTCTATCAGCAGTCCAGGATTTTCTTGCTGGGAATTACATTCCAAGGGGTTTTGGTTGCACCTGGATTGCAATCATTCCTAAGAAGAAAATACCTATGTCATTTGATGACTATAGGCCTATTAGTCTTTCCAATGTAGTTAATAAGATCTGTTCAAAAGTACTAATGGCAAGACTCAATCCACTCATGCCTAAATTAATCTCCCCGCAACAAACTGCTTTTCTTAAAGGTAGAGACATCTCGGACAATGTAATCTACTTACAAGAAATGGTTAGATTCCTGAATAGGAAGCAAAGGCAACCGAATTGCATTGTCAAGCTAGATCTTAAGAAGGCTTTTGATAGGGTTAAGTGGTCATTTCTATATAGTGTACTTTCTAAGTTTGGTTTCCATGCTAGATTTATCTTTCCCATCATGAATAATCTATCACAGTCATGGTTCTCTATATTGATCAATGGTAAGCCAGCTGGTTTCTTTCAATCTACAAGAGGTATTAAACAAGGTGACCCCCTCTCTCCTTTTCTTTTCAACATCTTTTCCGAGGCATTTACTAGAAGTTTAGTGTTTATATTTCAAACTAGTAAGATGGCCTATTATGACCTTCCAGGTAACTCTCTAAAAATTTCCCATTTATCTTATGCTGATGACACTATGGTCTTTTTTAAGGGTGAGAAAAAATACTGTCTAGACTTAAAGCTTTCCTGTCCACATTTGAGGAAGTCACGGGTCAAAAAATAAATTACAGCAAAAGTGACATTTTCATTGGGAAACATGCATCTGCTCACACAGTTAACATAATAAAGAGGACCCTAGGCATGAAAATAGGGATTTTTCCATTCACATATTTAGGTGTGCCTATCTTCACAGGAATAGCAAAAAAATCCTATTTCCAGCCACTCATTGAGCAGATTGATAATAGGATTTGTAGTTGGAAAAATAAATGGCTATCTACTGGGGGTAAAATTACACTCATAAAGTCTTGCATTTTCTCTATTCCCCAGAACATATGGTCAGTACTAAAGCCGAGCCAGCTGGTAATTTCCACCATAGAAAAGAAACTCAGTAGATTCTTTTGGGGGTATATTGATCAGAAACCTAAAAGATCATGGAGAAGATGGGATGCTCTTTGCTTCCCTCTTAATCAAAATGGTCTAGGTTTAAGATCAATAAGCACCATAATTGATACCTGCTCTGTTAAGCTATGGTGGAAATTCCAAAAGGCTGAGGCTTTATGGACTCATCTTCTTGCATCCCTGCCACCCTCCTATAGAACCTCTTCTAATTGGAAAAGGATTTGCTCTTTTAATGTTTGGGCTGAACAAAACTCCAGAGTCATAGTTGGTAGGGGAGATTGTAATTTCTGGACCTCTAACTGGCTAGATATAGGGCCAATTATGGACCACTGTGATTCAAACCTTGTCCATATCCCGGAGAACTGTACAGTATCGGAATTCATCTCAAACAAATTTCTGATGATTCAGGAAATTTCTCCTCATCTTCCATCTCATGTTATTTCTATTTTGCAGGATTCAAAACTCTCACCACATAGGAGGGACAGACTTATATGGAAACCAGGTATTAAGGGTGATTTCTCCTTTAAATCTACTTATCTCCTGCTCAGCTCACAGTCAGGTACTATGGCTTCTACCCAACTAATTTGGACTTCCAGGATAGAAAAGAAAATCTCAATTTTCATGTGGAAGTTTATTACCTCGTACTTACCTTTTGATAATGTCCTGCAAAAACTGAGGTTCCATTTGCCTTCTAAATGTTGCATGTGCAGCAACCATGTGGACTCCTTGGATCATTTCTTCAATTCATGCATATTCTCTGTACATGTTTGGAGTACTGTTCATTAATTCATGGGGATACGGGATAGATCTTTCCCATCCATTTGGGAAAGACTTTCATTCTACCTTACCTATCCTGGTCTCAGTTCCTTGCACAGAACAATAATTAGTACAGCCTCCCTAAATACCTGTTGGAACCTATGGAAAATGAGAAACAAATGTTTATTTGATTCTGCCTTGCCAATTAGGGGCCCAGTGCTAAACCAAATCAAGGAACAAATTTTCTACACTTTTTGTGCAAAACCGGTCTACATTACTTCTAATATAGACTTAAGCATTGCAAATCACTCCTTCTTACCTTTAATAAAATCCACTCCTAAGCCAAAAATTTTCAAAATTGCTTGGGAAAGACCTTGTAATGGTTTCAAAATAAATGTTGATGCTGCATGGAATGGTTCCTCCAACATGTGTGGAATTGGAATGATAATCAGAGACCCCAGGGGTAGTTTTATCTCAGCTCAAACTAGTTTTAAACAGGCAAACTCCCCTCTGGAAGCTGAACTGAGAGCAATACTTTTTGCATTAGGAAATGGTAGAGGCTACTCTGCACCTGTATATATTGAATCAGATTGCTTGATGGCAGTAAAATTTGTTGTTGAACCTATGTCTGCACACTGGAAGTTGTTTCAATTGGCTGATGACATTCACCAAGCCTTGGGAGATTTCTCCCTACTGCATATACACAGGCAAGCCAACTTGGTTGCTGATTCTTTGGCTAAAGAGTGTCTCCTATCTCAGTCTAGTTCATGCTTGAACAGTTTTAAAATGCTTTCTAATACCTGTCAGGGCCTAATTAGATTAGATCAGTTGGGTATTCCCGCATTAAGAATGCCTCATTGAACGGATGCTACTGAGTTGCTGTGTTGTTTCCTATTTCTGCAGGTGTTGGAAGCAGCTTCAGGCACTGCATGATCAGGATGTCACATTTCAGAAAAAGGCTTTCCTTGCAAGCTTTACACTGCACCAGCCTTTCCGGTAAAAATCCGAGGCAGACTGCTCAATCTGACTCATACTCACCAAGATCTTTTCCTCTTATTCACTTCATCATGGTTTCTTAACTCGGAGCTTTTGACTATTGGAAGTGGATATGCTTACTGTCTAAGTAAGGTGACTCTGACTGACTTTTGTTTCGACATGTCGATTCACTAACAAGTTTGATGATCTTTTACTTAGACCATTGGCAAATCCTCTAGCTACCTTTTCAATCCTTGTTATTCTTTTGAAAGCAACAAATGTTGCTTAATGAGCTTAATGCTCACTCTTGTATATCCTAACTAAGCTACGGCTTCATCTTTCTTCTTGTATAATATTATTCTTTTTCTATGGCTTGGAAAGGCCTAATATAATTTCCCCCATCCCTGGATGGTTTAAATTTTAAAAAAAAAACCTTAATCTTGAAAAATTGCAAGATCTAATCAAGGTGATACTTCGAAAGGGCATGATCAGCAATTTATTCAACAATAACTAAGCGATAAAACTTCACATACCTTTTTGCAAGTAGAAGATGAGCGGAGCTAAAATTGAAAGACATAATGACAAAAACCACACCTAACCATCAAAAATTCACAATTTGAATTCAAAGCCGATCAGAAAAATGGAGAATTCACAATTTAAATTTACAACAAACCAAAGTATACGCCAAACAAAACAATATAGGATTTGAAGATGTGATAGTGATACGAATAGAAAATTCTTCAATAACAACGTTGGCGAAAACAAAATTCCACGAAGAAAGAGAATAGAAGATAAAGATCGTTCTCCAAGGAAGATGATTTTGTTGAAAACATAATCAGAGCAGTCGTAGAGGCCAAATATTAATGACTTACACCCACGTGTACCCCAGTGGTTGGGACATGGGTGGGTAAGCAAATAATCCCAGGTTCGATCCTCGGCAGCGGCAGTGTGGGGAGTTCTTGCTTTGCAAGGCTCCCTTGTGCGCACCGAGGCAATGCCAAGCCCATGGGTCCTGGTGCTGGGCTACCGTGATTTACCTCTCATACGATGGCCTGGGTGTGGGCTGGTATGGGCCGCTGAGGGCGAGCGGATTGATCGCCTTTTGCGACTTGGGTCTTCTTTTTTATTTTAAAGTCAGCCCACTTTCCTTTCTTTTCTAAAAAATTAGTATATATATATATATATATATATATATATATATATATATATAAAATTTTACTTTTAGAAAATATGTTAAGCAAAGGCTTCATATGGGTCGAGCATGCAGTTAAGCAACATTCACCTGAAAACTAAAGAAGATTTTTCCTGGATAAAAAAGGTACAGTAAGAAATGTATGAATGTCATTGTAATGCACGAATATCCATTTCTCATTGTAGAACACGAGACAGATAGAGATTCGGGTATATTTTTATCCGGATGATGAAATTTGCTATTAAAAATACAACCAGGACGGATGTGATTAAATTTTACGGAAAAAAAAATAAATAATCAAGAAGGAACTTGATTTACCAAATGATAATATATGCTTGACGTCACATGTGCGGCTTTCAGTGGGGGTGTAAATGAACCGAGCTATTCACAAACAACTCGCAAGCGGCTTGGTCAGAACTCGACTCCAACTTGAGTTTGATCGAATTCAAGCCGAACTTGAGTTCAATTAACACTGCTTTTTAAGATCATCTAGATTATTGAGTCAACATAATATATATTTAAAAGTATGTCTCCTGACAGACGGCTTGTCCATAAGGTTAAGGACAGGCCACTTTTTCCCTCTCTCTAAAAATTTCTCTCCCTTCTCTCTAAAATAATTACTATTCATGCTCTATATTGTACTATTCCGGTTGCTTTTATATCCGTTCTGTCAACATAACGGTTCCAAAAAACTACTGTTCTCCACCGCGCCATGGTGGCACCTCCGCTGAAACGCGGTGGCACCCATCCGGATAGGAGTTTCCTTCAAGCTCTAGCTAATCGACCTCCTCCTCTCTATACCTCTTTGCCATCAAACCCAGAAATCACACCAAAGAGCACTTACAAGGGTGACATCGCATGTATTGTTACTCGAAAGGAAGCTGAGATTCTCACCGGCCACTACAGCAACGCTCTAGTGGGTAAGTTCATAAGGGGAAAGCCGACTATGGAGCAACTTAATGAAGCTTTCAAGTCAGTCGGATTCAAAGGGAAATTTCAATTGGGTTTGGTTGACTACCGTCATGTGCTGAATAGGTTTGAGGAAAAGGAAGATTATCAGAGGATGTGGCTAAAGGGGCATTGGAGCTTTCTTAGGGCTTCAATGAAGGTGCTCAAGTGGTCTTTAGACTTCTCTCCAGATACCGAGTCATCTATTGTCGCGGTATGGATTACCATTAAAAACGTGCCTATTTTCTTGTATAATGAAACCATGATTCAAAGTATAGGCAACCAGATAGGACAATTCATCAAAATGGATGCTGCAACTGTAGGAGTTACTAGGCCATCTGTTGTGAAACTATGTGTAGAAGTTGACCTTAGGAAAAAACTCCCTGGTTTCATTAGGGTAGGTATTGAAGAAGATGGAAGTGAATACAAGGTTCTAAAGCTCCATATCGAGTTTAAAGACCTACCATTATACTGCGATCATTGTCAGTCTATTGGACATGATGACTCTACCTGTATTTATCTGCATCATGAACTTAGAAGAAGTAGGTATAAACCAGCTGGTCAGAAACTTAATCAGGAAGCTAAGGATACCAATCCTGGAGCAACCCCTGCAGTTGCTATGGATTCTAGTACTATGGCTGGTTGTACTACTGATGAAGTGATAGGTAACACTGGCAACAGAACTGACGGGAAAGGCATAAGCTCTGGGGATCCAGTGATTATTCAGGAAGGTGCATCGGGTTTGTCAACAGTGGAAAAGGACAGGGTTTTTAAAACTCAGCAGAAGAAAAGTTACTATGTTCCTAGGGGTAAGATTGTGAAGGATAAATCCTCCCCTGGTGCTGACAATTCTAAGATCTTTAAAAAAGCTCAATTCTCAACTGAGCCCCCCCTCTTTACCTCAAACATCCAACACTCAACAGAGTTTCTCCATTTGACCTCAAACAATGTAAGTACAGGGGTTCAAATGGGTAGTAGGGATAGTGCTACCCCTCCTGCTCCTGAAATGATCTCCTTCAGACCCAACCCTGTATATAGGATGAACTATTCCAAGGACGATCTCTGGACTGATAATAAGAAGATCGGAAGGTGATTTTCTCCAGAAACGATTTTCCACTCCCAAGAAGGTCACAGGAATAACAGGTTCTTCCCTCTACTTGATGTCCTACAACATGGGCTAGATGGGGATGAGGAGGAGCAGGATGAAGAGTCTTCTGAAGTAAGTGCTGCTGCAGATACTGAGGAGCATACCGAAGAGCTCTTATTCTCCCAAGCCACTGATGAACAAACCACTGACTGTAATGAAAAGGTAGACACAGCAAAGGTATGTAGTCCTAAAAATACCCACAATATACAAGATTTTAATGAGTCTAGGAAGAATAATTTTTTCACTCAGCTCAATAAGATAATGTCCCCTGGTAAACAATTTAGTCCCAACAAGATCATCACTAGATCTTCAAAAGGCTTTAAAAAGGTCTTAAATGATTAGTACAACCATTAAAATCAATTTTATGGTCTGGAATATTAGAGGCATGAAAAAATTCACTCTGTAGACTACAAAATCTTGTCAAAACACACAAAATTCAATTATTATGCCTTATCGGACCATGGCATAATAATGAAAAATGTCGAAAATACATGAAAGATCTACACTTCACTAACTGCATTTAGGCTTCAAATGGTGAAATATGGTTAATGTGGAATGATCAAATCAATGTAACTCTGTTAGTTAATCATTTGCAATTTCTGTCAGTTAACATTCACGGTCATAAACTAAATACCTCAATGGAGGGATTTTTTGTTTATGCACTTAGAACAGTTGCTGGGAGAAAAATGCTGTGGAAAGCTCTGAGGGACAGAAATATGAATGATACCCTACTCATTGGGGATTTTAACACAATATCTTCTTTCAATGAGTATAAAGGTCCCTCATTTCCAAAAAAAAAATCCAGCATGGATGATTTTAATAGGTTCCTTGATGATAATGCACTCTATAACATCAACACTGTTGGGAATATTTTTACTTGGTCAAATGGTAGACTCAAAAACCCTACCATTCAGAGGTTAGATAGGGGACTTTGTACCCTTCAGTGGAGTACAAAATTTCCTTCTTCTTCAATCCAAGTACTTAATAAAGGTGCCTTTGATCACACCCCTCTTCTTCTTTCTGTTTGTAGATATATTCCCTCATCTCCTAAATCATTTAGATTTATCAATGCATGGTTTAACAGGCCTGAATTTGTACCACTGATAAAGAATGATTGGGAAATTCCTGTCTAAAACTGGAATGCTTGGTTTTTTCTTAAAATTACAGAGGTTAAAAAACAAAATTAAGGTTTGGAATAAAACGGTTTTTGGAAATATTCAGGATAATGTTACAAAGGCAGAGGAGGAGTTGAGAATTCAGGAAATCATTTTTGACTCAAACAGTTCAGAAACTGAATTGATTAAGCTTAAACAGGCTCAGGCACAACTCCTTAGGTCCCTAAAAGAACAGGAAAAATTTTGGAAACAAAAGTCCAGAATTAAATGGCTCAAAGATGGTGATGAGAACACTAAATATTTCCATAACTCTGTTAAAGAAAGTAGGTCAAGACTCAGTATTTCTAAGATAAAAAACCCACAGGGAGTTTGGATTGAGGATATTCATGAAATTGAAACTGAGGCTATTGACTATTACTCTCATCTTCTTTCTGAACCTATATCAGATTCAAATGGTGAATTCTTCTCTCACTTTCTGAGTCAGATTCCTAAAATTGTAACTGATCAGGATAATGCTTTGCTTATTAGGCCTGCTACCTTAGAGGAGGTTAGATTGGTTGTCTTTGGTTTAAATAAAAATAGTAGTCCAGGGCCTGATGGTTTTTCATCAAAATTATTCACAAAAAGTTGGGACATAATATGCCAGGATCTATTGATAGCTGTAAATGATTTTCTTTCAGGTTCTCCCATTCCTAGAGGAATTGCAGCAACATGGATCACTATTATTCCTAAAAAAGAATCTCCATCTTCTTTTGATGATTACAGGCCTATTAGTTTATCAAATTTCATTAACAAGATTTTTCCCAAACTGTTAATGGAGAGGTTAAAACTGATTATGCCTAAACTCATATCCCCACATCAGTCAGCTTTTATGAGCCACAGGGATATCTCTGACAATGTTATTTATCTCAAAGAGATGCTGAGATTCTTGGACAGGAAGAACAGAGATCCAAACTGTGTCATTAAACTTGATTTAACAAAGGCTTTTGATAGGGTTAGTTGGGCTTTTCTTAATAGTATTTTGTTAAAATTTGGACTGCATGATAAATTTGTTCATTCTGTCATGAAAAATATCACCCAGGCTTGGTTTTCTGTGTTGATTAATGGTAAGCCAGTAGGTTTCTTCAAATCTACTAGAGGTATTAAACAAGGTGATCCTCTACCCCCTTTTCTTTTTAATATCTTTACTGAGGCTTTCACAAGAAGTTTAGCCTATGTGTTTAATTCTGGAAAACTGCAATTTTTTTATCTTCCTCAAGGGGCAATCCCAATTTCTCATCTTAGTTATGCAGATGATACTGTCATCTTCTTGAAAGCTAGTAAATTGAACTTAATTCAGATGAAAGCTTTCCTTGTGGTTTTTGAAAACACCACAGGGCAAAAAGTTAATTTCGAAAAAAGTGATTTTCACTTGGGTAAAGGGGCCATTGTGGCTAAAACAAGGCAGGTAAAATAGATTTTAGGAATGAAGCAGGGCACTTTTCCATTTAAATATTTGGGATGCCCAATTTTTAAAGGTAGAGTGCTAAATGCTCATTTTCAGCCCCTTTTAGAAATGGTGGATAGAAGGTTGCAAAACTGGAAAAATAGATGGCTAAGTACTGGGGGTAAAATGATCTTAATTAAATCTTGTATCTATTCTATCCCTCAGCACATTTGGACAGTTATGAAGCCTACAGTTCATGTTATCAAAAGTCTGTAAAAAATGATGTCTAAGTTCTTCTGGGGTGAGACTGATCTGGGTCCAAAAAGAGTTTGGAGGAGGTGGAGAAATTTGTGCTACCCACTGGACCAGAATGGTCTTGCATTTAGATCAATCCCCACAATAATAAGAGCATGTTCTCTTAAATTGTGGTGGAAATTTCAGCTTGGAAAGGCACCATGGGCACAATTTATCTGGTCTTTATCCCCTAATGTTAGAAAATCCCAAACATGGAACAGGATTCAATCAGTTAACTCTTTAGCTGAGAGAAATTCTAGGGTTATTATTGGTGATGGGAGATGTAACTTCTAGACATCAAACTGGACAGGCAAAGGTCCATTGATGGATCATTATGCTCATGAACTCACCAACATTCCCTTTGATTGCACTGTTAGCCACTTCCTACTAAACAGGGCTAGTTTTTCTGTCTCTATTTATCCATTGCTACTTCCTGAAATTTGTCTTGTTATGCAGGAGATCAAAATCTGGGAGGAGAGACCTGATAGACTCATTTGGATGCCAGATATAGCAGGGAATTTCTCTTTCAAATCAGCCTATAACCTACTCCAATCCAACAGAGGTACCTCTGCTACTCTTAGTAAATTATGGTTTCCAAGAGCCCAGAAAAAGATATCAATCTTTATGTGGAAATATTTCAATGCATTTCTTCCTTTTGACGATGTCCTCAAAGTCTTTGGATTTCAGCTTCCTTCTAAATGCTTGTTCTGTAACAACACTGATGGCATCCAACACTTTTTTAACGACTGCTCTTTTGCTACTCTTATCTGGAATAACTCCTCCACACTTTTCAACTCTCTGGAATAGATTATCATACTATCTCACAAACCCAGTTCAAACTACATTGCATTCATGCCTATGTAGACTTTTACCTATGGTGGTTTGCTGGTTCTTATGGAAAGCTAGGTGTGAAAAAATGTTTGATAATAAGATCCCTAATATTCAAGTTACTATAACAAGGATTAGGGAGTTTATTTTCAACATATTTTATGCAAGGCCATTGTTCACTAACTGTGATGATACCAGACTTTTGACACAGTCAGGTTTATTACCAAAATGGCCAACAAAACCTTCACCTCATCTGGTTGTTGTTAAGTGGAACAAACCAGAAATAGGTTGTAAGCTAAATGTGGATGCAGCCTGGAAAACTGATAATTCTACTGGGTTAGGTCTTGTTCTCAGAGATGGTAATGGTGAGGTAATTACTATTGCTAGCTTTTCTACGGAGGCACATAGTTCTGTAGAGGCAGAGATTTTAGCAATTCAAAAAGGAATATATCTCATACAGCTAGCCTCTCATAACTGTGTAATTGAATATGATAGTTCACAAGCTATATTACATATTATGGATCCATATAAAGCTCCATGGCCCTTGTTTGATTTATGTTATGAAACTAAATTGAGCCTTGGAAATATCAAGCTTGTGCATACACTTAGACAAGGTAATGTAGTGGCAGATGCTCTGGCCAAAACTGCTGTTCATAGGCAAAATGGTCAGTTTCACTTGGATTCAGTTTCCAATGAAATCAGGGGTCTGACTATACTGGATGCAGCTGGGATACCATGTATAAGAATTAATGACTAGAATCGGTTGTTACTAAGTTACCTAAAAAAAATAAGGGGCCTAATAAATCATGATGCTTGTAGTTTTCCTATTGATGCTTAATCTATCTAGTTTAGCTGTTGGAATAGACTACTGCTGCTATTTTTTCTTATGGCAGGCACATGATGGCATCATCAAACTCAAATGCATGGAAGTGGTGGCAGATTTTCAAGATGGATACTGTAGCATGAATGCACTATCAAACTGGAGGTGATGCTTCGAGTCTTCGACGGGGCTTCGAGTCTGTGAGGGGGATCAGAGTCCTCGAGGGAGCTTCGAGTCCTACAGGGGGCTTCGAGTATTCCAGAGGGCCTCGTGTCCTCGAGGGGGCTTTGTGTCCTCGAGAGGGATTCGAGTCCTCCATCTGGTTCCGACTCCTCGACAAGGCATCGAGTCCTCGAGGGGGCTATGAGTCCTCATGGGGACTTAGTGTCCTTGATGGGACTTCGTCTCCTCAAGGGGGCTTCGAGTCCTCGACGGGACTTCGTGTCCTCGACGGGGCTTCGAGTCCTCGACAAGGCTCTGAGTCCTCGACGGGGGCTTCGAGTCCTCAAGGGTGATTCGAGTTCTCGAGGGGGCTTCGAGTCCCTGAGGGGGCTTCGACTCTCTGAGGGGGCGGGGGCTTCGAGTACTTGATGGGACTTCGTGTCCTCGAGAGGGACTTCGAGTCCTCGAGGGGGCTTCGTGTCCTCGAGGGGCTATGAGTCCTTAAGGGGTACTTCGAGTCCTCGAGGGGGGACTTCGAGTCCTCGAGTAGGTTTTGAGTCCTTGAGGGGGACTTCAAGTCCTCGAAGGGACTTCGTGTCCCCGAGGGGGACTTCGTGTCCTCGAGGGGGCTTCGCGTGCTCTAGAAGGTTTCAAATCTTCGACGGTGGCTTCGCATCCTCAAGGGGGATTCAAGTCCTTGAAGCGATACTCAGTCTTCGAGGGGACCTCGAGTCCTCCATGGGGCTTCAACTCCTTCCGGTGACATCGAGTCCTCGAGGAGGCTTCAAGTTTTCAAACTGCCTCTCAACAGCAACCGGATGACATGCTCAAGCTGACCATCACATACCACCTGGTTAACATACCAGTGACAAACTGGGGTTTCATTTTTTCGATTCGCCGATCTGTTATTTGGTCTTGTTTTAGGTGGAAACTTCACTTTTGGAAGCAAGTGCTATTTTGCTTCAAGAGCTTATTTAAGTTCTTGGATCATCATTTTGGATGATCCTTTTGTATCGAACTATGCCTTTCGAGGCCAGTTAATTTTAAATTTTCTTTCGGTTTGGGGAGCCTAATATAGTCCCCCCATCCTCGAGTGGTTTTAAATTAAAAAAAAAGGACAGGCCACTTATTTGTTACATTATAAACTGCATTTGTTAAATTACATACAAAATTTAAAATTTTTGAAAATATTTTTATATCATATATTTTTATATTTTCACCTTCAAATACATATTATTACTGCTTTTAACTTATAAAATGTAATATTTAAATTTTATAAAAAAAATTATACCATTTAAGGTAAATGCCAATGTGGATTGTCCATAAATTTATGAAAATACCGATATTTAATATATTTTTACTGTATAAAATATAGAGTGGGTCTCCTGACAGACGGCCTGTCCATAAGCTTATGGACATGCTACTTATTTCTTACCTTATACAATGCATTTCTTAAATTACATACAAAATTTAAAAATTTTGAAAATATTTTTTATATGATATATTTTTATATTTTCACCTTCAAATACATATTATTACTTGTTTTAACTTATAAAATGTAATATTTAAATTTTATTTAAAAAAATCACAATATTTAAGGCAAATGCCCCTGAGTACTGTCCATAAGTCTCAGGAAAGGCTGCATTTCCTGAGACTTTCCCTAAAATATATTAGGTTCAACCTCACACTCTAAGCTGAACAAAATTAATTTCACTCGAGTTTGAGCCATGATTTTACAACCTCGCTTGTTCGAGCTCAGTTCATTTACACCCTTAAATAAGTTAACAAAGCGAACTTAACCAAGAAAATAGTTGTTCCGTCCTCGCCTTTCCTGAGACTTTCCCTAAAATATATTAGGTTCAACCTCACACTCTAAGCTGAACAAAATTAATTTCACTCGAGTTTGAGCCATGATTTTACAACCTCGCTTGTTCGAGCTCAGTTCATTTACACCCTTAAATAAGTTAACAAAGCGAACTTAACCAAGAAATAAGTTGTTCCGTCCTCGCCTTTCCTGAGACTTTCCCTAAAATATATTAGGTTCAACCTCACACTCTAAGCTGAACAAAATTAATTTCACTCGAGTTTGAGCCATGATTTTACAACCTCGCTTGTTCGAGCTCAGTTCATTTACACCCTTAAATAAGTTAACAAAGCGAACTTAAGCAAGAAATAAGTTGTTCCGTCCTCTCTCACCACTAGTTCCACTTCCTTAACTTCCAAGCCCTCCATGGTAACAAAGCCTTCCTCATGCCACTTTTAGGTCCTGCAAATCATCTCTATATGAATAAACCTAACTGCCTCGCTCAGGTTTCCGTTGTTCGTGAAAGTAAATTCCATTTGTGGTATTATACTAAATTTGATTATGCAATCGTGAATATGTGGATTGTGCAATCGTGGATTGACATCAGACCCCCCCACACTTAACCATTTACACGTCTACAAGTAAATAAAGACAAGAAACGAATTAATCAAAAGCAGAGTGAGAATCCTAGAAGCTAAAGCGTTAAGCCGGAAATTACGAACATATTCTTTCTCTTTCATTTCTTTTCTCGCCGGTAACGGCTATTTCCCACCGTTAACGGCTGACCCTGCCGCTAACAATTCACGACTGAGATGGCCACCGCTAGGCCGCCCGCTGTGGCGGTAAGCAACGCCAATCCATCGCCAATCCCAATTGCTACACCCAAATCTTTTGCTGCTATTCTTCAAAATAAATCCCCCCCTCTGTCGAAATCACTGCCCAGCAACCCAGAACTGATCCCTAAATCAGAACATCTAGGTGATCCAGCTTGCCTCTAGTCCGACGATCAAATTGCCAAACTCTCAGCACACTATGCGAATGCTCTGGTCAGAAAGTTCACAAAAGGGAGACTCACAATGGAGCATCTGGAACTGGCCTTCAAAACGGTAGATTTTGTCGGTAAATATCAATTAGGTTCCTTAGATTACAAACATGTTCTGATTAGGTTTGAGCAAGTCAATGATTATCAAAGATGTTGGATGAAAGGAGTCTGGAACTTCAATGGTATCCTCATTAAGATGCTCAAATGGTCTTCATATTTCTCAGCACATAGAGAATCCCCAATTGTACCCATTTGGTGTACGATTAGGGAAGTCCCTTTATATTATTACAATTCATCATCTATTGAAGCAATTGGGAATAGTATAGGTAGTTTTATTAAGAATGATTTAGCCACTGATATGCTCACTAGGCCCTCTGCAATTAAATTTTGTGTTGAAATTGATCTTCAGAAGCCTATGTGTAACTATATTAGACGGGGTTCAGTTTCTAATAATAGGAAGTATCCTATAGAGTTTGCAGATGTCCCCCTCTATTGTGATCACTGTGCTAAGTTAGGACATTCCCTAAGTCAATGTAGAGCTATCCCACAAAACATTAATGATATATCAGTGGAAAATATCAATGGTAAATCAGTGGAAAATCACAATAGCCTAGAGCCAAATCCATTCACAATGGCAGGCTACTGGAAACAAATTTAGCAAACCTCCTCTGATCTCCTAGGGTAATCAGGTTGACTCCTCCTCCCTTTAGAATAACAATGTAGTTAGCCAGAGAGCTATAACAATCCTCACACTGAACCTTGACACCAACCACTCCCCAGGGGTTAACAGAGTGCCTGGAAATGAATGCTTACAATCACCTGCTCAATTATCCAGAATCCAATCTCAGGAAGACTCTGAAAACTCCATGTCAAAGCTTTTAAATGCTACGCACTGTCCAAATCTACTCACATTGCCTATGCAAAAGATGATATCCAAATAGGCTCACTCAGGTTAAGCCTGAACCAATCCCCCACAAACAACCCCCCACTCTCCCTACAGGGAAAAATGGAAAATAGGTTTTCTGTTTGCAGGATCTAGATAATCTCCCCCAGGGAAATGAAGAACTGGAAGTGCTGGATTCTGATGATGAGGTTACTGTCAATCACCTTGACATTACACCTTCACATGCTACGAAGCTCAATGGTAAGAATTCCCAGCAAGGTAAGTCTAAGATTAAAAAGAATAATTATTTTAGTCAACTGAATAAGATGATGCTTAGATCAGCTACAAAAAGTCATAAATCAGGTGAACAATGACACATAATTTAACTGTTAATTTTTTAGTCTGGAACTTGAGGGATATGGAATCTTCTATGCTAAAGCTAATTAATCTAATTAAGCTTAAGAAAATTCAACTCATGTGCATAATCGAACTAATGCATGAAAACACTCAATGTCAAGCATATATGGATAAGCTTAATTTCTCTCAAAATAACGGTAAAATATGGCTTATGTAGACTAATTCAGTTTCTGTCACACTCATCTCTCAGCATGAAAAGTTCCGGCATGTTAAGATATCACACCAGTCTCTACATTTAGATATGGAGGCAGTTTTTGTATATGCACTTAGAAATAGAGAAGGTAGGAAGAATTTATGAAAGGATCTATCTAGCATTACTAGAGGGGATACTATTTTCATAGGTATTTTAATACCATCACCACACTTTCAGAGTATAATGGCCCTAGCTCCCCTTCTCTAGGAAGTATTAGAGACTTCAATAATTGGATTAGTTCCTCTGGAGTTCAGGAAATTAACACGGTGGGAAATCATTTCACTTGGTGCAATTTGAGACTTAGGAATCCTACCTCCAAAATATTAGATAGAGGCCTCTGTACAATTTCATGGAACTATAAATTCCCTTCATCCTCTATCCAAATCTTGAACAGGCAAACCTCATATCACTCCCCTCTTCTCCTCCAGGTGTCTACCTTGACCAATTCCCACCCTAAACCTTTTAGATTTATAAACACTTGGTTCAATAGACCAGAATTTACAAATCTAATTAAGGAAAACTGGGAAAAACCAATTCCTGAGTCTGGAATGCTTAGATTCTATCTAAAATTAATTAGACTTAAGAAGGTGATAAAAATCTGGAATAGAGATTTCTTTGGGAATATTGATGCTAATGTAATTTCAGCAGAGAAGACCTTAAGACTTCAGGAACTTGTTTTTGATTTGACCCCCTCAGATTTTGAAATTATCAAATTAAATGAGAAAAAAGCTTTACTGCTTAGAGCCCTTAAAGAGAAGGAAAAATTTTGGAAGCAAAAGGAAAGATCTAAATGGCATAAGTTAGGAGATAACAACACCCAATTTTTCCACAAAACTGTTCAAGAGAAAAACTGTAAGTTACAGATCACTAAGATTAAAAATAGGGAAGGGCAGCGGCTAAACTCAAACTCAGACATTCAAAAGGAAGTTATTGTCTATTTTTCTGATCTGTTAACTGAACCTAACCAAATAGCAAATGACACCTATATCCTCACTTTCTCAGTCAAATCCCAAGCATTATCACTGACCAGGACAATCAGGCTTTATCCTTACCGGTCTCAGAAGTTGAACTGGAGTCTGTGATTAAGGGTTTGAATAAAAATAGTAGTCCAGGTCCGGATGGTTTTTCTAATAAATTCTATTGTAAGTGCTGGACTTTTATTAAAATGGACCTAACTGAAGCTGTGAATGAATTTATTTTAGGTGTAGATATGCCAAGGGGAATAGCTAGTACCTGGATTACCCTAATTCCAAAAAAGGCTACACCTTGCTCTTTTGATGATTTCAGACCAATTAGTCTATCTAATGTTATCAATAAAATCTGCTCAAAGGTATTAATGGAAAGGTTAAGGCCTCACATGGATAAACTAATCTCCCCAAATCAATCTGCCTTCATGAAAGATAGGGACATTTCGGATAACATACTCTATTTGCAGGAAATGATAAGATTTCTAGATAAAAAGAGTAGGGTTCCTAACTATATACTCAAATTGGATCTTAGAAAGGCTTTTGACAGAGTAAACTGGGATTTTCTTAGGAATATATTGACTAGGTTTGGTTTTAGTGGTAATTTCTTAAATGCTGCTATGAACAATCTTTCACAAGCTCATTTCTCAGTCCTTATCAATGGCAATCCAGTGAGCTTCTTTGGAGCCACTAGAGGCATCAAACAAGGTGATCCCCTCTCTCCATTCCTCTTTAATAATTTCTCAGAGGATTTTTCTAGGAGCCTCTCATTCATTTTTTGGAACAATAGCCTCTCATACTATCAACTGCCTCCTTCAGTCCCAGCTGCCTCTCATTTAATGTATGTTGATGATACAATTATTTTTATGCAAGCCTCTAGGACTAACCTCATTAAGATTAAAGCTTTCCTAGAGATCTTGAATATACCTCAGGTCAAAAATTTAATTTTGACAAATCTGATTTCTACATAAGTAAAAGGGCCACAGCAGCTAAACTAAATCAGGTGAAGATGATCTTGAAAATGAAAAAAGGATCCTTTCCTTTTAAGTACTTAGGTTGCCCTATTTTCAAAGGCAGAACTTTAAATAGATACTTCCAACCGTTGATGGAAAATCTTGATAAAAAGTTACAAAACTGGAAAAATAAATGGCTAAGCTCAGGTGGTAAATTGACTCTAATCCAATCTTGTTTATACTCCATGCCACAGCATTTATGGACTGTTACCAAACCCCCAAACCACATAGTAAAGACACTTGAGAAAAAAATGGCTAGATTCTTCTGGGGAGAATCAGATGGTAAAAAGAACATGGTCTGGAAAAATTGGTCTGACTTAGCTGTACCAATAGCCCAGAATGGCCTAGGTTTAGATCAATCCGAGCCATTATTGATTCTTGCTCCCTCAAACTGTGGTGGAAGAGCCAGTTAGGTATTACAATGTGGGCAAAATTGTTATGGGGCTTGCCACACTCACATAGGAAATCAATGACTTGGAGAAGAATCTGTTCAATGAACTCTTTTGCTGAAAATAATACTCTCATCATTCATGGCAAAGGTAATTGCAATCTGTGAACTACTAATTGGTGCCCTAATGACCCTCTTTTTAACTGTATCCCCAACCACATCTCCTTTGCACTGCTATATTGCTCTGTGGTAGATTTTATTAGTAACAAAGCTACTATTCTAGCCCAGATTTCACCCTTCCTCGAACATGATACTCTTTCTTTTCTTCAGGAAGCTGCAATTACACAAGACAGGGGTGATAGATTGATATGGAAACCAGAAAAGTTAGGGGCTTTCACCTTCAAGTCAGCCTATAAGGAACTCACACTCTCATCAGGTAATTTTCCAGCAACCAAGCTTATCTGGAACAATGCATTACAGAAAAAGGTTTCTATATTCATATGGAAAATGCTGCACTCTTTCCTACCTTTTGATGATGTGCTAATTAAGTGTGGTTTTAGTATAGCTTCTAAATGTCCAGCATGTTATCATTCAGATTCCATTCAACATTTCTTCATATCATGTCCTCTGGCTCAAACTGTATGGAATAACTTGGCTTCTTTAGTGAACTTTCATCTTGATTATCAACATTCCATCAATGATAGATTTTTTATTTTCTGGAATAGTCATGATCTACCTAAATGACACCAGCTGATTTGTAAAATTCTCCCACCTCTAATTTGCTGGTGTCTTTGGAAGGCACGGAATAGATTCTTATTTGATCAGAAGTGTTTCTCTTCAGACATTATATGTAAGGAAGTTCATGATCAAATTAAACTGTCTCTCTTTGCTAAATCTTCCCACCTAGTCCCCCTTTCAGCTTCTCCAACCAGCCTTATGCATCTGGTTCCATACATTAGACCACCCCCAAAGCCAAATATTTCTACTGTTTTCTGGGAAAGGCCTAAGACTGGTTCCATAAAAATTAACACAGATGCATCTTGGTACCCTAACAAAGCTGCAGCAGGGCTGAATGCAAGGAATAGTTCTGGAACACCGCTTCTAATTAAATCAATAACAGTTACTACTTCTTCCCCAATCCAAGCTGAGATCTTAGCCATATTATTTGTTTGCCAAACTTTCCCACAACTGGATCATACTTTGACTATTGAATCTGACTCTATGTTGGCAGTTAAAATGGTTAAGGATCCCTATACTGCACACTGGCCCCTGTTTGATCTAACCTCGAAAGTACATTCCCTCTTAAGGAATGCTGAGCTTAAACATGTTTTTAGGGAATGAAATTCAGTGGAAAATTCAATTGCTAAACATCACTCTACTCATAATCAGAGTCTTAGCCTTTCTAATGTTCCATTACATATCAAAGGACTCATTTCCTTAGATAAGGAGCATACTCCCTATATTAGAATACATAAAAATGGCTCTTCATCTAGCTTCCATGGCGGCTCCTCCACCTGGAGGAAGCCCGCAATCAGCCTATGCCGATTGTCTCAAAACAAAGAGCAACCCAGCAAGCAAAGTGAACCCTAAACTCAAGAAACTCAACCTCAAACCTCAATTGTCGTTCAAAGGGGAACCATGTTGCTTCTTCACGGAGGAGGAAATTGACCTCATCGCAGAGCCATTCAATGAAGCCCTAATCGGGAAATTCACCAGAGGCCGGCCAACCTTGGCATTTCTCCGGCACCATTTTCAGACAATTGGCTTCAAAGGGGATTACAAAATTACAGCTCTAGATGCACGGCATGTGAGAATCACCTTCGACCTCGAGGAGGATCTGCATCGATGCTGGAGCAGATACACTTGGAATCTTGGGGGAGCTGTCATGAGGGTTCTAAAATGGACGAAGGATTTTGATATTGATGAGGAGCCCCCATTTGCGCCAATCTGGATAAACGTCGAGCTACCTCCGACTCATTTTTTCCATCCGGATGCTCTCGAAGGAATTGGTCAGTCTCTAGGTAAATTCCTATATGCTGATATCCCAACTGAGACTTTATCACGACCTTCCACTGTTAGAATGAGTGTAGAATTTGATTTAAGAAACCCCCTCCCAAGCAAGGTTAGGCTAGGAACTCTGAGAAAACACAAGTACTACAATATAGTATATGAGGACCCTCCACAGTATTGTAGGGAGTGTAAGAAACTGGGACACAATATATCAACCTGCAGAATAAGATTAGGTAACTCAGCAGAACAAGTCGATCAGCAGGTTGGTAATGACACCAAGAAGATCACAGCAAAAGGTCAACCACCAAAAGGACAAGGTCCTACTCCCGCAACATATAAGAAACCTCAAACTGCTCCTGAAGCTGGGAAGAAGCATATAGAGGTCTGGAAAAAGAAAGTGGATGCTGGTCTACGCATAACCCCTGAGGAGGAAGAAGAAGAATTCCTGGATGCATTAAACACGGATGAACTTCCCCCAGACAAAGGAAAAGGCCTGATGATTAATGACTCCCCACCACCTGCTAAGTCGGGGCCATCCAAACAAAAAAGTCCCAGTGATGATCTCCCATCACCCAAGAGAACAGGTAATCCGGATAAA
Source organism: Rubia yunnanensis (assembly GCA_037428765.1). Taxonomy (NCBI): domain Eukaryota; kingdom Viridiplantae; phylum Streptophyta; class Magnoliopsida; order Gentianales; family Rubiaceae; genus Rubia; species Rubia yunnanensis. The sequence goes on along the minus strand of CM075061.1, from coordinate 109,747,061 downwards.
CAAATTTTTCAATCTACTAACCGTTTTCAGCTGTTGGATGAGCTACAGGAGCAAGAACAAAACGCAGAGGACCTAGCTGAGGACTTGGAAATGGACTTTATGGAGGCCACTGAGGTGCTTCCCTCTATCCAGGTTCTCCCTTTCTCTACCACACACAAAACTAACACACTCACTGCCACATCACCACATGCTATGACAGTGATCGATTCTGAGAATGAGATTGTGAATCTGCCTGATAAAGATATGCCTGAAATAGAAAAAGATATGGCTGAGGTGCATGTAGACAAAGATATGCCTGATATAGAAAAGGAGTCTGAGTTGGAAAAAGTGCTAAATGTTCCTTCTAATGAAATATCTGATGATAATAGGATTGAAAAATTAAGTGAGGACCATATTGCTAACACCTCACAGGAGGTAAACAAACGAAATAAAGATCATATAGAACCTCTGCTCCTAGGGGATACCTCAAAACTATCCCACTCTAGCACCATTAGCTCCCACTCAGCACCTCAGGTAACAGATGACCCCAACTTGCTAGGTGCAGACCAACAATCTCAGTCTGAAAGGGTTGAGAGGAGAAAATCAACTTTCTTCACTCAACCAAACAGAATTAGCTCAAGGCTAGCAGCAAAACAGAATGTTATCCATGAATTGTAAAATCTTAGCATGGAATGTAAATGGTTTATCCACCTCTGTGGAAAGAATCAAAGAATTAGGTCTGGTCCATAAGCCTGATATTTTAGCCATTATTGAACCTAAGCAAAAACAAAATTCTCTTGAAGATTTCACAAAGACTTTACACTTTCATTCTGGTCTAGCTTCGGAATCAGGAAAGATATGGATAATGTGGAACAATAATATACAAATACATCTCATCCATAATGACCCTACTTTCACAATAATGAAAATAGACAATCAGGTGATAGGGAAAGAATGGTACTTAATTGTAGTTTATGCAGCACACTCAAGACTAGAAAGACAGGAAATGTTTGGTAGAATTTTAAATTTACCCTCAAGGCCATATTTCCTTGTTGGTGATTTTAATGTTATCAGAACACTCTCAGAGTACAAAGGGACCTCTAATCCTGGAATAGATAGCATTATGGATTTTGACATATTTATTAATGCCATGGAACTTGAAGAACCCCACACAGTTGGAAATATCTACACTTGGGCTGGGTATAGGCTGAAAGGGAAAGAAATCAAAGTAAAGGAAAGAGTAGCTAAGAAACTAGACAGGGGCTTAGCTAATCAAAAACTTAGACTCATTTTCCCAAGCATATCTATACAGGTTCTGAATAGAACCACATCAGATCATTGTCCACTTCTAACAAGTTTACACAATCTGAACAAAACCTACCCAAAGCCTTTTAGGTTTCAAAATATGTGGTATCTGAGAGAGGGTTTCCAGCAAGTCCTGACAAATAATTGGGAGCAGCCTATAGAGAGTTATGGAATGTTAAGATTTAGTAACAAACTGAAAAGGCTAAAAATTTTTCTTAAACAGTGGAATAAGGAGGTCTTCAAAGATGTTTTTCAGAACATTAAAGAAGCTGAGAAGGAGGTAGATAGATTGGAGGCTGAAAATGATGAAAATGATAATGCTTTAACCCTAGAAGCCCTTAACACTGCAAGAACAAACCTCCTAATCAAAATTAAGGAAAGAGATACATTCTGGAAACAAAAGAGTAGGGTGAGATGGATGAAAGAAGGGGACTGTAACAGCAAATTCTTCCATAACTCAGTGAAGCAGAAACACTCCAGACTATCCATACAAAAAATTAAGGATGATAACAACAACTGGCTAACTGACCAGGATGATATTGGGAGTGCAGGGGTTAGGTTTTTTTCTAATCTTCTACAGGAAGAGAATACTGACATCAGTGGTGTAAACCTTGCCTTTTTTCTTCAAGACATTCCACCTCTGATCTCCCAACAGACAAACATAGAGCTTTTGAAACCTGTAACTTCTGAAGAAGTTAAAACTGTGGTGTTTAGTCTTAGTGAAAACAGTGCCAGTGGTCCTGATGGATTTCATGGACTGTTCTATAGAAACAGTTGGGACACTATTGGCAAAGATCTTACTGAGGCAGTAAGAGACTTTCAAGCAGGAACACCAATCCCCAGGGCTATGGCATCCACCCATATTGCCCTCATTCCTAAAAATCAGCATCCCTCAACTTTTAATGAGTTTAGACCTATAAGTCTCTCAAACTTTAGTAATAAAGTTTGTTCAAAGATTTTGATGGAGAGGATAAAACAGCTGATGCCCACACTTATATCACCTGAACAATCAGCTTTTCTTCAAGGGAGGGAAATTGCTGATAATGTGATCCTGATGCAAGAATCCACTAGATTCTTGCAGAAAGACAATGAATGTCTTAACCTAATCCTGAAACTGGACATGACAAAAGCTTTTGACAGGGTTTCTTGGACAGCTCTGAATTCTTTACTGCTCAAATTAGGATTTCATGGATCCCTGGTAAAAATCTTAATGTCTAACATAGCATCTGCATGGTTTTCAGTTCTAATAAATGGAGTAGCATATGGTTTTTTCAAGCCATCAAGAGGTCTCAAACAGGGTGACCCCTTGTCTCCATTTCTGTTTAATATCCTCACTGAGCTTATGTCTAGGAAGCTCCACACATTATTTGAATCTAGGGCACTAGCTAGGGTTCATCTCCCACAGCACACTACCCCACTAACACATCTGATTTATGCTGATGACACCTGCATCTTTTTAAAAGCAACTGATAAATCACTCAGAAATTTTGCTGCTTTTATCACCTCATTTGAAAAGGCAACAGGTCAGAAAGTAAATATGCAGAAATCTTGCTTTTACACTGGAAATAAATGCAGCAGAGCACAAAAAAGAAAAATCATCAACATTCTGAGCATGCAGGAGGGCAGTTTCCCCTTTAGGTATTTAGGATGTCCTATATACAAGGGTAGAAAACTAAATGCACATTTTAACAGTATACTGGAAGCAATTAGTGCAAAACTTCACACCTGGAACTCCAAATGGATCTCCAGAGGTGGTAGGATCATACTCATTAAGTATGTTCTCTCCTCTATTCCTCAACATGTTTTTGCAGTACTACAGCCAACTAGTTTTACCCTAAGAAAAATTGAAATGATGTGTTCTGATTTTCTATGGGGGGAAACTGAAGGTAAAAAGCACAAACACTGGAGATCTTGGGAAAGAATGTCTTTTCCTGAAGATGAAAATGGGATAGGTTTAAAAAACTTAGACTCATTAATTGATGCTTACTCCCTTAAGCTCTGGTGGAAAATGCAGCAGGGAATAGCCCCCTGGACAAAATTTATTTGGTCTCTCCCAAAACATAGGAGAACTTCAGATGTATGGAAAAGAGTCCAATCAGTTTCAGAATTTGCAGAAAACCACACAAGAATTATAGTGGGAAGGGGAACTTGTAGTTTCTGGAGTTCAAACTGGACAGGACATGGACTACTGATAGATAAGATATATGGAAATGCCCCACTGAATCCAGAACTAACTGTTAGAGAATTTCTCACAAATAGGGCTCCATTATTATCTTTTCTGGCACCACATATTACTGCTGATTTCTTACAGGATCTGCAAAGGGAATTCCCTCTCACTGAGGACAGTGATATCATGGTTTGGACTCCTAGTCCACAAGGTAAGTTTTCGATTAAATGTGCTTACAAAAGTTTGAGACACAAACAAAGAGAATCAGCATCACTGAAAAAGGTACAATCTCTAAACCTACCTGTGAAGATCACCTTTCTGACTTGGAGAATTCTAAACAACTTGATGCCTATGGATGATATGCTCACTGAATTTGGGATTGTCACTGTATCTAAATGTCCTTTTTGTGAGCATGAGGATACTATGCAACACTTTTTTAATTCATGCCCCTATGCCTCTTTCATATGGAAACAAATGCATGAAATCCTAGAATTACCACAGGATCAGTTTGCAAATTTATGGGATAGATTAACAACCTATTAGAACATTACAAACCTGTCAAAATTGCATAACTTCCTTTGCTACTCCCTGCCTTTTTTAATCCTATGGGAATTATGGAAAGCAAGGGGTCAGGTGCTATTTCAAAATGTTAAGCTAACACCTTTACATACTTGGAAGCAGGTTAAGGCAAACTGTAGACTCATCTCTATAGTTAGGCCACTGTATTCAAGTAACCCCTCGGATAGCATATGGATCCAAAGAGGATTAATCCCACTCCTGAACCCACCCCCACCTATAAAACTGATCCCTATTAAATGGGAGCCCCCAGATACAGGATTTAAACTGAATGTTGATGCATCTTGCAATCAAAACTCTTCATCTGTTGGGGGACTCATTAGGGATAAGGGGGGAAGTTTCAGACTTGGTTTCCACAAACTTACTACGGGTATTTCTCCTTTGCAGGTGGAGCTTCAGTCTGCCCTTCATGGCATCCAACTGGCAGTGGAAACCGGTTTCCATCAACTATCACTCGAGATGGACAGTCAGAATGCAGTGAGCATCATCAATGGCAAACTGAAGCCTCCATGGAACTGCCTTCAACTAGCAAGGCAGGTGGCAGAGCTAACAAAGACACATGGCATCCGAGTTAGCCACATCTATAGAGAAATCAATGGTGCAGCAGATTTCTTGGCAAAGTATGGACAACAAAGAAGGGTTCCACAACATTTCGCGGATCCTACATGCATCCCACAGCTAAAGGAAACACTTCTAAAGGACACGCACTACTTTTGGAGACGGATCAGGGCATAGATCCGGAAATGCAAGGCTAGAGTGTACATCGACACGGGGGGTGGAGGTGTACATAAACAGAAGGGCATTTCCGGTTTAAACGTTTAGCTTATACGTAGGGTTAGTCGCCTTAATTTCCATGTACAGGTCTCTTTTGATATGGGCATAGATTATGCCGCACATATTGCGACAACTAGTGTCCAATTCTCTCTTGTATAAATCTACTGGACTGGTTTCACGGGATTTCAATCCCAATCTGATGGTTAGGGGAGCCATAATAGAACCCCCCACCTATAGGTGGTTTCAAATTAAAAAAAAAATGGCTCTTCATAGGATTGATACTGCTGACAAAGTTTCTTTCTCTCTGTAGGTTCTTTGGAAGGCTTCCAAGCTACAATGTTTCCACCAACACAGTTTCAAGTGGATTCTTACTATGATTTCTGGGAACATCTTATCCACTTTCCATATTGGTTTATGAGATTATCAACCATAAATTCGGTTCGAACCATGGGATATGTACTTCCTTGATTAAAGTTTCCTGGCCAAAGGAAGAATTAACATAAGGGGTGGAGATTCTTCTCTTTGGAATCGCAACTTTAACAACTAACCTCTTCTACTTTGGTTAGTTTTAGATTAGTTGTATGTTTTGATAGGTATCTCTTTTGGAGGCAACTATATTGCCTCAGTGCTCTTAGCAAACACTCAAACTCTTTGTATACTCCTTTTGTTTTTAAGGCTTGGGGAACCTTATATATAACCCCCCACCTATGGGTGTTTTCATTTAAAAAAAGTAAATAAAGACAAGAAAAGGACTAAGCGAAATGTGGCGTGCAGGCATAAGTTAACCAAGACATTCAACTTAGATTACCACGTTTCCCCCAAAAGAGCAAGAATCTCACAACTCTCACACTCCTTGATGAACCTAAGAAATCTGACCACCCAAATAAAAGGTAAGCAAAGAAAGATAGGCGCTAAGCTAGCTTACTTTTCCCAAAATGTTCCCCAAAAGCAATCAAAGAGTCATCTCTAAAAACAATCCACCAAGGAAATCCAAGAGTCGTTGAATTGGTTGTAACATAGGGATAACTCTAGATTCTTGATCCAGTTACAACCAAGGATGATGCAAATGTATCGTCAACCTAGTTTTCTTTATTTTCTCTCGATTTCTCTCATTTTGCTTAAGAGCCATTTCTGGTTTTCATCCTAGCTTTAACACACAAAGGGTACTCACATTCTCACATTTTTCTACATGGCCTCTCATTTTTTCCTAGGTTCATAAACCTAGTCGGGCCTAGCCTCTTACTTTTACCTAGGTCATTCAACTTATCCGGGCTTTTCCCAATATTGCCTAAATTGCCCTTTCGGGTTTCCAACTTAGCCAGGTATATTTTTTCATCATATCTTTTTCAATATTTTCCAAAATTCTCCAAAATGCTCATAGAAGAGATATTAGTTACATAGAAACAACTAAAATCATAAGTGATTGTCCTAAATGCATATACACAATCATAGAACATATGTCAAGGAAAGGAAATAGAAGAGCACTTACGATGAAAAATGGACACTAAAATCTACCCTTGATGGCACAATCATGGAATGTATCAAACAAACTACCATCACCCCAACATACTACCCCTAACCTCTTAATCAAGAAATTTCAATCTAACCACTATCATGCACCACAAATCTAAATAAAGAATTGAATCACAATGGAGAGTTAACTCTTAGGTTTCAAGTTGTGTGTTTCAAGGGTTTGAGAGAAAATGGGTTTTGTGGTATTGTTTGGGGGGGGGATGGTAGGGAAGGAATGGTGATTTGAATGTAGGAAAGTATGTGAGCTTCATCGGTTGTGCACGTCTACACGCCCCATGAATTTGGGGTTTGGTTCTCCTTCTTGTCTACCATTTTGAGCATCATGAACCATTTACGTCTACATGGTCCATGAGTTGGAATCCATGTTTGATCACCTTTCTCCAAGAACTATATGCTTCCTACAAAACAAATATGCACACCAAGTGTAATAGTGTTCCAAAACCAAAAAGCTAAAAATAGGAAAACACACTAAAAATACTAAACTAATATAATTTTTCAAAGCTTGGGTTGCTTCCTGAGAAGCTCCGTATATTTAAGGTCATCGGCACAACCCTAATGGTATCCATATAGTGCGGGTGTGTACCCCATCACCGTAGACAACCAAAAATGGAGAGGTAGGGGTAAGATTCTTCCAAGAGAAAAATATAGTAGAGGAGAAGTCAACCCTAAAGGAAATAGGTTGTTTGGAAGCTTAGCATATTCAATTGGCTTTTCTATGGTTTCATCTAAGGGTTCCGAAAATGTGAGAGTTGGTTCTAAAGGTGGAGTTAGGGGTGAAAATAAGTAATATTTTGAATTAAGTATAATCACTATTTCCTTGACTTCTTCACTCTCAACAAACCATTCCCCACCCCCTTTGTGTTCATCTGCAAAATTTCACATTAAACTAGGGATAGTTCATTTTCGGAATATTGGGTTTCAAGTTGCTCATCCTTTTCATCAACTTAAGCACTTTCCCTGCAACTTTCTCAATGCTTGAGAATAGTTGAGTTCCAAAATTGCTAATCTCGCTAAGCATTTGTGATTGGAGTAAATCATTACTCTTGGTCACATTAGCTATAGTTTGCAAATATTCTCTATAATCTGATATTTGTTAAATCCAACTATATATCCCAAAGTGTTGGTTTCCCGATGCATTTCCATACCATGAATTCAAGTTACCACTAAACCTAGAATTTAGAGAATTGTGGTATGGGTACCAATTTTGATCATGTTGGCCTTGTGAACCAAAAACTCCTACCTCTCTCTCATTTTTGTTCATCCAAGATCAAGACTCCACAGGGTGGTCGCAATGACATATCCTACAAAATCTAACTCATTGAGCCTCGCTTCTCCCAAAGTCACTCAACCTTGGGCAACACTCTTTATGATGATCATAATGAAAAACCCTACAAAGTGTTATCCGTTGAGTTTTTTCCCATAGTTTTTTCAATTAAGCACAAATAAAGAAAACACACAAAATTTGGAGTCGTAGTGCAAGGGCCCTCGGTTTGCACCCATAACTCAAGCAATAACTATTCCGGAAAACCACAAACAAAATAACAATACTAGCTACTCAACTAACACGTGATGCTAATTGATGATTAGACTGATTAGCATCTCCAGACCGCCCGTGCCAATGACGGTTGAACTATGGTTTCTCACTGTTTTGGTAATAACTCTCTCAATTTTCATCTGATTTCTCTCTACCATATATTGAAATCTTCATCTTTCAGAGCTATATCCAATGCATTAAATCCCAGCTCCATAAGGTTCACGGATTTGAGAAGTTTATTCGAGAAAGATTCTTCCACAAGAGGGAAAGGTGACTAGGGTTTTGACCTAATTTTAGCCTATTTTGGGCTATCTTTAGGCCCATCACTCTATTACTAAATATATGAGCCTTAGTCTTATAGTAAACCCTTAGAAGTCATTATATAGTATTTTTTTCTCTCTCTAGTGTAGATAGAAGGAAGATGAGAGTTCTCTCTCTCTAGAGTTCTTCTTCTCTTCCTTCTCTTTTTCTTCTCTTTTCTTCATCTTATTTTCTTAGATCTGTGGCATCTAACTTAATATTTTACATTGATGTATCTTTTGTAGAGTATATTTATAGCTTGGGATAGTTGTAGAAGCACAGTTTAATTTATATGTTTTGTGAGATTCCTTAAATTCATCCTAATATTTATGTTCATGATATTACTGTGATTGTTCTTGAATGTTAGAATTGCATGACTAGTACACCACATATAATCACGCACTTTGGGCTATATTCATGTATGGTGCAAACATTTATGCCCCCTTGGGAAGAGAAACCTGGATGTTTGAATGGGTAAGGGAGTACGCGTTCACGTTGGTGTGCGCACGAGGGATTCAATTATACTCTGACTTATTTTCTATTGCACCAGTCTTAGCTGACTTTGTAGATAGCGAATAGTAGCAAGCTAGGGTGTGAAAGGCCTTAGATCATAGATAAGGTGCCAATGACCCTTTGGCCTAATTGATAGGACCATTGGGAAGTAGAGCATTCGTAGTGGAAGCCCTGGATGTAATCACAGGGGGAGAAATAGATCTACAACAATGGTCGGGCCTTGTTGTACTCCCCTAATTATGATGACGGTGTCGATGGAAGGTTGCAAGTGCACTCACCGTGACAGGAACAGGGAAGTGTATGCCATCGGCTACACCACGTGTTATGAACACTCTATTAGGTTTGCCTAAATTTCTATGTGAATGAATCGAGGATCGAAACATTAGGTTAACCATGTTACTCAATGATTCCCCAAGTGCTTAGTTAAATAGATTATTTTTCTTTTTCACTTTTATGCTTAGTAGTTGTTAGTTTGAAAAACCAACCCCACCTCCCTTGCATGTTTGCTTTATCAGCTATTTCTTTCACTTGTACCATACAAGGTTGTGTTTTGATTGATATTTACACCTAGCATCTTTGTGGACAAACCCAGGGTTTACCGCTAACTACCCCATAGGTAGCGTAGCAGTGAGAACGGGTGTAGAACTATTAATTTCTATCTTTTGACCTTCCCACGGGAAAGCCTCAACTCGGTTTAATTAGATACAATTAACTACCCCGAGGGGAGGCAGGTCAAAATTTTGGCACTGCTGCCTCGGAATGTTATTCAGTCTAAGTGTCAGTTAGGCATAACATGTTAGTAGAGTAGTTAGTATTAGCTTTTATTTTTGTTTTTTATGTTGTTGAATCTTGGTTGGAGCTATTGTTATAGTAATTTTGTTCCCTTTTAATCCAGTTGCTAGTGTTGTATTCGGAAGGGTATTGTTGGCCCTAGTTTATGGTACACACCTACCACTAAGCTAGGCGTCTTACAGTACCCGACTGAGAACACAGGTGGTCGGAGGAGAAAGAGGAGAAGGAGGTGAAGAACAAAGGCATAAGTTGAACAAGGGCTGAAAGTGTTGAACAACCGCTAGCAATGACGGAAGACAATCGTACCCTATGGGAGCTCATGGCACCCAATTTGGAGAATCAGTCGCTATGCATTACCTTACCGCCGTTACCCGCCAATGTGAGTTGTGAGCTAAAAAGTGGCATGATCCATTGCTTACCTACATTACATGGATTGGCGAGGGAGGACCCGGACAAACATCTATCAGAGTTCCATTTGGTGTGCACGAACATGAATCCCCGGGAGTGTCCGATGATGACTACAATCTAAGGGCCTTCCCATTTTTCCTTCAAAGTAGTGCCAAGGATTGGCTCTACTGCTTGCCACCAGGATGCATTGGTTCTTGGATGGACATGAAGCGGAGGTTCTTAGAGAAGTATTTTTCGGTGTCCAAGTCGGTCGGGTTGAAGAAAAAATTGTCGAACATCACCTAAGGTGCTACCAAGACTATGTATGATTATTGGGAATGCTTCAAGAGACTACTAGCTAGTTACCCCTACCATCCCTTCAAGGAGGGGGATTTGGTGTATTATTTCTTCAAAGGGCTATGTGATGAAGATATGCGGATGATGAACGCCACTTGTATTATTTCTTCGAAGGGTTGTCTTCCTTGTGATCATCTTTAGTAGGTCACCCATGGTTATTTTTTGTTTACATTCTATGTGAAGGCCGTTCATAAGGACGGTAGAAGATATTAAAGGCCGTTCACAAGAACAGTAGAAGAGATGAAGGACATTAACACTAGAATGGTATTAGATGAAGACCACAAGTATCAATGCAGGGTAGAAGGAGATTGAAGCCAAAGATGGGCGGCAACGGAGTTCAAAGCGGCCAACAAAGAAACAGTGAATCATCGTCTGATGAGTTGTGCTTAAGTCTGAGATTGATCCAATAAGAATTAGCCTTCAAGGCTGGTTCCATTGGATTCTTCTTTTTGCGCACTATAAAATTGACTACTAAAACTCTCAAATCGGACCAACAGTTCACCCGTAGCGAAGGAAACAAGTTCAGTGATGAGGCCATTTTATGCGGTTATATTGGGGATTTTAGGATTGGATTTTGTATAGTTTTGTGCTCTACATGTGGCATTCTGCCTTGAAATCATTTAAGGAGGGATAAAAGCGACTTTGACGTTTTTATCACTTTTTAGATGATTTTGTGTGACAAGGTGATTTGTTTGAAGACTTTGAAGATTTGAATACTTTGTAAGATATCTTTGAAGATTTGAAGACTTACACTTGGGCTTTTTGAAGATTTGAAGAGGTGAAGAGGTGAAGAAAAGCGAGCAAAACAACGGGTGAAGGATGGTCCAGGGTTTTCATAATTTTCCGAGAAGAATCAGCCTTCAAGAGTGGTACCATTGGATACCTATTCTCGAGCACTATAAAATCGACTACAAGAACTCCCAAAACGGAATAACGGTTCACCCGGAGGAAGCAAAACAAAACAGGGCTGGAGTTTACTGATCTGGTCGCGACTCACGATGGAACTGGTCGCGAGTCGCGACGACAGCGTGAATTCAGCCCCGCAGCAGCGTTTTTCTCCCCTTTTTCTTCCCCTATAAATACCTCTTCACCCCTTCTTCTCCACAGCTTCCAAGCCCGCCTTTGGGGCTCCAAAACCCTACTTTTCACCATTTTCTTCCATTTCTTCTTCTTTCTTTGTAGATTGTTGTTCTATGTTATGGGTTTTGTTTATCTAGGGTAGTTTTTATCTTGGGAGCAAAGGATTGAAGCTTCCACTTCTATGTAGTAAGAATCATTTTATCTATCTATTTGGTGTTTTTGCTATTGTGCATTTATTATGCTTTGAATGTTAATTGTTGATTTCATTGATGCTGTTGAAAGCTTGAGCATATGAAATACTTGTATGAATTGCTAGCTAGGGTTTGGGGGATTTGGGTTGATTTCCCCCCTTTTCTTGTTAGGAATGTATGAGTATGATTTAGAGCTTTTGATTGTGTTGATGGATTGATAGTGTGCTAGATGAATGTGATTGATCTTGAACTCTTCATCATGTTCATTTGTGTAGCAAACGAGAGAGTTATATGCTCTTGGATGAATGTACGTTGCACGTTCGTGTAATTGCATGAATTGGTTAAATGCTTAGTCACGGTGTAGTGGTCATATGTATTGCCAAGCTTGTTGGTTCTTCATGATTAAATGCCATCAATGGGATACTCCTAGCAATAGGGGAGTCATTGGTGAGGTTTGACAAGATATGTCGAATTCACTCTTGCAAACTATGAACTAAGAAGGATGGAAGATTTATCTTCACAACAAGTAGTTGAAGTATTGAATAGATGATTTTAATTCATCCTTGAAGCATTTGTTATTTAGCGTTTATGTATTCTTGATGGTGTGTTTCACTTCATTTGTGCCATGAGTTGTTTGAGCATAGGGAGTGCTTGTATGATTGAATTGGTTAGGTGTTAGGAATGTGACGAATTCCGTAGCTCCTTTGCATGAAATTCTACGAGCATGAACTTAGAACTTCTTGTGCATAATGTGTTGTGATTCTTGCTAGATGGGTATGTTGATGTTGAGTCATGTAATGCTATATGATAGAATGAGTGAATGGTTCAATGACCTACATTAGATTTGGAAGTGGATATCCCTTGCCCCCAAGGCTTTTTATCTTTATAGTTTTAAAACCCCTTTTTCTTAGTTTTGTTTGATGATTAGCATAGTCACTTGACTTTGCTAGTTATCTTGTCTTTTTACTTTCGTAACTTAGGAAAACCAACCAACCAACCCCCCCCCCCATTTACATGCTTTTATATGTATGTATATATGTCTACTCCTAGCCTAATATCAACCTTTTGTGCCTAAACGCTTAGGAAGATCCCTCTTCTTCGTGGATGACCCCGACTTGCCGCTTTCTACCTAGTTGTAGAAAGTAAGCAAAAAGGGCTTATAAATTATCTTTGAATAGGGGTGCGATGACTGCCCGCTATCAAAAATGGCACCGTTGCCGGGGAAGAGGCGTTTATTCTTAAGTATTTAGGTGTATTTGGTTGCATATTAGCTAGTTGTTTTTATTTTCCACTACTTGGTGGTTGTTTTTGTTCGGAGTAGGTATTGCTTGATTTCTTGGTAATTTATTTTATCGAGAATCCTTGCACTATGATTCCGAACTTTTGAAAAAATAAATAAAACTTTATGGAGCGTCTCACCTTGAGGGAACTCATGATAGGAAGAGAGGCTCAACAAGCAAGGTTTTGTAGGATGTGTCATTCCGATCATCCTACCGAATCTTGCCCCTTGTTGTGGGAAGAGCACTATGACCGAGAAAGAACCCTTGGTTTTCAAAACCATGGTTACTATGAAGAGTGCTACCAAGAGGTAGGAGATGTTGGTTTTCAAGGGCAAGAAGCTCATGAATGCTAGCCATACCACAACTCTTACAATCCGGAATGGAGTGGTAATCCGGATTGGTGGTATGAGAATGAGCCAGAAAACCGACCATACGAGCAACCTAGTTGGCCATCACCACCCTATACCATACCCCAAAACCAAGCCCAACAAGGAAGTTCAAGTTTGACACGTGAGGATGTCTTCAATACCATAGCAAACTTGAACTCCTTTACTAGTGAGGAGCCGGATACCCAGCTCTCCTCTAGTGTTGAGGCCATTGAGGGGCATGTGAGAAGTATAAGGGAAGCGTTGGCCCAAATGGAAGCTCATGATTCCGAAAACACACCATCCCAACTTGAACTCGATGACTCGGTGAGTGAGGTCACCAATAAAAATGATTTTGAGTTCAAAGGGGATGATGAGTTGGTTGTAGAGGATAGAAAAATGGAGGAAGAGGTGATAGTGCTACATTCATTAGCATCGTCACCCATTCTCCCGCTTAGTGAACCAACTCCACCATTTTCGGAAGTTGTGAGGGAGATAAGAGAGGAGCCAAAAGACTATCTTAAGCCTCCTAACCACTCAACTTTCCTCCAACTATCTCCACCTCAACAAAACTTTCCTCTTGAAAGTTTTGTACCCCCACCTCTCTTATTTTGGAAGCTCATGGTGAAGGGGTTCAAGCCTTCACCATACGGATAACATTAGGGTCGTGCCGACGACCTTAAAAATATGGAGCTTCGTCGTACTGACGACGTGAAATAAATTCGGCATTTCTTTTAGTTTTTGTTTCTTAGTTTTTTGTTGTTTTGTTTTGTTCTTTTTATGGCGTGTTTTTCTGTGATTTTGTAGCAAAGTGAAGTGCATTGCAATGGAGGAGATGAAGGAACGAGATCAACGAACAAGGGAAGAAAGCTTGGACAGTTGGTAAGAAAACGAAAAATTTAAGCCTGGGATACCCTGCCTCCGCGAGTCGCAATGGCCTCATCGCGAGTCGCGACGAACAGGGGAGAAAAATCATTCCCAGCACCAACTTTCCGTGAGTCGCAAGTCACGACGAGCCATCACGAGTCACGACATAGAGCTCACGAGTCACGATGTGATCAAAAACATTTTGCTAAAAAACTGCTCTCGGCCTCAACTTTTCGTGAGTCGCGACGAAGCATCGCGAGTCGCGACCACTTCAGTCGCGAGTCACGATGAAAATTCCAAGTTTTCATTTGATCTTAAACATTGCATGATTCTTCCTTCTTCTCCACCCAACACTCCCAAGAACCACCACATATCCACTCATTTCCACACCATCTTACATATATTGACACATGAAATTCTTGCATCTTTATAGTATCTTTGTTGATTGTAGTATGCCAACTATATCATTGTGACTTAATTGCTATGTTCTATAGTGATGCTTGAATTTGTGTGGATTTATATGTTGGATATTTTTATTGGATAATCTTATAGTTGTGATTGCATGATGGATTGGTTGTTCTTTGAGAATACTATGGTTATTAATTCTCTATGCTAAACCTAGTATTCCAAATCCTTATGTACTTGTGAGTTTAATGTTGTTCTTTGTGGTGTTAGTCTTGATCAAACGGCGCCACGGAGACAATGCTTTTCTCAAGGGGTGAGTTCTTCTACGGCATCTTTGCTCCCCCTTCCGGTTCCGAAACCGATTTTGGGACCATACAATTACATTGGATTGTGCCATATCACCGGCGACTATGCGGAGAAACGGGTGTCACTCTACCCCCTTGCCTTGATTTTTATTGTTCTTGCCTTACATGTTTACATTGAGGGCAATGTAATGTTTTAAGTGTGGGGAGGGGTTAGAGGAATCACATGCATGCTAGATTGTTTTGGAATGCTTTTTGCTACTTTTCATTGGAAAAACATGAGAAAAAGAAAAAAATAATAAAAAAAAAGAAGAAAAAAGAGAAAAGAAAACCCGCTAAGTTGAAAACCCGAGAGAGCAACTTAGGCAACATTGGGGGCCCGGATAGGTCGAAAACCCGAAAGGGCATCCTATGCAAAAATGAGAGGCTAAAATGTGTGAAAAAAGGTGAGATGTGAGCTAAAGAAACATGATGTGTGGCTAGGATGAAAACTCGAAAGAGTTCCTAGGCAAAATGAGAGAAATTGAAAAATGCTATGATTTCACTCATTTGCCGGCGTTGGAGTCATAAGGTTGCGGTTGTCACATGGATGGATCGGGTAGCTCAACATCTATAGACCTCTTGGGATTGGGTAGCTTAGTGGGTTAGGAAAACGAAGTATGGTTATGAAATTCTTGATCCTTTTCTACTTCGTTTTTGGTTGATATATTGGCATTAGGTGAAGCATGTGTTTGAACCTCTTATATGGCTTTAGCTTCATTTTATGTCATTGGATTTTGGTGGATATATTGGCATTAGGTGAAGTATGTGCTTAAACCTATTAAATGGTTTTAACTTCATCTTGTGTCATTGGACTTTGGGAATATCAATTCGGGGCTTTGAAATATTTTTATGGGTAGTGAATTAATAAGTGGTAGGTTTGGTTAGATTTAGGATTGGGGATGTGTGTGTGAAAAATTCTCATGTGAACTTTTATTTTGGGATTTATGATATTGAGAGTTTTGTGAGGCTTTGATTGGGGGATTAGTTTAGGATGTGGCCATATGAATTCCTTCGTGTGCTTGGATCTTTTCTTACTCGAGGGCGAGTAAGGTTTAAGTGTGGGGAGTTTGATGAGGCCATTTTATGCGGTTATATTAGGGTTTTTAGGATTGGATTTTGTATAATTTTGTGCTCTACATGTGGCATTCTGCCTTGAAATCATTTAAGGAGGGATAAAAGCGACTTTGACGTTTTCATCACTTTTTAGATGATTTTGTGTGACAAGGTGATTTGTTTGAAGACTTTGAAGATTTGAAGACTTTGAAAGATATCTTTGAAGATTTGAAGACTTACACTTGGGCTTTTTGAAGATTTGAAGAAGTGAAGAGGTGAAGAAAGGAGAGCAAAGCAACGGGTGAAGGATGGTCCAGGGTTTTCATAATTTTCTGAGAGGAATCAGCCTTCAAGAGTGGTACCATTGGATTCCTCTTCTTGAGCACTATAAAATCGACTACAAGAACTCCCGAAACGGATCAACGGTTCACCCGGAGGAAGCAAAACAAAACAGGGCTGGAGTTTACTGATCTGGTTGCGACTCGCGATGGAACTGGTCGCGAGTCGTGACGACAGCGTGAATTCAGCCCTGCAGCAGCGTTTTTCTCCCCTTTTTCTTCCCCTATAAATACCTCTTCACCCCTTCTTCTCCACAGCTTCCAAGCCCGCCTTTGGGGCTCCAAAACCCTACTTTTCACCATTTTCTTCCATTTCTTCTTCTTTCTTTGTAGATTGTTGTTCTATGTTATGGGTTTTGTTTATCTAGGGTAGTTTTTATCTTGGGAGCAAAGGATTGAAGCTTCCACTTCTATGTAGTAAGAATCATTTTATCTATCTATTTGGTGTTTTTGCTATTGTGCATTTATTATGCTTTGAATGTTAATTGTTGATTTCATTGATGCTGTTGAAAGCTTAAGCATATGAAATACTTGTATGAATTGCTAGCTAGGGTTTGGGGGATTTGGGTTGATTTCCCCCCCCCCCTTTTCTTGTTAGGAATGTATGAGTATGATTTAGAGCTTTTGATTGTGTTGATGGATTGATAGTGTGCTAGATGAATGTGATTGATGTTGAACTCTTCATCATGTTCGTTTGTGTAACAAACGAGAGAGTTATATGCTCTTGGATGAATGTGCGTTGCACGTTCGTGTAATTGCATGAATTGGTTATATGCTTAGTCATGGTGTAGTGGTCATAAGTATTGCCAAGCTTGTTGGTTCTTCGTGATTAAATGCCATCAATGGGATACTCCTAGCAATAGGGGAGTCATTGGTGAGGTTTGACAAGAGATGTCGAATTCACTCTTGCAAACTATGAACTAAGAAGGATGGAAGATTTATCTTCACAACAAGTAGTTGAAGTATTGAATAAATGATTTTAATTCATCCTTGAAGCATTTGTTATTTAGCGTTTATGTATTCTTGATGGTGTGTTTCACTTCATTTGTGCCATGAGTTGTTTGAGCATAGGGAGTGCTTGTATGATTGAATTGGTTAGGTGTTAGGAACGTGACGAATTCCGTAGCTCCTTTGCATGAAAATCTACTAGCATGAACTTAGAACTTCTTGTGCATAATGTGTTGTGATTCTTGCTAGATGGGTATGTTGATGTTGAGTCATGTAATGCTATATGATAGAATGAGTGAATGGTTCAATGACCTACATTAGATTTGGAAGTGGATATCCCTTGCCCCCAAGGCTTTTTATCTTTATAGTTTTAAAACCCCTTTTTCTTAGTTTTGTTTGATGATTAGCATAGTCACTTGACTTTGCTAGTTATCTTGTCTTTTTACTTTCGTAACTTAGGAAAACCAACCAACCAACCCCCCCCCCCCCCATTTACATGCTTTTATATGTATGTATATATGTCTACTCCTAGCCTAATATCAACCTTTTGTGCCTAAACGCTTAGGAAGATCCCTCTTCTTCGTGGACGACCCCGACTTGCCGCTATCTACCTAGTTGTAGAAAGTAAGCAAAAAGGGCTTATAAATTATCTTTGAATAGGGGTGCGATGACTGCCCGCTATCATTCAGCCGGCCAATGCACAAACGGATCAGCGCGGCCGTTCATGGTTGGCACCAATGGCTCATGCCAAGAAGACCAGTACGAGACTAAGTCCCACTCCACACGACTAAGTATGGGCGTGGGACATCCCATTTTTTACATCCCGCGTTGTTCCAAGTTCAAAATACTAAGACTAGCCGCAGGGGTGTGGGAAAACACACGGCCTGCGCTAAGTTTCTGAGTGGATTAACCTTCCCGACCATGGCCCGTGCCAACAGCCACGGGCGCGGATCAGAAGCCTCAAGATCAACACACTATTGGAAAGGGCGCAAGAGGTACGATGCGGCCCGTGCCGATCCCAATGTCCCGCAACACATAAAGAGGCATGACCCGCGCTAGATCTCATGGATGTGCCAAGGACAATAATACGGCACGGACTGCGCCATCCGCGATGGCCCGTGCAAAGGGCGATTACACTATAGTTTCTCACTATTTTGGTCATAGCTCTCTCAATTTTCATCTGATTTCCCTCTACCATATATCCAAATCTTCATCTTTCCGAGCTCTATCCAACGTACTCTCAGCTCCATAAGGTTCATGGATTTGAGAAATTTATTCAAGAAAGATTCTGTCACAAGAGGGAAAGGTGACTAGGGTTTTGACCTAATTTTGGGCTATTTTGAGCATATCTTTATGCCCAACCCTCTGCTATTATATATAGGAGTCTTAGTCTTCAAGTAAACTCTAAGTAGTCATTATATAGTTTTTTTCTCTCTCTAGTGTAGATGAAGGAAGAGGAGAGTTCTCTCTCTCTAG
The DNA here is from genome assembly GCA_037428765.1 of Rubia yunnanensis. NCBI lineage: Eukaryota > Viridiplantae > Streptophyta > Magnoliopsida > Gentianales > Rubiaceae > Rubia > Rubia yunnanensis. The sequence continues at coordinate 109,728,497 of CM075061.1, read as the reverse complement.
AGTTCTTCTTCTCTTCCTTCTCTTTTTCTTTTCTTTTATTCATCTTATTTTCTTAGATCCATGGCTTCTAACTTAATATTTTCCATGGACCTATCTTTTGTAGAGTAGATTTATAGCTTGGGGATAATTGTAGAATTATGGTTTAGTTTAGATGTTTTGTGAGATTCCTTAGATTCATCCTAATATTTATTTTCATGATATTACTATGATTGTTCTTGAATGTTATAATTGCATGAATAGTACACCACATATAAGCACACACTTTGGGGCTATATTCATGTATGATGCAAATATTGATGTCCTGTTGGGAATAGAAACATGGATGTTTGAATGGGTAAGGGAGTACGCGTCCGCGTGGGTGTGTGCACGGGGGATTCGAGTATACTCTGACTTATCTGCTGTCGCACCAGTCTTAGCTGACTTCGTAGAGTTGTCCGAGAGGTTCTGGGTAGAGATAACGAATAGTAGCAAGCTAGGGTGCGAGAGGCCTTAGATCATAGATAGGGTGGAACCGACCCTTTGGCCTAATTGATAGGACCATTGGGGTAAATAGGTAAATAGTATAGACGGTGGAACCCACGGTAGAGCCCTAAAAGAGCCCTACCAAATATAAAACATAATCCAACCCTAGGCTAAAAACCTAGGGAAAAAGAAGCGGGGGGGAGGGGGGTACCCAAATGAGTACCCCCCTCCCCCCCCCCCCAATTATTTTTAAAGAAATGCTAACCCTAAGCTAGAAAGTACTAAGCCTGGGGAAAAATAACTGCAAGTCCGGATGTGTGAATCTGGACCTATACAAAGCAACCATAAATGTGTACTGGCTCTTCATATGAAATCCTCATCGCAGCCAAGACTCGGGTCTCGGGTCTTGAAGAAAATAATGTGGAGGACGCCAGTGGTAGACAGAAAGCATAGCCGAGTGCGGTGTACTCGGGTCTTGAATGGTCGCCATGGTGTGCTAGTGTTGCTGAATCCAAATGAAGCTAGGACCGCCAAAGAAGGAGCAGCTTCTACCATATACACCCCTAAGGTGAGGATAGAGGGGTGTTATTGGCCTTCAAACGTTCTCGTGATATGAACCGAGGCTAATTTAGAGGGCAAGAGTGTCGTAGGCAGTGCCAATAGCTCTTGTGAATCCCTCTAAAAGTAGCCCTCCTAAGGATGGAGAGAACGGACACAACTTATGCGGCGTGCGTCAAGCCTGGTGATTCTGTAATCGCCCACTCCATTTTGAGCAAATGGATAGCTTTATGCTAATTTAACACAAAAAGTGTAGCACGAGCATAGACCGCGTAATGACCGTCAAGTCCAAGTAACTACTAGCAGTGAGTTAATTAATTTTGCGTACGCTAATTAATTAACCCACTACCCAACTCCTATGATCGGGCAACCAAATGTAGAAAGGTTGCTCTCCCACTCTCCAAGGGGAAAATATGCAAATATCCCCCCAAAACAATTTTAGCCCAAAGAGAAGGCCAAAAATCAACAAAAAACCACAAATTCGAGCCCAAAAATGAAGCAAATTCGGCCTAAGAATAAGGCATATAAGCTGAAAAATTCTCTAATTAATTAGGACCAAATTACCTAATTCAGCCCACATGATTAGTTTTTCACTTGGCCCAGCAACTCCTCTTTTCGGCCCAGAAGCATGGCCCAGTACCGTTAGGGTTTCGACTTAACCACAGCCGCTACCTTAGCTTTGCCATTGCCGGGTTAAAACTGGGTTATAACCTGACCCGTTTCTTCATGATTTTTCGGCCCAGCATTGGCCCAGGATTCAGCCTAGCAGCGCCATTTATTCAGCCCAAACTCGGCCTCATCTTTTTCGCGCGACCCGGCTCCTTCAACCGGTTTTCAACCGGGTTATAAGAGGACCCGGGTTTCTTGTGTAAAGCAGCCTAGCTTATGATTTAAACGGCCCAACAGCTTGGCCCAGCAGCTAGGTTTTAAACACTTGATCCGGTTGTCTCCCTAAGCGGGTCACTTGACCCGGCCGCCACCAAACGGGTCAAAACCCTAAAAGAGCTGCTGCCCCATTTTCTTTGTTCGGGTATAATGACCTGGCGGCTCGCAAATGGGTCTGAGCGGCCAGATTCCGTTCCTCGCCGGACTCGCACTTTTCCGGTGCCGGAGAGCCACCGGATTCTTGAGCGGATCATGTGACCCGCGCCTCCACTTCTCGGGTTGAAACCCTAGTTAGCCTCCAACCCGTTTCTCTTTGCTCGGGTATGACGACCCGATGGCACCCAAGCGGGTTCCTCACCGGACTCGCGGTTTTCCGGCATCGGAGAATCACCGGAATCTGGAAATTTTTGCCGGAATCCGCAACAATTTTGCAAAACAATTCTATAAAAATCTGGGCATCTTCCCTTGTGCAATTTCGGTCGGAATTAGCAACAACAACAAGGAGCTTCCACGTCCAAAACCGAGCATGTGCAATCCGGCCAATCAAACACCTTTCTCCTTGCCGGAAACACTCTTTTCCGGCGAGCAAAAACAACACAATCAACACTCCTTAATTATCTTTTCCAGCCGTAAGATGCATCCCAAACATGAACAAATACGAATCCGAATCTAAGGCCAGAGAACCAAGGCAATTTCATGCTTTTCCATCGCCGGAATATCATTTTTCCGGCGACCTCCGATCGGAAAATCCGAAAAACCAACCTCCAATTTTACTTCAAATCCGAAATTTCAAAACGAACCAAATCCTTCAAAGCATAACAATCATTATAATTCACCGGAAAAGTGTTTTTTTCGGATAACCCGATCGAAAAATTCAAACCATCATCTACCTAAAAATTCATCCCTTATGAAAAACCTGCTCCTCCATTCATCAAGATCTGAATACTATCATGAGATTGAAATAATGAGGAGAAAACCTTGGGCCTATGGTCGTTGATGATTTCAGTTAAACCAATTAACTCCAAACATCTGTCTTGAATCCGACTAATCCCAAACCATCAACCCCATCGAACAATAACATTCAAACACCCAAAATCTTGAATCCCACATGAGTGTTCATCAGTCAAGAAAATAAATTTAAATTCTTGGCATGCAACATAGCAATCTGGTCGAAGTTCCAATTGAAGCAAACAATCATGGACAGTGTGCCATCTGATCACATGAATGCCCTCTCAACAGATCCATCATGAACTCTTCCAAATACTATAAAAAATTTATGCTTCAAATTCATCTCTACTCCCAATCCAACATTAACATCACATTGACTAACCACCATAAACAAATAATCTTCCATACAAATCCACACAGATTCATCATAAACAAACCCCTCATCAATCATCCAGATTAGATCTATCAACGAAAGATTAAAACTTACTTGGAACAATGATAGATCTTAATCAAATACGCTCCATCCACAACTTCAAGATCGAAAAGTCTGATCTTCACCCAAAACCTCCATATCCAAAGATCAAATCTTCAAATTCAAGCACAAATCATACCTCGAAAGATGCCCGGCGAGGAATCCAACATTAATGTTGGATTCCTCGCCGGAAACTCTGAATCGTAGGGGAGAAACTGGAAGAAAATTGGCCCTGGTTGTCCGGAGAAGGGCTGCGCCCCTTTTTCTCTCCAGAGAGAATTTTCTCTCCTATTGAGAGCTCTTTCGACGTATAGGACCATTGGGAAGTAGTGCATTAGTGGTGGAAGCCAGGACGTAATCGCATATGGGAGAAACAGACCTACAACAACGATCAGACCTTGTTGTACTCACCTAATTACGATGGCGGTGTCGATGGAAGGTTGCGAGTGCACCCATCGTGACAGGGACAGGAAATTGTATGCCATCGGCCACACCATGTGTTATGAACACTCTATTAGTTTTGCCTAAATTTCTATATGAATGAATCGATAATCGAAACATTAGATTAACCATATTGCTCAATGATTCCCCAAGTGCTTAGTTAAATATATTATTTTAATTTTTACTTTTATGGTTAGTAGTTGTTAGTTTCGAAAACCAAACACACACACAGACACACCCTCCCCCCCTACATGTTTTCTTTATTAGTTATTCATTTCACTCGGACGGATTGACGACCCGTACGAGGTTCTGTTTTGATTGATATTTAGATCTACTATCTCTGTGGACAAACCCAGGACTTACCGCTAACTAGCACATAGGTAGCGTAGCAGTGAGAACATGTGCATAACTATAAATTTCTATCTTTTGACCTTTCCACAAGAAAGCCTCCGCTCGGGTTAATTAGCTACAATTAACGAATCTGGGGAGGCGGGTAAGGTAATAAGCATAAAGATTTGGGAATTTAGACTTTTTTATTTATTTTTAAAATTTAAATAAGTATTATACGTGTATATACACATCAGGGCATGTGGTAATAAAATACGGGGCGCCATATAGTAAAACTTAGAACAAACGAGATCATAGTTAATTAATTAAGGATTCAGATATTTTCACAACCTCCCTAAACCAATTCAGATATTTAAGTAAGCTGCTAATTAAGAACACAACCTCATTTCAGTTCACTAACTTTCTACTCTACACCTGCTACAGTGAAAAGAAGTCGATCTCTTTCATCTCTTTCATTTCATCCTCGCCGGTAACGGTTATTCCCGCCATTAACGGCTAATCCTGCCGCTAACAATTCACGAGGGAGAAGGCCACTGCTAAGCCAACCGCTATGGAAGAAAGCAACGCCAATCAACCCTCACCCAAATTCTTCGCTGCTGCTCTCCAAAACAAATCCCCCCCCCAACTGTCGAAATCAATGCCCAGTAACCCATAACTAATCCCTAAATCAGAACATCTAGTTGATCCGGCTTGTTTCTATTCCGACGATCAAATTGCCAAACTCTATGCACACTATGCAAATGCTCTGGTCGGAAAGTTCACAAAAGGAAGACTCTCAATGGAGCATCTGGAACTGGTCTTCAAAACGGTAGGTTTTGCCGGTAAATACCAGTTAGGTTCCTTAGATTACAAACATGTTCTAATTAGGTTTGAGCAAGTCAACGATTATCAAATATGCTGGATGAAAGGAGTGTGGAACTTCAATGGAATCCTGCTTAAGATGCTCAAATGGACTCCAGAATTCTCAACGCACAGAGAATCTCCAATTGTACCCATTTGGTGTACGATCAGGGAAGTCCCTTTATTATTACAATTCAGCATCTATTGAAGCAATTGGGAATAGCATAGGTAGTTTTATTAAGAATGATTTAGCTACTAACATGCTCACAAGGCCTTCTGCAATTAAACTTTGTGTTGAAATTGATCTTCAGAAGCCGTTGTGTAACTATATTAGACTAGGTTTAGTTTCTAACAATAGGAAGTACCCAATAGAGTTTGAAGATGTCCTCCTTTATTGTGATCACTGTGCTAAATTAGGACATTCTCTAAGTCAATGTAGAGCTATCCCACAAAATATCAATGGTAAATCAGTGGAATATCACATAGCCCAGAGCCAAACTCATTCACAGTGGCAGGCTACTGGAAACAAATTTAGCAAGCCTCATCTGATCTCCTTAGGTAATCAGGATGACTCCTCCTCCCCTAAGAATGACAATGTAGTTTATCAGAGAGCTATAACGATCCCATCCCTAAACCTGAACTCCAACTCCTCCCCAGGGGTTAACAGAGTGCCTGGTAATGATAGTTTATAATCACCCGTTCAATTACCCAAAATCCAACCTCTAGAAAAACTCTGATAAATCCATCTCAAAGCTGTTAAATGTTACAGCTCTGTCCAAACCTACTCCGATGGCCTATGCAAAAGATAATATCCAAATTGGCTCACTTAGGTTAAGCCTGAACCAATCCCCTACAAATAACCCCCCACTTTCCCTACAGGGAAAGATGGAAAATAGGTTTTCTGTTTTACAGGATCTAGACAATCTCCCCCAGGGACATAATGAACTGGAAGTGCAAGATTTTGATGATGAGGTTACTGCCTGTCACCTTGACATTACAGCTTCACACTCTATGAAGCTCAATGGTAAGAATTCCCAGCAAGGTAAGTCTAAGGTTAAAAAGAATAATTACTTTAGTCATCTGAACAAGATGATGCTTAGATCAGCTGCAAAAAGTCATAAATCAAGTGAACAATGACACCAACCTTAACTGTAAATTTTTTAGTGTGGAATCTGAGAGGTATGAAATCTTCTATGCTAAGGCTAATTAATTTAGTTAAGCTTAAGAAAATTCAACTGCTGTGTATAATCGAACCAATGCACGATAACACTCAATGTCAATCATATATGGATAAGCTTAATTTCTCTCATAATTTGACTCTCCATAATGGTAAAATATGGCTTATGTGGACTAATCCAATTTCTCTCACACTCATCTCTCACCATAAACAGTTTCTGCATGTTAAGATATCACACCTGTCTCTACATTTAGATATGGAAGCAGTCTTCGTATATGCACTTAGAAATAGAGAGGGTAGGAAGACTTTATGGAAGGATCTGACAACCATTACTAAAGGTGATACTATATTCATAGGAGATTTTAATACCATCACCTCACATTCGGAATACAGAGGCCCTAGCTCCCCTTCTCTTGGAAGCATTAGAGACTTCAATAATTGGATTAGTTCCTCTGGAGTTCAGGAAATCAACACTGTGGGAAATCTTTTCACTTGGTGCAATTCGAGACTTAGGAACCCTACCTCCAAAAGATTAGATAGAGGCCTCTGTACAATTTCATGGAACTATAAATTCCCTTCATCCTCTATCCAAATCTTGAATAGACAAACTTCAGATCACTCCCCTCTTCTCCTCCAGGTATCTACTTTGACTAATTCCCACCCTAAACCCTTTAGATTTATAAATACTTAGTTCAATCAACCAGAATTTATAAACTAATCAAGGAAAAGTGGGAAAGCCCACTTCCTGAGTTTGGTATGCTTGGATTCTATCTAAAATTGATTAGACTTAAGAAGGAGATAAAAATCTGGAATAGAGATTGCTTTGGAAACATTGATGCAAATGTAATTTCAGGAGAGGAGGCCTTAAGACTTTAGGAACTTGTCTTTGACTTGACCCCCTCAGATTCTGAACTTATCAAATTAAATGAGAAAAAAGCTTTACTGCTTAGAGCCCTAAAAGAGAAGGAAAAATTTTGGAAGCAAAAAGCTAGATCTAAATGGCATAAGTTAGGAGATAACAATACCCAATTTTTCCATAAGACAGTGCAAGAGAAAAACTGTAAGCTACAGATCACCAAAATTAAAAATAGGGAAGGGCAGTGGCTAAACTCACACTTGGATATTCAAAAGGAAGCTATTGCCTATTTTTCTGATCTGTTAACTGAGCCTAACCAAAAGGCAAATGACACCTATTATCCTCACTTCCTCAGTCAAATCCCAATCATCATCACTGACCAAGAAAATCAAGCTTTATCCATACCAGTCTTAGAAGTTGAACTGGAATCTGTGATTAAGGGTCTGAATAAAAATAGTAGTCCAGGTCCGGATGGTTTTTCAAGTAAATTCTATAGTAAGTGCTGGACTATTATCAAAAAGGATTTAACTGAAGCCGTGAATGAATTTATTTTAGGTTTTGATATGCCAAGGGGAATAACCAGTACCTGGATAACCCCAATTCCAAAAAAGGCTACACCTTGCTCTTTTGATGATTTCAGACCAATTAGTCTATCTAATGTTATCAATAAAATCTGCTCTAAGGTATTAATGGAAAGATTGAGACCTCACATGGATAAACTGATCTCCCCAAATCAATCTGTCTTCATGAAAGATAGAGACATTTCAGATAACATACTCTATTTGCAGGAAATGATAAGATTTCTAGATAAAAAAGAGTAGAGTTCCTAATTGTATACTCAAATTGGACCTAAGGAAGGCTTTTGATAGAGTAAACTGGGATTTTCTTAGAAATGTTTTGACTAGGTTTGGTTTTAATGGTAACTTCTTAAATACTGTTATGAACAATCTTTCACAAGCTCATTTCTCAGTCCTTATCAATGGCAATCCTGTGGGCTTTTTCAAAGCCACCAGAGGTATCAAACAAGGTGATCTCCTCTCTCCATTCCTCTTTAATATATTCTCAAAGGCTTTTTCTAGGAGCCTATCTTTTATATTTTGGAACAATAGCCTCTCATATTATTAGCTGCCTGCTACAATCCCAGCAGCTTCTCATTTAATGTATGCTGATAATACAATCATTTTTATGCAAGCCTCTAGGACTAACCTCATTAAGATTAAAGCTTTCCTAGAGATCTTCGAGTATACCTCAGGTCAAAAATTTAACTTTGAGAAATCTGACTTCTACATTAGTAAAAGGGCCACAGCATCTAAATTAAATCAGGTGAAGATGATCTTGAAAATGAAAAAAGGCTCCTTTCCCTTCAAATACTTAGGTTGCCCTATTTTCAAAGGCAGAACTTTAAATAGATACTTCCAACCTTTGATAGAAAATCTTGATAAAAAATTACAAAACTGGAAAAATAAATGGCTGAGCTCAGGGGGTAAATTGATTCTAATCCAATCTTGTTTATATTCTACGCCACAACATCTATAAACTGTTACCAAACCCCCAAACCACATAGTAAAAAAAATTGAGAAAAAAATGGCTAGATTTTTTTGGGGTGACTCAGATGGTAGAAAGAACAAAGTTTGGAAAAGATGGTCTGAATTAGCTGTACCAATAGCCCAGAATGGCCTAGGTTTTAGATCAATCCAAGCCATAATTGATTCCTGCTCGCTCAAACTGTGGTGGAAGAGCCAGTTAGGTATTTCCATGTGGTCAAAATTGTTATGGTCCTTGCCACATTCACATAGGAAATCAATGACTTGGAAAAGAATTTGTTCAATGAACTCCTTTGTAGAAAATAATACTCTCATCATTCATGGCAAAGGTAGCTGCAATCTTTGGACTGCTAACTGGTGCCCCAATGGCCCTCTTATTAACTATATTCCCAGCCACATCTCTTCTACATTGCCATATTGCTCTGTGGCAGATTTCATTAGTAACAAAGCTACTATTCTTGCTCAGATTTCCCCCTTCCTGGAACATGATACTCTTTCTTTTCTTCAGGAAGGTGTAATTACACAAGACAGAGAGGATAGGTTGATATGGAAACCAGAAGTGTCAGGGGCTTTCTCCTTCAAGTCAGCATACAAGGAATTCACACTCTCATCAGGTAATTTTCCTGCAACCAAGTTTATCTGGAACACTGCACTACAGAAAAAGGTTTCTATATTCACATGGAAAATGTTGCACTCTTTCCTTTTTTTTATGATGTGCTAATTAGATGTGGTTTTAGTCTAGCTTCTAAATGTCCAGCATGTTGTCATTCATATTCTATTCAACATTTCTTCATATCCTGTCCTCTTGCCCAATCTGTATGGAATAACATGGCATCTTTAGTGAACTTTCACCTCAATGACCAACATTCCATCAATGATAGATTTTTTCTCTTCTAGAATAGTCATGATCTCTCTAAGTGGCACCAACTGATTTGTAAAATTCTCCCATCTCTGACTTGTTGGTGTCTTTGGAAGGCACGGGATAGGTTCTTATTTGATCAGAAGTGTTTCTCTTCAGTCCTTATATGTAAGGAAGTTCATGATCAAATTAAACTGTCTCTATATGCTAAACCTTCCCACCAGGTCTCCCTTTCAGCTATTCCACCTACCCTTATGCATCTGATTCCATACCTTAGACCACCCTCAAAGCCAAATATATCTACTATTTTCTGGGAAAGGCCTAAGACTGATTCCATAAAAATCAACATAGATGCATCCTGGTACCCAAACAAAGCTACAGCAGGGCTAATTGCAAGGAACAGTTCTGGAATACCACTCATGATTAAATCAGTAACAGTTACTGCTGCTTCCCCACTCCAAGCCGAGATCTTAACCATACTATTTGCCTACAAAACTTTTCCACAACTGGATCATACTTTCACAATTGAATCAGACTCTATGTTGGCAGTTAAAATGATTAATGATCCCTATACTGCACATTGGCCCATGTTCGATCTGGCTTCGAAAGTAAAATCCCTCTTAAGTAATGCTGAGCTTAAACATGTTTTTAGGGAATGCAATTCAGTGGCAAATGCAATTGCTAAACATCATTCTACGCATAATCAGAGTCTCGGCCTTACTAATGTTCCAATACATATCAAAGGTCTTATTTCCTTAGATAAGGAGCATACTCCCCATATTAGAATGCATAACAATGGCTCCTCAAAGGATTGATACTGCTGACAAGTTTTTTTTTTTCTGCAGGTCCATTGGATGGCTTTCCAAGCAACTAAATTCTCTCCAACACAGCTTCATATGGATTTTTACTGTCGTTTCTGTGAATGTCCGATCCCATATTGGATTATGTGATTCACATCTACACATTCAATTATAACAATGGGATATGTACTTTTTTTTTTATTAAAGTTGCCTGGCTAAAGGAAGAATTAACACAAGGGGTGGAGATTCTTCTTTTTGGAATCGCAACTTTAACAACTAACCTCTTTTACTTTGGTTAGTTTCTAGATTAGTTGTATGCTTAGATAGGTATCTCTTTTTGGAGGCTGCCTCAGTGCTCCTAGTGAACACTTGAACTCTTTGTATATTCTTTTGTTCTGAGGCTTGGGGAACCTTATATATAACCCTCACCTTCGGGTGTTTACATTAAAAAAAAACCTCATTTCAGTTCAACGCATGACCAATTCTAGCAAGAGCAACGTGATCGGACAGAGCAAAACAATCACCACCATGGAATCCGCCATCCCCAACTGCCGTGCATTCAAAATTATGCTTGGCCCACCATTACCGCCGACGGAAGCACCACCATTTGCAACGACGAAGGCTCCGATGAAAGGCCAGGCAGATCTCCCAAACATAGTAAGGGAACAAAACCCCATCAGCTTTTACATACCCAAAGATGGAGCAGCTTTTAATACAAGCCCATTCTTGTCGGCTATTTTAAGTAGCAAACCTTTTCAATTTAGTGGGAAAAAAAGGGCCGGTATGGATTCATGTACTTCTTCCCAAACTAAACTAAACTAAACTGCACACTTACTATTTGACCATCAACTTTATCAAACTTTGATCACATATATAAATTGATATATAAGTAATAATATTATTAAATGTGATGTTGTTGGATTCATTATAGTAAGTAATTTCTAAATATTGATTTTTTTATTTATCGTTATTATACGTAGTTAAACATATTAATGGTCAAACATGTTTCTTGAAAATCGAGAAAAAAATTCTGTGAAAATTAGTCTGGAACGGAGGGAGTACTAAAGTAAATATGTGGGTTTCAAGCAATATGGATAAACTCACAATCAACTCGAAAATCCAACACATCTGACCCTTATTTTCCAAATGCACATTTGACTCGTTACACATTTAATTCAATAGTCATATTACGCATTTAATTCACTACTCATATTACACATATTCAACCAAATTTTAAAATAGGTAACTCGTTTGACCTGGTCAAAACTTTCCATCCCTAGTTAATACAAAGGACCGGATACCTTTTTTTTTTTTTGAATGCCATCCGGAGATGGGGGAAATTATATTAGGCCTTCCCTAGCCCATAAATAAGAACAAAACATGGAAAAGAAAGCCGAGGCTTAGATGTTTATACATGAGTGAAACATTCTGCTTTTGAAGCAATAATAATTGCTTCCAAAGGGATAATGAAATATGAGAGAGCTATATAGGAGGAACATGGAATTAGGCTATGAAGAGAATCATCGAACTTGTTAGTGAGTCGAATCAACGAAACACAAGACAGTCAGAGACTTCCACATAGCCTAAACCATGATAACCTCTTCTAAGTGAAGAAACAATAGACAATGTATGATCAAAAGAAACTATGCTTTCCAAGCCTGAGAATCCCATCCTGTTAGCTTCCTGTTATGATCCTGATCAGTCCATCCTGAGCAAAAGTTCAACCCTGGGAAGATCTCTTGTTGTCACACTGTGGCACTTCAAAAGATGGAGATCCAGAGAAATAGTTTGGTGGCAGCATGTCCCCAACCTGCAAATATGGAATATAAAATCCCCAACCTGCAACCTGCAAAGGACCGGATACCTAAAATCCCATTTTCGGTCCAATTATCTACAAATATACACGTCAAAAGTATTTGTGGAAGAGGAAGTTTCAACAAAAATGGTATTTTCATGAGTTTATACACAGTTCCCAGATGGTTTTACAATAAATGTTGTAATCTTTTTATAAAATTTAAATATTGTATTTTATAAGTTAAAACAAGTAATAATATGTATTTGAAGGTGAAAACATAAAGACAAAGTCTAGGGAAAAAGCCTATGGAAAGATGAGGTTTAATTGAAAAAATAAAAGGTAAAATATCTTAATTGTAATATTAAAAATTTAGTATCCAACATGTAGTAGTTATAAAGTTTATAATTCAATTCATGCAACCCAAAAGTTTTATCTTTATTTCTTCTAATTTGCACTTTAAACTTTGGCCTTTCCATGGCTTATGGAAATATCGTCTTTCAAAAGATGGACTCAAACATAAAAATATATGATATTAAAAAATATTTTTAAAAATTCTAAATTTTGTATTTAATTTAACAAATGCATTATATAAGGTAAGAAATAGAGTTAAGTGTCCATATAACCCTATGTTTTGATCGAAAGTGCCAATATGACCATGTTAAGTTAGAAAGTGCTCACATAACTCTATGTTTTGCTCGAAAGTGCTAATCTAACCCCCGGAAGCCTCAATTTGATCGGAATTCTGTGAATTGACTATTATACCCTTGTTTTGAATAAAAAAAATAATTTAAGAAATGAAAAAGACTTTATTGCACCTGAAAAATCCCTCCCTACCGCAGAATCCCACACCATTCCTCCTTCTTTGCTTTCTCTATGTTAGCCTCACAGATCTACACTTTCTAACCCATTTCTAGAAACATCAAAACACTAATTTCTTGGTGGCGAAGGGTTTGAATCAGTATTACTTGCACATCTCCCTTCTTTTACTCCCTTCCATTTCTCCGTTTTCCCAATTCTCTCCAGTTCAAACTTATCTCCAAAAAAAATCAACGCAGTGTTAATCTAATTTGATTTCCAGAAATGTGCATCAATGGAGAAAAGAAGAACATTGACCATGAACTGGGACTCTCTCGGAGAAGAAGATGACAATAACCGCTTCTTCGAGTCCACCAGCCGCATTTCCGTCGTCGCTCTGTCGGACCTGGCCTGATCGAAATCCGATGACTAGGATTTTGAGGAAGCCCGCCGCTCCTTCGTCTCTAGCGTTTTGTCCATGTCGTTCGCTTCCCGGCCGAGCAGTTTTGGCAGTCCCAACATGGACACGTTTGGCCGTTTGCCGCCGATGATGGAGGATTACGACATGTGGATGGCGGAGCGGGGCAATCTAAAGGCCCAAATGCTTTCTCGCCAAAAAAGGATTTGGGTTTTTCTTGCTCTTCTTCTATGATCTCAAGCAGCCTTAATTTGAGGATCCTTTTTGGAAAGCGAAATGGATATACACTTGTGTCCGGCATCGCATTAGTATTATTCTTCAGTTAGTTCATTTATAGTTGCAGTGTGTGGTTGTGAATGTCTTCATTCTGTGGCATTAATTGATGTTATGTGCAATAGACATGGCTAAGGAGGAAGGTAGATGGTGGTGGTGTTGCCGGGATTTGGGGTGCGGTGGGTAAAGGCAGGGTTGAGGGAAAGCGATGGGTAGGGGGAAGAAGGCGGGTCTAGGCGGAGGTGGTGAGACGATGAGGTAGTGGAGGTGGTGAATCCATACTCCGGTGGAACTCTGAATTCCGGCAGCAACAGTGGTGGCGAAGCAGTGAAGGTAGTGGTGGAGGAGCAACTGTGAAGATGATGAACACCATGGGTATTCTTGTCTTTAATTTTTTAGCTTTAATACTAGGGGTATTTTAATCTTTTTAAGTTCGGTCAACACCAAAAAATACATAGTCAATGCCAGAATAGTGTCAAAAGGTTATATCGACACTTCTAATGCAAAATATAAGGTTATAATCACACTTTCAAACTTTATAGGGTTAGATTAACACTTTTAACTAAAACATAGGATTCACATCTGTATTTTACCCTAAGAAATAAGTGGCTTATTTATAAACTTATGAACCTGTCACTTATCATTAGATCGACTTTTTGTGTAGTGCCCGACCAAGTTGTCACTAAAGTCAAAGAAATATTATAAAGATTTACCTACAAAAACATATCGTATCATGAAAGCTAGGCTTTCGTCCGTGTGATCCTATAACAATTAACGACGAAGGCAAACCTGGAAGGAATGAAGGTAAAGTGACCTAATATAAGAATTATAAATTAACTTTTCCATGGTACTGGAACTACTAGGTACGTGTTTTGTCAAGTGTTTTTTCCAGAAAATGTCCGTCGAACAAAATATATGCTTCAATACTTGAAGTACGAATATGACTTATTTAGCAATCTGGTTTCAATACTAGAAATTAAATTGGGATGGAAAAACTGAGTCTGCTGAGGGTCGAATTATTTACATAGATGTTGAAAAATCCTGTAGCGAAATATGCTAGTTGGGGATATGGAGCCAATTTACCCCTGCTTACCAAATCTGCCTCTGATTCTGGCTCTCTGCAATCTTCGTCTTCATCTTGTATTGCAATGTTGCAGGTGCACAATCCAGCGGTGTTTCACCTGAATAAGAATTAGTTTTTGTTGTGGGGGGGACACTGTTATTGACTTTATACAACGAATGAGTACAGAATAATCTAGGTTATCCTACAGAAACTAAACCCTTGTGACGAATATGACATGAGATTTAATCTGAAGCTACCTTTGGAGGGCAAATATTGGGTGAAAATAGATGGTTTCTGTTTTGGACAGGAGAACAAGGGATCGCAGCATGACAAATATGTACCTCCCTCAAGCCCCAATCATTTCTTTATAATCAAACTGAATCAACTTTGACCATTAAATTCTATGGATATACATGTAATACTACTATTATGCAATATGTTATTGGACTCATCACAGCTTATATTTCAAGTTATTATTTTGAGAACAGTGCGGATATAACCCAATATAATTGACAAAAGTGCAGATATAACCCTGCGCTAATTGAAAGTGCAAATACAACTCTATCTATTCAGGTTATGTGCAAATATAACATTTTTCGGCAATTTGATGCCGGAATTAGGTGAAAAGACAATTTTACCCTGGTCGGTTTATGTTTAAAAAGAATTGAAAATTCCAAATGATGTAATGACCATATTGCCCTTCATCTCTTCCAACTCTGCCATTATCTCTTCTTCCACTCACTTCGCCGCTGCTCCATTCTTCTTCCCGCCGCACACCTTTTCTTTCTTCCACTCTGCCACCCTCTCTCCAGCCACCACAATCACTCCCTCCGCCGCTATCCCTTTTGTTCTTCAACTCCTCCATAACTGCTATAAATACACCCTCAATTTCCCCCACTTTACCAAATTAGGTTTCCAAAATTGTAAAATCTGAAGCAGAAGAAGAAAACGACGAATAAGGCGAATTGGGGGCCGGTGGTGATCGAGGTGGTGTTGTTCTTTCTACTCAGTTCAAGGTCTAATTTCGTCCGAGGTATGTTCATCTGAGGTATGTTCGAAGCTTTGATTTCATCCTACTTTGCTTTTCTGGGTTTGTGCCTTGATGTGGTGTGGTGGCGGGTCTGATGAGCTCGGGGGAGGGTCTGATGTGGTGCGGTGGTAGGTCTGATGGGTGGCGAGAGTTGGTGATGTGATGGCTGGAGGGATTGGTGGTGGTGGTGGGAATGGTTGGTGGTGGTGGCGGGATGAAGGTGAGGGGATGGCAAGGGAGGCAGAGGAGTTCCAATAGTGGCTGGTGGTGGTGAGCCAGGTGGTGGCGGCAGTGCTAGCTACTGGTGGGAATGGTTGGTGGTGGTGGCGGGGTGAAGGTGAGGTGATGATAGGGGAGGCAGAGGAGCTCCGGTAGTGGCTGCTGGTGGTGAGCCAGGTGGTTGCTGGTGGTGGTGATTGGGGGCAATTTTGTCTTTTTAATTTTGTATTAGGTTAGAAGGGCAATTTGATCATTTTCGGTCAGTCAATGGCCGAAAATGGCCCGTCAATGCCGGAATAATGGCTTTAGGGTTATATTTGCACTTATGTGTAATAGATAGGGTTATATTTGCACTAAAAAACAATTGAGGTATATATTTGCACTTTCCTCAACATATAGAGTTATATTTGCATATTACCCTATTATTTTTTCAGAATTTTTTATACAAACAAATAAAGATATAAGTAGTTAAACATTGGTGCAGTTGACTCCAAAAGTCAAATAAGAACTTTGGTTGGGACAGAGGGAATATTAATGATGGAAGGGAAGTTCAAATGGAGGGCAAAACATATTCTTGGCCTTAATGCCCCTCGTAAGGAAACTAAAGCTTGCTTCTTATCCATGAAAGTGGCAAAGGAGCTGGAGATCAAACTTTAACCAATTCAAAAAGATTGTCCCCTATTCCTAAAGGGATGGCGTTATATATAGAGACAAATGATAGATGCAAAAGAGCTAATTGAAGATATTGGGGTTGTAAGAAAGAAATTTTCATAAATGCATAGTCTTGAAGGTTCAAGAATCAAAGATGCATGTTCTTTTAAAGAAACACAGATCACCAAGTAGAGGAGGAGTGCAGAGGCATATTTTTGTCATTTGCATATGGTTGAAAAAAGAAAAAAAAAAGTGGAATCAATGACTGATACTGCCTTAATCAAGGTCATAGTCTAGATGTATTCAAGCAGGTCAGGGCACTAATTTAGTTTCTGTCAGGATCAATTTACCTTGCGAGTTCTTGAAATATGGATTTGCACCATGATCCAGCAAGGTAAAAGCTATCTCTGTTTTATTAAAAACAGCAGCCTACAAAAGTTCCAGGGTTAAAGTCTCATTCAGTCTTCAAAGAGCATGTTTCAGATTATGATGGAAAAGAGAGAGTACCAGATGTAACAAGGATAGTCCTTGCTTGTCACAAAAATTAGAATCCACGCCCTAAAAATTGGATATAAATCAGTTTTGTACCAACTCTAATTAGCCACTAATATTTTATCACTGATTTAGTGTGGCCAAAGATACCTGGTCCAGAAGCTTCTTGACAGCAGCAGAGTCGCCAGTTTTTATTGCTTCTCTTAAACCCTGTATAGTAGATGAAGCCAGCAAGGTAAAGTGGCGGCTTATCAAAACCTTTTTCACCAACTTAAAAAATAGAAAAAACAAACTGAACTGTACCTCTCCACTGGCTTCATATTCCTTGTCCAATCTGTCACTTGTAGCTTGGCCAGAATTGAACACTGTGCTGCAAGTTTCCCAAATTGTACTCATAAAGCAATTGCCAAGTGTCATTCACATGATCAGAAAATACTTTCAAACAGAACATGCATTAAGCTCTTTCAATAATAATACAGTGATCAGTCCAACTGAAAATAGCTATGGTTGATCTATTATAAATAAACAAAACCACAATAACACAGGCATACATCCCTTACTTACTTCATCCAACCATAGTACATATCTAACTTAATTCAGCAGCATCATGTAGATAACAAAGAAACATTACAGCATGGTATTCTAACTCTGTCAACATCCATCAAACATGATTAATTCTAGAAAAGGTTCAAAAATTACTGAAACAACATTCGCGAGCTTGAAAATCTACAGAATCAAAGTAAACAATAACAGAATAAGATATTTGAAGAGACCCCTCAACACGTGATCCACTTTTATAAAAACGAAAAGACAGCATCATTCCAAATTGTAATGAACTTCTGGCACAGTAAATACTTGTCAAAACTGACAGGAGGACTCACGGAAAATGTCATCAAACATCTAATCTTCATCAAGATACTAAAAAATAGAACCTTCATGGATATCTTTAAAAATATCTCGAAGGGAAAAAAAATATGTGGCAATAATGAATATCAAAGATCAAGAATAGTTTTCATCGCAATCCTCTTAATGTTTCAGTACTATTCCTAGTTAGTTGCTTACAAGGTCACCTATTCCAAAACCAATACAATATATCTGATGGAATCTACAACCCAAATGTATCATACCCGTGCTTGCTGTTTGATGTCGAGCCTCTGTTTCGTGTGGCTGTTTCTGTTTTTTTTGGTTTTGGATTAGAACGAACTGCAACAGTAACACTTTTTGCCATCTAAGTCAATGCAAGAACTATAAGTTAAATAAATGCAGAAAAGGTGGCTTTTGACCACCTCAGCAGAAATAGAAAACAAATTTTATGAAAGAAAATCAAAGGAAGGATCTTTTACCAATGAATCAACAGAATCCTTTGGTGTAGCTGGTGCTTCACAAATACATAGAGGCATTCCACACTTGCATTCAGGAATAACTCGTGTAGAGGTAATCTTTATAGGTTCTTCAGCTCTATTCTCTGTATCGGAACTAATATCTAGTCGTGAAATGGAATCTGTTACACCACTGGTCCCATTCGAAACAGTGTATGGATCACCTCTCAATCTTCGTAGAACAAAAACAAAAATAAGTGTGTAGAACAGTTCTTTGAGAAAATACTTCAATGGATAGAAGGATGATGAACTAAAGGTGCAGTGGGCAGGATAGTTCACTCTCCTAATGCAGCCATCAGTGCATTCCATGAACTCAACAAAGTGATGAAAGTGCAAGAAAGGTCTTTGGTATCCTCATGATGAAACTAAAGACTCCAATCACTGACAGATTTATTTCACATTAAAAAAGCTAAGGCGTCAAGTAAAAGAACCATTTTCACTAAATGTAGTAAACAAAGAAGCTCTTTAGAATTAGAAAAGTAAAAATAAAAAAGATAACAAACCAAACCAAGCTAATATTTCTACATATAAAAAGGATCAAATAGTTGATGTCCCAGGAAATGGCCAGATAGAAGAGACCATCAGAACTTACCTAGAGGAGTCATTGAAGCAATCTGTGCAAACTCTGACAGGTGAATAAAGACCAAATTTAGGTAATGCCTGAAAACAAGCAATAGGAAAAACAATAAAAAAATTAAAGAACTACATATAGAGTACATATTAATGTGAGCACGGCCTTCTTAAGAAGAGTCACAAAACATAAAGAATTGTAAAGCTACCATTTGATTTGGCGAGTGATCAGCGCACAATGTTCGTCCACAACATCTGCAGTGATGCTGCAAACACAGAGTAGATCAGGAAAGCAGTTTTAACCAATTTCATTGTTAAAGTCAATTTCCCAGTATATAAGCTGCAACAGATGAAAATTAATCATCCTTTCCAATTTTATATTCTCTTCTTAAGCCGTAGAACCAGGTGTAAGCCGACTGTATTAATCAAACCACAGAGATCCAGTCAATTGAGTCCTCTTTCACTCATACAGACTTGGTGAAAGCTAATATGTCATTTCTAACAAACAGTACACGGTGTGGCTTCTAAGTAAGGTTCATTATATTGCAACTCAGTTTGGTACTTCAAAAACCTACATACTATAAGAGACATGCTATATATACGAATAAAGAACACAATATAGGTAGAAGAATATGGCTAGATATGATCAGTGTAACCAAATCCTTAATAAACTACAACATAAAATACAAAATGATTGAGCTATAAAAAAAACACAGCAAATCTCCACATTAATGCTTTGCATAATGAACTAACACAGCCTTAAATTACAGTTTCCCTTTTATGTTGCGTCGTCTGTCAGTAAATTGATCCACTCTAAACGGTCAATAAGCAATATCACGGTGCAGTAAAACGATCCAGCTTAATCAGTCTTATAACCTCTTGAATTAAAAATACATAAATATAATCGCCGATTTGAGATTTCTGAACAATAGCGGATGAAAAAGAGCTGATCCGATCAAAACTATCCCGGATTCCGCACAGTGTAACTATTGAAATGAAGAAATTACCCGTCGGCGGAATGGGGTGAAGCTGCAATGGCACACGTCGCACCGCGCCGATTCCTGAAAAGGCGGCGGCTCCATCTCCGGCGGCGCTGGAACAAAGTGTTGAGTGCGAAATATACACGCGCAGCGAGCCGAGTGTATGCTAACTGTGTAAATGACAAACCAGGAAAAAAGTAATGATACAATCCTCCTCCCAATAAAAGCCGTAAAAATAATAAAGTAAAGTAATAAAATAATTCTATCTTTTAGCTGTAGCTCTGCAATTTGAGAAAGTGTCAATATAATCTGGACTAGGCTGACTTTTTAGTCAACGGTTATTTGACCAGAATTGGGTGAAATGACAATTTTGCCCTTATTAAAAAAGGAAAATACATATCTGCCCTCATTTCTTTCTTTCCCATTTCTTTCGTCTTCCTCCGCTCCGCCGCCGAGAAAGCGGTGGTGTGTTCTTTTCTCCATCAAAAATTGCCTTCGGTGGTGGCGGGGCTTAGGGTTAGGATGGTGGAGGTTGGGAGAGGCAGCGGGATTCCGCCATTGTTGCTTCCAAAACCTCAAGTTTCATCACAGCCATGGCGGACCCGATTTCACCTACTTCTTCACCCGATTTCACCCTTTTCATCAACCCGCCAGCAACCCAAAAAGTCTCCATCAACATCAAGAGTCCCGTGTTTTCTCTTAAAATCCGCCATTGTTGCTTCCAAAAGCTCCACCTTCACTTCATCACAGCTACGGCGGATCAGTTCTTGCATTCTATAGAGTTCGGTCTGAATGATAAAGTAATTTTCCATAATGATTCTGATTAATGATGAAGAGTATTAAAGAGTACAAAGAAGACTAGTCTAAATATAACTCTAGGCCTAGTCAACATGGAATAAAATATTATCTAATCTTCTATTTGCTTTATTCTAACACCCCCCTCAAGCGAAGCGTCGGATGCTCGCTGACGCACAGCTTGGATCTGAAGAACTCGAACACGAGAGAGCCCCTTTGGTGAAGATGTCTGCAATCTGTAGAGAAGTCGGACTATGGGAAACGCGCAGCTTGCCAGATGTTACCAGCTCACGAACAAAATGGTAATCAATGTCGATATGCTTCGCCCGCTTGTGCTCCTCCGGATTCTGCGCCAAGAAGATAGCATTGTTGTTGTCGCATAACAGCAAAGGCGAACCAGAAAGTGGAACCCGAAGATCACTAAGCAAATGAGTGAGCCAAACAACCTCCGAAGCAATGTTGGTAAGAGCTCGATACTCAGACTCGGTACTAGAGCGGGAAACAGTAGGTTGTTTCTTAGCACTCCAAGAAACCAGATCCCCACCCAAATAAACAACATAACCATAAGTGGATCGACGAGTCTCCAGACAGCGAGCCCAGTCAGCATCAGAATATTCTAACACGTTTAATGTGCTGGCAGAACGAAAAACCAGACCAACATGAAGAGCGCCACAAACATAACGCAAGATCCGTGTAACTGTAGCAAAATGGTCATCTCTGGGATCCTGAAGGTACCGACTCATTGTGTTGACCGAGAAAGGCAAATCCAGACGAGTGATGGTGAGATACTGAAGCGCCCCAACAAGAGAGTGATAAAGAGTAGGATCCCGGAACGGTGGACTAGTGGAACTGTGTAGCTGAGAATCGACAACAAATTGTGTAGAAACTGGTGCAGCATCAGTCATACCAGCTCGAGTCAGAATATCCCAAGCATACTTTGCTTGGCCAAGAAGTAACCCTGGGGAGGTAGGAGAAACTCCAAGACCAAGAAAGTAATGAAGAGCACAAAGATCCTTGATCGCAAACTCTTTGTACGTCCAAGAAATGAACTGACGAAGAAGAGTCGAGTCGTTCCCTGTAAGAATAATGCTGAGCTGCACTGAAAACCAAGTTGTGTAAGATAGCTACTAAACCGCTGAAACTAAGCTCGAGAAGCCTGCTTAAGACCATAAATGGTCTTCCGTAGGCAACAAATGAAATCCAGATGAGAAGCATCCTGATAACCAATGGGCTGCTTCATGTAGACTGGAGTGTCCCGAACACCATTAAGAACGTCGTTCTTAACATCCAGTTGATGAAGTGGCCAAGAACGCATGGTGGCAATCATAGGAACTATCAAAACAGTGGAGGTTTTGACCACATGACTGAAAGTATGGGCAAAGTCAAAACCCAGAATCTGTAAAAAAAACCCGGTGCCACAAGCCTGGCTTTCTGGTGCTCAATAGTACCATCGGGTCGATACTTGAGCCGATAGACCCATTTGGAGCAAATGATGTTGGCATCCGAAGGCCGAGGAACCAAGTCCCAAGTATGCTGACTACGAAGAGCAACCATCTCATTGTCCATAGTTGAAACCCAGGCTGGATCCTGATAGGGCTGAGCAATAATCAGTAGGCTCTGTTTAAGAAAGAAGTGCAGCAGTAAGACCATGCGCAATAATGTCCTAATAATCTCATCGCTGAATGGCACCAGTGGCTGACCGAGATGCCATCAGATGAGTATGAGGTGGGGGCGGTGAGGCTGGAGGAGTCAGACAAGAGGATGACGCCGGAGAAGAACCGGCTGAGCTGGTCGAGTGGCGACCGATGGACAATGCTGAAGAAGAAGTGGCCAAAGAAGACCCGGCTGGCTGAGGTAGCATGACCGGTGGCGGAGAAGACAGAACCAGCGGTGGAGAAGCCGGTTCTGGGTCCGTCGTGCAAATGGTGCATGGTGGGATGGGAGACGACGCCAAAATGAGCACAGGGGCCGGAGAGTCTCCATTCTGATCAATAAAAGCACAGACATCAAGAACGGATGCTAGAGAGCCCGAGGTCGAAGAAGTAGCAAATGGTAAGTATGTCGCATACATGATGAGTGATATAGACTCTACCTGTAGAAATATCTAGACACTAAAACCTTTGTACTGGGAACTGTAGCCAATGAAGACACAAGGAATGCTGCGGGGAGATAAATTGTGATCCCCATATGGTCGAACAAATGGAAAGACCCAGCATTCAAAAGGATGAAAATTTGAGTAACTAGGATCACGACCATATAAAATCCCATAAGGAGAAGAACCATGCAGTACAGGACTAGGTAATAGGTTGATTGTGTATGCAGCTGTGGCAAATGCATCATCCTAGTAAGAAATAGGAAGATGCAAATGAAAGACCATAGTAAGTGGGAGGTCATCATCGTACCTCTCAAAATTAATACTTTTAAGCCCTAATGCTTCATATCTACAATTAAGTAGATAATGTCAAGTCGGGGTCATCCACGAGAAGAGGGATCTTTTCAAGTGTTTAAACATATATAGGAGAAAACATACTAGCCATGTACATATATAGATATATATAAGCATGTAAACAAGGGGGGGAGGGGTTGGTTGGTTTGATCCTAAGTTATCAAATTGAAAAACAACAACTAGCAAAGCAAGAGAACTATGCTAATCATGCAATATAACTAAAGATACGATGAAAACAACAATTAACGGAACCTTGGGCGCAATTGACTTCCACATCCAAACCTCTTATCCATCAATGAACATGCAACCTATTTACTACTTTCACAACTTGTTGTGAAGACTAAACTTCTATCCTTCTTAAATAGTAGTTTGCAAGAGTGAATTTGACATCTCTTGTCAAACCTCACCAATGACTCCCGTAGTCGAAACACGACTCAAGGTATCCCATTGATGGCATTTAGCACGAAGAATCAACAAGCTTGGCAACACTTATAAACACTACACTGTGTCTAAGCATTTAACCGATTCATGCATTAACACAAGAATAGTCAAGAACGATCGACATTCATAGACTTCTATCATTTGCTACAAGCAACAAACATGACAAAGAGTTCAACATTATCATATTCACCTAGCAATTATCAATCCAACAACACAATCAAAAGCTCTAAATAATACTCTTGGATTCATATCAATAAAGGGGGGAAATCAACCCATTTCCCCAAAACCCTAACAAGCATATCATACAAGTACTTCATATACCCAAGCTTTCAATAACATG
Source organism: Rubia yunnanensis (assembly GCA_037428765.1). Taxonomy (NCBI): domain Eukaryota; kingdom Viridiplantae; phylum Streptophyta; class Magnoliopsida; order Gentianales; family Rubiaceae; genus Rubia; species Rubia yunnanensis. The sequence continues at coordinate 109,704,620 of CM075061.1, read as the reverse complement.
AATGACATTAACAAACACATTCAATGCTCCACAAATGAACAATAGTAAGAGTATTAAATAGGCTACAAATTGTTCTCAAGACATGGGCTTGGAAGCCTTAGTCAATTGCTCTCAAGAACTAGGTTTAGCTACAAGAGTTCACACTAATTAATGCTAAACAACCAAACATAAAACAAGAAAATTCAAAGAGGAAAATGGAAGAAAATAGGGTTCTAAACAGTACCAAAAATGCAGATGAAGAAGATTGTGAATGAGAGGAAAGAGAGTGCTATTTATAATACAAAAAGGATAAGGTGAAATTCTGGCCACCCATTGGTCGCGACTCGCAAGGGGCTCGTCGCGACGGTCTCGCAACAAGGCCATCGCGACTCGCGATGGGTGCTAGAATTTTGCCTTGTTTACTTTTCTTCTTCTTGTGGTATATACAATCATCTTCATAGTAATTCCTCTCATTTTTCAAGTCTTCAATGTCTCCAAAAATAGTCTTCAATGGCCTCCGGTCTTCAAGTCTTTGAAGCAAGTCTTCAAAAGTCTTCGAAAATGTGATCTTCAATGGCCTCTAGTCTTCATTGCCTCCGTGTTCTTCCCTTGTCACGCAAAATCCACTTAGAGAAGGTAAAAGAGCGTAAAGTTTCTCTTACCCCTCCTAAGAGAATTTCAAGGTAAAACACAAACTCTTGATAATAAAAGAGTACAAAAGTGACCCAAAATAGTACTAAATCATGCATATAAAATGGACATATCAAACCTCCCCACACTTAAACCTTACTCGCCCTCGAGTAATAAAAGACACAAGCATACGAAGGGAATGGTGTATCCACATCCTAACTACTATTCCCCAAATCAATACCTCACAAAACTCTCAATATCCCACATCCCAATGTTAAGGTCAAATGAGAAGTTTCCCACAACCCCTACTCCTAAATCTACCCAAACCATATCAACCCATCAATTCATTGATATCCCTAAAACATCTCCAAATCCCGAATTGATAATCCCAAATCCAATGATACAAAGTGAAGCTAAAGACATGTATAAGGTTTAAAATGCATGCTCCACTTTATATCAATATATTATCCTAAAAACGAAGCATATTAACGATCAAGAGTTTCATAACTTACTTCATCTTCTCTCGCTAAATTTGTCACTCCCAAAAGGTCCTCAAGATGTTAAGCTACTCAATCCATCCGTGTGGTCACCGCAACCTTATGACTCCAATGCCAGAAAATGAGTGAACACTTAACGTTTTTCAATTTCTCTCGTTTTCTCTCATTTTACCTAGGATCCCTATCGGGTTTCATCCTAACCACACATCATGTTTCTTTGGCTCACATCACACCTTTTTTTGCACATATAGCCTCTCATTTTTTCCTAGGTCGCCCTTTCAGGTTTTTGACCTATCTGGGCCCACAATGTTGCCTAAGTTGCCCTCTCGGGTTTTCAACTTAGCGGGATTCTTTTTATTATTATTTTTTAAAAAAATTCACGTGTCTCCAATCTAAAAAGTAGCAAAGTGCTTTCCAAATGTTAAGGCTAAGAAAAGTATCAAAGCCAACATTATCCAAGTACATCAAAAGAAAAACATCCCAAAACAAAAGGGAGAAAATATCCAAAACAAAACAAAAGAGTTATGCAAAAGTGTCTCCAATCCCAATCACCTCAAAGTAGTAGATACCCCTCCCCATACTTAGAATACTACATTGCCCTCAATGTAGACAATAGAGCAAAAACGTACAAAGCGAAGTATGGAAAGGGTAAAGATATGGTGCTCACAAAATCAATGATGTGATGAAGAAGGGTCACCGCCAAAGTAGTGTTGCTGATACTGTGCTGGACATTCTGTGCTCCTCTGCCTCCTCACTCACCGCCTCTCAGCTCCCGGATCGGGGCCTGAGATACCGCCTGCCTGGGACTGCATCTCATGGATGCGAGCTGACAAGTGGTCAATCTCCTCGTCCATGTCAATCAAGGTCTCGGAGACAAATACATTGTGCTCCAATATCATGATGTCCTATCGGCGGAATCCATCCTGCATAGTTTGCATCATCCGCTCGTAGAAGTCCGTTGGAGGCTGGGAATAGTGAGGTGGCACATCGTCCTCCTGCATGGGCTCTGTCTCTGGTGGAGGGCAGGTTGAGGATGGTGAAGAGGAGCAGGAGAAGATGAAAGAGTAGCGGCGGATTATGGATATGTTTGTGGAAAATGGATTTAGCCCATCTTTTTAATGTAGATTTGTATGACCGTCGTGACTGGAGACGTGTTCGTCTCGACTCACTATGGGTGGTCTCGAGGGGCGTTAGGTCTGGCTAGGCTCAAGGATGAAAGGTGAGACTTTGAGGGTTCGCGGCTTCGAGGTCTTGAGAAGCTAGCTTCGAGGATGAGAGATGGCACCTCGAGGGCTCCGGACTTCGAGGTCTCGAGAGGCTAAGCTTGAGGATGAAAGATGACACCTCGAGAGCTCGCAGCTTTGAGGTCTCAAGAAACTAGGCTCGAGGATAAAAGATGACAGTTCGAGAGTTTGGGGCTTCGAGGTCTTGAGAAGCTAGGATCGAGGATAAAAGATGACACTTCGAGGGCTCGGGGCTTCAAGGTCTCGAGAAGCTAGGCTTGAGGATGAAAGATGACACCTCGAGGGCTTGAGGCTTCGAGGTCTCGAGAGCTGGCCTTGCGAGAATGATGGAATTCAGGTTTGGCTTGAGTCAAGGCCTTGCTACTTTGAGGTCTCGAGGGGGTGATGGCTCGAAGGGCTAGCCTCGAGAGGGTGATGGACTTTATGGTTCGGCTCGAGTCAAGGGCTTGCTGCCTTGAGGTCTCGAGGTGGTGATGTCTAGAAAGGGCTGGCCTTGAGAGAATGATGGACTTTATGGTTCTGCACGAGTTGAGAGTTTAGGGATTCGAGGTCTCGAGGGGATATGTCTCGAGGGCTGGTCTCGAGGACTGGCCTCGAGAGTGTGATGGTCATTTAAGTTCTGCTCGAGTCAAGGGCTTGCTGTCTCGAGGTCTCGAGGGGGTATGTCTTGAGGGCTCGCAACGAGGTCCTTGCAATGCCATCACGGCTCGCAAAAAGTGGAGGCCGAGACCTCTATTTCAACACAAGATTTTTGAGTACATCGCGACTCGCGACCACTCCATCATGAGTCACGACAAGGTCCTCGCGTAGCCATCGCACTCGAGGAAAGTTTTGGTCAAGACCTCCATTTTTACCCAAAATCCCTGATTTGGTCGCGACTCGCGATGCCGTCGCGACTCACGATGAGGCCTCGCGAGGTCATCGCGACTCGTGAAAAGTGGCATCCGAGAGCTGAAATTTCACCCAAGATTACTGAGCCCGTCGTGACTCGCGGCGGACTACTAACCTGGTACTTAGAAATTTTTTTCTAATTCCTTCTTTAGTCTAAGTATCTCCTTCTTGATTCCAAGCATTTCTCCCTTCAAAAGTCCAATGTCTTGGCTTCAAAATTGCTACAGAATCATGGAAAAACAACCCGTGAAAAGCATAAAGCAAAGCAATGAAACTTAACAATAAAATCCAAAACCAAACAACATCAATGGAAAGTCATGAATGACGATCCAAGATGATCAAAACCAAGTTTATTTAACGTCGTCGGCACGACTTACTCCCCTTCTTCGAGTTTACTCACAAAATAAACTGAGATGATCGGTCCATTCTCCTCGGTCAGGGTCAAAACAATCGGGATTCGCATCGTCCCCCAACAAACCCTCCTTCAAGTAGCTTAGGGTTTCCTCACATTCCCTTAACATCTCTAATAACTCACTTTTTTGTTCCATGGTGATCTCAAGCACGTAAGCATTCAGGGGTAGTTCTCCTTCTCTAAGGGATGAACATTTAAGAGCTTTCAGTGGTGGTTTACACTCTTCCACCCAAGTCTTCTCAAGAGAAGGTGGGAAAAATACCCTTACTGGCTTACCCGCGGACCCATGAAAAGGGCTGGATGCTGCACCTCCAAGAGTGCATTTTCCTTTGCTTTCCTTCAAGTTAGTACTAACAACATTTGAAATCAAATTATCACTCAAAACATCTTCTATGGCAACATTTAAGGAACTACCATTTCTGAGCTCAATTTCATCTTGCCCTTCGTCATCAATAACATGAACAGTTTGGCAAGAATGATATCTACTAGGGTGATAAATACAATTATTAGTGTCAAATTCTACCCTCCGCCCCTTAAATTCCATGGTCAATGTTCCTTTATGCACTTCAATTATAGTCCTTGAAGTCTTTAAAAATGGCCTTCCTAAAAGGATAGGTTTAGAGCTACTGTCACCTCCCATCTCAAGAACATAAAAGTCAACGGGGAATGTTAAAGAATCCACTTTCACCAACACATCCCTCACAATACCTTTCAGGTATATGCTAGAGTGATCGGCTAGTTGGATAACAACCCTAGTTTTGTGCAAAGTGCCTAGATTTAGACTTTCATACACGGAATATGGGATCACATTGATTAAAGCACCTAAGCCTAACATGGCCATGTTAACACATTTGCCTCCTATCTCACAAGGAATTGTAAACATCCCTGGATCATCACATTTATGGGGCATTTCATTATCAAACACGGTGGAGACATATTCACTCTTCACACTCTTTTTCTTACTCTTCAATTATTGGTTCCTATTGATGGTACACAATTCTGTAAGAAATTTAGCATACCTAGGAACTTGAAAGACTTTGTAGATGTCATTGGTGTCCTGCTTGGTCCTCTTATCTTTTAGTGCCTCCGGAAACGGTGGTTCTGGCACATAGATAGGGATATCCACCCCTCTTGATTTCTTGTGAGGTGGGGATGAGGTTTTGGGATTTGATCCTGGTCTTGGCACAAATGTCTCCACCTCTGTTTCTTCTCCTTGGCTCTCCTTGGCCAACTCTTCTGCCTTCTTCTCATGATCTTCTTTTTTTCTCGACCTTCTGCTCAACAAGAACCTTTGTTTGGGGCTCCTTCACTTCCTTTTCACTTCTCAATGAGATTGAACTCATATTTTGTCGAGGATTAATTTCCAGTTGGGAGGGAAGTTTTCCTTTTTCTCGGGCCTCCATCTGATTCACCACTTGAGCTATTTGGCTCACTTGGGTTTCCAAGTTCTTGATGCTTTCTTTGGCTTCATCTTGGAATTTCTCACTTTTCTCCGCACACATGCCCAACCGGTGAATGGCTTGCATCACCTCATCTTTTGTTAGCCCCGAGCTCTCCCCTTGGTCTCAGGGTTTGGCTTGGAGCCTTCGGAATTTTTGTTGAGGTGGCCTATATTATTGTTGAGGAGGCCGATATGGTTGAGGGTTTTGGCTTCCTTTAGGGTTTCCATACTGGAGGTTTGGGTTATCACAATTTCCCAAATTGTATGGCCGGTTTTGGTACCCTTGGTTACCTTGGTAGCCTTGCCCACCTTGATATCCTTGGTTTCCTTGGTAGCCTTGATTCCCTTGATAGCCCATGGCACTTACCTCTTCAACATAATCCTCTTGCAAAGTGGGGAAAGTGTCTGTAGGATGCGCCAAGTAACAAATTTCACATGATTTAACATGTGGCGCATTTTCGGGCTTTGTCACCAAAGATTTCACCATGGATGCAAGGGCCTAGACTTGATCCTCGAGCTTTCCACTATTTGAAGAGTCACGTGCGGGCATTGGATTCCTCCTTCTCAAATTGGCCCTTGAGCAAAAGTTTCTCGATTCTTCCGCTAGCTCTTCGTATAATTGCATGGCCTCGGAGGATGATTTGTTACTAAGGGCACCACCACAAGAACTTCTCACCAACCTTTGATCTTCATCAAGGAGGCCATTGTAGAAGTAATAAACCAAATCCCCTTCCGAATAACCGTGATAAGGGCAACTTGCAAGAAGTTTCATGAACCTCTCCCAATAGTCGAAGAGGGATTCTTCGTGCCATTGGAGAATGTTGCTTATATCCTTCTTTAAGGCAGCGGATCTAGAGGCTGGGAAGTATTTGGCTAGAAAATTCATTTTCATATCAAGCCAACTCTTAATGCTCTTGGGCAATAGATAGTGGAGCCAATCTTGTGTACCATCCCTTAGTGTGAACATGAATGCCTTCAACTTGTAGAAATCTTCATCCACTCCATGGGGGACAGTACCACCACACAAGAAGTGAAACTCGGTGAGGTATTTGTTGGCATTCTCCCCTTGCCTACCAAGGAAGATGGGTAGCATGTTGATAAACCTGGTCTTTAGCTCAAAGTGCCTGTTCGGTCCAACCACAGGATACTCGATGCACATCGGTTATTGGTCAAGGCTGGGGGCCATGACGTCTCTTAGCAAAGCTTTCCTCAAAGGGATCTCTCTTTGGTGAGGATGGAGAGCTCTCCCTTGGATAGGGGGGTGCTCATCTTCATGCTTAATTTCATGCTCCATAGAGGAAGATGTATCCACAAAATCGTCACTAGGAGGGGTGTTATTCACACTTTCCAAAGAAAGCCTCCTAGCCCGTCTCAAAATCAACTCTAACTCGGGGTCGTAGTGTAGGGGTTCCTGTGAAGAGGACATCGTACGAACCATACATCAAGAACTCAAACAATACATCTCCAAGCCAAGTGAAAATGGTAAATAAACTATAAAAAAAATCAAAACAAAAGCAAACTAACACATATTTACAATTAGCATATAATCACACATAATATGGCCAAACACTTAAAAATAAATGCCTCATCCCTAGCAGCGGCGCCAAAATTTGGGAGGTCATCACCGTACCTCTCAAAGTTAATAATTTTAAGCCCTAATGTTTCTTTTCTACAATTAAGTAGATAATGGCAAGTCGGGGCCGTCCACGAGAAGAGGGATCTTTTCAAGTGTTTAAACATATATAGGAGAAAAAACATACTAGGCATGTACATATATAGATATATAAAAAGCAAGTACACAAGGGGGGGGGAGTTGGTTTGATCCTAAGTTATCAAATTGAAAAACAACTAGCAAAACAAGAGAACTATGCTAATCATGCAATATAACTAAAGATACGATGAAAACAACAATTAACGGAACCTTGGGCGCAATTGACCTCCACTTCCAAACCTCGTATCCATCATTGAACACGCAACCTATTTGCTACTTTCACTACTTGTTGTGAAGACTAAACTTCCATCTTTCTTAGATAGTAGTTTGCAAGAGTGAATTTGACATCTCTTGTCAAACCTCACCAATGACTCCCTTAGTCGAAACACGACTCAAGGTATCCCATTGATGGCATTTAGCACGAAGAATCAACAAGCTCGGCAACACTTATAAACACTACATTGTGTCTAAGCATTTAACTGATTCATACATTTACACAAGATTAGTCAAGAACGATCGACATTCATAGACTTCTCTCATTTGCTACAAGCAACAAACACGACACAGAGTTCAACATTATCATATTCACCTAGCAATTATCAATCCAACAACACAATCAAAAGCTCTAAATAATACTATTGGATTCATATCAATAAAGGGGGGAAATCAACCCATTTCCCCAAAACCCTAACAAGCATATCATAAAAGTACTTCATATACTAAAGCTTTCAATAACATGAATGACATTAACAAATACATTCAATGCTCCATAAATGAACAATAGTAAGAGTATTAAATAGGCTACAAATTGTTCTCAAGACATGGTCTTGGAAGCCTTAGTCAATTGCTCCCAAGAACTAGGTTTAGCTACAAGAGTACATACTAACTAATGCTAAACAACCAAACATAAAACAAGAAAATTCAAAGATGAAAATGGAAGAAAATAGGGTTCTAAATAGTACCAAAAATGCAGATGAAGAAGATTGTGAATGAGAGGAAAGAGTGTGCTAATTATAGTACAAAAAGGATAAGGTGAAATTCTGGCCACCCGTTAGTCATGACTCGCAATGGGCTCGTCGGGACGGTCTCGCGACAAGGCCATCACGACTCGCGATGGGTGCCAGAATTTTTCCTTGTTTCCTTTTCTTCTTCTTGTGGTATACAATCATCTTCATAGCAATTCCTCTCATTTTCAAGTCTTCAATGTCTCCAAAAATGGTCTTCCAGTCTTCGAAGCAAGTCTTCAAAAGTCTTCCAAAATGTGATATTCAATGGCCTCAATTCTTCATTGCCTCCGTGTTCTTCCCTTGTCACGTAAAATCCACTTAGAAGAATTAAAAGAGAGTAAAGTTTCTCTTAACCCTCCTAAGATAATTTCAAGGTAAAACACAAGCTCTTGATAATAAAAGAGCACAAAAGTGACCCAAACTAGTACTAAATTATGCATATAAAATGGACATATCAGTAAGACCCATCTCGCTGACATGCCTATGTTTGCGCTCCGCGCGACCATTCTGTTATGGGGTGTAAGGACACAATATCTGATGATGAATGCCCTTAGTGGCAAAATAGGCCCGTAGACAAGTATTCATAAACTCCATACCACAATCACTCTAAAAACCTTAATTTTGGATGAGAATTGATTCTCCACAAATGCCTCAAATTGTAAGTATGCATAAAAAAGTCCAACTTGCGATGAAGTGGATAAAGCTAGGTGAAACGAGAATAATCATCCAAAAATAAAGCATAGTACAAAAAACCATTTGACAATAAAATGGGGGAAGGTCCCTATAAGTCACAATAAATCAAATCTAGTACATGCGTAGCACGTTTATGGTTCTCAACAAAAGCCAATTGTTGACATTTCGCTATGACACAGGGGGCACATGTAACAAGTTTTGGCAATAAAGAAACTAGACCAGACTTCTGAAAACTAGAAATAATTGCCATCGGTGCATGACCCAAGCGAGCATGCCAAAGCTCGTAAGATGCCCGTCCTTTATTTTACTGTAAATGTGAGAAAAAATGTTGAATCGCCTCTATCCAAAACATAGAGAACACTCTCACTATGGCCCCTGCTCACTGCTGCTTTGGAAACTTTATCCTAAATGACAAGTTTCGATCATCAAAGGAGACAAAAACATTTAAATCTCTGGTCAATTTACTAATAGACAGCGGATTCTTAGTAATATCAAGAGCAACCAGAACATCATAGATGCATAAATCATCAGAAATCTTAGTATCACCAACATGAGAGATTCTAATAGAAGCACCATTACCAACAAAGACATGAGAATTACTAGAATATGGAGCGATAGACTCTAAGCCAGTGGCAGAGGATGCCATATGACTGGTGAGGGGTTTTCGCCGCCTGTGAATGCAGCAGGCCCAGTGGCTGGGGCTGAATGGTCCTGTAAATTTTCAGAAAAGCTTCATGGTTTTTGGCACGAGATAAAATATCGGCATACAACGGAGTAGGAGAAGAATTAATTAAAGGTGCAAAAAAATCCTTAAATTCAGTTCCAAGGGCAGTAAAAAACCAAATAATTTGATCATCATTCGATACAGGAGAACCCATCATAGACAACTGCTCAAAAATTTCCTTAATTTTAAGATGGAGTTCATGAACTGTACCAATCTTACGTATACCGTGGGTAGCAACAAAAAGATAAAGGATGGTTGATGCACTGCTGTTGTGATAAATGGACTGAAGATTGTCCCAAATTTCCTTGGAAGTGGCGCAGTCAGGTAAAACCGCCAAAGCCTCTTAAGTGAGAGAAGAAAAAGAAGACTGTACACACGTTGATCTTCATCAACCCAGAGATCATAATCAGACTTAGCCTTTAAGTAGGCCTCCATGAGATTGGGCTTGGTGATGACATTGCAATTGGGAGTGGCGCCGACAGCCTGAGCGTAGTGGGTGGAAGAGGCGCCGACCAGAGGAGGAGGAGGAACAGTCAGGTAGGGCTTGGAACCATCAAGAAATCCATACAGCTTATGGGGCTTGAGAACATAGCCAGCTTGATGCTTCCACAAAAGATAATTGGATGATGACAGTTTGATAGTCATTTTATGGAGCAAGGTATTATAAAATAATTTCTCTTAAGACGTAATGAGAGAAGAAAAAATTGCAAAGAAAGAGAGGGAAGGAGAGCAAGGCGGCGATGGCAAGGGGGAGAGGAGGACGCACGCCAAAAAAAGGGTTTAAAACTAGGTTTTCTCTGATACCATGATAAAGTCATTTCCCGTAATGATTCTGATTAATGATGAAGAGTATATATAAAGATCAAAGAAGACTAGTGTAAATATAACTCTAGGCCTAGTCAACATGGAATAAAATATTTTCTAATCTTCTACTTACTTTATTCTAACACTGAACCCCGTGAAGAGGATAAGAGCTATGGGAAAGACTTTAACCACCCTGCTCCGGTGGTGATGAACAGAGCTAGCGACCCCGCGGCATCGACCCATCTGTTGGCGGTGGGAATATTAACCCACCTGTCGCCGGCAGGATTATTAACTAGCCATTAAAGCCTTTTTTCTTGTGAAAATAATGCCTTTAAAGCCTCAGATGATCAGATCCTAACAATCTAGACTCATAATCATTCGCACCAAAATGTAATGAGTGTATGCGTTTCTTCAAGCTCCAAAGTCAATTATTAGATCTCAATTTTGAGCGCTACACGTAACTTTGATTTGGAGCACAAATGAGATAGAAAATTAGTGGAATTTAATGGCAGATTAGATTTGGTTCATCATTAATTTTCTTTGTTTGGAAGTGGCGGCCGAGTGGGAGGCGAGTTCAGGTTGGGGAGGATGAAGGTGAAAGAGAAGAAGGGTACAATGGGTATTAAATTTTTAGCTTTGGATTAAACGGCATTTTGGTCATTTCAATTTTTGGTCAATGCCTAAATTTTTGGGGTCAGTGCTGGAATAAGGGAGTTTGGTTATGTCGGCACAAATTGACCAAAATTTAGGGTTAGATTGGCACAATTGATAATAAGTTAGGGTTAGATTGATACTTTTTGAGATTGCAGGGTTATATTGGCACTTTTAGCCCAAAGTTAGGGTTATAAATGTATTTATCCCAAAATAATACTTCATCCATCCTATGCTAAATTTCATATCAATCCTTATTACGTTGTTCAAAAAACATATATAGCCGTTAATATGTTTGCCCACTTATAATAACCGCAACTAAAAAGTTGATATCTACAAATTACTTATTACGAAGAATATAACGATACCACATAAGATCTTTAATTGTCACCTTTTAAGATGGCATAACATTTTTAAAAAAGTGAAATAAATGGTGAATGTTGATTTTTTTAATTACAGTAGGCTTCTTCTCATTAAATTATAGAAATTTGGTCACAATCATAATCGGTTGTGTACACAACTAACAATGCTAGTCTATCTATTCTATTCTGAATTGATAAACTAGAGAACACTCTGTTGAGGGTACCTACCTATTCCAAAGTGGGGTTTGATTCCCATTGACTCACACAAAGTGGGGTGAGTCTCCTATTTGAACTCCACGCCAACACCAACATGGTGTATAAAGAGTTGCTCCACACCAATCTGGTGTATAGAGACTTAATGACCAAATTGTTGTCTTTGGTTGGTTTTTGGTCCTAAATTATCAAATTGAAAGAAAATAATTAGAAAAGCTAGAGAACTATGCTAATCATACAACAACTAAATAGATGATTAAAACAACAATTAATGGAGCCTTAGAGGCAATCGACTTCCACTTCCAAACTTCCTATAGGTCATTGATTCATTCACTCGTTAAATTACATTTATTGTCTATGGGAAATTCTATCACTTCTCATTCAAAGATCAACATTCATTCCTTCTTAATAATAGTTTGCAAAGACAAGCAATGGCCATTTGCAAACCTGATTGATGATCACCCTAGGCAAACAACACCATAGAGGTATTTCATCAATGGCATTTCACCCAAAGAACCGTAGGTTTGATAACAACAAGCCTTCTACCAAAGACATAGTCATTTAACCAAACAAAGCATTTATTAAGTTAAACATTTTACAAACCACATTCAAGGTTCAACCTTTCTTTGCATCTATGGGATAAAAATGAGAATAATCCACATTAACATACTCATTTAGCAAGAATCACCACACATTATACACAAGAAGTTCTAAATCCATGCTTTTGGATTTCATGTCAAATGAGCTAAGAAATTTGCAGCTTTCCTAACACCGTAACACTTCAATCATACAACAATTTCATATACTCAAACAACCCATGGTATAAATGAGGCAAAACACAACATTAATGGCATAATAAATGCTCTCTAATAAATGTTCATAAATGAGCTAATATAGAATCTTACTACATAAGTTTGGAAGCTTCAATCAATTGCTCCCAAGAACTGGTTTAGCTAATACAAATCATACTAAATTTTATGGATGAATTCATACATAAACAAAGAGGGAAAAGATGATAGAAAATGGAGAAATAGGGTTGGGAGAGGAGGAAATTCGGCCAAGAAGAAGTGGATATGAAGTGGGTGGCCAAAAATTCCTTTTATAGTACAAGAGGGAGGAAAAGAAAAGCAAGAGGAAAAGAAAAGCAAAAGGAAAAAGTGGGAATGGCCTCACCCAGGCGGGAATGGCCTCACCCGGACTGGCTGCCCATTTTCTTCCTTGTGTCCTCTTGCCTTCAAATCCCGGATTCTTTTTGTCTTCAATCTTCAAAGCTAGTCTTCAAATCTTCAAATTCTTCAAAATATGATCTTCAATGGTCTCCGATCTAAGTCTCGATGTTCTTCCTTTGTCACACAAAATCCACTTAGAAAAAGGTAAAAAAAGTAAAGTCACTCTTACCTCTCCTAAGAGAATTTCAAGGTATAACACAAGCTCTTGATAACAAAAAAGCACAAAAGTGATTCCAAAAAGTACTAAAATATGTACAAAAAATGGACACATCAAACACCTGTAAGAAACTGAAACATAAGAAGAGGGACTAAATCACCCGAACCTAATGACCTCAGCCCCTACTAAAGTAAGGAAAAAACTTACCCATATGTTCCACCAATTGATGACCCGGTTCAGTTAGACCGAACCCGCATCCACCCCATCTTAGGCAGATCTGACCCACAGTTTCTTTCCGCTGTCTATGACATTTTCTCCAACCACCAATATAGAAGAACACCAAAACCTCCACCATACTGTTACAGGACCCAAGAAGAGTTGCTGACCTCGTTGGCAGCAATCCATCACCATGTGCCGATCTCACCACCAATTGCCATCATGATCCTTCTCTGCTCGGGGATCTCTACCTTCTCCGAACTATGTCGTTGTCCATCTCCATGGGTGGACGGGAGGTTGCGATGTTCTAGTACTTTGTTGTCCCGTCCAACCCTACTCTGCCAAAGGTGTGATCCTTTTTTGAATGACAGCGATCGATGCAAGTGTGATCTTCTTCATAACTCTGCTTTTTGGTCGAATTTCCGGTGAGTTTACCCTTTGCCGGCTAGCTTTGGATATACTACATGAAGGAAAATAATAGTTGTAGCTAAAAGGAATTACATAAATAACTGGGAACCATTTACCACATGAGACCACCAGTAACGTCCGCCCATCGCTGAAATCCGACATCCACCGCCAGTATCCGTTGTCCACCATTGGTATCCACCATCTTCCATCTTCCATCGCTGATGTGGCCATTTTATGCGGATATTTTAGGGTTTTTAGGATTAGGTTTTGGACAATTTTGTGCTCTGAATGTGGCATTTTGCCTTGAAATCATTTAAGGAGCGATAAAAGCAACTTTGGCGTTTTTATCACTTTTTAGATGATTTTGTGTGACAAGGTGATTTGTTTGAAGACTTTGAAGATTTGAAGACTTTGAAAGATATCTTTGAAGATTTGAAGACTTACATTTGAGCTTTGTGAAGATTTGAAGAAGTGAAGAGGTGAAGAAAGGAGAGCAAAGCAACGGATGAATGATGATCCAGGGTTCTCAGAATTTTCCGAGAAGAATCAGCCTTCAAGAGTGGCACCATTGGATTCCTCTTCTCGAGCACTATAAAATCGACTACAAGAACTCCCAAAACGGATCAACGGTTCACCCGGAGGAAGCAAAACAAAACAGGGCTGGAGTTACTGATTTGGTCGCGACTCGCGATGAAGCTCGTCGCGAGTCGCGACGACAGCGTCCAGTCAGCCCTGCAGCAGCGTTTTTCTCCCCTTTTTCTTCCCCTATAAATACCTCTTCACCCCCTTCTTTCCACAGCTTTTGGCCCCTGTTCTTGGGCCAAAACCCTAGTTTTTCTCTTCTTCTTTTCTTAGTTTCTATGTCTTTTGTTATTCTAGAGTAGTTATTGTACTTGGGAGCAAGGATTGAAGCTTCCATATCTATGTAGAAAGAACTCATTTTATCTATCTATTTGGTGTTTTTGCTATTTTGCATTTAGTGTGCTTTGAATGTTAATTGTTGATTTCATTGATGTTTTTGAAAGCTTGAGCATATGAAATACTTGTATGAATTGCTAGCTAGGGTTTGGGGGATTTGGGTTGATTTCCCCCTTTTTCTTGTTAGGAATGTATGAGTAAGATTTAGAGCTTTTGATTGTGTTGATGGATTGATAATGTGCTAGATGAATGTGATTGATGTTGAACTCTTCGTCATGTTCATTTGTGTAGCAAACGAGAGAGTTATATGCTCTTGGATGAATGTGCGTTGCACGTTCATCCAATCTCGTGTAATTGCATGAATTGGTTAAATGCTTAGTCACGGTGTAGTGGTCATAAGCATTGCCAAGCTTGTTGTCTTCGTGATTAAATGCCACCAATGGGATACCTTGAGTCGTGGTCGCGACAACAGGAGTCATTGGTGAGGTTTGACGAGAGATGTCGAACTCACTCTTGCAAACTACGAACTAAGAAGGATAGGAGTTTAGTCTCCACAACAAGTAGTTGAAGTATTGAATAGATGATTTTAATTCATCCTTGAAGCATTTGTTATTTAGCATTTGTGTATTCTTGATGGTGTGTTTCACTTCATTTGTGCCATGAGTTGCTTGAGCATAGAGAGTGCTTGTATGATTGAATTGGTTAGGTGTTAGGAACGTGACGAATTCCATAGCTCCTTTGCATGAAAATCTATGAGCGTGAACTTAGAACTTCTTGTGCATAACGTGTTGTGATTCTTGCTAGATGGGTATGTTGATGTTGAGTCATGTAATGCTATATGATAGAATGAGTGAATGATTCAATGACCTACATTAGATTTGGAACTGGATATCCCTTGTCCCCAAGGCTTTTTATCTTTGTAGTTTTAAAACCCGTTTTCTTAGTTTTGTTTGATGATTAGCATAGTCACTTGACCTTGCTAGTTATCTTGTCTTTTTACTTTCGTAACTTTGGAAAACCAACCAACCAACCCCCCCCCCCATTTTACTTGCTTTTATGTGTGTATATATTTTATCCTAGCATACTATTAACCATTTGTGCTTAAGCGCTTAGGAAGATCCCTCTTCTCCTTGGACGACCCCGATTTGCCGCTATCTACCTAGTTGTAGAAAGTAAGCAAAAAGGGCTTACAAATTATCTTTTGCATAGGGGTGCGACGACCGCCCGCTATCAAAATGGCGCCGTTGCCGGGGAAGAGGCGTTTATTCTTAAGTATTTAGGTGTATTTGGTTGTGTATTGGCTAGTTGTTTTTATTTTCCACTACTTGGTGGTTGTTTTTGTTCGGAGTAGGTATTGCTTGAGTTCTTGGTAATTTATTTTATCGAGAATCCTTGCACTATGATTCCGCACTTTTGAAAAATAAAAAATTAAAAAATTTTAATGGAGCGTCTCACCTTGAGGGAACTCATGATGAGAAGAGAGGCTCAACAAGCAAGGTTTTGTAGGATGTGTCATTTCGACCATCCTACCGAATCTTGCCATTTGTTGTGGGAAGAGCACTATGACCGAGAAAGAACCCATGGTTTCCAAAACCATGGGTACTATGAAGAGTGCTACCAAGAGGTAGGAGATGTTGGTTTTCAAGGGCAAGAAGCTCATGAATGCTATCCATACCACGACTCTTACAATCCGGAATGAAGTGGTAGTCCGGATTGGTTGTATGAGAATGAGCCGGAAAACCAACATTACGAGCAACCTAGTTGGCCATCACCACCCTATACCATACCCCAAAACCAAGCCCAACAAGGAAGTTCAAGTTTGACACGTGAGGATGTCTTAAATACCATAGCAAACTTGAACTCCTTTACTAGTGAGGAGCTGGATACCCAGCTCTCCTCTAGTGTTAAGGCCATTGAGGGGCATGCGAGGAACATATTAGAGGTATTGGCCCGCATGGAAGCTCGTGATTCCAAAAATACACCATCCCAACTTGAACTCGATGACTCGGTGAGTGAGGTCACCAATAAAAATGATTTTTAGTTTGAAAGGGATGAGGAGTTGGTTGTAGAGGATAGAAAAATGGAGGAAGAGGTGATAGTGCTACATCCATTAGCATCGTCACCCCTTCTCCCACCTAGTGAACCAACTCCACCATTTTTGGAAGTTTTGAGGGAAACGAGAGAGGAGCCGAAAGATTATCCCAAGCTCCCTAACCACTCAATTCCCTTTGAACCATCTCCACCTCCACAAAACTTTCCTCTTGAAAGTTTTGTACCCCCACCTCTCGACTTTTGGAAGCTCATGGTGAAGGGGTTCAAGCCTTCACCATACGGATAACATTAGGGTCGTGCCGACGACCTTAAAAATATGGAGCTTCGTCGTGCCGACGACGTTAAATAAATTCGGCATTTCTTTTAGTTTTTGTTTCTTAGTTTGTGTTTCTTAGTTTGTTTTTGTTGTTGTTTTGTTTTGTTCTTTTTATGGCATGTTTTTCTGTGATTTTGTAGCAACATGAAGTGCATTGCAATGAAGGAGATGAAGGAACGAGATCAATGAACGAGGGAAGAAAGCTTGGACAGTTGGTAAGAAAATGAAAAAAATTTTAAGCATGGGATACCCTGCCGTCGCGAGTCACGATGAGCTTCGTCGCGAGTCGCGACGAACAGGGGAGAAAAATCCACTCCCAGCACCAACTTTCCGCGAGTCGCGATGACCTCGCGATGCTCATCGCGAGTCGCGATGAGCTTCGTCGCGAGTCGCGACGAGCTCAGAATTTTTGGGCTCTCAGAACCAACTTTCCACGAGTCGCGACAGACTCGCGATGGGCCATCGCGAGTCGCGATGAAGAGGTCGCGAGTCACGACGTGATCAGAAAATTTTTCCAAAAATTATGCTCCAGGCCTCTACTTTTCGCGAGTCGCGACGAACCCGTCGCGAGTCGCGATGAAGTCCGTCGCGAGTCGCGACCACTTCAGTCGCGAGTCGCGATGAAAATTCCAAGTTTTCATTTGATCTTAAACATTGCATGATTCTTTCTTCTTCTCCACCCAACACTCCCAAGAACCATCACATACCTCTCATTCCTCCACTATCCTACATATATTGGCATATGAACATTCTTGCATCTTTATAGTACATTTGTTGATTGTAGTATGCCGACTACATCATTGTGACCGTAAGTGCATATCTTATAATGATGCTTGTATACATGTCAATATATGTTGGATATTTTTAATGAATAATCTTATAGTGGTGGTTGAGAGTGGATTGGTTGTTCTTTGAAAATACTATGGTTATTAACTATTGATGCTAAGCCTAGTATTACAAATCCTTATGTACTTGTGAGTTTAATGTTGTTCTTTGTGGTGTTAGTCTTGATCAAACGGCGCCACGGAGACAATGCTTTTCTCGAGGGGTGAGTTCTTCTACGGCATCTTTGCTCCCCCTTCCGGTTCCGAAACCGATTTCGGGACCATACAATTACATTGGATTGCGCCACGTCACCGGCGACTTTGCGGAGAAACGGGTGTCACTCTACCCCCTTACCTTTATTGTTATTGTTCTTGCCTTATATGTTTACATTGAGGGCAATGTAATGTTTTAAGTGTGGGGAGGGGTTAGAGGATTCACATGCATGCTAGATAGTTTTGGAATGCTTTTTGCTACTTTTCATTGGAAAAACATGAGAAAAGAAAAAATATATAGAAAAACAAAAAAGAAAAAAAATAGAAAAAGAAAAAAAAAAGAAAAAGAAAACCCACTAAGTTGAAAACCCGAGAGGGCAACTTAGGCAACATTGGGGGCCCGGATAGGTCGAAAGCCCGAAAGGGCAGCCTAGGAAAAAATGAGAGGCTAAAATGTGCGGAAAAAGGTGAGATGTGAGCTAAAGAAACATGATGTGCGGCTAGGATGAAAACTCGAAAGAGCTCCTAGGCAAAATGAGAGAAAAAGAGAGAAAAAGAAAAATTCTAAGATTTCACTCATTTGCCGGCGTTGGAGTCATAAGGTTGCGGTTGTCACATGGATGGATCGGGTAGCTCAACATCTATAGACCTCTTGGGATTGGGTAGCTTAGTGGGTTAGGAAACGAAGTGTGGTTATGAAATTCCTTATCTCTTTCTACTTCGTTTTTTGTTGATATATTGGCATTAGGTGAAGCATGTGTTTGAACCTCTTATATGGCTTTAGCTTCATTTTATGTCATTGGATTTTGGTGGATATATTGGCATTAGGTGAAGTATGTGCTTAAACCTCTTAAATGGTTTTAACTTCATCATGTGTCATTGGACTTTGGGAATATCAATTCTGGGCTTTGAAATATTTTTATGGGTAGTGAATTGATAAGTGGTAGGTTTGGTTAGATTTAGGATTGAGGATGTGTGTGTGAAAAAATCTCATGTGAGCTTTTATTTTGGGATTTATGATATTGAGAGTTTTTGTGAGGCTTTGATTGGGGGATTAGTAGTTAGGATAGGGCTATATCATTTCTTCCGTGTGCTTAGATCTTTTCTTACTCGAGGGTGAGTAAGGTTTAAGTGTGGGGAGGTTTGATGTGGCCATTTTATGCGGATATTTTAGGGTTTTTAGGATTAGGTTTTGGACAATTTTGTGCTCTGAATGTGGCATTTTGCCTTGAAATCATTTAAGGAGCGATAAAAGCAACTTTGGCGTTTTTATCACTTTTTAGATAATTTTGTGTGACAAGGTGATTTGTTTGAAGACTTTGAAGATTTGAAGACTTTGAAAGATATCTTTGAAGATTTGAAGACTTACATTTGAGCTTTGTGAAGATTTGAAGAAGTGAAGAGGTGAAGAAAGGAGAGCAAAGCAACGGATGAATGATGATCCAGGGTTCTCAGAATTTTCCGAGAAGAATCAGCCTTCAAGAGTGGCACCATTGGATTCCTCTTCTCGAGCACTATAAAATCGACTACAAAAACTCCCAAAACGGATCAACGGTTCACCCGGAGGAAGCAAAACAAAACAGGGCTGGAGTTACTGATTTGGTCGTGACTCGCGATGAAGCTCGTCGCGAGTCGCGACGACAGCGTCCAGTCAGCCCTGCAGCAGCGTTTTTCTCCCCTTTTTCTTTCCCTATAAATACCTCTTCACCCCCTTCTTTCCACAGCTTTTGGCCCCTGTTCTTGGGCCAAAACCCTAGTTTTTCTCTTCTTCTTTTCTTAGTTTCTATGTCTTTTGTTATTCTAGAGTAGTTATTGTACATGGGAGCAAGGATTGAAGCTTCCATATCTATGTAGCAAGAACTCATTTTATCTATCTATTTGGTGTTTTTGCTATTGTGCATTTAGTGTGATTTGAATGTTAATTGTTGATTTCATTGATGTTGTTGAAAGCTTGAGCATATGAAATACTTGTATGAATTGCTAGCTAGGGTTTGGGGGATTTGGGTTGATTTCCCCCCTTTTCTTGTTAGGAATGTATGAGTATGATTTAGAGCTTTTGATTGTGTTGATGGATTGATAATGTGCTAGATGAATGTGATTGATGTTGAACTCTTCATCATGTTCATTTGTGTAGCAAACGAGAGAGTTATATGCTCTTGGATGAATGTGCGTTGCACGTTCATCCAATCTCGTGTAATTGCATGAATTGGTTAAATGCTTAGTCACGGTGTAGTGGTCATAAGCATTGCCAAGCTTGTTGGGTCTTCGTGATTAAATGCCACCAATGGGATACCTTGAGTCGTGGTCGCGACAACAGGAGACATTGGTGAGGTTTGACGAGAGATGTCGAACTCACTCTTGCAAACTACGAACTAAGAAGGATAGGAGTTTAGTCTCCACAACAAGTAGTTGAAGTATTGAATAGATGATTTTAATTCATCCTTGAAGCATTTGTTATTTAGCATTTGTGTATTCTTGATGGTGTGTTTCACTTCATTTGTGCCATGAGTTGCTTGAGCATAGAGAGTGCTTGTATGATTGAATTGGTTAGGTGTTAGGAACGTGATGAATTCCATAGCTCCTTTGCATGAAAATCTATGAGCGTGAACTTAGAACTTCTTGTGCATAACGTGTTGTGATTCTTGCTAGATGGGTATGTTGATGTTGAGTCATGTAATGCTATATGATAGAATGAGTGAATGATTCAATGACCTACATTAGATTTGGAACTGGATATCCCTTGCCCCCAAGGCTTTTTATCTTTGTAGTTTTAAAACCCGTTTTCTTAGTTTTGTTTGATGATTAGCATAGTCACTTGACCTTGCTAGTTATCTTGTCTTTTTACTTTCGTAACTTTGGAAAACCAACCAGCCAACCCCCCCCCCCCCTCATTTTACTTGCTTTTATGTGTGTGTATATATTTTATCCTAGCATAATATTAACCATTTGTGCTTAAGTGCTTAGGAAGATCCCTCTTCTCCTTGGACGACCCCGATTTGCCGCTATCTACCTAGTTGTAGAAAGTAAGCAAAAAGGGCTTGCAAATTATCTTTTGCATAGGGGTGCGACGACCGCCTGCTATCAACCCCATCTTAGGCAGATCTGACCCACGGTTTCTTTCCGCTGTCTATGACATTTCCGCCAACCATCAATATAGAAGAACACCAAAACCTCCACCATACTGTTACAGGACCCAAGAAGAGTTGCTGACCTCGTTGGCAGCAATCATCACCATGTGCCGATCTCACCACCAATTGCCATCATGATCCTTCTCTGCTCGGGGATCTCTACCTTCTCCGAACCATGTCGTTGTCCATCTCCATGGGTGGACGGGAGGTTGCGATGTTCTAGTACTTTGTTGTCCCGTCCAACCCTACTCTGCCAAAGGTGTGATCCTTTTTTGAATGACAGCGATCGATACAAGTGTGATCTTCTTCATAACTCTGCTTTTTGGTCAAATTTCCGGTGATTTTACCCTTTGCCGGCTAGCTTTAGATATACTACATGAAGGAAAATAACAGTTGTAGCTAAAAGGAATTACATAAATAACTGGGAACCATTTACCATATGAGACCACCAGTAACGTCCGCCCATCGCCGAAATCCGACATCCACCGCCAGTATCCGTTGTCCACCATTGGTATCCACCATCTTCCATCTTCCATCTTCCATCTTCCATCTTCCATCTTCCATCTTCCATCTTCCATCTTCCATCTTCCATCTTCCATCTTCCATCTTCCATCTTCCATCTTCCATCTTCCATCTTCCATCTTCCATCTTCCATCTTCCATCTTCCATCTTCCATCTTCCATCTTCCATCTTCCATCTTCCATCTTCCATCTTCCATCTTCCATCTTCCATCTTCCATCTTCCATCTTCCATCTTCCATCTTCCATCTTCCATCTTCCATCTTCCATCTTCCATCTTCCATCTTCCATCTTCCATCTTCCATCTTCCATCTTCCATCTTCCATCTTCCATCTTCCATCTTCCATCTTCCATCTTCCATCTTCCATCTTCCATCTTCCATCTTCCATCTTCCATCTTCCATCTTCCATCTTCCATCTTCCATCTTCCATCTTCCATCTTCCATCTTCCATCTTCCATCTTCCATCTTCCATCTTCCATCTTCCATCTTCCATCTTCCATCTTCCATCTTCCATCTTCCATCTTCCATCTTCCATCTTCCATCTTCCATCTTCCATCTTCCATCTTCCATCTTCCATCTTCCATCTTCCATCTTCCATCTTCCATCTTCCATCTTCCATCTTCCATCTTCCATCTTCCATCTTCCATCTTCCATCTTCCATCTTCCATCTTCCATCTTCCATCTTCCATCTTCCATCTTCCATCTTCCATCTTCCATCTTCCATCTTCCATCTTCCATCTTCCATCTTCCATCTTCCATCTTCCATCTTCCATCTTCCATCTTCCATCTTCCATCTTCCATCTTCCATCTTCCATCTTCCATCTTCCATCTTCCATCTTCCATCTTCCATCTTCCATCGCTGGAGTTTTGTTTTCCACAGGACTAGTCTGCACATGTCCACTCTCGGGTGAGTCCACTTTTAAGACACACTAGAGTCTTCTGGTTGCTCCATCCCATAGGTCCAACTTTCTCGTCTACGTCTAAGGTCACCGGAGTTGACCTGGATCTATACGACCGCCAGAGATTGGCTTGCACTTGGTCATGGAGCACGGTGGAGCATTATCCTAGCCCATTTTATCGATGCTGACATCTGCTCTCCACCGAAAGAGGGGGGTTCTTCACCAGGGAGAGGCGGTTAGTGCGAGGTGCTTGCAATGCCCCAAATCTACTAGCTACGAGTGAAAAAGATAAAAAACTGAAATGGAAGGGTGGAGGGGTCACCGACCCACGAGCGGCGGAGGTGGTCCCCAGCTAGGGTTTCCTTTTTAGGTTTTTTGGGGGAGAGCCTTTGGGAGCTTTTTTTGTTTTAGTGAGAGAAACTTTTCATACAGACTACTGTGGATGTTGAATTAGAAGAATATAAAAATTAAAGAGGAAGTCTTAGTAAATGTGGCATGTTCATAAGCTTATACATCAACCACTTTACATTGTAAGTTAAAACCTGTATTTTCTTAGTTCAAATACTTTATTTTATAAGTAAAATAATGTAATAAAGTATATTTGAATGTGAAAATATAAGAAATATTTTATAAAAAAGTACAATATATAACTTTAAAATACTTTATTTAAATTTAACCTCCTAGTATTTAATTTAACAAATGTTAATGTATAAGTGAAAAATTACAGTGGAACGTTCATAATTAAGGATAGATCACCTATTAAAAGACCCCATCAAAAGTAAATTGGATCGATGAAACAATTTATAATTTACCAAAATAGGAAGGAGCCAAAATAATATATACATACATATATTATTGAAAACTTTGTTCTCCAATGCTAAACCTATATTTATGAGAAACTATCATGTTAAACCGACTAACCGTTATACCAGAACCCTAAAAAACATCCTTTCTATAGTTTTTGTGGTCTATTTATAGTTATTCAAAATTGGGGGTAGTTATTAAACACTTTGACGTGTCTCGAACAACCGACAGTATCGTGGGCTTGAGTTCTTCTCAAACTAACCTGCAATAAAACTGTCTCTGGGGGTTCCAGGGGCTAGCACTCTGATGTCTAAGTTAGTCCAAAAGTCCAATATGATTAAGATAGAATCAATGATGAGTAAATACATACCTTGTATTTGTACTCTGTGTCTTAAATAATGTTCTCCTTAATTATCGCCCTTAATTACCCTCGAATGCGGTAATTATGTTAGGGTATTAAATATTATCCTAACTAGGCCGTCACATCTTCAGCCCAATGGCCTTCTTGTGCTTAACCTCTATCAAGAGCCCCTAGAAAAGCAGGTTCTCGGCCTCAGAAGGCTAGGATGGTATAAAGGTTCTTCGAGGTATCAAATGTATAGGACAGTTCGAGGACTCTGAGAACTCGAAATGAACCTTGCCCTTCATTGCTCTTGCCTTCGAGGGAGGGAACCTGGTTTTCTAATCAACTCTCAGCAGTAGGATTCCAAAATGCGCGCATGTCACGGCTTTCCAAACAGCGTGTTGTCAGAAGTAAAAAAGAAATTGCGTATTTCTATAACTTTTTATATTTCCAAGGTAGTTATTAATTATCGACCATCACATCCCCCATTATTACCCCTTAACCGCTCTTCCTTCTTTCACTTTTCTTATTTGTAGAAACTTCTTACGAGTACTTTTTCTCTACTTCTCTCTCGAGCAATTTAATTTTCATCATCTTTCCCAGAAAATCAGTAAGTACCTTCAAATATCTTCTTATTCTAATCTTTTCGTTTCCTTACCTTACAATCATGCCCCGCTCTGATGAGGGTTCCACCTCTGAGAAATTTCCCGGTGAGACTAGGGTAGGATAGGTGGGGATTAGTATGTCGGGAAGAGCTATTAGTGACTCGGAATGAACTCGTTTCGAAGAATTCTGATATGATTCTAAAGCCAGAGAAGGTATGTCTGATCACATTACTAACAGTCCTGGGGAGTAGAGGGTTTTCCCAGTAATTGATATGCCTCCTCGAGAGCCCGTTGAGAACTGGCCACCAGGCATGGGCAAGCCCTATATGAGGAGATCCCCTACCAGTGGTAAATTAGCTTTTATCCTCCTCTGAATCCAAAGCTTGAATTGGAAGGCGGGGGGGGGGGGGGGGTCAAATACATCTCTGGCTTGCAAGGAAGAGTCCCTCGAGGCTATAGAGGAGGAGAATGCATCTCTTTTGAGAGAGAGGACGTCACTCGAGGAGGAGGAAGAACCCTCGAGAGCACTTCAGGTATCTTTTTTGGCTAAACCCTCTCAAAAGAATAAAACTGGGACTTCTAGAAGGATAAGGCTAAGGGACTCGGGGAAGAAGCCCCTAGCCCCGGTAGTGAGGAAAGCTATCTCGCCGATTTTGGACTCCATCCCTTTTAGCCAATGAATAACCCCAGATGCTAATATGCAACCCTTTTGAGAGGAAGATACCCCCCATAACCTCCCCGAGGGGAGATCAGCCATATCTCCAAGACATCTTTGCTACGGGCTCACCTTTCCCTTTCCGCCCCTTTTTTCCAAACTTCTTTAACAATTCTAGGTGAGCCCTGCACAAGTTCATCCTAATGCCTTGGTGATCATCATAATGTTTTTGACATGATGTGATGAGTTCGATATCAAGCCAAGGTATAAGCTGTTTCGCTTGTTGTACTACGTGTCTTATAGTGGGCGGTCCACCGACATAATTGTCACTTTTACCAGTCGGGAGGCACATCATAAGGTTTTTGCTATTCCTGGTAATTCAAGTGACTGAAGAAGCTAGAAGAAGGGGATTTCACTTGGCAGCAAGAGGTATCGAGTTTCCCCGAGGAATTGGGACGTGCGAGTCGAGTCTCCCAAACATGGGGAGTATATGTGTTCAGATGCCCTCGAGAGGGATTGGAAAAAGTTGTTGTTTACCTCCCATGACTACAACTACTTCAACAATCCTAATTCCTAGATTGGTGGCTTTGCATTCCCTCCCAAGATCTACGAGGAGTATGTGTATAAAATACTCCAAAAGAATATCAAGAAGAGAAGAAGAGAACTTGAGAGCCCCAAAGAAGGCCCTCCCCTCGAGACCCTCATTAGTGATTTTATGCACTCGAAAGCCTCTAAAGGCGTCTTAATAGAATTCTACTTCTCATATCTATTGTATCATTGAGTGTACTTTTACTAATGGTCTCCCTTTTTGTTTTTTTAGTGGGTCTCGCTAGCAGCTTAAGGAAACAGAATCCAACGAAGCAGGGTCAGGGTCCTTCTAAAGGGACCGTTACTCCCTCAAATCAGGCCTCTATTCCCTCAAATTAGGCCTCCCCTCCCACAGTAGGTGGTGGAAGGCCTACTTCGACCATTGCTGATGGCCAACCTCCTCGTACTAAGAATGTTCGCCAGAAGACGAGGGCAGACGGCAGTAATGTTGGTAGCACCTCCCCAATACCATTAATAGGAGCATGCAGTGGTGAGAATGCCCATCAACATTCGGGACCCCCTTCGAGTATTGCGGTGTCCATGTCTTGCATTGAGCATCATCTCTCAAGAATGGTCTCTAACACTGAGGTTTTCATCTGTTCCTTTGAAAAAATTATTTTAGTGTCATTTTTCCTAGTATAGATCTAAGTTTAACTATTTTTCTAGGTCTCCCGACGTTTCCACGAGTTCACTGAGAAGATGGCAGCTTTCACCTTCGCTTGTACTTCTGGCCATGGCTCTCTTGAAGAAAAGCTCACAAACAACAATGCTGAAATTTTGGATTTGAAAAGAGTGCTCAAGAAGAAGAACATGGCACACGAGGAAAAACAAAAAAAAATTAGAAGAGGAGAGGCGGAATGTTGATGCCGAGAGGCATCAATGAACGTTGGAGAAGGATACCCTGAAGAAGAGGGTTCAGGCTGCTAAGGATCCAACCTTGCGGGTTTAACTGCTCAAGGCATTTAAAAGAAAACTTTTGAATAGCTTTAAGCTGCTTCAACTGTTTGTGGATCTCGTTTATAGCAAATTAGCCGAGGAATTCCTGAAGCCTCAAGTGTCTGCCTCCCTATCTGAAGAACTCGCTAAGGAGGTGGACGATCATCCACCTCAAAAGAGAATGATTCTAGGGGTTTTCCTTGATTGTAAATTTTCCAATTAGGGCTCCCAGTTGTAACTCCTTTTTTAAAAAAATTTCAATATAAGAATATCTTTTGCCATTTTTATGACTTATTTATTGATTTTTTCTTTGTTATCTTTTCGTAGTTTAACTCGTTGAAGAGAGTGTTAGAAGGCGCTTATGAGAAGCTTTTGAGTGCTCAAAAGGAGTTGAGTGAGACACACAAATAACTAATAAAAGCCACAAGGGATTTATCTAATTGTAATCAAGAGAAGAAATCTTTGAAGGACAAGCTTCACCAGCTCAAAGTTGAGATGAAGCTGTGGCATTCTAAAGACCGTCCAACCTTTAAGGGATTTGTTATGGATTTCCTGAGCAAAGAATATAATGGTACATATCCTTTAGAGGTGGTCAAAGGTCAAGATTCTGTAGATAAAGACTTCGAAGAGCTAATGCGACAAATATATTTAAAGATTGGTTCTTTGAAGTCATGCATTGCTACTGCGACTAGGCTTCTAGTAGTGGAAGGGCGCCTAATTGGTTGCATGGGAAAAAATCACAGGCTAGTGGCCCAAAGGGATTTACTTTCTGAGCAACATCTAGTGGCTCATCGCAAAATAACTAGCCTTGAAGAGGAATTGCTCGCTTGGAAGATAGCTAGTGATGAGACGTCAAATGCATGTATATTCCAAAGCATTTAACATCACTTTTGTCATATTTTTGTTGTAAGATTGCTATATTTATGTAGTTTTACATGATAAGGGGTTTAGATGACCATTTTTGGTTTTTATATCTAAATCCTTCATTTTGTAACCTATGTTTAGTCAAATGGATTTTTGGTCCTTATTAGCATCTATATTCTATTTTGTGAGCTTCATTTGTAGATTTCTCGTGATCCCTTTGGAGTGGTTTAGTGAAGGCCACATTCCAAAACGTGTTAAAAGATAGAAGGGTCGAAGAAGGAAGGCAAAGAAGTGGATGAATTGTCAACCAGAAGTTTAGACAAAGTTCTTAAAATTATACGAGAAGAATCAGCCTACAAGTGTGGCTTCATTGGATTCATCTTCTCGAGCACTATAAAATCGACTACAAGAACTCTCAAAACGGATCAACGGTTCACCCGTAGGAAGCAAAACAAGAAGCCGCGAATTGTAGCCCATATGAATTTTTTGGGCTGAAACCTCCGCCGCCCGGGCGGGAGCCTACTGCATTTTTTTGGGTTTTATTGACCAAATTAGACTAATAGCCCCCCTTCTTCCCCATTTTCCTAAGCCCGACTCTCCAAAACCCTAGTTTTTCACCACTTTCTTCAATTTCTTATTCTTTCTTTGTAGATTTATGTTCTATGTTATGGGTTTTGATTATCTAGCTTAGTTTTGTACTTAGGAGCAATTGATTGAGATTTCCATGCTAATGTCTTGAGAATTATTTCTATCTATCTATTGCTTTCTCTATTGTGCATTTATTGAGGTTTGAATATGGATTGTTAATGGCATTAATGTTGTTGGAAGTTTGAGTATATGAATTGCTTGCATGATTGCTTGTTAGGGTTGGGAGAAAGTAGCTATTTTCCCCTCTTTTAATGTGGAATCCAAGATCATAAGTTAGAGCTTCTAAATGATGTTTACGTGTTGATAATTGCTAGATGAATGTGATGATGTTGAACTCATTGTCATGTTTGTTTTAAGTAGAAAATGAATGAATTCTATGATTGTCGATCGTTCTTGACTAATCTTGTGTAAATGCATGAATCGGTTAAATACTTAGACACGGTGTAGTGTTTATAAGTGTTGCCAAGCTTGTTGATTCTCCGTGCTCAAAGCCATCAATGGGATACTTTTAGTCGTGTTTCAAATAAGAGAGTCATTGGTGAGGTTTGACAAGAGATGTCGAATTCACTCTTGCAAACTACTATCTAAGAAGGATAGAAGATTTATCATCACAACAAATAGTTAGAGCAATGAATAGATTGGTTCACTCATTCTTGAAGCTTTTGTTATTTAGCATTCATGTGTTCTTAATGCTATGTTTTACTTCATTTATGACATGGGGTGTTTGAGAATAGGAAGTGTTTGTATGATTAAAGTGTTAGGGTGTTAGGAAAGTGACAAATTCCTTAGCTCATTGGCATGAAAATCCAAGAACATAGACTTAGAACTTCTCGTGCATAATGTGTTTGTATTCTTGCTAGATAAGTATGTTAATGTGGATTGTTCTCATATTTATCCTATAGATGCAATGAAAGGTTTAATCTTGAATGTGGTTTGTTCTAGGTTTAGCCTAATGAATGCTATGTTTGGTTAAATGGCTATGTCTTTGGTAGAAGGCTTTTATTGTTAACAAATCTATGGTCCCTCGTGTGAAATGTCGTTGATGAAATACCTCTATGCTGTGGTTTTCTTAGAGTGATTGTCAACTAGGTTTGTAAATAGTCGTTGTTTGTCTTTGCAAATCACTATTAAGAAGGAATTAATGTTGATCTTCGAATGGGAAGTGATAACATTCCCCATAGGCAACAAATGTGATTGAATGAGTAAATGTTTCAGTGATCTACATGAGGTTTGGAAGTGGATATTAATTGCCCCCAAGGCGTTAACTTTTGTAGTTTTTACCCCCTTTTCTTAGTTTGTTTGATATTAGCATAGTTACTTAACTTTGCTAGTTAGTTTTTCTTTTAATTTCATAACTTAGGAAAACCAACCACCCCCCCCAATTTACTTACTTATATATATATATATATATCTACTTCTTGCCTAATATGAACCTTATATGTTTAAATGATTAAGAAAACCCCTCTTCTTCATGGATTACCCCGATTTTCCACTATCTACTTAATTATTTAGTAAGCATAAAGAGCTTATAAATTATAACTTTGTGAGGTACGACGACGACCTCCCAGCTAGCGAGGACCTCCTTTCTTCAAGCGAACCACATACATCTCCTCGAAGGAGCCCCCCGGTTGATGATAGTTCTTTGGTAGAATCCTTCTTGTTTGAGAACTCATGACTCGCAGGGGATATTGAGGTCTAGAAGGTACATGCCAAAGAAGTCGAGGAGCATATTGCCGGTTTTGAAGAAAAAATTGCTGCACACAAAGTAAGCCTCTGTGCCCACATGCTTTCTCACGACATTCCTTCCTCATATTTAATTGGAAATGACCAGCTTTCAAAATTTCTACTCAAAGCTGCTCAATACTAGATGGAGGAAGTTAACGTCCATTAGAATGGAACTCCTCTGCAGAAAAAAGCCTTTGACCTTATTCTTGATTGGTTGGCAGAACAGAAGGTAAAAGGATTCACCCCCTTTAGTTATCGTTCTTCTCCTCGGTCACAAAAATCTGCCACTAAATAAGCTGATAATCATCTTGCCCCCTCAATCAAAGCTACCAAGGGATCCTCCAAAAAATGCCGTAAGAGCGTTGGGTCCTCCTAGAAGGGACCATTCAAACCTTCCACAAAGAAGCAGTGTAAGACCATTGCACTCCTAGATCCTTTCGAATATCCTGTGGAAGAATAGATGAAGAATATTCGAAGAGCTACTGGTATAAAGCTTGAAGAGCTTGAAGAGATGGAAGAAAAGGTGAATGGGCTAGCTCCTTCCACCGAAGATTTGTTTCGGGCGGGGTTTCTTCCATTTAGATGAATACATTTATACGAATAAGTTCATGTACTTTTTAGTATCAAAATTGTACTTCTACTTATTGATGACACTTAAATAACCTATTTTACTCTCACTCTTAGAAAGTGCATATCGGGTTTCTCAAACCCTTGTTATTAGCATCAGTGGGGTTAGGAGATTGTAACAGGATTCATGTTGCTCGTGCCTATACTTCCTCAAACATTTTACCCCACGAATATGAGTGCCACACACAACTTCCTTAGACAAATATAGTATGAAAATCTTCGATAAATAGGAATTAAAAAGTTCAGAGACACAAGCATTTTACCCAGGTTCAGTGTTTCCACCTACATCCTACCAATTTTGTCCACTAGTTCATCATTCCAAGATTACAAAAGTAGCCCACGAGTGCCGCTTAAAAGCATACCACCCAAACCTCAGCCATAGTTGGAAATATCATCTAGAGTGCCGCTTAAGAGCAACCTTCTCGAACATCAACTAGAGTGTCGCTTAAGAGCAAACCACTCGAACATCATCTAGACTGCCGATTAAGAGCAAACCACTCGAACATAATCTAGAGTGCCGCTTAAGAGCAAACCACTCGTACATCATCTAGAGTTCCTCTTAAGAGCAAACCACTCGTACATCATCTAGAGTTCCTCTTAAGAGCAAACCACTCGTACATCATCTAGAGTGCCGGTTAAGAGGAAAACCACTCGTACATCATCTAGAGTGCCGGTTAAGAGGAAAACCACTCGTACATCATCTAGAGTGGCACTTAAGAGAAAACCACTCGAACATCAACCGCGGCTAGAAATACCATCTAGAGACCCACTTAAGAGCAACCCGCTCAAACATCAACTGTAGCTGGAAATATCATTTAGAGTGCTACTTAAGAGAAACCTGCTCAACATCAGTTGTAGCTGGAAATATCATCTAGTGCACCACTTAAGAGCAACCTGCTCGAACATCAGCTAGAGTGCCGCTTAAAAGAAACCCACTCATCATAGCTGGTAATACTTTCTTAGGTTGTTGATGTTCCACCTCATTGGCACTGGAACCCCATTCATCTCTTCGAGAACATAGCTTCCTCCTGGGTGCGATTCGATCACCCTATAGGGTCTTTCCCAATTTGCAGCTAACTTCCCTTCAGGTTCCTTTTTGCTTTTCTCATTTTTCCTCATTACCAAGTCCCCCAAATTAAACAACACCTTATTTACCCATCTGTCATGGTATCTTTTGACCCGGTCTTTGACTTTAGCCTCATGTAAAGAAGCTAACTCTCTCTTTTCCTCCACCATAGCTAAATCCAGACATCGGTTCTTCTGATTTCTGGTCTAATCTATAGCAACCATCATCCTTGGGCTAGGAACACCTATTTCTGTAGGGACTACTGCCTTCAAGCCATATACTAGGCTATAAGGCGTTTCACCGGTAGTGGAAGACTCAGTTGTCCGATACACCCACAACACATTAGGTAATTCCCATATCCAATTACCTTCCGCCCCCTTGAGGTGTGCTCCTATCCATTTACTATTGTTCTGTTAGTCACTTCCACCTGTCCATTGGCTTGGGGGTGGTAAAATGATGTCACCTTTTGCTTATTTGATATTCCTCGCACCACTTCTTGAAGGGATCCTGAGCAAACTATGTTCCATTATCCATAATAATCGTCCTTGGGATTCCAAAATGGAACACAATATTCTTCAAGTAGAAGGAAATGATTTTTTTCCTCTTATGTTCATCAGGGGCTCAGCCTCTACCCACTTCGTGAAATAGTCGATGACCACTATTAGGTATCTGAATTTTCCTAGCGCTTCTGGAAAATGGCCCACCAGATCTATCCACCACTTATCAAATGACCACAAACTATAGATGTTTCTCATCTCTTCCTGGGGAACATATGTTATAGGGGGCATGTCTTTAACACTGGTGGCAAGCCTGGATGTATCAATTCACATCCTCAAACATTGACGGACAGTAAAATCCCGCTTGAATAAGCCTCCTTGCCACAGATCTGGCTCCCTGGTGGCTGCTGTATACCCCCTAATAGAATTCCCTTATAAGATAATCGGCCTCATGAGTGTTAGCGCATCGAAGCAATGGCTGCAAATAACCCCTTTTGTACAACGCTTCTTCCTACAACACATACATTGGAGATTTCAACCTTATCTTTCAGACATCCACTTCATTTTCCGGCAGGACACCCTCTCGAATATATGCCACAAACGGTGTCATCCAGGAGTCTTTTGCTTCCATCGCCATAACCACGGGTTCTTTGAAACTTTGTTTGCTCAAAGTTTCCATGAGTAGTTTCTTCTAGGATTGGGTTCCAAAATCCAAAGAATCGAGCTTGTTTAGAGCGTTGCTTTATGATTGATTTTCCTCGAAACCTGCGTTAATGTGTAAGATTTAAAAGTTTTTAACAGGTTCTTCACAACCTCGAGGTATCTTTGCAGGTTATGCTCTCTGGCCTCGTACACCCCATTCACCTGCTAAACCACGATTTGAGAGTCACTTAAAACCTCCAATTACTCAACCTGCAGCTTTCTTGCGAGGTGCAATCCAAGTGATCAGTGCTTCATACTTAGCCTCATTGTTAGTTGCTTTGAATGCGAAGTTCAACACATAAGGGTAATCTCTGCCATAAGGGTTTGTTAACAGAACCCCGGTTCCACTTCCTTCTGAATGTGATGAACCATCCACAAACAACTTCCATACCTCTTTTTTGCTCACTCCCACCTTTCGAATGGGATCTAAACACACCCCGAGGGGCTATGTAATTTCCACTATGAAGTCTGCCAGCACCTGTCCCTTAATCGCAACTTAAGGTTGATATTGGAAACCATGCTCTCCCAATTCCACTGCCCACTTTATCATTCTTCCTGAAATCTCTGGCTTCAGTAGAATCTATCGAATGGGGTGATTTGTGAGCACCGCTATTTTGTGTCCCTGGAAGTAGGGTCTCAATCTTCTGGCTGCATGTACGAGGGCTAGAAGCAACCTCTCGAGGATAGTATACCTTGTCTCCGGCCCTTGCAAGGCACGACTGACAAAGTAAATTGGATGCTGAACCTTTTCTTTCTCTTTTACTAGGGCCGCATTGATTGCCAATGGCGACACGGAAATGTATAAGTATAGCGGCTCATCCTTTTCTAGTTTAATCAAGATAGGTAGT
Source organism: Rubia yunnanensis (assembly GCA_037428765.1). Lineage (NCBI taxonomy): Eukaryota > Viridiplantae > Streptophyta > Magnoliopsida > Gentianales > Rubiaceae > Rubia > Rubia yunnanensis. The sequence continues at coordinate 109,671,574 of CM075061.1, read as the reverse complement.
GTCCCCAAGTGTTCCTTCAACTGCTTGAATGCCTCGTCGCATTTTCCATTCCACTCAAATTTCTTTTCTCTTCGAAATACATCGAAGAAGGGTAAATGTTTCTCTGCCCCTTCAATAAGAACCAGTTCAATGCTGCTAGAGACCCTGTAAGATTTTGTACATCATTTATCGATTGGGGTGTTATCATTGTCTTCAAAGCTTTAATATTTTATAGGTTTACATCAATACCCCTCTCCGAGACCATGAATCTGAGGAACTTCCCTGCCCCCACACCAATAGCACACTTAGATAGGTTCAACTTCAAATTAGCCCCTCGAAGCCTACTGAATGTTTCCTCCACTTCCTTAAAGAATTCTTCATGACTTTTGCTTTTAACAACCATGTAATCCACATATATTTCCATGTTCTTCCTTGTTTGCCCACCATGTTCTTCCTTATCTTCCTCCACCATGAGTATTTGGTGATACCCCTTATATGCATCAAAGAATGCTAGAATCTGATATCCAGTGATGGCTTCCACTAATTTGTCGATTGGTGGTAACGGGTAACTATCTTTGGGGTAGCATTTATTTAAATCGAGAAAGTCTATACACATTCTCCAGGCCCCATCATGCTTTGGAACCATGCCTGGGTTAGCAATCCACTCGGGGTAGAACACCTCTTCGATGACATCTACCCTCAAAAACTTCTCCACCTCTTCTTTAATTGCTTCGGCTCTTTCGGGAGCAAACACCCTTCTCTTCTGCTTGACTGGCTTAATTGAGGGGTCAATGTTCAGCCTATGCAGTGCGAGACTCGAAGGGACTCCCATTAGGTCAGAAGTATCCCACGAGAACATGTCCCTATACTCTCCTAATAAGTCTCTCAGTCTCTCCTTTACATTTTCGAGAATTAGCTTCCTCACAGCTACTAATCCCATATCCCAAATAGGCATCTGTATTGTATCAGGTAATCCCACATCTGCGTGTACCATTGCTACATCTCTTTTCCTTCTTGCTTCTCGTACCTCCGTAAGGTTACATTTTTTATCCATAGTTTGATCTCCTAGAATGAATGCCACCCCATTTTCAGCCGGTAACTTCATCATCATGTGATAGGGTGACCGGACCCCCCGAGCCTGGCATATCCATGGGCTTCCTAAAATTACAATATAAGGGGAAGGGGAATCCACGACAACAAAATTACACCTGATAGTCACCCTTTGTTGCCATCTGTTACGCAAATAGACATGGTTATATCTCCTATGGGGAATATTGGGTTTCCTGTGAATCTGGATAAAGGGGAAGCTGACCTTTTCAAGTTGTCACGCCCTATATCTAACTGGTCAAAACACTCAGCAAACGTCACTGCTACCCCACTTCCGTCATCCACAAATACCCTTCTTATCAAAGATGTTCCAATAATGGCTGAAGTTACCATAGGATCCGCATGAGGTGTTTGGTCTGGACAGTATCCACTTCTGAGAAAGTGACCGTCGCATCCGGTTGAAACTCTTGTGACTGGGCTCTTCCGCAGGAACCCTTCGGGCCTCTGCTCTTATCCCTGCATACGAAGATCTCTCTCCCACCATGCCATTAATGATATTAATTACCTTCGCATGGGTGGGTTTTCCCTATTTTGGTTAGCTTGATTTCCCCCTTGTTGATCCTGGGGTCTGTCCTGCCTTCTTTCCTGTTCCCTGTCTCGAACCACCTATTCTCGAGGTTTTCTATCTCCTTTTCCCCCATTTTTTATTGTTCCTTCTGTAAGGCTGTCATTGGTTCACTCGAGGCCTCGAGGGGGAAGCCTGGTTCCTATGTCCTTGCCCTCAAAATTGTCCTTCCCGCTCACACCTATCGATCTCCATCCTCAACTGCATTCAATCGTTTGTGTCATGGTCGTAATCCCTGAGATGATCGAAATACCGATTTGTTGCCCTCTGGACCACTACTGAGTTGTGCGAACTCTGTAAGGGTGGGGGTGCTCGGAATAACCCTCTATGTATACTTAAGATCTGTGCAGGAGATCTCCCTCCTTGCATTGGTGGTAACATAGTGTATCTCTCGAATAGTGTTCTTATGGGTTCGACCGGCCTTTTTCCTCTATGCTCTACGTTTCTTCCCATTTTCTTGGTAATGCTATCTCTTTTCCTTCGAGTTGCCCCATCTACCCTTGAGTACTGCTCTACAACCTTATGAAGTTTTTTCAAGGTCTTGGGGGTATTAGTACTCAGCTTCTTGTCTAATTCTAAGTCCTGCATCCCCAATAGGTATCCCTGGATTACCTCGTTCTCCATTGTTTCTATCACTCCCAAGCTCTCGTCCACATCCCGATGATAGATTACTTCCATGCTTTCCCCTGTCTTTTGCTTTGTTTGGTAGAGTTCTAACAGAGTTTTGGTAAACTTCTTCTTATGTGCGTACTGGCTCAACAATGCTCTGCTGAAGTCTCGGTACAATCAGAGCGAGCCTCTTGGCAACTTATTGAGCCACTCCTATGCTTTTCCTCGCAGGTAGCTTTCTACCAGCTTGCATGTCAATTTCTCATCCAAATTTCTCGAACTCATCAAGCCCAGAAACGTCTAGATGAACTCTCGAGGGTCAGTCTCACCACTGTATGTGACAAGTCCTTCCTGAGGCTTCACTTCTATTGGCCATCGAACCCCGGTAATCACCGAGCTGAAAGGAGACCCTGCAGCCTGGCCCAAGGGTCTGATCAACCTATCCAATTCCCTTCTTAACAATTCACTTGCATCCAAGGGGGGGAGGGTCCTGTTGGCCCCTCTAGCAGGTTCAGCCCCCTGTTGTGACTGCCCAGCTGTGGTAGATAAGAAGGTTGAGTCGCTCCGTATTCGGGGTTCATCCAAGGTTGTCCAAAACTCAGGTATGTTGGTGGTGGTAGTAGTTGGACATAGGGATTGTAAAGCCATTGACTAATCATCGTTCCTTGAATTCCCAAACTTCTATATCTTTGCATAGTAGAAGAGGCCACCATCCCATATTCCACTCTTGGACCGACCAGGTCAAGGGTAGGAGCAGCTGGGGCTAGCGGAGGTAACAAATTTACCGGGCCTTGTGAGTAACCAGGATTAGAAGGCTAAGACCTAGATTGCAATGGCTCTCTAGCATATGCGTAATAAGGATAGGCTATTGGGAGTTGAAAGGCTCACCCCATAGTTATTCCTCCAGGTGAGGGTGGCAATACTCATTGCGTGACCCAATTATCCCTCGAATGAGGGGTAACTTGATAGTCGGCCGCATCCAGAGCTGAGCTACTCGTTCTACATTTTGATTCCAGGTTGCCCTCCCCGCATTTTGATTTCCTTACCCGTGCTGGCTATAGGCTTCCATATATGAATCTCCCAAAATGTCCGTAAACCTTCCATCCCCTGGATCAGCTACCCTTTTGATTAAGGATTTGGGGTTTCTCTGTTCTTGCTCTCCCATCTTTACCGATATCCTCGAGGGTCTCGGCACATCATTTTAAATTGGTGCCAGGGTATCTACAACAAATTCCACTGAGGTTTTCCCCCCTTCATGGTTTACAACCATAACAGGCTCCGCAAGCTACTCTGTTCCTGACATTTGGAGGTTAGCCATACCGATGTCCTCAACACTGGCATTGTTTCCTACTCCTGAATTCTCTGTTCTTAAACTTTACGGAGACCCAGACCCCGTACCTATCAACCTTAATCTTTCACTCCTTCGAATAACCGTGGACATAAACTCTCAAACCCTTGATCTGGATTAGTCGTCCCCATAGACGGCGCCACTTGATGCGTCTCGAAAAATCGACCGACTCATGGACTTGAGTTCTTCTCGAACTAACCTGCAATAAAACTGTCCCTGGGGGTTCCAGGGGTCAGCACTCTGATGCCTAAGTTAGTCCAAGAGTCCAATGTGATTAAGATGAAATGAATGATAAGTAAATGCGTACCTCGTATTTATACTCTATCTCCTAAATAAATTTTCCTTAATTATCGCCATTAATTACAAATAAGGTAATTATGTTAGGGTATTAAATATTCTCCTAACTGAGCCACCACATCTTCAGCCCAATGGCCTTCTTGGGCTTAACCTCTATCACACTTGCCAAACAATAAGGACCTTTTTGCATTAAAGCATAAAAGACTTTAATACCTATCATTTTCTCCTCTTTCCTAAAAATCTAAGTCTCACATTCCCATAACTGCCAGCACTGCCTCTTCTCTTAAGCACTATAACCATCGTCGTTGCCTCCTTCTATGCCACAACCATTGTGCTTGCGACATCGACAACGTCCTTCTCCACGAAGAGACTCTGATCATTGGCTTTCCTTAAGATCTAAGATTTTTTTGTGTGAATCGACAGTAATGCATTTATGGTGTGAATCCAGTATTAGGGTAGCACATGCGCAGGTCAATAAGATAAGCTATAGAGATAAGCAGCACTTAGAAGATGCACTGACAAGGATTTTACAATTTCGAGGAGGAGCGCTCTGATTCTACAATTGATACGTGAAGAAGTTACAGGCCTGGGGTTGAGCTTCTTCACTTAGAGAAGTAGAGTGCCTCGTGAAGAAGTTACCTACGTTGAGTGCTCCAATTCTACAACTAATACTGATACATATACGACCCATCCAGTCCCAATCAGTCAAATAGAAATAATAAGGTGACCGTTTTGTACAAACAGATCAGCTTGCTAGAACACATGGACAAAATACGCACAATCCCACAATACCACCGACAATTTCCAAAAAATACTAAAAGTCACCAACTGTCACCATATATTCCCAACAAACACAAAAAAGAAATAAAAAATCACCAAATATCACCACCAAACACAAATAATCACCAAAACTCACCATTGACTGCCAAAAACCACCAACGAACTCCTAATTCAACAACTACCCCATCAATGTCAAACCAACAATATTCAAAAAATGAGAAATTTAAGGAGATTACCTTAAAATTAAGTTATTAAACTTGGAAAGAGGTGTCAAGAGAAAGATCACGCCTCCAAAGGCTTTAATTTTCGAGTCAAATGGCACCAATTGAACCGAATAATTTGAATAAACCCCCAATTTCTAAGCTTCTTGAATTTTTGGTCTAATTGAAGGGTGTTTGGAGATGTTTGTATGTGAGAATTTGGGGTATTATGTAGGTGAGGGTGTGGGTGTTGATTTTGGTTGGGGTTGTGGTTGTGGTGGTTTTTGGTGAAAGTTGGTGAAAGGATCGTAGGAATGGACGGGTGGAGGGAAATAGGAAGAAGGAGGGTTCACATTTTGGGTTCTATTTGCTAAAATGGGTTATATATAATCCATCCTCCGGGGACTGCAACCATATTCACGATCCATGAACTAAGACCTTGTTTGTGTCCAACCTGATATTCAGAGACCAAAAATAGATGCACAATTCGTGAATTGGAACCTTTCTACCACGACTCATGATCTTCGTGGACCATGACCAGATACATGATCCGTGAACTGTGACCTTGTTATCCTTTCTCTTGATCTTTGCTGTCTGGGACCAGCTTTGCAGGCAGCAAACTTGGACTTTACAGGTAGCTTTGTAGGCAGCAACAATTAACCTCACCCGTTGCCTCAAAATTGATCTCTAGTATGCTGCAAAATAAAAAACATGCACACTAGCATATATGCTCTAAAAAAGTTCCAATCACAACAACAACAATTGTTCCAAATAAATTGTTCCTAAAAATCTTGAATCATAACAATAACAATAACATTAAAGATTTTTTGTGAATGAAATTTTGAATGAAATAACTAAGCTTATTTATTGTCGTTGGCACGACTAACTTCCATGGAAACTCTATTAACAAATCAACCCACTCACCTAGTCATGGAATCTCCATATCTGATTCCACCCATATCTATTTTCTCATAATGCAAAATCCAACATTGCAAATGTTTGAATCTCTCTCTCGGTACCTTGAAGAAGGTTTGTGAACCTTTTCTCCCGAGGGGAAGTTGTGGGATCACTTTCAAATAGAGGGAGTGAATAGGGGTTTTTCACTAGTTATAAGAAGACATTTAGCTACAAAACTAGTCATTTTCAGGTTTCTTCTTTTTATAGTTGCTGCCAACTATAAGTTTGTACATCAAGTTGATGTTAATAGTTCTTTTCTCTATGATTTGGTCTTGTGTGCTCAATAAGACCCTTTATGGTTTAAAACAAGCATCTAACCAATGGCAAAATGGAATGTTTAGTTCACTAATCATCTTATTTGCTATGGATTTACTCAGTCTAACTATGATGTTTGCTTGTTTCTCAAGATTACTCCTAATTGTATTCTTGCCCTGGTGGTTAATTGGTGTATACCTAGCCCAGCAACTAAAGGTTGTTGACCTCCAAGCCCAGCCCACTCTCACTTTGCGAATAGATAAAGCCATTCAGCCCAAGGTTCAAGTCAACCACAAACCAATAAAGGCAAAATTGTGTGATCGTTGATCCAACCATGAACCAAGAACGACGGAATGAGGAAAAGCACATAGCCATGAACAAACAATACAGTGAACATGGCTTGATGCACAATCTTAAACCCTAATAATGCGGATCTATGACTACAATAGGCTATAAATACAGGAAAAGCAGCACTGGCTCGAGTAAGTAAGACAATACTGAGAAATTCCAATTCTCTGAGGAAAAGACTGACTTGATCATCGGAGTGTTTTTCCTGGAATTACTTTTGGGATCTGTTTTGCAGAAAGAGAGGTTTCACAACTACAGAGAATTGGGTTGTGTTCCATCTACCATTAAGTCATGGATTCATGATAGAAGTTTGGGATGTGAATGACTAATATGCCCCTTTTTATTACAGGCTCCAAAGAATTTGAAGATCCATCTGTTTGATCCTTTTTCCTTCTTCTATGGCAGGTCTCATTGGGGTTGCGAGCAGCTATGATGTGCCCATTTTATATGGTTATATTAGGACTTTTGGGATTCACTTTTGCACACTTTTGTGCTCTAAATGTGACATTTTGCCTTGAAATTCTCTAAGAAGAGTTAAAAGCGACTTCTACGCTTTTATTACTTTTCTAGAGGATTTTGTGTGACAAGGCAATTTGTATGAAGACTTTGAAGAATACCTTTGAAGATTTGAAGACTTGTATTTGAGCTTTTGAAGACTTGAAGAATTGAAGAAAAGTGAAGTGAAGAGGAGGACATGGAACAAAAAGAAGAAAGAAATCAAGATGCTGGAACTGGGCACCGTCGCGACTAGCGACGAACCCATCGCGACTCGTAATAGACGTATGGACAGAAATATTTCTTGCTTTTTTGTACTATAAATACTCACCTTATCCTCTTCTCTTCACAACCTCTTCTTCCTGCTATTTTTCTGGGTTTTCTCTTCTTTCTTTTCTTAGTTTTTGTAGGTAACCATGTCTTTTCATTATCTAGCTCAGTTTTATCTTAGGAGCAATGGATTGAAGCTTCCATATCTATGTAGTAAGATCCATATATATCTATTTAGTGTTTGTGCTATTGTGCATTTATTGAGCTTTGAATGTGAATTGTTAATGGCATTGATGTTGTTGGAAGCTTGGGTATATGAATTGCTTGTATGATTACTTGTTAGGGTTGGGAGAAAGTAGAAAATTCTCCCCTCTTTTAATGTGGAATCCAAGAGCATGAGTTAGATCTTCTTAATGATGTAAATGTGTTGATAATTGCTAGATGAATGTGATGATATTAAACTCGTTGTCATGTTTGTTTTAGGTAGCAAATGAGAGAAGTCAATGAATGTCGATCGTTCTTGGCTAATCTTGTGTAAATGCATGAATTGGTTAAATGCTTAGACACGATGTGGTGTTTATAAGTGTTGACAAGTTTGTTGGTTCTTCGTACTCAATGCCACCAATGGGATACTCTTAGTCGCATTTTGGTTAAGGGAGTCATTGGTGAGGTTTGACAAGAGATGTCGAATTCACTCTTGCAAACTACTATCTAAGAAGGATGGAAGATTTATCTTCACAACAAGTAGTGGAAGTAGTGAATAGTTTGTTTCACTCGTTCTTGAAGCCTTTGCTATATAGCATTCATTTGTTCTTAATGATATGTTTTAACTCATTTGTGCCATGTGTTATTTGAGAATAGGAAGTGTTTGTATGATTGAAGTGTTAGGGTGTTAGGAAAGTGACAAACTCCTTAGCTCTTTTGCATGAAAATCTAGGAACATGAACTTAGAACTTCTTGTACATAATGTGTTATGATTCTTTCTAGATAAGTATGTTAATGTGGATTGTTATCATATTTATCCTATAGATGAAATGAAAGGTTGAACATTGAATGTGGTTTGTTCTAGGTTTAGCTTAATGAGTGCAATGTTTCGTTAAATGGCTATATCTTTGGTAAAAGGCTTGTCGTTGTCAAATCTATGGTCCTTCGTGTATAATGTCATTGATGAAATACCCCTATGGTCGTTGTTTGTCTAGGGTGATCATCAATGAGGTTTGCAAATGGTCGTTGTTTGTCTTTGCAACTTACTATTAAGAAGGAATTAATGTTGATCTTCCATTGGCATTTCCCACAGGTAATAAATGTGATAGAATGAGTGAATGGTTCAATGATATACATTAGGTTTGGAAGTGGATATCAATTGCCTCCAAGGCTTTATTTTCGTAGTTTGATGATTAGCATAGTTACTTGACTTTGCTAGTTATCTTGTCTTTTAACTTTCATAATTAATGACCACCAACCAACCAACCCCCCCATTTACTCGCTTTTATATGTATATATATATATATGTACTTCTGGCATAATATCAACATTCTATGTTTAAACGCTTGAGAAAATCCCTTTTCTTTGTGGACGACTCCGACTTGCCGTTATCTACTTAGTTGTAGAAAGTAAGCATTTAGGGCTTATAAATATTAACTTTGAGAGGTACGTCGATGACCTCCCAAGCTACCTCCTTAACTTCTTTAGTTATAACCCCAGAAGTTATTAGTTGTGCGTAGGCTTCGATAGCATTTTCTTGGGAGACAACAGTTGCAGTGTTGTCATTTGTTTCAGTAGCTATAGTTTATGGATCTTCATTTTCATCATCAGAGATAAAATTTCTCTCAATAGGGTGCTTGGTTAAATCCATATCTCCAACTCAGTATACAAAGCAAGTCAGATGAACACTCAAAGATAACAGGACAATGAGAATAGTAAGGGAGAAAAATAAGTTGGACAAGAAAAAATGACAAAATAATGACACACAAACACCTTCGATCTCAGAACCATCATGGCAAAGATTGATCGTATGTTTGCTAAGAGTTAATACAACCTCGGCCTCACCATTAAGACGAACCCCAACCTTAGGAAGTTTTGATCTAAGAACATTATTGTTCCAAATTGGAAAAAGCTGGTTCGCTATCATAACCAAGTTTTAGAAATAAAAAAAATTTATGCCATACACCACCGTTATTCAGAAATCCACTGACAAATTCGACAGTTGGAATCACGGGATAAATGGTGAATTTGTCAGATGGGTTTTTCACTTTCCGAAGCTGATAAAGGTTACGAAATAAGTTAAAAGTAGCTTGAGTTGCGTCGCGCACATGATAGAAGACAGCAATAATTGAAACAGCTTTAGAATGGAGCTGAGATAATGTGACCCAATGATGTGAGAGTAAGTCCAGGACGTGCTGAGGTAAGGGAAAAACAAGTCCAAACTTAAGATAATCCAAGTAGCGGGAGATAAAGCCAGAAAAAGGGTGGTGCGAACGCTTTCAGAAGGCTCATGAGCCCTAAGCTCGTATGAAGACAAATAAGGAAAATTATGCTTTAAATTTTCCAAGTACTAATCGGAAAGAATGCTACTAATGGTAGAAGAACCAGTGAGTTGGTCAGAACCCTCCCTGGAATCGACATTGTCATCGGGGATATTTTGTATAGAAGTTTCGGCAACATTAGAGGTAGACATTGAGGCAGTGAGAATTCCAAAGATTTGGACTAAAGTCTTATCAATTGCAATCACAAAATTCAAAAGGGAAATTTTGGAAAATTTTGAGAGAAAGAACATAGATAATACGCCAAAAAAACAAAAGGATAACCTCCAGGCCAAGATTGAAAGAGAAAATTACTACAGAAGAGACACCTTGCAAATTCACAACTACAAAAATCATTTCAGAAAGGAAAACAGATGGAGAATAAAAGAACTTACGAGATTAATGGAGTGCGATGGAAGATTAGAGCAATAAAGAAGAAGATGAAGAAGAATTCTAAAGGGATGCAAATTTTAATTAAAGAAAGAGAAAAGCCAAAAGGAAACATAAAGTAATAATGACGGCCTGACAAAAAGTGAATTACCTTTTTAGGAATTTGAGAAGGTGGCAGTGTATGAGTGGAGAGAATGCATTGAATGGTGACAGAATTAAATCACAAAAATTGAAGAAACTATAAAGGGGGAAATATATCGGTAGAAGAGAAAATCTTGGAATTTTGATAGCAAATAAGAAGGAGAGAATCTCGGCTCCAAGATCACAACAGTTGGAAGTTTGCCACAATCCTTATAGTTTCAAATTTTGAATTCAAATGTCAAAGATTAGACAACTCGATGGGTTAAAAAACACAGCCAAGAAGCACACAACACTTCACGAGAGCAGCTCAAGTCGGTGCGATAACGGACATATTATTACACTTCAAGAAATGAATAGAACAACAGTTCATGTACAACTTTCAACCAGAACCATAGTTTCATGTTTTATTGACTTTGTGGCTAGGGGGGCTTATGGTGTATACCTAGCATAGATCCTCCTAACACACCCTTATATTCTCAAGAATTCTTGTCATACTCCATTTATTGTAAAATATCTTGGCAAAGAAATGTCAATTCCTGATCTTGAGATTTCTTGATCTCCTCATGAGATGTACCTTAGTCACAACAAGTATGTGTCTAATCTTATTCTTGGCTTTGGTCTCCAAGAGGCCAAACTTGTGGTTTTCTAGAGAGGACATGGGCGTTGTTGGGAACTCGGGCCCTTGCAACCAAAGATAAGATTTATATGTTGCTCCCTTACTTACTTCTAACTACTAAATAGTAGAGAGCACAAGTTAGGGTGTCATCCACAGAGACATGTGGGTTCAAAGGATGGCTTTGTAAAGTTCATTAATGGGTGTCACCCCGAAAGTGTGTTAGGAGTAGAAAACATGGGGGCGTTTGGTTGATAAGATTAAACTACTAATAACATGCATAAAATAAGATTACGAGATATAGATAGTAATAAACGGGCCTTCGGGGCATTTGCACCACATGATTAACTACAAAATTTGATAATGGACTTCTATTTGCATGCAACATATATAATTCTATCTATTTTCTATATCACACGATGCAGAGATGTTAATTCCTTGGGAACTCCCCCAGTCTATCACACAGTGTCAGTTCTGCCTCCAACTTAACATCTCACCGCCTCCACATATAGATAGAGGTATGCTTTCACTACCACCTCTAGCCCTTACTATTGGGGTTTATAAACCCATGAATGAATGCATTAAATTAATCTCGATAGTAGCATGGATCATTGGGACCTACACCATGAATACCCACCCTAAACTCATCTTGTGCCATATAGGACATTAGTACCTCATGATAACTCTTGGGGCATTCCCTGCCTAGTTGTTAAAAACTAAAGATATGACCTTTAGGCATTAGCTATTACTGTAACCGAGTCCAAACATCACCCGACCCATTCGCCAAGTGACCCCAGTATCGTCGCAAAAATAATCCAACACGAGACTACTCCTACTACCAACTTTGTCCCAATAGTCATGATAACATAATACTTCCCGATTCATTTTTTAGCCTAGTACTATATCATGAAAAGAATTAAACTAGGTGTATATCATAATCTCATTCATCACAAGATCATGGCAATAAGCATAAGAACAATTAAGCATGATATATATAGCAAATAAAATAGACATGAATCTTAATGTCTCACATATCTAATAGTTAATACATGCATACAAATGCTCTCATGTCATAAATTAAGTAGAAGAATCAAACCCATGTTATTAATGGGTTTAAATTCCATTGATTTGGATATATGAATGAAGAGAGAGAGAGAGAGAATGATGATTTCTAAGTCTAGATCCGCCTCCCTACTTTCTCTTATGAATAAAGACATCTTTTTATAGTAGGAAGAGAGGAACGGGTCTGGAAGTCTTCTGAGCGGTACGGACCATGCGAATCTAGACTACCCGTGTACTAGCCGTTCCTTGAGCAACTTCTGAGCGTAAGGACCGAATAGTTTTGTACGGTCAGTTTCCTAGGGTCTTCTTGGCCAAATCTGATACCACGGTTCATGCCAACCTGCATGGCCTATATCTCAAGAACATTTCTAAAATTTTCTCCTATATGCCTTCCTTTCTTTTCCACACTCTTCAATCTTTTACCGTTGGGTTCAATGGCATGCATTATTCTACCAATCTTGCAATTAGCCTTCAATATATTACCATCCTTTCATATGGCATTCTCTCATGAAGGATATACAATTTTAAGCTCACAAAAAGATATCTAGACATTCATAGAGATAAAATCCCACCAGGCTACAAATGGTTCACAAAATAGGGAAGTTAAACGAGAAAACCTAACAAGATGGTTTTAAATCCTAATATTGAAAAACCCCTATAAACCTAATTAACCATCAACAAAATCATCATAAAAGAAATGTTAAATGCTCTAAGAAAACATGCATTTCACGTCTCATCATTTTTCCCTTTGCCAGCCATTTCACTTCTCATCACGTCTCATCATTTAAGCGTATGCCAGTCCAACAAACAACCATATGTTTAAATGGTTGTTTGTTGGACTTGAATGTCACAGTGAATGATATCAATTACTCAATTAACCAACGTAGCCAATTTGTCCAAGATCCTACTGAATATAATTGGTAATGAGCTCTTAATGTGGCGGAATATTTGAAGCAATACCCCTCTCATGGTCTCTATTATTCCACTGAGTTTGATACAACTCTTGTTTGTTTTGGTGATGCTGATTGGGCCACTTAGCTAGGATACTCCTCGTCCAGTCACAGATTAATGTGTTATGCTTGGTTTTGGTCGTATTTCTTGAAATCAATAAACAAACCACAAAATCACGGAGCTCGTCCGAATCTGAAAACCCTAGTTTAGGTAGGACTCTTTGTGAACTTTGATGGATCATTTTCATCTCTCAAATTTCAAAGTCCTAGTTTTCCCTCCTATCCTTTTGTGGTGTGGTAGTCAAATTGTAATTCATATCACAGAGACTACATTTTTTCATGAACGAGCAAAGCATATAAAATAGAAGTGGATTGTCACTTGGTCTATATTTCTACGAAAATTACCATTTGAGGGAATTTCAAGCGAGATGCTTATCAAGAGGGTTTTATATTCCCTTCTAATGTGATTTCTAAAGACTAGTTGGTCATCTTAAAAAAAAAAATTTCTTTCTATTTCTCATATTTCTATTCTTCTGCATGAAGCAATCATGAGCTGTGTGAAGTTATTGTTCTATTACATGAAGCTCCATCATTTTCTTTAGTTGAACAGTTGTTACCATAAACCATAAATCTTTGTATACAAACACCACATTGTAAATTATATGTAAAAAATTAAGAACTAAAACAACCTCAAAACTTCGCCTCTCTTCGGGAAAAAAACTCTCCCAAATATAAAACCCACGACTGAAACCCTACTTTGGGGACCGTGGGTCTACCCCCCCACCCCCAATGTATTTTTTCCTTTTCTTTCTTTTCCTATCACTTTTGTTTTCAATTTTTCATTTGAAGAGTGCAGGGAAGGTGTTCCTATTCGCACTCCCTTATCGCCAATTGTTTTTGGATCTGGTCTACCTATCAGCCTCATTCACCGGCAGGCATGTTACAGTCGCACGATAGAGATGAGTGTCGCGTGTGGGACTCTCATGCAAAAGTTGTTAGCGCAACCAAGGATACGACCACCGGAGAAGACAGAGGGCCACCGGTCTGTAGCCCGTAGAATAAATTCTGAGGAGCAAATGAAAAAATGGCCGGCCAACGATTAGAAGCTGGTAATGGGTTAAGAATAGAAGCCACCGCCAGAAAAATGCAAAATCAGATATGCTTAACTTTGGCGCATAGCAATCAAGCGCAGCAGCCGACGTTGCCAAACGCAGAGTTCGTAAGGGTTAACAATTAATGTTTGGCCGGTCGACGGCGGTGAAAGCTTTCCCAATTCCTCAATTTTGGATATCCAGCCTAAAATCACATCTGGCGCCTTATCGTTTGTTCAACCCAGCCCAAAAATTCATACCCACTCCACGCGAAGCCTTGCCATCCAACAAACTTCCATTGTAGCCAGTTGTAGCCACGAAAGCCTCGTGGTCGACACGGTGGAGAGATGACATGATTCGATGGAAGACTCTGTCAGTCATGGTGATAGGTTGCAGCTCGCAGTAAAAATGGGTCGTCACGTGGCTAGTACATAGTCTGGTCCACTGAGTAATAGAAAAATGAGTCTTTCATTGGTAGTATGTAGTTGTCGAACGAAGCACTCTGGAGTACAATAGAGTTTCCACTTGTTTGCAACACCAAATCTATGGCAAGTGTGGAGGGTATTGCTCCCTAGATGATACCTACTTCTGGATTTTAGAACATTTTCATTATTGGCTACCTTTCCTGGATAACAGCAGGGATTAGGTTAATTTTAATTAAGTTGTTGAACTTTTCTCTAACACCTCTATTTATAGGTGAACCAAGCAAGCTCTAAAATTCTTTTCCATCTCCCCAACAATCATAGTAAATATTTGGAGCATTCTAGGAGGTAGTTTATATTTTTCCCCTAACATACTAGAACATCTCTCATTTTCATCCATAAGAGTTCTAGAATTATACTCCCTTTGTCCCACCATTATTGACATATTTACTTTTTCAAAATCAAATTTGAAAAACTTTGACCATAAATATAAGTTAATATATTTATAATAAAAATATCATGTAAGATACTGTTAGATTCATCTTAACATTTATTTTCTAAATATAAATTTTTATATGAAATTGTTATCCATAATCTATACTATATACTAAAAGAGCAATCACTTGCTTAAGTGGCACCCCAACATCTAGCCACATCACCCTTTACAAAATTTTGACACTTGACATCACCAAACATTTCCATATCAATTGCTATCAAAAATTACTTTAGTTAATATATTTTCCGTAATGAATTGGCGGAATTCCAACGTATCCATTCCATAATTATAGTGTCTGATGTATATCTGTTTACACTTAAAAGTGTATCAATTAAACTGTATTCATTCCAATTAAAGTGTCTGATGTATATCTCTGTATCAATTAAATCGTATCCATTCCTTATTGAAAGGTCGGCAATTGATTGTTGGAATTGAATCAGAAACGAATTTCGTGAATGTTTTTACTCTTGAAATATTCGTTTTGTTTCATTTATTAATGATGATGAAGAATTGTAGTTTAGAACACCGTTCACTCTATTTGAACTTTTTTTTCATTTGTTTTTTTAAAAAACTTCATTCTTTTCTCTATTAAGTTGTTTTTCTAAACTTTTTAATTTTATAATCTACATTATAAATGAAATTTCAATAAATTTACCAAAAAGAATTATAAAGTAATTATCATCTTGAATGACAAGGTAAAAGAAAAATATTCAAACTATTATTATTGTCATAATTGCATTTTAACACTAAATGATAATAATTATTTATCCCCTTTTCAATGAATCGTTCAAAAAAATATTTTAACAATTTATCCATTTATTTTACTGATAATTTGTATTACTTATAAACTTTTATGGTTATTTAACATATTTTTAAATTTATATTTAGTATTTCTTTTATTTCTTTTATTTTATCTTATACCTTTATTTATAACTAAGAGTATTTTTGCTATTTACTTTTACTAGTGGAGTACTATCGCGCGTTGCGCGATATTATTAATTAAAATATAAAGATTAATTTTTGTGTACATTTTGTATCTTACATTTAAATTGAAAACAAATAATTTTATTTAAAATTTTTAAGTTTAGGCTTTTCTAAGGAAAACTACTTGAGTTATGAAGTGAAATAATTAATTTAGTTAGAAACTGTTAAATATTGAATACAATAAAATTTGATAATTTTTATATTTCATTCAAATTATTTAAAAATTAATTATTTATATGTTGAGATTCATTTTTAAAAGTTATCATAATTATATGTATCACATTGCAATAAATAAAAGTATATATCAAATGACGTTATTTGTCTACTAATTAAAATGTCCTCATTTAACAATTAGTTGGTGTAAAAAATATTTATCATATATAAATAGATAAATAAATAAATAATATGTATACATATTTCTATCAAAATTACTTATTGTATAAAAAAATTGAACATTTTGTTATTTCAGATTATATGAACCTTTGGATTTTCGTCAGTGATATATAGATATATATATATATATACACACACAGATAGTAAAATGGGATATTTATAGTTTTAAATATATCTTTAGAAGTTATATATTTTAACAAGTTATGATTGATTCTATATAGTGAAGCATTAAAATCAATAACATATTATAATGTTAGTATGTTATTTTTAGACAACTTCATGGGTTTAAGTTAATCAAAATGACTCCAATATCCCCTGTTGATACACAGAAAGCAAATAATTTCTATTATATGGTGCTTGGGAAAATACCCATAATTTAATAACTTTTATTTAATAATTATTATTTTTAATTAAATCCACCTGTGATGGTGGGGGGTTTGGCAGACCCCTGCCCGTTTATTAATTAAAATAAAAGGTACATAAAAAGAGGGGGACGTAATACCTTACCTCTGAGAGTTCATCTGAAGATCTTTAAAAACTATACATTGACCAGATACTAACCTAAAGATCAACATATACAACCGTGGAAAAATAAGTACAAAGTTTCCAAATGACTACTCTAGTCTAATTTGAGGAATTCCTTCCGCATCTAGCTTCACCTGACCAGCTACTCTTTGAGGCAAACCTGCAGAAACATAGACGTTATTTACCTGCTCTAGGCTGGCCATTTTTGCAAGGGAGTCAGCGGCTCCATTTACCTCTCTGAAAATGTGTTGCATCGAATAATCCATATGTTGAAGTAGATTCCATATCTCCCTCATCAGTTGCTGTAACTTCCATGAGATCTGGAATTGTTGTTGAACCATACCGTGTAGCACTTTTGAACCAGTTTCTATGTCAATACTTTTGATGCCGCGCTCTTGAGCTAGGCATATTCCATGTAATAAAGCTGTTGTTTCGGCCTGCAAAACAGATTCAGCCGATATGGACTTGGATATAGCAACAAATTTTTTTTAGATTGAAACACCCTTAGGTGGGGGATTATATAAGGTTCCCCAAGCCTTCGATAAAATGGAGCATAGTTTGTACATGACCGATAATTGAGGCAATATGGTTGCCTCCAAAAGAATACCTATCATCTAAAGTGGTTTTCGGGAAGTGATTAGACCGAAAAGTATTGATATGGTAGTTGCGATTCCAAAAGAAAAAATCTCCACCCCATGTGTTAATTCTTTCCCTTGGCCAGACAACTACACACTATCACTTGAAGAGTAAAACATATCCAATCAATAAATAAGAGTGCTTCATTTTTGCGGTGAAACCATGAGTATTGAATCTCAGTCTTCCGTTGTCGATATCCATCAAAACAATTTGGACAAAGAGCTGCTTGTGCACGATCATAACCAGCCAAGATTTGAACTGTGAAGTAGACCTGTAGTAAACCAAAATACACAAACACATCAGCAGTATCTATCCTATGAAAAGGTGTGAAGAAATAAAGGTATATGAATATTGCAACATATGTAACATGTTATCAGGAGTCTTCTCTAATCCAAGTAATTCCACATCTATCTAGATAAAGGAGTCCCTTAAGAATAGGAGGGGTTGAATTCAGTTCAAGGTCTCCATCAAAGTTATTGTCTAAAGCAAATTTGGCAAGGAAATCAGCTGCATTATTAGCCTCTCTAGGAGTGTGTTGGATTGGATATATATGGTTTTTGAATTTAGAGAATGGAAAATAGAGAAAGTCCTCCATGGTGAGATATTTGGATTTTGAATACCATGTACTGCAATTAGACAATCAGATTCCATCTCACATTTATGTAAATCCAGCTCTATACATAGCTTATATCCACATTGGATGGCTATCAATTCTGCCTGTAAAGGTGATGAGGATTGAAAAGATTTTGACCTCATTTTCACCACTTTCCCCTCACAATTCCTAACTATCACAGCTAGAGCAGAAAAACCCCCCCTAGTCCATGTTGCATCCGTATTTATCTTGTATCCTGTAAGGGGTTTCTGCCATTTCACTACTATAAATGCTTTCTTTTGTTGAATATGAGGTATAATGTTTGCCTGAGTCCAGTATCTATGCTTTTCTAAACTACCTATCAAATGATTCACTGAGAAAATTTGATAGATCATGCCTTTTATTTCATGGATACATGTATCATGGGAGAAGGATTCATTATCAAACAATATTTTATTCCTTCTAATCCAAAGAGTCCAGATTGTTACAAGAAGAGCGGCAATAGTAATGTTGGACAGAATACTAGATTCTGTCTTAAGAGAGAGGTAAAATTCAACTCTGCTCTTCAAGTTTGGAAAATAATTATGCTGGACTCTTAAAATATTAGTTACACAGTTCCAGACAGCAATAGATGATGGGCAAGAGTTGAAAAAGTGATCTAAAGAGTCACTGTGATTCTGACACATAGTACATTTAGATGCTAAAAAGAAACCTAACCTTCTTAAAATGTTGTCAAAAGGAAGTAAGCCATTCAGAGCTCTCCATAAAAGAACAGACATTTTTCTGGGAATAAAATGGGACCATACCTTTTGGAAATGTAGGATTTTCGGCTTTCTATGTCTGAGAATTTTGTATGCTGACTTGATGGAGAAAATTCCATTTGTAGCTGGCATCCAGATGAGCCTATCCTCATGTATATATTCCAATTTAACATCCTGCAAAATAGAAATCAAATTGGTCGCCAAAAATGGCTCTAGTTGAGGGAGGATAGTTTCTTTGTTGTTAATAAATGACCTAAGTGAGATGCCCCCAAAGGGAATGTCTCTTTCTTGAGGCCATTTATAAAACAAAGCACCTTCTCCAGACCAGTTAGCATTCCAAAATGAGCAATCACCAATTCCATGAGTTACTCTGGAATTGCTATTTGCTATTTCAGTAATAGCACAGATTCTGGACCATGTATGTGAGGTTTTGTAAGACTTAGGGAGTGACCATAATAGTGAGGTCCATTGCGTGGATTTGAGTTGCAGTTTCCACCACAGTTTACATGAAAAAGCATTAACAGTGACCTTTAAGTCCCTAAAACCTATTCCATTTTCTTCGACAGGGACACTCATATTTTTCCAAGACCTCCATTTTTTCTTTTCAGCATTATCAGAATATCCCCAAAACAGACTAGAGGCCATTTTCTCCATTTTTTTCAGGACTATTTTTGGTGGACTCAAAACAGCAAAAATATGAGTAGGAATTGAGAGGAAACAGTGATTTATCAGAATAATTTTACCTGCAGTAGAGAGCCATCTGTTCTTCCAATTCTGGATGGACTTTTCCATTCTTTCCAATAATGGTTGGTAATGTACCTGCAGATTTCTACCAGAAAATATAGGGACCCCCAGATATTTGAAAGGAAAAGATCCCTTTTCCATTCCCAAAATCCTTTTTACTGAGTTAACTATTGAAAAATTTGTTTTGTGGGATACAAAAAATTCTGATTTTGAGAAATTGACCTTTTGTCCCGAGGTTTGTTCATAAGCCAACAGAAATTTTTTGAACCTCTTCATGTTTCTAGGGTTAGTATTCAAGAAAACTGCTGTGTCATCAGCATACATTAAATGTGAAACTGGGGCACAGGTCTAAGGAAGACAAAAATTTTGAAGGTACCTTGTACTAAAAAGTTTCTTTAATCCTCTAGAAAAAGCTTCCGAAAGCAAATTGTAAAGAAATGGTGAAAGGGGATCACCTTGTTTAATGCCCCTAGAAGATGCAAAGAAGCCTGAAGTAGCTCCATTGATTAAAATAGAAAAATTTGCAGCAGATATGTTATGTATAATAAGTTTGACAAATTTCCCGTGGAAGCCAAATTGAAGTAGAATGGAATTCAGGAATGACCATGAGACTCTATCAAAAGCCTTTTGCATATCTAGTTTTACTATTAAATTATGAACTTTTGATTTTCTGGACAACAACCTGGTCATCTCTTGCATTTGAAGGATATTATCAGTGATTTCTCTGCCTTTAATGAAAGCACTCTGCTCAGGAGAAGTTAAGTTGTGCATTAGTGGTTTCATCCTTTCCATAAGCAGTTTTGAAAAGACTTTATTGACAAAATTGGATAAACTAATAGGTCTGAAATCTGAGAAAGAAATTGGTATTGTTTTTTTGGGAATTAAAGTGAGCCAGGTACTTGTGATGGCCTTTGGAATAATGCCACCACTTATAAAATCATTTGCTGTCTCTAGAAGGTCATCTTTAATTGTTTCCCAAAAGAAAGTGAAGAAATGACCATAGAAACCATCAGAACCCAAAGAACTTGATTTATTTAAATCAAAGACAGCAAATTCCAGTTCCTGGATATTAATAGATTCTAGCAGGTGTTGATTTTGCTGATCAGTAATCAGAGAAGGAATTTCCTTTTAAAAAAATTTCAGGTAAGTTCCAGTTTTTTAGGAGCATCCTCATTGAGGAGTTCCTTAAAAAATCTAACTCCTTCATCTTTAATCAGCTGTGGGTCAGTAATCCAGATCCCATTTCCATCTTTGATTTTACTGATTTTAGATCTAGCTCTCCTTTCCCTGATGGTGTGGTGAAAGTAACTGGTGTTTGCATCCCCATGTTTTAGCCAGTTTAACCTTGCCTTCTATTTTAAGAAAATATTTTTTTCTTTCTGGGATCTAAGAAGTAAAGCTTTAGACTTATTTAGTTCAGCTAGGTCCGACTCTGATTGGGACTGTTGAAATTTTATTTCTAGGTCACCGACCTTTGATTCAGCTTCAACCAGGTTGTGATTGCCATTTCCAAAAGTGTTTATGTTCCAAATTTTAATGTCAATCTTAAGTCTCTTAAGCTTATGCACTAATCTGTGCATTCCTCTAGAGGGGGAGGGAAAATTCCAGTTTTCCCACTAAATTGTGGAAGTCTTATCTATTTGACCACATTTCTTGGTATCTAAAAGGCCTGGGAACCATTTCTTCAGAAGATTGAATGGACAGCAGTAATGGAGAGTGGTCAGAAGTCAGTCGATTTAAAACCTGAAAGCTATTTGGAAAGAGTTCCAACCAGTCTAAATTGCCTATGCCCCTGTCTAATCTCTGAAACAGAAGGTCTTTACATTTATTCCTGAATCTATTATTACTCCATGTAAAAGAATTTCCTACAGTGGGGATATCATGCAAATCCAGATTATTAATGAAGGCATTAAAATATTTCATGCTTCTTGTAGGGTGCGCTTTCCTTCCTTTATACTCAGATGCTGAGCTCACAGTATTAAAGTCTCCTATATATATAGAAGGTTCTGGAGGGGGGTTTTTTAAATCATTCCAAAGAGCTTCCCTCGATTTTCTATTTACACTAGCATATATATAAAATAGCAGTTCCAACTAACAGATGAGTAAATGTTTGTAATCTTAGCCTGCAGGAATTGATCTGACTCTTTTGAACTGATTACATTAAAAGCATGGTTCCAGAAGATCCATATTTTAGCATTTTCGGCGGGGAGTGCATTTTTGAAGCCTAGATCATGCATCAAAGTGTTTATTTTGTTTTTTTCATGCCAAGGCTCTATCAAACATAGAATAGCAATCTTGTGAGACAACATAAGAGATTTTAATCTATCCAATGATGTTCCATAACCTCTAACATTCCAAACTAACATATTTCCTATTATGTTTTATTTAATCATTTAAAACTGGTGGTGGTTGCTTTCTGTGAGGATCTAAGGTTTCTTGATTTAAAAGCAGTGGCTTTGTTATTATTTGATTGCTTTTCCTGGTTCTTATTATGTTTATCTAAACATGAAATAAGTATTGGTTTGTGTGTGCTAACCTTTGACTGTGAACTTTGATTTACCTTTATGTTCTGATCAGTTGAGGTTTGAGTTCCCATTTGAACCACTGTAAGCTTTGTCTGAGGTTGCTGCTTCGACCCCTGTGTCTGCCCAGCATCTATAATGATCTGTGGAAGATGTTTGATGGCTGCATCTGGGGTGACAGGTGTATTTGTTACCGAAGTTTTGGGGAGCTCTGTGTGTCTGGCTTAGGGGCTTATTTCTTCAATGGAGAGGAATTCTGTAGTGTTTGTTGTCTTGTCAATTGTTTTGTTGGGTGCCATTCCTTCTTGAGTTTCCAGGGTTTCATGAAATATTTCAGCTGCTTCCTCCTCATCATCTCCCTCATTTAAATCTTCTAGGGTCTGGAAGGCATTTGAAATCCTGACAGTTTTTTCTGTTGTTTGTATTTCCTGGATGCTAACTCTATCTGGTTTTTTTATTTCTCCAAAAAGTGTTGGTAATTGGCTTAGAGATGTTATCTAGTGAGTAAAAGGATCCGATTCTTTTCTTATGAATTCCAGGGTAAACTTGTACCAAACTATTTTTCTGATGAGAGCCTGTCTTACTTTCTTGTAATTGACATCCTACTTCCTTCTGAGAGGTTGATAGACCCAAGGATTCTGCTACATCTAAGTCCAGTGTATGATTGGAGTCTAAGGCATGAAAGGGTTCTACCTGATCTGTGGCTTTGTTTTCCTTTGTTCCATTTATTGTGGGAGTCAGAAGATGTTTTTTCCTCAATTCTGGGTGCAGGAAGTTACAAGTAGCATGACTATGACCAATTATCCTACACTGAGTATAGTATGAGGGCAGTTCATCATATTCAATAGGGTACTCAGCTACTTTGCTACCTATTCCTACAACTATGGTAGATGGAAACTGAGACATAAGATCAACCTCAACACACACTTTGATTGCAGATAGCCTAAGTGCGCTAGTTGCTGCATCCATTTTAAGGAATCTACCAATCTGACTACTCATACCTATAATAGCAGATATATTATAGAAATGAATAGGGAGTTTATGGATTGTTACCCAAGCTGGCACAACAGATGATTCTGCTATAGGGGAGAAGTCTGGAGACCATTTTTGTACCTTCATTACTAAGCCTTGAATCATCCACTATCCCTTCATCCAGCATCTCTGGTAATCTTCACTCTCTTGAAATATGATAAGCACATGACGGTAATCCAGTGATCCTAATTGGAACTTTGATTTGAAACCTATTGACTTAAAGGCGGCCTGAAGGATATCCATTGATGGCTTTCCTCTGTTGAACTTCCAGACCAAAGCATTCTGGTAGTGAGACGCCAGTAGCTCGCCTTCCTCCGGTGGGAGAATAAAAGCAATTTTGCCATTGTATTCTGTAATAGGGTGTAGATTAGGCGTGTCGGGTAAAGAGGTGAGGAGCGGAGTGGGTTTAGCATTCAGAGCTTGGAGGAAGCTCTTAATATTGGCGGGAAGAAATTCTGGTACGAGGTTTGGCGGTGGAAATGCCATGGCCGGTGGCCAATTCCACCGTATGTGACCGTTATCAAGGCGAACGGAAAGAGGTGAGAAAGGATAGAGGTAAGAAGTGGGAGTGCGTCAGAAGTTCCAATCGCACACAGTTTCGCACCGTAGTCACACCGTAGAAGCCATCTGGTCCTGGAGTTGAGTGGCTGTCCATGGTGTTAACTTTGTTTGTTAATTCTTCCATAGTAATTTGCTTGAGTAAATTTGAATTCATTTCATTAGTTACAACTCTTAGAATGTTTTCCAATATCCATGCAGCATTAATTCCTGAGGGGTCCATTTGTTCATTTGTAAGAAGTTTAGAGAAGAAGCTGATAGCTTCTTTCTCTATATCTTCTATTTTATTCAGCCATGTGCCATAATTATTTTTTATTAAAGAGATTGTTTGCCTTTTTTGCTTACTTAAAATTGATTGATGAAAGAATTTTGAGTTTGCATCACCTTCTTTCATCCATTTTAACCTTGATTTCTATTTTAGAAACACCTCTTGATTAGTTAGAGCTGTTTTCATTTTTGCCTTAGCTAGGTTTAGAGCTTGTAGGTTTTTACTGGAATCATCTTCTTGTAAATCTTCTTCAGCCTTAACAACCAAATCTTCACAGATCTGGACAGCATCAAAGATGTTTCCAAAGACATTTTTGTTCCAGCTTTTAAGGAATTGCTTATCTTTTCATTCCTCTATTGTTAGTGTGTACACTCCAAGCATCTTTAACTAACTGCATAAAAGTAGGATGGTTTACCCAACATTCTTGAAACTTGAAGGGTTTTGGAATGGACATAGGGGAGGTGTCAGATGCAAGCAGGATTAGAGGGGTATGATCAGAACCTTCCCTTGCTAGTGTTTTAATTTTAGAATTAGGGAATTTAGACCACCAGAAATTGTTAGAAATTCCTCTATCAAGTCTCTTCCATACCCTACCCTTTGGTCTCATTCCAGTCCAAGTGAGCAAGCTTCCAGAAGTTGGGATTTCAGTCATGTTTTGGTCATTAAGGAATGTGTTAAAATTCCTTATACTGTTTTGGTTAGGGATTGATTTACGTAGGTGTTCCTCATTCTTAGTGATGGCATTAAAATCCCCTATTAAACATAATGGTTCATTTTTCAGATTTGCTAAGACTTGCCACAGTTTATTCCGTTCTTGAATTGTGTGCTTAGCATAGATAAAGCCCAGTTGACATTCCGTTGATAGACTTTTATTTAATAATTCATTTTCAACATATATTTCATATTTTATCACTATATTTACTATAACGTAAAGTATTTTTTATATAAAATTTAATATTTTCTATAATATATATGTGTATTTAAATTTAAGAAAATAATTATTATGTATCAATAGAGATTTACACAATTTTTTAATAAAATAATTATATAAGTAAAATAATATTTTTAAATTTTACTTATAAATTGTATTGCTTATAAATTTTTATAGTTATTTAACATATTTTTAAAATTAGATTTAGTATTTATTTTATATGTTATCTTATACCTCTATTTATAACTAAGAGTATTATCTATATTATATACTAAAAGAGCAACTATTTGCTTAAGTGGCACCCAAACACTTAGCCACATCACCCTTCACAAAATTTGTCACCTGGCATCACCAAACATTGCCACATCAGCTGCTGTCAAAAAATACTTTAGTTAATACATTTTCCATATTGAATCGGTGGAATACCAACGTATCCATTCCTTAATTATAGTGTCTGATATATATCTGTTTACAATTAAAAGTGTATATATTAAACTGTATCCATTCCTTAATTAAAGTGTCTGATGTATATCTTTGTATCAATTAAACCGTATCCATTCCACATTGAAAGGTCGGACAATTGATTGTTGGAATTGAATCAGAAATGAATTTCGTGAATGTGTTTTGCTCTTGAAATGTTCATTTCATTTCAGTTACCAATGATGAAGAAAATTTGTAGTTTAGAACACCGTATACTCAAAAGCGAAAACTGTTCCTGTGTGCGAAAAAACGTGCGAAACACACACCATAGGCCTTTCTTTCTCTTTTTCACCTTCTGTCTCACTGATAACGGTCGTTTTCTCAACCCTCTATCTCTGTTTGCTGGTATCGGCCTCACCGCCGGAAACGACTAGTACCGTCTGCAAAGTACTGCGACGGTAACCCCATCGGTTATGCCGACCGATATGGCGGCAACCATTGCTAATCAAATCCCCCCTAACACATTCGCTGCGATTCTCCAAAACAAAGCTCCACCTCTATCGAAAACTTTACCTAGCAATCCAGAGCTTGTTCCTAAATCTTAACACTTAGGGGAACCTTCCTGCCTATACTCTGATGGCCAAATAGCTACCTTATCCGCCCACTATGGGAATGCTCTGGTTGGTAAGTTCTAGATTGAGAATCTAGAGCAGGCTTTTAAAACTGTTGGTTTCGAAGGCAAGTATCAGCTAGGCTCTCTTGATTATAAGCATGTTCTTATTAGATTTGAGCAAATAAATGATTACCAAAGATGTTGGATGAAATGTGTTTGGAACTTCAATGGTATTTCCCTTAAGATGCTAAAATGGACTCCTGAATTCTCAACACATAAAGAATCACCAATAGTTCCCATCTGGTGTACTATCAGGGAAGTTCCCTTATACTACTATAATTCAGCTTCTATAGAGGCAATAGGGAATAGCATTGGCAGTTTTATTAAAAATGATCTAGCCACAGATATGCTTACAAGGCCATCAGTAATTAAATTCTGTGTAGAAATAGATCTCCAAAAACCTTTGAGGTATCATATTAGGCTGGACTCTGTGACTAACAACAGGAAATATCAAATTGAATATGAGGATATTCCTCTCTACTGTGATTACTGTGCGAAATTAGGTCATTCACTGTCTCAATGTAAAGTCAGCTCTCATAATACCAATGATAGAATTCAGGATACTAATTTAGTCTATAATTTACCCCACTCTCTATGGCAGGCTACTGGTTAGAAATTTGATAAGCCCCCTTTGATCCTTGACTCTTTGGAAGACCAATCCTTCCCTGAGAAAGAAGGAACCTCCACAGATCTGAACCACAACCTTTCACCCAAGTCCCCCTCTTTGATTAATAGAGCTCCTGTGTACGCTGCTATTAACAGTACTCAACCTTATGACGCTCTAGATAATTCTATCTCTAGGTTACTAAAGGACACAACTATATCTAAACCAACACTATTGGCCTATGCTAAAGATGATATCCATATTGGTTCTTTTTCTATATCTATGTACAGCCCTAACCACAAAAATACACTTTCCCAGCCTGGAAAGATGGCAAACAGGTTTTCTGTATTGCAGGTCCCTGACAATGACTCTAAGGAACAGGAAGAGATGGCTGAAATATCAATGCCTATGGAGGAGCTAATGTCTGGACATCAGAATGCCACTAATTCTTCCCTCCCAAGTAACCACCAAGGTAAATCTAAATCCAAAAAGAATAACTACCTAAGCCAGTTAAACAAAATGATGCTTAGATCAGCCACAAAAAGTAACAAATCTTGTGAACAATGATAGCTAACTTCAATGTTAATTTCTTAGTGTGGAATCTTAGAGGAATGAACACATCAATGCTTAGGCTGACTAATTTATGCAAACTAAAGAAAATCCAGCTATTGTGTATTATTGAACCGATGCATGATAATACTCAATGTCAAGCATACATGGAAAAACTCTCTTTTACACATAATTTAACTTTGCCTAATGGGAAAATCTGGCTCATGTGGACAAACTCACTAGCTATTTCTCTGCTATCCTCTCATGAACAGTTTATGTATGTTAATATTTCACATCATTCCCTAAATTTACATATGAAAGCAGTTTTCATTTATGCCCTTAGGAATAGAGATGGTAGGAAGGTTTTATGGACTGAGCTTCAGTCTATCCCTAAAGGTGATACTATTTTCATAGGAGATTTTAACTCGATAACCTCTCTGTCTGAATATAGAGGTCTCAGTTTTCCAGCCTTAGGAAGTATTAGAGATTTTAATTCCTGGATTAACTCTAATGGAATTCAAGAAATTAATACGGTTGGTAATCTTTTTACATGGTGTAATTCTAGGCTAAGGAACCCTACTTCTAAAAGATTAGACAGAGGACTAAGTACAATCTCATGGATCTCCAAATTTCCAACCTCTTCGATCCAAATCCTGAATAGGCAGACTTCCGATCATGCCCCCCTTCTTCTTCAGGTCTCCACTCTGACCTCCTCCAACCCTAAGCCATTCAGATTTATTGATGCCTTGTTTAAGAGAAATGAGGTCACTAGATTAATTAATGCAGCTGGGATATTCCTTTGGCCGAAACTGGCATGTTAAGATTCTATCTAAAACTGATTAGGCTTAAGAAAGTTCTAAAAAATTGGAATAGAGATAGCTTTGGAAACATTGACTTGAATGTTAAAAAAGTAGAGGAAGCCTTGAGAATTCAGGAAATTAAATTTGACTTGAACCCCTCAACACCTGAACAAGTAAAACTCAATGAGAAGAATGCATCTTTGCTTAAGGCCTTAAAAGAGAAGGAAAAATATTGGAAACAAAAAGCAAGATTAAAATGGCATAAGCTAGGAGACAATAACACATCTTTCTTTCATAAAGTTGTGCAAGAAAGAAACTGTAAATTGCAGATAACTAAAATAAAAAATTGTGCGGGTCAATGGATCAATTCTCAGTTAGACATTCAAAAGGAAGCAGTTGTCTATTTTTCTTAATTGCTAACTGAGCCTGATCTAACACCTGATGAAACTTACTATACTCATTTTTTAAGTCAAATACCTGGCATTATAAATGATAATGATAATCAAGCTCTAGCCACTCCAGTCTCAGAATCTGAGCTTGAACAAGTGATTAAAGGTTTAAATAAGATGAGCAGTCCAGGTCCAGATGGATTTTCATCTAAATTCTATAGCAAATGCTGGCCTATATTAAGCAGGATTTGATTGCTGCAGTCAATGACTTTATTGCTGGTTCCGAAATGCCTCGGGGAATATCCAGTACTTGGATTACCCTTATACCAAAAAAACCCACCCCATGTTCATTTGAGGACTTTAGACCAATTAGCTTATCAAATGTGTTGCATAAAATCTGCTCTAAAGTGCTAACGGAGAGGTTGAAACCTCACATGGAGAATCTGATCTCTCCTAACCAAACTGCTTTTATGAAAAACAGGGATATCTCGGATAATATACTGTATTTACAGGAAATGATCAGATTTTTGGATAAAAAATACAGAATTCCAAACTGCATTCTTAAATTGGATCTAAAGAAAGCTTTTGATAGAATTAATTGGAATTTTCTTAGACAGATTTTGATAAAGTTTGGTTTTAAAGGCAATTTTCTAAATGCTGTCATGAATAATTTGTCACAAGCTTACTTTTCTGTACTTGTTAATGGAAATCCAGTGGGTTTCTTCAAAGCCACAAGGGGTATTAAGCAAGGTGATCCTCTATCTCCCTTTCTTTTTAATATATTCTCAGAAGCCTTTTCTAGGAGTTTATCATTTATAATTCCTCAATAGAAGTTTGGCTAGCTATCGGATTCCGGCTTCAATTTCTGCAGTTTCCCATCTTATGTATGTGGATGGCACGATTATTTTTATGCAAGCATCAAGGCCGAATCTCATTAAGATCAAACCTTTTCTTGAAATATTTGAGTATACCTCGGGCCAAAAGTTTAATTTTGAGAAATCGAATTTTTACCTAAGTAAAAGAGCTACACATGCTAAGATTAATCAGGTAAAAGTGATCTTAAAGATGAAAAAAGGATCTTTCCCTTTTAAGTATTTAGGCTGCCCCATTTTTAGAGGAAGAACATTAAATAGATATTTTCATCCGCTGTTGGCTAATGTTGATCATAAGCTTCAAAATTGGAAAAATAAATGGCTTAATGCAGGAGGGAAAATGATATTAATTAGATCCTGTTTATACTCAATTCCTCAGCACATATGGTCTGTAACCAATCCCCCTAAAGGCATAATTAAATTATTTGAGAAAAAACTGTCTCAATTCTTCTGGGGACAATCAGATGGTAAAAATAACAAAGTATGGAAAAAATGGGCTGAACTAGCAAAACCTACAAAAATGAATGGTCTAGGTTTTAGATCGGTCAAAGCCATAATAGATTCGTGTTCGGTTAAACTTTGGTGGAAAAGCCAACTAGGTATTTCTTTGTGGTCTAAACTGTTATGGTCACTCCCACCATCCCACAGAAAATCTGTAACATGGAAAAGAATCTGTTACATTAACATTTTTGCTGAAAATAATTCTACCATTATCCACGGAAAAGGCAGTTGCAATTTTTGGTCTGCTAATTGGTGTCCACATGGCCCTCTTCTCAACTACATTCCTGACAGTATATCTTCTGCCTTGGCTGATATCTCTGTGGCAGATTTCATCAGCAACAGAATTAGTATTCTAAACCAGAAATCTGTTGTCATGCATGAATTATATGTCAGAAATAATAAAATCCTTCTTAATAAAACTTAACCTTAAATTTAACCCATAAATCATGGTTAATACCATATCTAATTATCTAATAATCTAATGATTTAAATTGTTCAGCCAAATACTAATTCGATTTAAAAAAACTAATTTACCCATATTTTTGTGTATATTTAGACTTCTGTCCCAGCTTTATTTATACTACTCCCTCTATCCTGGCTTTATTTGCACTCTTATTTTTTTGACATTATTCACTATCAAAGTTTGATCGCATATTTGAAAAGATAAGTAAACAATAATATTATCATATATGATATTGTTGAATCTGTTGTAATAAGTATTTTCCAAATATCAACTTTTTATTTGCTATCATTACACGCAGATAAACATATTAACAGTCAAACATGTTTCCTGATCAGCGTGATAATAATTGCAGTGCAAATAGAGGTGGGACTAAGGGAGAAGTATAATTTAAAGGGTAAGTCTTAGGAAAGATGGTATGTCCATAAGCTTATTGACATGTCAGGGACTATTTTGCAAAATGGAATTTTTCGCAATCAATGAAAATTAACCTTTTAATTGTAATTAAAAGCGTGCAACATATCTCTGTGAATTATTCTTTAGTTTAGAGAGAAGGGGCTACGGCGATCGGGAAAGCTGAAGTATTCTCCTTTGATCTTGAACATCAAATTGCCGTTGATATCGGTAACCCCGAACCTCCCTTTCGATGGTGTCATGATCCACCGGATTCGGTGCCAAGAATTACGGGCTCACCACGGTGATAGCTCTGACGGCAGGGCCAGCTAACGCCAGTGCCGGATGCCCTGTCGGAACTGGAGAACTGCTTCATGAGGCCATATTATTCAATCTCTTCCCGTGAGGTTAACAATACATGCTGAGCTGCTACCTTTTCGAGACTTCTTTTTATGTTCTGGCTTTCCGATCGATACTTTAAATGTTCTTGAATATATACACGTGAATTTCAATGTTCTGGCCCTGGCTTATATGCTTGGTACAAATTCTTGGATTGCAGGATGCCAGAGCAAACAGTTTGTAACGTGCTAGATAAGGTTAGTTTTGAATATTTGAGTTCCAGAAATGTAGAGTAACATTTGCATTGAAAATCCTGAGACCTTGGCACTTTTGCAGGTTACGTTGAACCAAATTGTACATTTTTTTTAAAATTTGAACCAAATTGTACTTGGTCCAACTGTAATTGCTTTTATTTTTGCTTGGAACAATTTATGGTTAGGGAAACTCTCAGAACATCCTAATAAGTACCAAAGAGATGCCCTTCCTACTCTGTACTTTGGTATAAATCTCATTCTAACATCTTTTGAATT
Organism: Rubia yunnanensis; assembly: GCA_037428765.1. Classification (NCBI taxonomy): domain Eukaryota; kingdom Viridiplantae; phylum Streptophyta; class Magnoliopsida; order Gentianales; family Rubiaceae; genus Rubia; species Rubia yunnanensis. The sequence goes on along the minus strand of CM075061.1, from coordinate 109,640,201 downwards.
ACGAGTTGTATCTGTTTACTTATATGTTGCACCTGTTAGTATTCAATGTGAACTTGTTAGTTGTAATGTCTATGACCTTTTATTTTCCTTTGTTGTTAGTTGTACCTTTTGAATAACGAATTGCATCTGCTTACTTATATGTTAGATATGTTAGTATCTTGTGTGTACTTGTTAGTTGTGTTTTGTATGATATTTTTTTTAAAAAGAAGTTGTTGTTCGTTGTTCATTTTGAATTAAGAACTGCATTTGTTTACTTATATATTGCAGCTGTTATTATCCAGCGTGTACATATTATTTGTATTGTGAATGACCTTTTTTTTCTTCTCTTTTTTACTGTTTGTTCGTTTTGAATTTCAAGCTGCATATGTTTACTTATATGTTGCACCTGTTAGTATTCAATGTGTACTTGTTATTTGTACTATCTATGACCTTTTATTTTCATTTGTTAGCTGTACGTATTGAATAACAAGTTGCATCTGTTTACTTATATGTTACATATGTTAGCATCTCATGTTTACTTGTTAGTTGTGTTGTGTATGACTATTTGTTTAAATGAAAGTTGTTGTTGGTTGTTAATTTTGAATTAAGAACTGCATCTATTTACTTATATACTGCAGCTGTTATTATCCAACGTGTACATGTTAGTTGTACTATGAATGACCTTTCCTCTTCTCCTTTTTGTTGTTTGTTCATTTTGAATTCCGAGTTGCATTTGTTTACTTATATATTGCACCTGTTAGTATTCAGTGTGTACTTGTTACTTGTACTATCTATGACCTTTTTTTCGTTTGTTGTTAGTTGTATGTTTTGAATAACGAGTTGCATTTGTTTACTTATATGTTGCATCTGTTAGTATCTCGTATGTATTTGTTAGTTGTGTTATGTATGACTAGTTTTTTTTATAAAAAAATTGTTGTTTGTTGTTCATTTTGAATTAAGAACTTTATATGTTTACTTATACAATGCATCTATCGTTATCCAACATGTATCTATTAGTTGTACTGCGAATGACCTTTTTTTTTCTTCTCTTTTTTGTTGATTACTCGTTTCAAATTCTGAGCTACATCTGTTTACTTATATGTTGCACCTTTTAGTATTCAATTTGTACTAGTTAGTGTTATTCTCTATGGTATTTTGTTTTCACTTGTTGTTAGTTGTACGTTTTGAATAATGAGTTGCATTTGTTTACTTATATGTTTCATCTGTTAGTATCTCGTATGTACTTGTTAGTTGTGTTGTGTATGACCATTTAAAAAAAATTGTTGTTGGTTGTTCATTTTCAATTAAGAACTGCATATGTTTACTTATATATTACATTTGTTAGAATCCAGCATGTACTTGTTAATTTTATTGTGTTTGACTTTTACTTTCATTGTTGGTTATTGTCGTTTTGAATTAGAAATTGTACATATTTGCTTAAGTGTGGCAGCTGTTAATATTGCTGGGTGTTTTGATCTTATATCCTCCTTTTGTCATAAGTAATATTAGCTTTCTGTCTTAAGATATTTGAAGTTAATTGTTTTCTTAAATTCATAATTTGACATTGCAGGATAGATGATCAAGATTTGGGATTCTTCACAAGCTTTCTTGGCATGTTAGTCTTTATCATGACTATTTCTCACCACTACCTTATGGCTGAGCCTAAATATGCAAGCAATTAGTCCCTTATATATTGTCAGAACAGAACATTTGTTTCCAATAGATTCACAGTGTAAGTCTCATCCCCGAGACATTTTTTCCATTAAAAAATTTAGAATTGGGATGCTCACTTTAGACTACCAGTGTGCAAGATTTGTGCAGATTCGAAATACCATTGTGCAATATGTGTGCAATCTAGAGTGAAATTGGTGAACATTTTGTAGGATTATTGTTACTAAAAACTATAGATTATGAGTCACAAAGTCACTTTGATAGTTTGTCAACTATAAATCTATCACTGATATTGGGGAGGTTGTCGTCTCAATCTACAGAGTTTCAACCATTCCTATTTCAAGAATTTGAACCACTGCTGAATGTAAGCCACTGCTTTTTGATTTCTTATTCCTATATTCTACCACCACTTTAGAGTATTTACAAAGGGTTCATATACTTCATGCTTAGGGACATGAGAGTTGACTATAAAACTATAGCACTACATACTTCAGCACTACATGAGTTTTTGCAACACTATCATGGGCAGCGACTCCTGTAAACGAATACCAAGACCTATGATATAAAGCATGCACAAAATCATCATAACCATGGTAAAAGTTCTTCTGAAGTCGTATCCATCCTCGATAACAACAATGTACTGCATATAACACTATGAAACTTAATGAAATTTCTAGATATAACATTTATCTTCCAAACCTAGATTGAAAAATGCATCACCTGTCTCCTAGTTGGTAACACCTTAAGAAAGCAGCCCGGAAACTGCCGTCAGAGAATGCCAGTTTGGTGCACCTCAAACTATACAAGTGTATGAGGTGAAAGATATCCATCTCTGTCAATAAAAAAAATGAGTAGCTTAATTAACTAGTTAATATCATTATATACAGCCAAGGCTAATTTTACTTGGGACTAAAGTCATATTAAGACCAGATGATAGAGGTTAGGCCCAAGAAGGCCATTGGGTCGCAGGTATGGCAGCCCAGTAAGGGAATACTTAATACCCTAACTTAATTACCAGATTCGTGGGTAATTAAGGGCAATAATTAAGAAGTATGTTATTTAGGACACGGAGTATAAATACAAGGTACACATTTACTTATCATCCATTTTGTCTTAATCATATTGAATGCTTGGACTAACTTAGGCATCAAAGTACTGACCCCTCAGGTATAGCTTGATTGCAGGTCCATTCGAGAAGAACCCAGTCAGAGGTTGAAGACACATCAAGTGGCGCCATCTGTGGGGACGAGTAAGCCGGATCAAAGGTTTGGAGAGTTTATGTCCACGGTAGTTTGAAGGAGTGAAAGATTGAGGTCAATAGGTACATGGGCTAGAACTTCACCAAGGTTAGCATTGGAGAATCCAGAAGGAGAAAATGATGCCTGCATCGAGGACAACGACATAGCCAATACTCAAACAATGGGAGCTGAGTTGCGAGTAAAACCTAGTATAGGCGTAGGCTATGAGGGGGAACAAACCTCAGTGGCGATTATTGTAAACACCCTGGTACCAATCCAGCATGATGTGTTGCGGCCCTCGAGGACTCTGGAAGTGATGGGAGAGCAAAGATAGGGGAATACCGATCCCCTTCTCGAGAGAGTGGTTGATTCGAGGGATGGAAGGTTTACGGAGGTTTAGGGAGACTCGTATATGGAAGCCTATGGCCAAAATGGGTAAGGAAATCCAAATGCGGAGAGGGCAACCCTAAGTCAAGAGGTGGAACGAGCAGCTCAGGTCCTGGCTGCGCCCAGTTACAGGATCACCCCTCCTCCGAGGGATGATAGAGTCACGATGGGGGCGGTATCGCCCTTGCCTTTAGGAATAACAACAGGTTGGGCCCCTCAACCCGCTCGAGGCTCTCAACCCCCTCAACCCCAACTTCCAATAGCCTATCCTTATCAGGGATATGTTGGAGAGCCGATACAGGCTAGGCCCCAGCCTGCCATTCCTGGTTATTCACAAGGTCCTGTGTATGCGCTACCTCCGCTAGCCCCATCTGCTCCTACCCTCGACATGGTCGGTCCAGGAGTGGCATACGGAATGATGACTTCTTCTATCTGTGATGAATGATGTCTTTTCCCTATCTTCCTTTTCCATGAGAATTTGGTGATACCCCTTATGTGCATCAGAGAATGCCAAAATTTGGTATCCAGTGATAGCTTCCACCAACTCATCGATTGGTGGCAACCGGTAACTGTCCTTGGGGTGGGCAATCCAGTCGAGATAGAATACCACCTCGATGACATCTGTCTTCAGTAATTTTTCCACCTCCTCTTTAATTGCTTCAGCTCATTCGGGAGCAAACACTTTTCTCTTTAGCTTCACTGGCTTAATCAAATGGTTGATGTTTAGCCTATGCAACGCGAGACTCAAATGGAGCCCCATCAGGTCAGATGTATCTCATGAGAACACATCCTCTATATCTTCCTAACAAGTCTTGCAATCCTCTTTTCACATCTTCAGGAATCAGTTTCCCAATAGCTACTAATCTTTTATCTTGAATGGGCATTTGTATTGTATCAGCTAGTCCTGTTTCTGCGTGCATTACCGCTACATTCCTCATTTTCCTCGCCTCTCGTACTTCCGTTAGGTTACATTTTCGTGCCACAGTCTAATCCCCTAAAATGGATGCCACCCCTTTTTCAGTTGGGAACTTCATCATTAGGTGGTAAGGTGACCAGACCGCCTGAGCCTGACACATTCATGGCCTTCCTAAGATCACACTATAAGGGGAAGGTGTATCCATGACAGCAAAACTACACTTGATAGTCACTCCCTTGTCTCCATCCACCACTCGAACATGCAATGTTATTTCTCCTATAGGAAATATTAGGTTTCCTGTAAATCCCGATAAAGGGGAAACGGATTTTTTCAAGTTCTCACGCCCTATGTCTAACTGGTCAAAATACTCAGCAAACATCACTTCTACCCCACTTCCATCATCAACAAACACCCTTTTGATCAATGATGTTCCAATAATGGCTGAAATTACCATAGGGTGTACATGCATGGGGCGTTTGGTCTGGCACAGCATCCGCTTCCAAAAAAATGACAGTCTCATCCGGCCGAAACCTCTTATGACTGGGATTTTCCGTGGGGACCCTTCGAGCCTCAGCCCTTAAAATAGAAATTGAGGACCTCTCTCCCACCATGCCATTGATGACGTTAATTACCCTTCAAACGGGTGGGTTGTCTCCATTTTAGTTTCCCTGATTTCTCCCTTGTTGTTCCTGGGGTCTATCCTGCCTTCCTTCCTGCCCCCTGTCTCAAACCACTTGTTCTCGAGGTCTTCTATCTCCTCTACCTCCATTATTTTGATTGTTTCTTCTGTAAGGCTGCCATTATTTCATCCGGAGCCTCGATGGAATAGCCTGGTTCCTGTGCCCATTTCCTCAAAACCGCCCTTCCCACTCGCACCTATCAATCTCCATCCTTAACTACTTGCAATAGTTTGTATCATGATCATAATCCCTATAATGATACCAATTTGTTTCCCTCCGGGCTACAACCGAGTTTTACGAACTCTGCAAGGGTGGAGGTGTCTGAAATAAGCCTCTATGTATGCTTAAAATCTGTGCAGGGGTTCTTTCCCCGAGCGTTGGGGGCATCAGATTATACCTCTCAAATGGTGTTCTTATGGGCTCGACCGGCCTCTTCCTTCTATGATCTACATTTCTTCCTGCCTTCTCTGCAAGACTATCTCTTTTCCTTCTAGTTGCCTCCTCTACTCTCGAATATTGCTCCACGACCTCCTGAAGTTTTTGTAGTGTTTTAAGAGTATTAGTACTCAGCTTCTTGTATAGTTCAAGGTCTTGCATCCCCAAAAGGTACCCCTGGACCACCTCATTCTCCATAGTTTTTATCACCCCAGAACTCTCATCCATATATCTGTGATAGGAGGTTTCCGTGCTTTCCCCTGGCTTTTGCTTCGTTTGGTAAAGTTCTAACAACGTTTTGGTAAATTACTTCTTTTGTGCATACTGGCTCAACAATGCTCTGCTGAAGTCTCGATACGATTGGAGCGAGCCCCTTGGCAACTTATTAAACAAGTCATGTTCCTTTTCCCACAAGTAGCTGCTTACCAGCTTGCATGTTAATTTCTCATCAAAGTCACCCAAACTCATCAGGCCCAGGAATGTCTGTATAAACTCTCGAGGGTCAATTTCACCACTGTATGTGGGAAGTCCTTCTGGGGGTTTCACTTCTATCGGCCATAGAACCCCTATGATCACTGAGCTGAAAGGAAACCCCGCTGCCTGGCCCCAGGGGCTGATCAACCAATCCAATTCCCTTCTCAACGATTCATTTACGTCCAAGGGGGCTTCGTGCTGACCCATTGACACGTTTGACCCCCTATCGTGACTACCCAACTGTGGCATATAGAGAGGTTAGGTTCCACCATATCCTTGGTTCATCCAGTGCGGCCCGTTGGATCACGCCTACTATGTAATCATTCTCAAAGATTATTAGTTTGACCGAGCATGGAAAAGTAGGTACTTTCCAGAAAAGAGTTACCCTAATCTTATTCAGACTGTCATTAATAAGATGTTCCGATTCAGGAATGACATGATAAAAGTGCAACATCGTCAGTCATTAGTATTAGTATTTCTCTTTGTACCCTTATGATAAGCTTCATCGAGCCGATGATTTCCACCACATAGAATCAAATGAAATTCCCTATTCTATGGTTTTAATGAAAATAGAATATAATAAAATTACGTCGATGGGATTTTAGAAAGCGCATCTACGTGGTGTAGAGTAAATTGTAGATGGTTACTTATAATTAGACAAAGGCTTATTTGGTAGAAGTTTACTGGAAGAAGTTTCCATGGGATCACGCCTATTATGTAATCACTCTTGAAGATTATAAGTTTTACCGAGCATGGAAAACTAGGTACCTTCCAGCATGGACAAGTTACGATTTTACGTCCACGTACTGTTAATGTTCTTAATTTTTGAACTAAATATAAGGTCCCTCTGATAATGTGGTAGATGTGGAAATGAAAACTTAGAGATACTCTAATCTTATTCAGATTGTCATTAATAAGATGTTCAGATTCAAGAATGGCGTTATAAAAGTGCAACATCATCAGTTATTAGTATTAGTATTTCTCTTTGTACCCTTATGATAAGCTTCATCGAGCCGATGATTTCCACCACATAGAATCAAATGAAATTCCCTATTCTATGGTTTTAATGAAAATAGAATATAATAAAATTACGTCCACGAGATTTTCGAAAGCGCATGTACGTGGTGTAGAGTAAATTACAATGGTTACTTATAATTAGACAAGGGCTTATTTGGTAGAAGTTGACTGGAAGAAGTTTCCATGGGATCATGCCTATTATGTAATTATTCTCGAAGATTATTAGTTTGACCGAGCATGGAAAACTAGGTACCTTCCAGCATGGACAGTTTACAATTTTACGTCCACGTACTGTTAAAGTTCTTAATTTTTGAACTAAATAAAAGGTCCCTCTGCTAATGTGGTAGATGTGGAAATGAAAAATTAGAGATACCCTACTCTTATTCAGACTGTCATTAATAAGATGTTCCAATTCAGGAATGACATGATAAAAGTGCAAAATCATCAGTCATTAGTATTAGTATTTCTCTTTGTACCCTTATGATAAACTTCATCGAGCCGATGATTTCCACCACATAGAATCAAATGAAATTCCCTATTCTATGGTTTTAATGAAAATATAATATAATAAAATTACGTCGATGAGATTTTAGAGAGCGCAGGAACGTGGCGTAGCGTAACTTGTAGATGGTTACTTATAATTAGACAAAGGCTTATTTGGTAGAAGTTGACTGGAAGAAGTTTCCATGGGATCATGCCTATTATGTAATCATTCTCGAAGATTATTAGTTTGACCGAGCATGGAAAAGTAGGTACCTTCCAGCATGGATAGGTTCACGATTTTACGTTCACGTACGGGTAAAGTTCTTAATTTTTGAACTAAATATAAGTTCCCTCTGCTAATGTGGTAGATGTGGAAATGAAAATTTAGAGATACCCTAATCTTATTCAGACTGTCATTAATAAGATGTTCCGATTCAGGAATGATATGATAAAAGTGCAACATCGTCAGTCATTAGTATTAGTATTTCTCTTTGTACCGTTATGATAAGCTTCATCGAGCCGATGATTTCCACCACATAGAAGCAAATGAAATTCCCTATTCTATGGTTTTAATGAAAATAGAATATAATAAAATTACGTCGATGGGATTTTAGAAAGCGCATCTACGTGGTGTAGAGTAAATTGTAGATGGTTACTTATAATTAGACAAAGGCTTATTTGGTAGAAGTTTACTGGAAGAAGTTTCCATGGGATCACGCCTATTATGTAATCACTCTCGATGATTATAAGTTTTACCGAGCATGGAAAACTAGGTACCTTCCAGCATGGACAAGTTACGATTTTACGTCCACGTACTGTTAATGTTCTTAATTTTTGAACTAAATATAAGGTCCCTCTGATAATGTGGTAGATGTGGAAATGAAAAGTTAGAGATACTCTAATCTTATTCAGATTGTCATTAATAAGATGTTCAGATTCAAGAATGGCGTGATAAAAGTGCAACATCATCAGTTATTAGTATTAGTATTTCTCTTTGTACCCTTATGATAAGCTTCATCGAGCCGATGATTTCCACCACATAGAATCAAATGAAATTCCCTATTCTATGGTTTTAATGAAAATAGAATATAATAAAATTACGTCCATGAGATTTTCGAAAGCGCATGTACGTGGTGTAGAGTAAATTACAGATGGTTACTTATAATTAGACAAGGGATTATTTGGTAGAATTGACTGGAAGAAGTTTCCATGGGATCATGCCTATTATGTAATTATTCTCGAAGATTATTAGTTTGACCGAGCATGGAAAACTAGGTACCTTCCAGCATGGACAGTTTACAATTTTACGTCCACGTACTGTTAAAGTTCTTAATTTTTGAACTAAATAAAAGGTCCCTCTGCTAATGTGGTAGATGTGGAAATGAAAAATTAGAGATACCCTACTCTTATTCAGACTGTCATTAATAAGATGTTCCGATTCAGGAATGACATGATAAAAGTGCAAAATCGTCAGTCATTAGTATTAGTATTTCTCTTTGTACCCTTATGATAAACTTCATCGAGCCGATGATTTCCACCACATAGAATCAAATGAAATTCCCTATTCTATGGTTTTAATGAAAATATAATATAATAAAATTACGTCGATGAGATTTTAGAGGGCGCAGGTACGTGGTGTAGAGTAACTTGTAGATGGTTACTTATAATTAGACAAAGGCTTATTTGGTAGAAGTTGACTGGAAGAAGTTTCCATGGGATCATTCCTATTATGTAATCATTCTCGAAGATTATTAGTTTGACCGAGCATGGAAAAGTAGGTACCTTCCAGCATGGATAGGTTCACGATTTTACGTCCACGTACGGGTAAAGTTCTTAATTTTTGAACTAAATATAAGGTCCCTCTGCTAATGTGGTAGATGTGGAAATGAAAATTTAGAGATACCCTAATCTTATTCAGACTATCATTAATAAGATGTTCCGATTCAGGAATGACATGATAAAAGTGCAACATCGTCAGTCATTAGTATTAGTATTTCTCTTTGTACCGTTATGATAAGCTTCATCGAGCCGATGATTTGCACCACATAGAATCAAATGAAATTCCCTATTCTATGGTTTTAATGAAAATAGAATATAATAAAATTACGTCGATGGGATTTTAGAAAGCGCATCTACGTGGTGTAGAGTAAATTGTAGATGGTTACTTATAATTAGACAAAGGTTTATTTGGTAGAAGTTGACTGGAAGAAGTTTCCATGGGATCATGCCTATTATGTAATCATTCTCGAAGATTATTAGTTTGACCGAGCATGGAAAAGTAGGTACCTTCCGGTATGGATGGGTTCACGATTTTACGTCCCCGTACTGGTAAAGTTCTTAATTTTTGAACTAAATATAAGGTCCCTCTGTAATGTGGTAGATGTGGAAATGGAAATTTAGAGATACCCTAATCTTATTCAGACTGTAATTAATAAGATGTTCCGATTCAGGAATGACATGACAAAAGTGCAAAATCGTCAGTCATTAGTACTCCCTCTGGTCCACTATATATGGCCTCATGAAAATGGCACAAAGTTTTTTGAAAAGAGAAAGGAGAGGTGGAGATTGAATTGGGAGTATAAAAAGTAAGATGTGTGGATGAAAAGAACCTAGTATTTACCAAAAGAAGAAGGGGCCAAAATCAAAAAACCATCCCAATAAGGAAAGAGGGACATAATTAGAGGACCAGAGGGAGTATTAGTATTTCTCTTTGTACACTTATGATAAGCTTCATCGAGCCGATGATTTCCACCACATAGAATCAAATGAAATACCCTATTCTATGGTTTTAATGAAAATAGAATAAAATAAAATTACGTCGATGAGATTTTAGAAAGCGCATGTACGTGGTGTAGAGTAAATTGTAGATGGTTACTTATAATTAGACAAAGGCTTATTTGGTAGAAGTTGCCTGGAAGAAGTTTCCATGGGATCACGCCTATTATGTAATCATTCTCGAAGATTATTAGTTTGACCGAGCATGGAAAAGTAGGTACCTTCCAGTATGGATAGGTTCACGATTTTACGTCCACATACTGGTAAAGTTCTTAATTTTTGAACTAAATATAAGGTCCCTCTGTAATATGGTAGATGTGGAAATGAAAATTTAGAGGTACCATAATCTTATTCAGACTGTCATTAATAAGATGTCCCGATTCAGGAATGAGATGACAAAAGTGCAAAATAGTCAGTCATTAGTACTCCCTCTGGTCCACTATATATGGCCTCATGAAAATGGCACAAAGTTTTTTGAAAAGAGAAAGGAGAGGTGGAGATTGAATTGGGAGTATAAAAAGTAAAATGTGTGGATGAAAATAGGCTAGTATTTACCAAAAGAAGAAGGGGCCAAAATCAAAAAACCATCCCAATAAGGAAAGAGGGACATAATTAGAGGACCAGAGGGAGTATTAGTATTTCTCTTTGTACACTTATGATAAGCTTCATCGAGCCGATGATTTCCACCACATAGAATCAAATGAAATTCCCTATTCTATGGTTTTAATGAAAATAAAATAAAATAAAATTACGTCTATGAGATTTTAGAAAGCGCATGTACGTGGTGTAGAGTAAATTGTAGATGGTTACTTACAATTAGACAAAGGCTTATTTGGTAGAAGTTGACTGGAAGAAGTTTCCATGGGATCACGCCTATTATGTAATCATTCTCGAAGATTATGAGTTTTACCGTGCAATGAAAACTAGGTACCTTCCTGCATTGACAGGTTACAATTTTACGTCCACGTACTGTTAAAGTTCTTAACTTTTGAACTAAATATAAGGTACTTCTGCTAATGTGGTAGATGTGGAAATGAAAATTTAGAGATACCCTACTCTTATTCAGAATGTCATTAATAAGATGTTCCGATTCAGGAAAGACACGATAAAAGTGCAACATCGTCAGTCATTAGTATTAGTATTTCTCTTTGTACCCTTATGATAAGCTTCATCGAGCTGATGATTTCCACAACATAGAATCAAATGAAATTCCCAATTCTATGGTTTTATTTAAAATTGAATATAATAAAATTACGTCCATGAGATTTTAGAAAATGTATGTACGTGGTGTAGAGTAAATTACAGATGGTTACTTATAATTAGACAAAGGCTTATTTGGTAGAAGTTGACTGGAAGAAGTTTCCATGGGATCACGCCTATTATGTAATCATTCTCGAAGATTATTATTTTGACTGAGCATGGAAAAGTATGTACCTTCCAGCATGGATGGGTTCACGATTTTACGTCCATGTACTGGTAAAGCTCTTAATTTTTGAACTAAATATAAGGTCCCCCTGCTAATGTGGTAGATGTGGAAATTAAAATTTAGAGATACCTTACTCTTATTCAGAAAGTCATTGATAAGATGTTCCGATTCTGGAATGACATGATAAAAGTGCAACATCGTCAGTCATTAGTATTAGTATTTTTCTTCGTACCCTTATGATAAGCTTCATCGATATGATGATTTCCACCGCATGAAATCAAATGAAATTCCCAATTCTATGGTTTTAATTAAAATTGAATATAATAAAATTACGTCTATTATATTTTAGAAAATGCATGTACGTGGTGTAGAGTAAATTACAGATGGTTACTTATAATTAGACAAAGGCTTATTTGGTAGAGGTTGACTGGAAGAAGTTTCCATAGGATCACGCCTATTATGTAATCATTCTCGAAGATTATAAGTTTGACCGAGCATGGAACACTAGGTACCTTCCTGCATGGACAGGTTACGATTTTACGTCCACGTACTATTAAAGTTCTTAATTTTTGAACTAAATATAAGGTCCCTCTGCTAACGTGGTAGATGTGGAAATGAAAATTTAGAGATACCCTAATCTTATTCAGACTGTCATTAATAAGATGTTGCGATTCAGGAATGACATGATAAAAGTGCAACATCGTCAGTCATTAGTATTAGTATTTCTCTTTGTACCCTTATGATAAGCTTCATTTAGCTGATGATTTCCACCACATGGAATAGAATGAAATTCCCAATTCTATAGTTTTAATTAAAATTGAATATAATAAAATTACGTCCATGAGATTTTAGAAAATGCATGTACGGGGTGTAGAGTAAATTACAGATGGTTACTTATAATTAGGCAATGGCTTATTTGGTAGAAGTTGACTGGAAGATGTTTCCATGCGATCACGCCTATTATGTAATCATTCTCGAAGATTATTAGTTTGACTGAGCATGGAAAAGTAGGTACCTTCCAGCATGGATGGGTTCACGATTTTACGTCCACGTACTGGTAAAGTTCTTAATTTTTGAACTAAATATAAGGTCCCTCCGCTAATGTGGTAGATGTGGAAATTAAAATTTAGAGATACCCTACTCTTATTCAGAATGTCATTAATAAGATGTTCCGATTCAGGAATGACATGATAAAGTGCAACATCGTCAGTCATTAGTATTAGTATTTCTCTTTGGACCCTTATGATAAGCTTCATCGAGTTGATGATTTCCACCACATAGAATCAAATGAAATTCCCAATTCTATGGTTTTAATTAAAATTGAATATAATAAAATTACGTCCATGAGATTTTAGAAAATGTATGTACGTGGTGTAGAGTAAATTACAGATGGTTACTTATAATTAGACAAAGGCTTATTTGGTAGAAGTTGACTGGAAGAAGTTTCCATGGGATCACGCCTATTATGTAATCATTCTCAAAGATTATTAGTTTGGCTGAGCATGGAAAAGTACGTACCTTCCAGCATGGATGGGTTCACGATTTTACGTCCACGTACTGGTAAAGTTCTTAATTTTTGAACTAAATATAAGGTCCCTCTGCTAATGTGGTAGATGTGGAAATTAAAATTTAGAGATACCTTACTCTTATTCAGAAAGTCATTAAAAAGATGTTCCGATTCTGGAATGACATGATAAAAGTGCAACATCGTCAGTCATTAGTATTAGTATTTTTCTTCGTACCCTTATGATAAGCTTCATCGATATGATGATTTCCACCGCATGAAATCAAATGAAATTCCCAATTCTATGGTATTAATTAAAATTGAATATAATAAAATTACGTCCATTATATTTTAGAAAATGCATGTACGTGGTGTAGAGTAAATTACAGATGGTTACTTATAATTAGACAAAGGCTTATTTGGTAGAAGTTGACTGGAAGAAGTTTCCATAGGATCACGCCTATTATGTAATCGTTCTCGAAGATTATAAGTTTGACCGAGCATGGAACACTAGGTACCTTCCTGCGTGGACAGGTTACGATTTTACGTCCACGTACTATTAAAGTTCTTAATTTTTGAACTAAATATAAGGTCCCTCTGCTAACGTGGTAGATGTGGAAATGAAAATTTAGAGATACCCTAATCTTATTCAGACTGTTATTAATAAGATGTTCCGATTCTGGAATGACATGATAAAAGTGCAACATCGTCAGTCATTAGTATTAGTATTTCTCTTTGTACCCTTATGATAAGCTTCATCGATATGATGATTTCCTCCACATGGAATCAAATGAAATTCCCAATTCTATGGTTTTAATTAAAATTGAATATAATAAAATTACGTCCATGATATTTTAGAAAATGCATGTACGTGGTGTAGAGTAAATTACAGATGGTTACTTATAATTAGACAAAGGCTTATTTGGTAGAAGTTGACTGGAAGAAGTTTCCATGGGATCACGCCTATTATGTAATCATTCTCGAAGATTATTAGTTTGACTGAGCATGGAAAAGTATGCACCTTCCAGCATGGATGGGTTCACGATTTTATGTCCACGTACTGGTAAAGCTCTTAATTTTGAACTAAATATAGGGTCCCCCTGCTAATGTGGTAGATGTGGAAATTAAAATTTAGAGATACCTTACTATTATTCAGAAAGTCATTATTAAGATGTTCCGATTCAGGAATGACATGATAAAAGTGCAACATCGTCAGTCATTAGTATTAGTATTTTTCTTCGTACCCTTATGATAAGCTTCATCGATATGATGATTTCCACCACATGAAATCAAATGAAATTCCCAATTCTATGGTTTTAATTAAAATTTAATATAATAAATTTACGTCTATTATATTTTAGAAAATGCATGTACGTGGTGTAGAGTAAATTACAGATGGTTACTTATAATTAGACAAAGGCTTATTTGGTAGATGTTGACTGGAAGAAGTTTCCATAGGATCACGCCTATTATGTAATCATTCTCGAAGATTATAAGTTTGACCGAGCATGGAACACTAGGCACCTTCCTGCATGGACAGGTTACGATTTTACGTCCACGTACTATTAAAGTTCTTAATTTTTGAACTAAATATAAGGTCCCTCTGCTAACGTGGTAGATGTGGAAATGAAAATTTAGAGATCCCCTAATCTTATTCAGACTGTCATTAATAAGATGTTCCGATTCAGGAATGACATGATAAAAGTGCAACATCGTCAGTCATTAGTATTAGTATTTCTCTTTGTACCCTTATGATATGCTTAATCGAGCCGATGATTTCCACCACATAGAATCAAATGAAATTCCCTATTCTGTGGTTTTAATGAAAATAGAATATAATAAAATTACGTCGATGAGATTTTAGAAAGCGCATGTAGGTGGTGTAGAGTAAATTATAGATGGTTACTTATAATTAGACAAAGGTTTATTTGGTAGAAGTTGACTGGAAGAAGTTTCCATGGGATCACGCCTATTATGTAATCATTCTCGAAGATTATTAGTTGGACCGAGCATGGAAAAGTAGGTACCTACCAGCATGGACAGGTTCACGATTTTACGTCCACGTACTGGTAAAGTTCTTAATTTTTGAGCTAAATATAAGGTCCCTCTGCTAATATGGTAGATGTGGAAATGAAAATTTAGAGATAGCCTAATCTTATTCGGACTATCATTAATAAGATATTCCGATTCAGGAATGACATGATAAAGTGCAACATCGTCAGTCATTAGTATTAATATTTCTCATTGTATCCTTATGATAAGCTTCATTGAGCTGATGATTTCCACCACATGGAATAAAATGAAATTCCCAATTCTATAGTTTTAGTTAAAATTGAATATAATAAAATTACGTCCATGAGATTTTAGAAAATGTATGTACGTGGTGTAGAGTAAATTACAGATGGTTACTTATATTTAGACAAAGGCTTATTTGGTAGAAGTTGACTGGAAGAAGTTTCCATGGGATCACGCCTATTATGTAATCATTCTCGAAGATTATTAGTTTGACTGAGCATGGAAAAGTAGGTACCTTCCAGCATGGATGGGTTCACGATTTTACGTCCACGTACTGGTAAAGTTCTTAATTTTTGAACTAAATATAAGGTCCCTCCGCTAATGTGGTAGATGTGGAAATTAAAATTTAGAGATACCCTACTCTTATTCAGAAAGTCATTAATAAGATGTTCCGATTCAGGAATGACATGATAAAAGTGCAACATCGTCAGTCATTAGTATTAGTATTTTTCTTTGTACCCTTATGATAAGCTTCATCGATATGATGATTTCCACCACATGGAATGAAATGAAATTCCCAATTCTATGGTTTTAATTAAAATTGAATATAATAAAATTACGTCCATGAGATTTTAGAAAATGTATGTACGTGGTGTAGAGTAAATTATAGATGGTTACTTATAATTAGACAAAGGCTTATTTGGTAGAAGTTGACTAGAAGAAGTTTCCATGGGATCACGCCTATTATGTAATCATTCTCGAAGATTATTAGTTTGGCCGAGCATGGAAAAGTATGTACCTTCCAGCATGGATGGGTTCACGATTTTACGTCCACGTACTGGTAAAGTTCTTAATTTTTGAACTAAATATAAGGTCCCTCTGCTGATGTGGTAGATGTGGAAATTAAAATTTAGAGATACCTTACTCTTATTCAGAAAGTCATTAATAAGATGTTCCGATTCAGGGATAACATGATAAAAGTGCAACATCGTCAGTCATTAGTATTATTATTTTTCTTTGTACCCTTATGATAAGCTTCATCGATATGATGATTTCCACCACATGGAATGAAATGAAATTCCCAATTCTATGGTTTTAATTAAAATTGAATATAATAAAATTACGTCTATGATATTTTAGAAAATGCATGTACATGGTGTAGAGTAAATTACAGATGGTTACTTATAATTAGACAAAGGCTTATTTGGTAGAAGTTGACTGGAAGAAGTTTCCATGGGATCACGCCTATTATGTAATCATTCTAGAAGATTATTAGTTTGACTGAGCATGGAAAAGTAGGTACCTTCCAGCATGGATGGGTTCACGATTTTACGTCCACGTACTGGTAAAGTTCTTAATTTTTGAACTAAATATAAGGTCCTCCTTCTAATGTGGTAGATGTGGAAATGAAAATTTAGAGATACCCTAATCTTATTCAGACTGTCGTTAATAAGATATTTTGATTCAGGAATGACATGATAAAAGTGCAACATTGTCAGTCATTAGTATTAGTATTTCTCTTTGTACCCTTATGATAAGCTTAATCGAGCCGATGATTTCCACCACATAGAATCAAATGAAATTCCCTATTCTGTGGTTTTAATGAAAATAGAATATAATAAAATTACGTCGATGAGATTTTAGAAAGCGCATGTAGGTGGTGTAGAGTAAATTATAGATGGTTACTTATAATTAGACAATGGTTTATTTGGTAGAAGTTGACTGGAAGAAGTTTCCATGGGATCACGCCTATTATGTAATCATTCTCGAAGATTATTAGTTGGACCGAGCATGGAAAAGTAGGTACCTTCCAGCATGGACAGGTTCACGATTTTACGTCCACGTACTGGTAAAGTTCTTAATTTTTGAGCTAAATATAAGGTCCCTCTGCTAATTTGGTAGATGTGGAAATGAAAATTTAGAGATAGCCTAATCTTATTCGGACTATCATTAATAAGATATTCCGATTCAGGAATGACATGATAAAGTACAACATCGTCAGTCATTAGTATTAATATTTCTCACTGTATCCTTATGATAAGCTTCATCGAGCTGATGATTTCCACAACATAGAATCAAATGAAATTCCCAATTCTATGGTTTTATTTAAAATTGAATATAATAAAATTACGTCAATGAGATTTTAGAAAATGTATGTACGTGGTGTAGAGTAAATTACAGATGGTTACTTATAATTAGACAAAGGCTTATTTGGTAGAAGTTGACTGGAAGAAGTTTCTATGGGATAACGCGTATTATGTAATCATTCTCGAAGATTATTATTTTGACTGAGCATGGAAAAGTATGTACCTTCCAGCATGGATGGGTTCACGATTTTACGTCCACGTACTGGTAAAGTTCTTAATTTTTGAACTAAATATAAGGTCCCTCTGCTAATGTGGTAGATTTGGAAATTAAAATTTAGAGATACCTTACTCCTATTCAGAAAGTCATTAATAAGATGTTCCGATTCAGGAATGACATGATAAAAGTGCAACATCGTCAGTCACTAGTATTAGTATTTTTCTTTGTACCCTTATGATAAGCTTCATCGATATGATGATTTCCTCCACATGGAATCAAATGAAATTCCCAATTCTATGGTTTTAATTAAAATTGAATATAATAAAATTACGTCTATGATATTTTAGAAAATGTATGTACGTGGTGTAGAGTAAATTACAGATGGTTACTTATAATTAGACAAAGGCTTATTTGGTAGAAGTTGACTGGAAGAAGTTTCTATGGGATAACGCGTATTATGTAATCATTCTCGAAGATTATTATTTTGACTGAGCATGGAAAAGTATGTACCTTCCAGCATGGATGGGTTCACGATTTTACGTCCACGTACTGGTAAAGTTCTTAATTTTTGAACTAAATATAAGGTCCCTCTGCTGATGTGGTAGATGTGGAAATTAAAATTTAGAGATACCTTACTCTTATTCAGAAAGTCATTAATAAGATGTTCCGATTCAGGAATAACATGATAAAAGTGCAACATCGTCAGTCATTAGTATTATTATTTTTCTTTGTACCCTTATGATAAGCTTCATCGATATGATGATTTCCTCCACATGGAATCAAATGAAATTCCCAATTCTATGGTTTTAATTAAAATTGAATATAATAAAATTACGTCTATGATATTTTAGAAAATGTATGTACGTGGTGTAGAGTAAATTACAGATGGTTACTTATAATTAGACAAAGGCTTATTTGGTAGAAGTTGACTGGAAGAAGTTTCCATAGGATCACGCCTATTATGTAATCATTCTCGAAGATTATAAGTTTGACCGAGCATGGAACACTAGGTACCTTCCTGCATGGACAGGTTACGATTTTACGTCCACGTACTATTAAAGTTCTTAATTTTTGAACTAAATATAAGGTCTCTCTGCTAATGTGGTGGATGTGGAAATGAAAATTTAGGGATACCCTACTCTTATTCAGACTCTCATTAATAAGATATTCCGATTCAAGACTGATATGATAAAAGCAAAACATCGTCAGTCATTAGTATTAGTATTTCTCTTTGTACCCTTATGATAAGCTTCATCGAGCCGATGATTTCCACCACATAGAATCAAATGAAATTCCCTATTCTGTGGTTTTAATTAAAATAGAATACATTAAAATTACGTCGATGAGATTTTAGGAAGCGCATGTACGTGGTGTAGAGTAAATTACAGATGGTTACTTATAATTAGACAAAGGCTTATTTAGTAGAGGTTGACTGGAAGAAGTTTCCATGGGATCACGCATATTATGTAATCATTCTCGAAGATTATTAGTTTGACCGAGCATGGAAAAGTAGGTACCTTCCAGCATGGATAGGTTCACGATTTTACGTCCACGTACTGGTAAAGTTCTTAATTTTTGAACTAAATATAAGGTCCCACTGCTAATATGGTAGATGTGGAAATGAAAATTTAGAGATACCCTACTCTTATTCAGACTGTCATTAATAAGATATTCCGATTCAGGAATGACATGATAAAAGTGCAACATCGTCAGTCATTAGTATTAGTATTTCTCTTTGTACCCTTATGATAAGCTTCATTGAGCTGATGATTTCCACCACATGGAATAAAATGAAATTCCCAATTCTATAGTTTTAATTAAAATTGAATATAATAAAATTACGTCCATGAGATTTTAGAAAATGCATGTACGGGGTGTAGAGTAAATTACAGATGGTTACTTATAATTAGGCAATGGCTTATTTGGTAGAAGTTGACTGGAAGAAGTTTCCATGCGATCACGCCTATTATGTAATCATTCTCGAAGATTATTAGTTTGACTGAGCATGGAAAAGTAGGTACCTTCCAGCATGGATGGGTTCACGATTTTACGTCCACGCAGTGGTAAAGTTCTTAATTTTTGAACTAAATATAAGGTCCCTCTGCTAATGTGGTAGATGTGGAAATTAAAATTTAGAGATACCCTACTCTTATTCAGAATGTCATTAATAAGATGTTCCGATTCAGGAATGACATGATAAAGTGCAACATCGTCAGTCATTAGTATTAGTATTTCTCTTTGTACCCTTATGATAAGCTTAATCGAGCCGATGATTTCCACCACATAGAATCAAATGAAATTCCCTATTCTGTGGTTTTAATGAAAATAGAATATAATAAAATTACGTCGATGAGATTTTAGAAAGCGCATGTAGGTGGTGTAGAGTAAATTATATATGGTTACTTATAATTAGACAAAGGCTTATTTGGTAGAAGTTGACTGGAAGAAGTTTCCATGGGATCACGCCTATTATGTAATCATTCAAAAAGATTATTAGTTGGACCGAGCATGGAAAAGTAGGTACCTTCCAGCATGGACAGGTTCACGATTTTACATCCACATACTGGTAAAGTTCTTAATTTTCGAACTAAATATAAGGTCCCTCCGCTAATGTGGTAGATGTGGAAATTAAAATTTAGAGATACCCTACTCTTATTCAGAATGTCATTAATAAGATGTTCCGATTCAGGAATGACATGATAAAGTGCAACATCGTCAGTCATTAGTATTAGTATTTCTCTTTGGACCCTTATGATAAGCTTCATCGAGCTGATGATTTCCACCACATAGAATCAAATGAAATTCCCAATTCTATGGTTTTAATTAAAATTGAATATAATAAAATTACGTCCATGAGATTTTAGAAAATGTATGTACGTGGTGTAGAGTAAATTACAGATGGTTACTTATAATTAGACAAAGGCTTATTTGGTAGAAGTTGACTGGAAGAAGTTTCCATGGGGTCACGCCTATTATGTAATCATTCTCGAAGATTATTAGTTTGGCTGAGCATGGAAAAGTATGTACCTTCCAGCATGGATTGGTTCACGATTTTACGTCCACGTACTGGTAAAGTTCTTAATTTTTGAACTAAATATAAGGTCCCTCTGCTAATGTGGTAGATGTGGAAATTAAAATTTAGAGATACCTTACTCTTATTCAGAAAGTCATTAATAAGATGTTCCGATTCAGGAATGACATGATAAAAGTGCAACATCGTCAGTCATTAGTATTAGTATTTTTCTTTGGACCCTTATGATAAGCTTCATCGATATGATGATTTCCACCACATGGAATGAAATGAAATTCCCAATTCTATGGTTTTAATTAAAATTGAATATAATAAAATTACGTCTATGATATTTTAGAAAATGCATGTACGTGGTGTAGAGTAAATTACAGATGGTTACTTACAATTAGACAAAGGCTTATTTGGTAAAAGTTGACTGGAAGAAGTTTCCATGGGATCACGCCTATTATGTAATCATTCTAGAAGATTATTAGTTTGACTGAGCATGGAAAAGTAGGTACCTTCCAGCATGGATGGGTTCACGATTTTACGTCCACGTACTGGTAAAGTTCTTAATTTTTGAACTAAATATAAGGTCCCCCTGCTAATGTGGTAGATGTGGAAATGAAAATTTAGAGATACCCTACTCTTATTCAGTCTGTCATTAATAAGATGTTCCGATTCAGGAATGACATGATAAAAGTGCAAAATCGTCAGTCATTAGTATTAGTATTTCTCTTTGTACCCTTATGATAAACTTCATCGAGCCGATGATTTCCACCACATAGAATCAAATGAAATTCCCTATTCTATGGTTTTAATGAAAATAGAATATAATAAAATTACGTCGATGGGATTTTAGAAAGCGCATGTAGGTGGTGTAGAGTAAATTATAGATGGTTACTTATAATTAGACAAAGGCTTATTTGGTAGAAGTTGACTGGAAGAAGTTTCCATGGGATCACGCCTATTATGTAATCATTCAAAAAGATTATTAGTTGGACCGAGCATGGAAAAGTAGGTACCTTCCAGCATTGACAGGTTCACGATTTTACGTCCACGTACTGGTAAAGTTCTTAATTTTTGAACTAAATATAAGGTCCCTCCGCTAATGTGGTAGATGTGGAAATTAAAATTTAGAGATACCCTACTCTTATTCAGAATGTCATTAATAAGATGTTCCGATTCAGGAATGACATGATAAAGTGCAACATCGTCAGTCATTAGTATTAGTATTTCTCTTTGTACCCTTATGATAAGCTTCATCGAGCTGATGATTTCCACCACATAGAATCAAATGAAATTCCCAATTCTATGGTTTTAATTAAAATTGAATATAATAAAATTACGTCCATGAGATTTTAGAAAATGTATGTAAGTGGTGTAGAGTAAATTACAGATGGTTACTTATAATTAGACAAAGGCTTATTTGGTAGAAGTTGACTGGAAGAAGTTTCCATGGGATCACGCCTATTATGTAATCATTCTCGAAGATTATTAGTTTGGCTGAGCATGGAAAAGTATGTACCTTCCAGCATGGATGGGTTCACGATTTTACTTCCACGTACTGGTAAAGTTCTTAATTTTTGAACTAAATATAAGGTCCCTCTGCTAATGTGGTAGATGTGGAAATTAAAATTTAGAGATACCTTACTCTTATTCAGAAAGTCATTAATAAGATGTTCCGATTCAGGAATGACATGATAAAAGTGCAACATCGTCAGTCATTAGTATTAGTATTTTTCTTTGTACCCTTATGATAAGCTTCATCGATATGATGATTTCCACCACATGGAATGAAATGAAATTCCCAATTCTATGGTTTTAATTAAAATTGAATATATAAAAATTACGTCTATGATATTTTAGAAAATGCATGTACGTGGTATAGAGTAAATTACAGATGGTTACTTATAATTAGATAAAGGCTTATTTGGTAGAAGTTGACTGGAAGAAGTTTCCATGGGATCACGCCTATTATGTAATCATTCTAGAAGATTATTAGTTTGACTGAGCATGGAAAAGTAGGTACCTTCCAGCATGGATGGGTTCACGATTTTACGTCCACGTACAGGTAAAGTTCTTAATTTTTGAACTAAATATAAGGTCCCCCTGCTAATGTGGTAGATGTGGAAATGAAAATTTAGAGATACCCTAATCTTATTCAGACTGTCGTTATTAAGATATTCTGATTCAGGAATGACATGATAAAAGTGCAACATCGTCAGTCATTAGTATTAGTATTTCTCTTTGTACCCTTATGATAAGCTTCATCGATATGATGATTTCCACCACATAGAATCAAATGAAATTCCCTATTCTGTGGTTTTAATGAAAATAGAATATAATAAAATTACGTCGATGAGATTTTAGAAAGCGCATGTACGTGATGTAGAGTAAATTACAGATGGTTAATTATAATTAGACAAAGGCTTATATTGTAGAAGTTGACTGGAAGAAGTTTCTATGGGATCACGCCTATTATGTAATCATTCTGGAAGATTATTAGTTTGACCGAGCATGGAAAACTAGGTACCTTCCGGCATGGACAGGTTACGATTTTACGTCCACGTACTGGTAAAGTTCTTAATTTTTGAACTAAATATAAGGTCCCTCTGCTAATGTGGTAGATGTGGAAATGAAAATTTAGAGATACCCTACTCTTATTCGGAATGTCATTAATAAGATGTTCCGATTCAGGAATGACATGATAAAAGTGCAACATCGTCAGTCATTAGTATTAGTATTTCTCTTTGTACCCTTATGATAAACTTCATCGAGCCGATGATTTCCACCACGTAGAATCAAATGAAATTCCCTCTTCTATGGTTTTAATTAAAATAGAATACAATAAAATTACGTCGATTAGATTTTAGAAAGAGCATATATGTGGTGTAGTGAAAATTACAGATGGTTACTTATAATTAGACAAAGGCTTATTTGGTTGAAGTTGACTGGAAGAAGTTTCCATGGGATCACGCCTATTATGTAATAATTCTCGAAGATTATAAGTTTGACCGAGCATGGAAAACTAGGTACCTTCCCGCATGAACAGGTTACTATTTTACGTCCACGTACTGTTAAAGTTCTTAATTTTTGAACTAAATATAAGGTCCCTCTGCTAATATGGTAGATGTGGAAATGAAAATTTAGAGATACCCTAATCTTATTCAGACTGTCATTAATAAGATGTTCCGATTCAGGAATGACATGATAAAAGTGCAAAATCGTCATTCATTAGTATTAGTATTTCTCTTTGTACCCTTATGATAAGCTTCATCGATCCGATGATTTCCACCACGTAGAATCAAATGAAATTCCCTATTCTATGGTTTATTTAAAATAGAATACAATAAAATTACGTCGATGAGATTTTAGAAAGCTTATGTACGTGGTGTAGAGTAAATTACAGATGGTTACTTATAATTAGACAAAGGCTTATTTGGTAGAAGTTGACTGGAAGAAGTTTCCATGGGATCACGCCTATTATGTAATCATTTTCGAAGATTATAAGTTTGACCGAGCATGGAAAACTAGGTTGCTTCTTGCATGGACAGGTTACTATTTTACGTCTACGTAATGTTAAAGTTCTTAATTTTTAAAGTAAATATAAGATCCCTCCGCTAATGTGGTAGATGTGGAAATGTAAATTTAGAGATAAACTACTCTTATTCAGAATGTCATTAATAAGATGTTCCGATTCAGGAAAGACATGATAAAAGTGCAACATCGTCAGTCATTAGTATTAGTATTTCTCTTTGTACCCTTATGATAAACTTCATCGAGCCGATGATTTCCACCACATAGAATCTAATGAAATTCACTATTCTATTGTTTTAATGAAAATAGAATATAATAAAGTTACGTCCGTTAGATTTTAGAAAGCGCATGTACGTGGTGTAGAGTAAATTACAGATGGTTAATTATAATTAGACAAAGGCTTATTTGGTAGAAGTTGACTGGAAGAAGTTTGTATAGGATCACTTCTATTATGTAATCATTCTCGAAGATTATTAGTTGGACCGAGCATAGAAAAGTAGGTACCTTCCACCATGGACAGTTTCACGATTTTACGTCCACGTACTGGTAAAGTTCTTAATTTTTAAAGTAAATATAAGATCCCTCCGCTAATGTGGTAGATGTGGAAAAGAAAATTTAGAGATACCCTAATCTTATTCAGACTGTCATTAATAAGATATTCCGATTCAGGAATGACATGATAAAAGTGCAACATCGTCATTCATTAGTATTAGTATTTCTCTTTGTACCCTTATGATAAGCTTCATCGAGCCGATGATTTCCACCACATAGAATCAAATGAAATTCCCAATTCTATGGTTCTAATTAAAATAGAATACAATTAAATTACGTCGATGAGATTTTAGAAAGCGCATGTACGTGGTGTAGAGTAAATTACAGATGGTTACTTATAATTAGACAAAGGATTATTTGGTAGAAGTTGACTGGAAGAAGTTTCCATGGGATCACGCCTATTATGTAATCATTCTCGAAGATTATAAGTTTTACAGAGCATGGAAAACTAGGTACCTTCCTGCATGGACAGGTTACTATTTTACGTCCACGTAATGTTAAAGTTCTTAATTTTTGAACTAAATATAAGGTCCCTCTGCTGATGTGGTAGATGTGGAAATGAAAATTTAGAGATACCCTACTCTTATTCAGAATGTCATTAATAAGATGTTCCGATTCAGGAAAGACATGATAAAAGTGCAACATCGTCAGTCATTAGTATTAGTATTTCTCTTTGTACCCTTATGATAAACTTCATCCAGCCGATGATTTCCACCACATAGAAACAAATGAAATTCACTATTCTATTGTTTTAATGAAGATAGAATATAATAAAATTACGTCCATTAGATTTTTGAATGCGCATGTACGTGGTGTAGAGTAAATTACAGATGGTCAATTATAATTAGACAAAGGCTTATTTGGTAGAATTTGACTGGAAGAAATTTCCAAGGGATCACGCCTATTATGTAATCATTCTCGAACATTATTAGTTGGACCGAGAATGGAAAAGTAGGTACCTTCCAGCATGGATAGGTTCACGATTTTACGTCCACGTACTGGTAAAGTTCTTAATTTTTGAGCTAAATATAAGGTCCCTCTGCTAATGTGGTAGATGTGGAAATGAAAATTTAGAGATACCCTAATCTTATTTAGACTGTCATTAATAAGATATTCCGATTAAGGAATGACATGATAAAATTACAACATCATCTGTCATTAGTATTAGTATTTCTCTCTGTTCCCTTATGATAAGCTTCAACGAGCCGATGACTTCCACCACATAAAATCAAATGAAATTCCCTATTCTGTGGTTTTAATGAAAATAGAATATAATAAAATTACGTCGATGAGATTTTAGAAAGCGCATGTATGTGGTGTAGAGTAAATTTTAGATGGTTAATAATAATTAGACAAAGGCTTATTTGGTAGAAGTTGACTGGAAGAATTTTCCATGGGATCACGCCTATTATGTAATCATTATCGAAGATTTTGAGTTTGACCGAGCATGGAAAACTAGGTACCTTTCTTCATGGACAGGTTACTATTTTACGTCCACGTACTGTTAAATTTCTTAATTTTTGAACCAAATATAAGGTCCCTCTGGTAATGTGGTAGATGTGGAAATGAAAATTTAGAGATACCCTAATCTTATTCAGACTGTCATTAATAAGATGTTCCGACTCAACAATGACATGATAAAAGTGCAAAATCGTCATTCATTGGTATTAGTATTTCTCTATGTACCCTTATGATAGGCTTCAACGATCCGATGATTTCCACCACATAGAATGAAATGAAATTCTCTATTCTATTGTTTTAATGAAAATGGAATATAATAAAATTACGTCCGTTAGATTTTAGAAAGCGCATGTACGTGGTGTAGAGTAAATTACAGATGGTTAATTATAATTAGACAAAGGCTTATTTGGTAGAAGTTGACTGGAAGAAGTTTCTATGGGATCACGCCTATTTTGTAATCATTCTCGAAGATTATAAGTTTGACCGAGCATGGAAAACTAGGTACCTTCCTGCATGGACAGGTTACTATTTTACGTCCACGTACTGTTAAAGTTCTTAATTTTTGAACTAAATATAAGGTCCCTCTGCTAATGTGGTAGATGTGGAAATGAAAATTTCGAGATAGCCTAATCTTATTCAGATTTTCATTAATAAGATGTTCCGATTCAGGAATGACATGATAAAAGTGCAAAATCGTCATTCATTTGTATTAGTATTTTTTCTTTGTACCATTATGATAAGCTTCATCGAGCCGCTGATTTCCACCACGTAGAATCAAATGAAATTCCCTATTCTATGGTTTTAATAAAAATAGAATACAATAAAATTACGTCGATGAGGTTTTAGAAAGCACATGTACGTGGTGTAGCATAAATTACAGATGGTTACTTATAATTAGACAAAGGCTTATTTGGTAGAAGTTGACTGGAAGAAGTTTCCATGGGATCACGCCTATTATGTAATCATTCTCGAAGATTATAAGTTTGACCAAGCATGGAAAACTAGGTAACTTCCTGCATGGACCGGTTACTATTTTACGTCCACGTACTGTTAAAGTTCTTAATTTTTTAACCAAATATAAGGTCCCTCTGTTAATGTGGTAGATGTGGAAATGAAAATTTAGAGATACCCTAATCTTATTCAGACTGTCATTAATAAGATGTTCCGTTTCAGGACTGACATGATATAATTGCAACCTCGTCACTCATTAGTATTAGTATTTCTCTTTGTACCCTTATGATAAGCTTCATCGAGCCGATGATTTCCACCACATAGAATATAATGAAATTCACTATTCTATTGTTTTAATGAAAATAGAATATAATAAAATTACGTCCGTTAGATTTTAGAAACCGCATGTACGTGGTGTAGCGTAAATTACAGATGGTTAATTATAATTAGACAAAGCATATTTTGTAGAAGTTGACTGGAAGAAGTTTCTATGGGATCACGCCTATTATGTAATCATTCTCGAAGATTATTAGTTGGACCGAGCATGGAAAAGTAGGTACCTTCCAGAATGGATAGTTTCATGATTTTACGTCCACGTACTGGTAAAGTTCTTAATTTTTGAGCTAAATATAAGGTCCCTTTGCTAATGTGGTAGACGTGGAAATGAAAATTTAGAGAAACCCTAATCTTATTCAGACTGTCATTAATAAGATGTTCCGATTCAGGAATGACATGATAAAAGTGCAACATTGTCAGTCATTAGTATTAGTATTTCTCTTTGTACCCTTATGATAAGCTTCATCGAGCCGATGATTTCCACCACATAGAATCAAATGAAATTCCCTATTCTGTGGTTTTAATGAAAGTAGAATATAATAAAATTCCCTATTCTATTGTTTTAACGAAAATAGAATATAATAAAATTACGCCCATTAGATTTTAGAAAGCGCATGTACGTGGTGTAGAGTAAATTACAGATGGTTACTTATAATTAGACAAAGGCTTGTTTGGTAGAAGTTGACTGGAAGAAGTTTCCATGGGATCACGCATATTATGTAATGATTCTCAAAGATTTTAAGTTTGACCGAGCATGGAAAACTGGGTACCTTCCTGCATGGACGGGTTTCTATTTTACGTCCACGTACTGTTAAAGTTCTTAAGTTTTGAACTAAAGATAAGGACCCTCAGCTAATGTGGTAGGTGTGGAAATGAAAATTTAGAGATACCCTAATCTTATTCAGACTGTCATTAATAAGATATTCCGATTCAGGAATGGCATGATAAAAGTTCAACATCGTCAGTCATTAGTATTAGTATTTCTCTCTGTACCCTTATGATAAGCTTCATTGAGCCTATGATTTCCACCACATAGAATCAAATGAAATTCCCTATTCTGTGGTTTTAATGAAAATAGATTATAATAATATTACGTCAATGAGATTTCAGAAAGCGCATGTACGTGGTGTAGAGTAAATTTTAGATGGTTAATTATAATTAGACAAAGGCTTATTTGGTAGAAGTTGACTGGAAGAAGTTTCCATGGGATCACGCCTATTATGTAATCATTCTCGAAGATTATAAGTTTGACCGAGCATGGAAGACTAGGTACCTTCCAGCATGGACAGGTTTCTATTTTACGTCCACGTACTGTTATAGTTCTTAATTTTTGAACCAAATATAAGGTCCCTCTGTTAATGTGGTAGATGTGGAAATGAAAATTTAGAGATACCCTAATCTTATTTAGACTATCATTAATAAGATGTTCCGATTCAGGAATGACATGATAAAAGTGCAAAATCGTCATTCATTAGTATTAGTATTTCTCTTTGTACCCTTATGATAAGCTTCATCGTGCCGATGATTTCCACCACATAGAATCATATGAAATTCCCTATTCTATGGTTTTAATTAATATAGAATAAAATAAAATTACGTCGATGAGATTTTAGAAAGCGCATGTACGTGGCGTAGAGTAAATTACAGATGGTTACTTATAATTAGACAAAGGCTTATTTGGTACAAGTTGACTGGAAGAAGTTTCCATGGGATCATGCCTATTATGTAATGATTCTTGAAGATTATAAATTTGACCGAGCATGGAAAACAAGGTACCTTCCTGCATTGACAGGTTACTATTTTACGTCCACGTATTGGTAAAGTTTTAAATTTTTGAACTAAATATAAGGTCCCTCTGCTAATGTGGTAGATGTGGAAATGAAAATTTAGAGATACCCTAATCTTATTAAGACTGTCATTAATAAGATATTCCGATTCAGGAATAACATGATAAAAGTGCAAAATCGTCATTCATTAGTATTAGTATTTCTCTTTGTACCCTTATGATAAGCTTCATCGTGCCGATGATTTCCACCACATAGAATCATATGAAATTCCCTATTCTATGGTTTTAATTAATATAGAATACAATAAAATTACGTCGATGAGATTTTAGAAAGCGCATGTACGTGGCGTAGAGTAAATTACAGAAGGTTACTTATAATTAGACAAAGGCTTATTTGTTAGAAGTTGATCGGAAGAAGTTTCCATGGGATCATGCCTATTATGTAATCATTCTCGAAGATTATAAGTTTGACCGAGCATGGAAAACTAGGTACCTTCCTGCATGGACAGGTTACTATTTTACGTCCACGTACTGTTAAAGTTCTTAATTTTTGAAATAAATATAAGGTCCCTCTGCTAATGTGGTAGATGTGGAAATGAAAATTTAGAGATACCCTAATCTTATTCAGACTGTCATTAATAAGATGTTCCGATTCAGGAATGGCATGATAAAAGTGCAAAATCGTCATTCATTAGCATTAGTATTTCTCTTTGTACCCTTATGATAAGCTTCATCGAGCCGATGATTTCCACCACATAGAATCAAATGAAATTACCTATTCTATGGTTTTAATTAAAATAGAATACAATAAAATTACGTCGATGAGATTTTAGAAAGCGCATGCACGTGGTGTAGAGTAAATTACAGATGGTTACTTATAATTAGACAAAGGCTTGTTTGGTAGAAGTTGGCTGGAAGAAGTTTCCATGGGATCACGCCTATTATGATTCTCGAAGATGATAAGTTTGACCGAGCATGGAAAACTGGGTACCTTCCTGCATGGACAGGTTACTATTTTACGTCCACGTACTGTTAAATTTCTTAATTTTTGAACTAAATATAAGGTCCCTCTGCTAATGTGGTAGATGTAGAAATGAAAATTTAGAGATACCCCAATCTTATTCAGACTGTCATTAATAAGATGTTCTGATTCAGGAATGACATGATAAAAGTGAAAAATCGTCGATCATTAGTGTTAGTATTTCTCTTTGTACCCTTATGATAAGCTTCATCGAGCCGATGATTTCCACCACATAGAATCAAATGAAATTCCCTATTTTATGGTTTTAATTAAAATAGAATACAATAAAATTACGTCAATGAGATTTTAAAAAGCGCATGTACGTGGTGTAGAGTAAATTACAGATTGTTACTTATAACTAGACAAAGGCTTATTCGGTAGAAGTTGACTGGAAGTAGTTTCCATGGGATCACGCCTATTATGTAATCATTCTCGAAGATTATAAGTTTGACCGAGCATGGAAAACTAGGTAATTTCCTGCATGGACATGTTACTATTTTACGTCCACGCACTGTTAAAGTTCTTAATTTTTGAACTAAATATAAGGCCCCTCTGCTAATGTGGTAGATGTAGAAATGAAAATTTAGAGATACCCTAATCTTATTCAAACTGTTATTAATAAGATGTTCCGATTCAGGAATGACATGATAAAAGTGCAAAATCGTCATTCATTAGTATTAGTATTTCTCTTTGTACCCTTATGATAAGCTTCATCGAGCCGCTGATTTCCACCACGTAGAATCAAATGAAATTCCCTATTCTATGGTTTTAATAAAAATAGAATACAATAAAATTACGTCGATGAGGTTTTAGAAAGCACATGTACGTGGTGTAGCATAAATTACAGATGGTTACTTATAATTAGACAAAGGCTTATTTGGTAGAAGTTGACTGGAAGAAGTTTCCATGGGATCACGCCTATTATGTAATCATTCTCGAAGATTATAAGTTTGAGCAAGGACCGGTTACTATTTTACGTCCACGTACTGTTAAAGTTCTTAATTTTTTAACCAAATATAAGGTCCCTCTGTTAATGTGGTAGATGTGGAAATGAAAATTTAGAGATACCCTAATCTTATTCAGACTGTCATTAATAAGATGTTCCGATTCAGGAATGACATGATAAAAGTGCAAAATCGTCATTCATTAGTATTAGTATTTCTCTTTGTACCCTTATGATAAGCTTCATCGAGCCGATGATTTCCACCACATAGAATCAAATGAAATTCCCTATTCTATGGTTTTAATTAAAATAGAATACAATAAAATTACGTCGATGAGATTTTAGAAAGCGCATGTACGTGGTGTAGAGTAAACTACAGATGGTTACTTATAATTAGAGAAAGGCTTATTTGTTAGAAGTTGACTGGAAGAAGTTTCCATGGGATCCCGCCTATTATGTAATCATTCTCGAAGATTATAAGTTTGACCGAGCATGGAAAACTAGGTACCTTCCTGCATGGACAGGTTACTATTTTACATCCACGTACTGTTAAAGTTCTTAATTTTTGAACTAAATATAAGGTCCCTCTGCTAATGTGGTAGATGTGGAAATGAAAATTTAGAGATACCCTAATCTTATTCAGACTGTCATTAATAAGATGTTCCGATTCAGGAATGATATGATAAAAGTGAAAAATCGTCATTCATTAGTATTAGTATTTCTCTTTGTACCCTTATGATAAGCTTCATCGAGCCGATGATTTCCACCACATAGAATCAAATGAAATTACCTATTCTATGGTTTTAATAAAACTAGAATACAATAAAATTACGACGATGAGATTTTAAAAAGCACATGTACGTGGTGTAGAGTAAATTACAGATGGTTACTTATAATTAGACAAAGGCTTGTTTGGTAGAAGTTGACTGGAAGAAGTTTCCATGGGATCACGCCTATTATGATTCTCGAAGATTATAAGTTTGACCGAGCATGGAAAACTGGGTACCTTCCTGCATGGACAGGTTACTATTTTACGTCCACGTACTGTTAAAGTTCTTAATTTTTGAACTAAATATAAGGTCCCTCTGCTAATGTGGTAGATGTAGAAATGAAAATTTAGAGATACCCCAATCTTATTCAGACTGTCATTAATAAGATGTTCCGATTCAGGAATGACATGATAAAAGTGAAAAATCGTCGATCATTAGTATTAGTATTTCTCTTTGTACCCTTATGATAAGCTTCATCGAGCCGATGATTTCCACCACATAGAATCAAATGAAATTCCCTATTTTATGGTTTTAATTAAAATAGATTACAATAAAATTACGTCAATGAGATTTTAAAAAGCGCATGTACGTGGTGTAGAGTAAATTACAGATTGTTACTTATAACTAGACAAAGGCTTATTCGGTAGAAGTTGACTGGAAGTAGTTTCCATGGGATCACGCCTATTATGTAATCATTCTCGAAGATTATAAGTTTGACCGAGCATGGAAAACTAGGTACCTTCCTGCATGGACATGTTACTATTTTACGTCCACGTACTGTTAAAGTTCTTAATTTTTGAACTAAATATAAGGCCCCTCTGCTAATGTGGTAGATGTAGAAATGAAAATTTAGAGATACCCTAATCTTATTCAAACTGTTATTAATAAGATGTTCCGATTCAGGAATGACATGATAAAAGTGCAAAATCGTCATTCATTAGTATTAGTATTTCTCTTTGTACCCTTATGATAAGCTTCATCGAAGCGGAAGATTTCCACCACATAGAATCAAATGAAATTCCCTATTCTATGGTTTTAATTAAAATAGAATACAATAAAATTAAGTCGATGAGATTTTAGAAAGCGCATGTACGTGGTGTAGAGTAAACTACAGATGGTTACTTATAATTAGAGAAAGGCTTATTTGGTAGAAGTTGACTGGAAGAAGTTTCCATGGGATCCCGCCTATTATGTAATCATTCTCGAAGATTATAAGTTTGACCGAGCATGGAAAACTAGGTACCTTCCTGCATGGACATGTTACTATTTTACGTCCACGTACTGTTAAAGTTCTTAATTTTTGAACTAAATATAAGGCCCCTCTGCTAATGTGGTAGATGTAGAAATGAAAATTTAGAGATACCCTAATCTTATTCAAACTGTTATTAATAAGATGTTCCGATTCAGGAATGACATGATAAAAGTGCAAAATCGTCATTCATTAGTATTAGTATTTCTCTTTGTACCCTTATGATAAGCTTCATCGAAGCGGAAGATTTCCACCACATAGAATCAAATGAAATTCCCTATTCTATGGTTTTAATTAAAATAGAATACAATAAAATTAAGTCGATGAGATTTTAGAAAGCGCATGTACGTGGTGTAGAGTAAACTACAGATGGTTACTTATAATTAGAGAAAGGCTTATTTGGTAGAAGTTGACTGGAAGAAGTTTCCATGGGATCCCGCCTATTATGTAATCATTCTCGAAGATTATAAGTTTGACCGAGCATGGAAAACTAGGTACCTTCCTGCATGGACAGGTTATTATTTTACATCCACGTACTGTTAAAGTTCTTAATTTTTGAACTAAATATAAGGTCCCTCTGCTAATGTGGTAGATGTGGAAATGAAAATTTAGAGATACCGTACTCTTATTCAGAATGTCATTAATAAGATGTTCCGATTCAGGAACTACATGATAAAAGTGCAAAATCATCATTCATTAGCATTATTTTTTCTCTCTGCACCCTTATGATAAGCTTCATCGAGCCGATGATTTCCACTACAAAGAATCAAATGAAATTACCTATTCTATGGTTTTAATTAAAATAGAATACAATAAAATTACGTCGATGAGATTTTAGAAAGCGCATGTACGTGGTGTAGAGTAAATTACAGATGGTTACTTATAATTAGACAAAGGCTTATTTGGTAGAAGTTGACTGGAAGAAGTTTCCATGGGATCACGCCTATTATGTAATCATTCTCAAAGATTATAAGTTTGACCGAGCAAGGAAAACTGGGTACCTTCCTGCATGGACAGGTTTCTATTTTACGTCCACGTACTGTTAAAGTTCTTAATTTTTAAACTAAATATAAGGTCCCTCTGCTAATGTGGTAGATGTGGAAATGAAAATTTAGAGATACCCTAATCTTATTCAGACTGTCATTAATAAGATGTTCCGATTCAGGAATGACATGATAAAAGTACAAAATCGTCATTCATTAGTATTAGTATTTCTCTTTGTACCCTTATGATAAGCTTCATCGAGCCGATGATTTCCACCACATAGAATCAAATGAAATTCCCTATTCTATGGTTTTAATTAAAATAGAATACAATAAAATTACGTCGATGAGATTTTAGAAAGCGCATGTACATGGTGTAGAGTAAACTACAGATGGTTACTTATAATTAGAGAAAGGCTTATTTGGTAGAAGTTGACTGGAAGAAGTTTCCATGGGATCCCGCCTATTATGTGATCATTCTCGAAGATTATAAGTTTGACCGAGCATGGAAAACTAGGTACCTTCCTGCATGGACAGGTTATTATTTTACGTCCACGTACTGTTAAAGTTCTTAATTTTTGAATTAAATATAAGGTCCCTCTGCTAATGTGGTAGATGTGGAAATGAAAATTTAGAGATACCCTAATCTTATTCAGACTGTCATTAATAAGATGTTCCGATTCAGGAATGATATGATAAATGTGAAAAATCGTCATTCATTAGTATTAGTATTTCTCTTTGTACCCTTATGATAAGCTTCATCGAGCCGATGATTTCCACCACATAGAATCAAATGAAATTACCTATTCTATGGTTTTAATAAAACTAGAATACAATAAAATTACGTCGATGAGATTTTAAAAAGCGCATGTACGTGGTGTAGAGTAAATTACAGATGGTTACTTATAATTAGACAAAGGCTTGTTTGGTAGAAGTTGACTGGAAGAAGTTTCCATGGGATCACGCCTATTATGATTCTCGAAAATGATAAGTTTGACCGAGCATGGAAAACTGGGTACCTTCCTGCATGGACAGGTTACTATTTTACGTCCACGTACTGTTAAAGTTCTTAATTTTTGAACTAAATATAAGGTCCCTCTGCTAATGTGGTAGATGTAGAAATGAAAATTTAAAGATACCCCAATCTTATTCAGACTGTCATTAATAAGATGTTCCGATTCAGGAATGACATGATAAAAGTGAAAAATCGTCGATCATTAGTATTAGTATTTCTCTTTGTACCCTTATGATAAGCTTCATCGAGCCGATGATTTCCACCACATAGAATCAAATGAAATTCCCTATTTTATGGTTTTAATTAAAATAGAATACAATAAAATTACGTCAATGAGATTTTAAAAAGCGCATGTACGTGGTGTAGAGTAAATTACAGATTGTTACTTATAACTAGACAAAGGCTTATTCGGTAGAAGTTGACCGGAAGTAGTTTCCATGGGATCACGCCTATTATGTAATCATTCTCGAAGATTATAAGTTTGACCGAGCATGGAAAACTAGGTACCTTCCTGCATGGACATGTTACTATTTTACGTCCACGTACTGTTAAAGTTCTTAATTTTTGAACTAAATATAAGGCCCCTCTGCTAATGTGGTAGATGTAGAAATGAAAATTTAGAGATACCCTAATCTTATTCAAACTGTTATTAATAAGATGTTCCGATTCAGGAATGACATGATAAAAGTGCAAAATCGTCATTCATCAGTATTAGTATTTCTCTTTGTACCCTTATGATAAGCTTCATCGAAGCGGAAGATTTCCACCACATAGAATCAAATGAAATTCCCTATTCTATGGTTTTAATTAAAATAGAATACAATAAAATTACGTTGATGAGATTTTAGAAAGCGCATGTACGTGGTGTAAAGTAAATTACAGATGGTTACTTATAACTAGACCAAGGCTTATTTGGTAGAAGTTGACTTGAAGAAGTTTCCATGGGATCACGCCTATTATGTAATAATTCTTGAACTAAATATAAGGTCCCTCTGCTAATGTGGTAGATGTGGAAATGAAAATTTAGAGATACCGTACTCTTATTCAGACTGTCATTAATAAGATGTTCCGATTCAGGAATGACATGATAAAAGTGCAAAATCATCATTCATTAGCATTATTTTTTCTCTCTGCACCCTTATGATAAGCTTCATCGAGCCGATGATTTCCACTACAAAGAATCAAATGAAATTACCTATTCTATGGTTTTAATTAAAATAGAATACAATAAAATTACGTCGATGAGATTTTAGAAAGCGCATGTACGTGGTGTAGAGTAAATTACAGATGGTTACTTATAATTAGACAAAGGCTTATTTGGTAGAAGTTGACTGGAAGAAGTTTCCATGGGATCACGCCTATTATGTAATCATTCTCAAAGATTATAAGTTTGACCGAGCAAGGAAAACTGGGTACCTTCCTGCATGGACAGGTTTCTATTTTACGTCCACGTACTGTTAAAGTTCTTAATTTTTAAACTAAATATAAGGTCCCTATGCTAATGTGGTAGATGTGGAAATGAAAATTTAGAGATACCCTAATCTTATTCAGACTGTCATTAATAAGATGTTCCGATTCAGGAATGACATGATAAAAGTGCAAAATCGTCATTCATTAGTATTAGTATTTCTCTTTGTACCCTTATGATAAGCTTCATCGAGCCGATGATTTCCACCACATAGAATCAAATGAAATTCCCTATTCTATGGTTTTAATTAAAATGGAATACAATAAAATTATGTCGATGAGATTTTAGAAAGCGCATGTACGTGGTGTAGAGTAAACTACAGATGGTTACTTATAATTAGAGAAAGGCTTATTTGGTAGAAGTTGACTGGAAGAAGTTTCCATGGGATCCCGCCTATTATGTAATCATTCTCGAAGATTATAAGTTTGACCGAGCATGGAAAACTAGGTACCTTCCTGCATGGACAGGTTATTATTTTACGTCCACGTACTGTTAAAGTTCTTAATTTTTGAACTAAATATAAGGTCCCTCTGCTAATGTGGTAGATGTGGAACTGAAAATTTAGAGATACCCTAATCTTATTCAGACTGTCATTAATAAGATGTTCCGATTCAGGAATGATATGATAAAAGTGAAAAATCGTCATTCATTAGTATTAGTATTTCTCTTTGTACCCTTATGATAAGCTTCATCGAGCCGATGATTTCCACCACGTAGAATCAAATGAAATTACCTATTCTATGGTTTTAATAAAACTAGAATACAATAAAATTACGTCGATGAGATTTTAAAAAGCGCATGTACGTGGTGTAGAGTAAATTACAGATGGTTACTTATAATTAGACAAAGGCTTGTTTGGTAGAAGTTGACTGGAAGAAGTTTACATGGGATCACGCCAATTACGATTCTCGAAGATGATAAGTTTGACCGAGCATGGAAAACTGGGTACCTTCCTGCATGAACAGGTTACTATTTTACGTCCACGTACTGTTAAAGTTCTTAATTTTTAAACTAAATATAAGGTCCCTCTGCTAATGTGGTAGATGTGGAAATGAAAATTTAGAGATACCCTAATCTTATTCAGACTGTCATTAATAAGATGTTCCGATTCAGGAATGATATGATAAAAGTGAAAAATCGTCATTCATTAGTATTAGTATTTCTCTTTGTACCCTTATGATAAGCTTCATCGAGTCGATGATTTCCACCACATAGAATCAAATGAAATTACATATTCTATGGTTTTAATTAAAATAGAATACAATAAAATTATGTCGATGAGATTTTAGAAAGCGCATGTACGTGGTGTAGAGTAAACTACAGATGGTTACTTATAATTAGAGAAAGGCTTATTTGGTAGAAGTTGACTGGAAGAAGTTTCCATGGGATCCCGCCTATTATGTAATCATTCTCGAAGATTATAAGTTTGACCGAGCATGGAAAACTAGGTACCTTCCTGCATGGACAGGTTATTATTTTACGTCCACGTACTGTTAAAGTTCTTAATTTTTGAACTAAATATAAGGTCCCTCTGCTAATGTGGTAGATGTGGAAATGAAAATTTAGAGATACCCTAATATTATTCAGACTGTCATTAATAAGATGTTCCGATTCAGGAATGATATGATAAAAGTGAAAAATCGTCATTCATTAGTATTAGTATTTCTCTTTGTACCCTTATGATAAGCTTCATCTAGCAGATGATTTCCACCACATATAATCAAATGAAATTACCTATTCTATGGTTTTAATAAAACTAGAATACAATAAAATTACGTCGATGAGATTTTAAAAAGCGCATGTACGTGGTTTAGAGTAAATTACAGATGGTTACTTATAATTAGACAAAGGCTTGTTTGGTAGAAGTTGACTGGAAGAAGTTTACATGGGATCACGCCTATTACGATTCTCGAAGATGATAAGTTTGACCGAGCATGGAAAACTGGGTACCTTCCTGCATGGACAGGTTACTATTTTACGTCCACGTACTGTTAAAGTTCTTAATTTTTGAACTAAATATAAGGTCCCTCTGCTAATGTGGTAGATGTAGAAATTAAAATTTAGAGATACCCTAATCTTATTCAGACTGTCATTAATAAGATGTTCCGATTCAGGAATGACATGATAAAAGTGAAAAATCGTCGATCATTAGTATTAGTATTTCTCTTTGTACCCTTATGATAAGCTTCATCGAGCCGATGATTTCCACCACATAGAATCAAATGAAATTCCCTATTTTATGGTTTTAATTAAAATAGAATATAATAAAATTACGTCAATGAGATTTTAAAAAGCG
This sequence comes from Rubia yunnanensis, assembly GCA_037428765.1. Classification (NCBI taxonomy): domain Eukaryota; kingdom Viridiplantae; phylum Streptophyta; class Magnoliopsida; order Gentianales; family Rubiaceae; genus Rubia; species Rubia yunnanensis. Next base: position 109,601,296 of record CM075061.1, on the reverse strand, counting down.
CATGTACGTGGTGTAGAGTAAATTACAGATTGTTACTTATAACTAGACAAAGGCTTATTCGGTAGAAGTTGACCGGAAGTAGTTTCCATGGGATCACGCCTATTATGTAATCATTCTCGAAGATTATAAGTTTGACCGAGCATGGAAAACTAGGTACCTTCCTGCATGGACATGTTACTATTTTACGTCCACGTACTGTTAAAGTTCTTAATTTTTGAACTAAATATAAGGTCCCTCTGCTAATGTGGTAGATGTAGAAATGAAAATTTAGAGATACCCTAATCTTATTCAAACTGTTATTAATAAGATGTTCCGATTCAGGAATGACATGATAAAAGTGCAAAATCGTCATTCATTAGTATTAGTATTTCTCTTTGTACCCTTATGATAAGCTTCATCGAAGCGGAAGATTTACACCACATAGAATCAAATGAAATTCCCTATTCTATGGTTTTAATTAAAATAGAATACAATAAAATTACGTTGATGAGATTTTAGAAAGCGCATGTACGTGGTGTAAAGTAAATTACAGATGGTTACTTATAACTAGACTAAGGCTTATTTGGTAGAAGTTGACTGGAAGAAGTTTCCATGGGATCCCGCCTATTATGTAATCATTCTCGAAGATTATAAGTTTGACCGAGCACGGAAAACTAGGTACCTTCCTGCATGGACATGTTACTATTTTACGTCCACGTACTGTTAAAGTTCTTAATTTTTGAACTAAATATAAGGTCCCTCTGCTAATGTGGTAGATCTGGAAATGAAAATTTAGAGATACCGTACTCCTATTCAGACTGTCTTTAATAAGATGTTCCGATTCAGGAATGACATGATAAAAGTGCAAAATCGTCATTCATTAGTATTAGTATTTCTCTTTTTACCCTTATGATAAGCTTCATCGAAGCGGAAGATTTCCACCAGATAGAATCAAATGAAATTCCCTATTCTATGGTTTTAATTAAAATAGAATACAATAAAATTACGTTGATGAGATTTTAGAAAGCGCATGTACGTGGTGTAAAGTAAATTACAGATGGTTACTTATAACTAGACTAAGGCTTATTTGGTAGAAGTTGACTTGAAGAAGTTTCCATGGGATCACGCCTATTATGTAATCATTCTCGAAGATTATAAGTTTCACCGAGCATGGAAAACTAGGTACCTTCCTGCATGGACATGTTACTATTTTACGTCCACGTACTGTTAAAGTTCTTAATTTTTAAACTAAATATAAGGTCCCTCTGCTAAAGTGGTAGATGTGGAAATTAAAATTTAGAGATACCCTAATCTTATTCAGACTGTCATTAATAAGATGTTCCGATTCAGGAATGACATGATAAAAGTGCAAAATCATCATTCATTAGCATTATTTTTTCTCTCTGTACCCTTATGATAAGCTTCATCGAGCCGATGATTTCCTCGAATACAATAAAATTACGTCGATGAGATTTTAGAAAGCGCATGTACGTGGTGTAGAATAAATTACAGATGGTTACTTATAATTAGACAAAGGCTTATTTGGTAGAAGTTGACTGGAAGAAGTTTCCATGGGATCACGCCAATTATGTAATCATTCTCGAAGATTATAAGTTTGACCGACATGGAAAACTGGGTACCTTCCTGCATGGACAGGTTACTATTTTACGTCCACGTACTGTTAAAGTTCTTAATTTATGAACTAAATATAAGGTCCCTCTGCTAATGTGGTAGATGTAGAAATTAAAATTTAGAGATACCCTAATCTTATTCAGACTGTCATTAATAAGATGTTCCGATTCAGGAATGACATGATAAAAGTGCAAAATCGTCATTCATTAGTATTAGTATTTCTCTTTGTACCCTTATGATAAGCTTCATCGAGCCGATGATTTCCACCACATAGAATCAAATGAAATTCCCTATTCTATGGTTTTAATTAAAATAGAATACAATAAAATTATGTCGATGAGATTTAAGAAAGCGCATGTACGTGGTGTAGAGTAAACTACAGATGGTTACTTATAATTAGAGAAAGGCTTATTTGGTAGAAGTTGACTGGAAGAAGTTTCCATGGGATCCCGCCTATTATGTAATCATTCTCGAAGATTATAAGTTTGACCGAGCATGGAAAACTAGGTACCTTCCTGCATGGACAGGTTATTATTTTACGTCCACGTACTGTTAAAGTTCTTAATTTTTGAACTAAATATAAGGTCCCTCTGCTAATGTGGTAGATGTGGAAATGAAAATTTAGAGATACCCTAAATTTATTCAGACTGTCATTAATAAGATGTTCCGATTCAGGAATGATAAGATAAAAGTGAAAAATCATCATTCATTAGTATTAGTATTTCTCTTTGTACCCTTATGATAAGCTTCATCGAGCCGATGATTTCCACCACATAGAATCAAATGAAATTACCTATTCTATGGTTTTAATTAAACTAGAATACAATAAAATTACGTCGATGAGATTTTAAAAAGCGCATGTACGTGGTGTAGAGTAAATTACAGATGGTTACTTATAAATAGACAAAGGCTTATTTGGTAGAAGTTGACTGGAAGAAGTTTCCATGGGATCACGCCTATTATGTAATCATTCTCGAAGATTATAAGTTTGACCGAGCATGGAAAACTGGGTACCTTCATGCATGGACAGGTTACTATATTACGTCCACGTACTGTTAAAGTTCTTAATTTTTGAACTAAATATAAGGTCCCTCTGCTAATGTGGTAGATGTAGAAATGAAAATTTAGAGATACCCTAATCTTATTCAGACTGTTATTAATAAGATGTTCCGATTCAGGAATGACATGATAAAAGTGCAAAATCGTCATTCATTAGTATTAGTATTTCTCTTTGTACCCTTATGATAAGCTTCATCGAAGCCAAAGATTTCCACCACATAGAATCAAATTAAATTCCCTATTCTACAGATTTAATTAAAATAGAATACAATAAAATTACGTTGATGAGATTTTAGAAAGCGCATGTACGTGGTGTAGAGTAAATTACAGATGGTTACTTATAACTAGACTAAGGATTATTTGGTAGAAGTTGACTTGAAGAAGTTTCCATGGGATCACGCCTATTATGTAATCATTCTCGAAGATTATAAGTTTGACCGAGCATGGAAAACTAGGTACCTTCTTGCATGGACATGTTACTATTTTACGTCCACGTACTGTTAAAGTTCTTAATTTTTGAACTAAATATAAGGTCCCTCTGCTAATGTGGTAGATCTGGAAATGAAAATTTAGAGATACCGTACTCTTATTCAGACTGTCATTAATAAGATGTTCCGATTCAGGAATGACATGATAAAAGTGCAAAATCGTCATTCATTAGTATTAGTATTTCTCTTTTTACCCTTATGATAAGCTTCATCGAGCCGATGATTTCCACCACATAGAATCAGATGAAATTCCCTATTCTATGGTTTTAATTAAAATAGAATACAATAAAATTAAGTCGATGAGATTTTAGAAAGCGCATGTACGTGGTGTAGAGTAAACTACAGATGGTTACTTATAATTAGAGAAAGGCTTATTCGGTAAATGTTGACTGGAAGAAGTTTCCATAGGATCACGCCTATTATGTAATCATTCTCGAAGATGATAAGTTTGACCGAGCATGGAAAACTGGGTACCTTCCTGCATGGACAGGTTACTATTTTACGTCCACGTACTGTTAAAGTTCTAAATTTTTAAACTAAATATAAGGTCCCTCTACTAATGTGGTAGATGTGGAAATGAAAATTTAGAGATACCCTAATCTTATTCAGACTGTTATTAATAAGATGTTCCGATTCAGGAATGACATGATAAAAGTGCAAAATCGTCATTCATTAGTATTAGTATTTCTCTTTGTACCCTTATGATAAGCTTCATCGAGCCTATGATTTCCACCACATAGAATCAAATGAAATTCCCTATTCTATGGTTTTAATTAAAATAGAATACAATAAAATTATGTCGATGAGATTTTAGAAAGCGCATGTACGTGGTGTAGAGTAAACTACAGATGGTTACTTATAATTAGAGAAAGACTTATTTGGTAGAAGTTGACTGGAAGAAGTTTCCATGGGATCCCGCCTATTATGTAATCATTCTCGAAGATTATAAGTTTGACCGAGCATGGAAAACTAGGTCCCTTCCTGCATGGACAGGTTATTATTTTACGTCCACGTACTGTTAAAGTTCTCAAATTTTGAACTAAATATAAGGTCCCTCTGCTAATGTGGTAGATGTGGAAATGAAAATTTAGAGATACCCTAATCTTATTCAGACTGTCATTAATAAGATGTTCCGATTCAGGACTGATATGATAAAAGTGAAAAATCGTCATTCATTAGTATTAGTATTTCTCTTTGTACCCTTACGATAAGCTTCATCAAGCCGATGATTTCCACCACATAGAATCAAATGAAATTACCTATTCTATGGTTTTAATTAAACTAGAATACAATAAAATTACGTCGATGAGATTTTAAAATGCGCATGTACGTGGTGTATAGTAAATTACAGATGGTTACTTATAATTAGACAAAGGCTTATTTGGTAGAAGTTGACTGGAAGAAGTTTCCATGGGATCACGCCTATTATGTAATCATTCTCGAAGATGATAAGTTTGACCGAGCATGGAAAACTGGGTACCTTCCTGCATGGACAGGTTACTATTTTACGTCCACGTACTGTTATAGTCTTAATTTTTGAACTAAATATAAGGTCTCTGTGCTAATGTGGTAGATGTGGAAATGAAAATTTAGAGATACCCTAATCTTATTCAGACTGTCATTAATAAGATGTTCCGATTCAGGAATGACATGATAAAAGTGCAAAATCATCATTCATTAGCATTATTTTTTATCTCCGTACCCTTATGATAAGCTTCATCGAGCCGATGATTTCCACCACAAAGAATCAAATGAAATTACCTATTCTATGGTTTTAATTAAAATAGAATACAATAAAATTACGTCGATGAGATTTTACAAAGCGCATGTACGTGGTGTAGAGTAAATTACAGATGGTTACTTATAATTAGACAATGGCTTATTTGGTAGAAGTTGACTGGAAGAAGTTTCCATGGGATCACGCCTATTATGTAATCATTCTCGAAGATTATAAGTTTGACCGAGCATGGAAAACTGGGTACCTTCCTGCATGGACAGGTTACTATTTTACGTCCACGTACTGTTAAAGTTCTCAAATTTTGAACTAAATATAAGGTCCCTCTGCTAATGTGGTAGATGTGGAAATGAAAATTTAGAGATACCCTAATCTTATTCAGACTGTCATTAATAAGATGTTCCGATTCAGGAATGATAAGATAAAAGTGAAAAATCATCATTCATTAGTATTAGTATTTCTCTTTGTACCCTTATGATAAGCTTCATCGAGCCGATGATTTCCACCACATAGAATCAAATGAAATTCCCTATTTTATGGTTTTAATTAAAATAGAATACAATAAAATTACGTTAATGAGATTTTAAAAAGCGCATGTATGTTATGTAGAGTAAATTACAGATTGTTACTTATAACTAGACAAAGGCTTATTCGGTAGAAGTTGACTGGAAGTAGTTTCCATGGGATCACGCCTATTATGTAATCATTCTCGAAGATTATAAGTTTGACCGAGCATGGAAAACTAGGTACCTTCCTGCATGGACATGTTACTATTTTACGTCCACGTACTGTTAAAGTTCTTAATTTTTGAACTAAATATAAGGTCCCTCTGCTAATGTGGTAGATGTGGAAATGAAAATTTACAGATACCGTACTCTTATTCAGACTGTCATTAATAAGATGTTCCGATTCAGGAATGACATGATAAAAGTGCAAAATCGCCATTCATTAGTATTAGTATTTCTCTTTGTTCCCTTATGATAAGCTTCATCGAGCCGATGATTTCCACCACATAGAATCAAATTAAATTCCCTATTCTATGGTTTTAATTAAAATAGAATACAATAAAATTATGTCGATGAGATTTTAGAAAGCGCATGTACGTGGTGTAGAGTAAACTACAGATGGTTACTTATAATTAGAGAAAGGCTTATTCGGTAAAAGTTGACTGGAAGAAGTTTCCATGGGATCACGCCTATTATGTAATCATTCTCGAAGATGATAAGTTTGACCGAGCATGGAAAACTGGGTACCTTCCTGCATGGACAGGTTACTATTTTACGTCCACGTACTGTTAAAGTTCTTAATTTTTAAACTAAATATAAGGTCCCTCTACTAATGTGGTAGATGTGGAAATGAAAATTTAGAGATACCCTAATCTTATTCAGACTGTTATTAATAAGATGTTCCGATTCAGGAATGACATGATAAAAGTGCAAAATCGTCATTCATTAGTATTAGTATTTCTCTTTGTACCCTTATGATAAGCTTCTACGAGCCTATGATTTCCTCCACATAGAATCAAATGAAATTCCCTATTCTATGGTTTTAATTAAAATAGAATACAATAAAATTATGTCGATGAGATTTTAGAAAGCGCATGTACGTGGTGTAGAGTAAACTACAGATGGTTACTTATAATTAGAGAAAGGCTTATTTGGTAGAAGTTGACTGGAAGAAGTTTCCATGGGATCCCGCCTATTATGTAATCATTCTCAAAGATTATAAGTTTGACCGAGCATGGAAAACTAGGTCCCTTCCTGCATGGACAGGTTATTATTTTACGTCCACGTACTGTTAAAGTTCTCAATTTTTGAACTAAATATAAGGTCCCTCTGCTAATGTGGTAGATGTGGAAATGAAAATTTAGAGATACCCTAATCTTATTCAGACTGTCATTAATAAGATGTTCCGATTCAGGAATGACATGATAAAAGTGCAAAATCGTCATTCATTAGTATTAGTATTTCTCTTTGTACCCTTATGATAAGCTTCATCGAGCCGATGATTTCCACCACATAGAATCAAATGAAATTCCCTATTCTATGGTTTTAATTAAAATAGAATACAATAAAATTATGTCGATGAGATTTTAGAAAGCGCATGTACGTGGTGTAGAGTAAACTACAGATGGTTACTTATAATTAGAGAAAGGCTTATTTGGTAGAAGTTGACTGGAAGAAGTTTTCATGGGATCACGCCTATTATGTAATCATTCTCGAAGATGATAAGTTTGACCGAGCATGGAAAACTGGGTACCTTCCCGCATTGACATGTTACTATTTTACGTCTACGTACTGTTAAATTTCTTAATTTTTGAACTAAATATAAGGTCCATCTGCTAATGTGGTAGATGTGGAAATGAAAATTTAGAGATACCCTAATCTTATTTAGACTGTCATTAAAAAGATGTTCCGATTCAGGAATGACATGATAAAAGTGCAAAATCATCATTCATTGGCATTAATTTTTCTCTCTGTACCCTTATGATAAGCTTCATCGAGCCGATGATTTCCACCACATAGAATCAATTGAAATTACCTATTCTATGGTTTGAATTAAAATAGAATACAATAAAATTACGTCGATGAGATTTTAAAAAGCGCATGTACGTGGTGTAGAGTAAATTACAAATGGTTACTTATAATTAGACAAAGGCTTATTTGGTAGAAGTTGACTGGAAGAAGTTTCCGTGGGATCACGCCTATTATGTAATCATTCTCGAAGATTATAAGTTTGACCGAGCATGGAAAACTAGGTACCTTCCTGCATGGACAGGTTACTATTTTACGTCCACGTACTGTTAAAGTTCTTAATTTTTAAACTAAATATAAGGTCCCTCTGCTAATGTGGTAGATGTGGAAATGAAAATTTAGAGATACCCTAATCTTATTCAGACTGTCATTAATAAGATGTTCCGATTCAGGAATGACATGATAAAAGTGAAAAATCGTCATTCATTAGCATTAGTATTTCTCTTTGTACCCTTATGATAAGCTTCATCGAAGCCGAAGATTTCCACCACATAGAATCAAATGAAATTCCCTATTCTATGGTTTTAATTAAAATAGAATACAAAAAAATTACGTCGATGAGATTTTAGAAAGCGCATGTACGTGGTGTAGAGTAAATTACAGATGGTTACTTATAATTAGACAAAGTCTTATTTGGTAGAAGTTGACTGGAAGAAGTTTCCATGGGATCACGCCTATTATGTAATCATTCTCGAAGATGATAAGTTTGACCGAGCATGGAAAACTGGGTACCTTCCCGCATTGACATGTTACTATTTTACGTCCACGTACTGTTAAATTTCTTAATTTTTGAACTAAATATAAGGTCCATCTGCTAATGTGGTAGATGTGGAAGTGAAAATTTAGAGATACCCTAATCTTATTGAGACTGTCATTAATAAGATGTTCCGATTCAGGAATGACATGATAAAAGTGCAAAATCATCATTCATTGGCATTATTTTTTCTCTCAGTACCCTTATGATAAGCTTCATCGAGCCGATGATTTCCACCACATAGAATCAATTGAAATTACCTATTCTATGGTTTTAATTAAAATAGAATACAATAAAATTACGTCGATGAGATTTTAGAAAGCGCATGTACGTGGTGTAGAGTAAATTACAAATGGTTACTTATAATTAGACAAAGGCTTATTTGGTAGAAGTTGACTGGAAGAAGTTTCCGTGGGATCACGCCTATTATGTAATCATTCTCGAAGATTATACGTTTGACCGAGCATGGAAAACTAGGTACCTTCCTGCATGGACATGTTACTATTTTACGTCCACGTACTGTTAAAGTTCTTAATTTTTGAACTAAATATAAGGTCCCTCTGCTAATGTGGTAGATGTGGAAATGAAAATTTAGAGATACCCTAATCTTATTCAGACTGTCATTAATAAGATGTTCCCATTCAGGAATGACATGATAAAAGTGAAAAATCGTCATTCATAGTATTAGTATTTCTCTTTGTACCCTTATGATAAGCTTCATCGAGCCGATGATTTCCACCACATAGAATCAAATGAAATTCCCTATTCTATGGTTTTAATTAAACTAGAATACAATAAAATTACGTCGATGAGATTTTAAAAAGTGCATGTACGTGGTGTAGAGTAAATTACAGATGGTTACTTATAATTAGAGAAAGGCTTATTTGGTAGAAGTTGACTGGAAGAAGTTTCCATGGGATCCGTCCAATTATGTAATCATTCTCGAAGATTACAAGTTTGACCGAGCATGGAAAACTAGGTACCTTCCTGCATGGACATGTTACTATTTTACGTCCACGTACTGTTTAATTTCTTAATTTTTGAACTAAATATAAGGTCCCTCTGCTAATGTGGTAGATGTGGAAATGAAAATTTATAGATACCCTAATCTTATTCAGACTGTCATTAATAAGATGTTCCGATTCAGGAATGACATGATAAAAGTGCAAAATCGTCATTCATTAGTATTAGTATTTCTCTTTGTACCCTTATGATAAGCTTCATTGAGCCGATGATTTCCACCACAGAGAATCAAATGAAATTCCCTATTCTATGGTTTTAATTAAAATAGAATACAATAAAATTACGTCGATGAGATTTTAGAAAGCGCATGTACGTGGTGTAGAGTAAATTACAGATGGTTACTTATAATTAGAGAAAGGCTTATTTGGTAGAAGTTGACTGGAAGAAGTTTCCATGGGATCCGTCCTATTATGTAATTATTCTCGAAGATTACAAGTTTGACCAAGCATGGAAAACTAGGTACCTTCCTGCATGGACATGTTACTATTTTACGTCCACGTACTGTTAAATTTCTTAATTTTTGAACTAAATATAAGGTCCCTCTGCTAATGTGGTAGATGTGGAAATGAAAATTTAGAGATACCCTAATCTTATTCATACTGTCATTAATAAGATGTTCCCATTCAGGAATGACATGATAAAAGTGAAAAATCGTCATTCATTAGTATTAGTATTTCTCTTTGTACCCTTATGATAAGCTTCATCGAGCCGATGATTTCCACCACATAGAATCAAATGAAATTCCCTATTCTATGGTTTTAATTAAACTAGAATACAATAAAATTACGTCGATGAGATTTTAAAAAGTGCATGTACGTGGTGTAGAGTAAATTACAGATGGTTACTTGTAATTAGAGAAAGGCTTATTTGGAAGAAGTTGACTGGAAGAAGTTTCCATGGGATCCGTCCTATTATGTAATCATTCTCGAAGATTACAAGTTTGACCGAGCATGGAAAACTAGGTACCTTCTTGCATGGACATGTTACTATTTTACGTCCACGTACTGTTTAATTTCTTAATTTTTGAACTAAATATAAGGTCCCTCTGCTAATGTGGTAGATGTGGAAATGAAAATTTATAGATACCCTAATCTTATTCAGACTGTCATTAATAAGATGTTCCGATTCAGGAATGACATGATAAAAGTACAAAATCGTCATTCATTAGTATTAGTATTTCTCTTTGTACCCTTATGATGAGCTTCATTGAGCCGATGATTTCCACCACAGAGAATCAAATGAAATTCCCTATTCTATGGTTTTAATTAAAATAGAATACAATAAAATTACGTCGATGAGATTTTAGAAAGCGCATGTACGTGGTGTAGAGTAAATTACAGATGGTTACTTATAACTTGACAAAGGCTTATTTGGTAGAAGTTGACTGGAAGAAGTTTCCATGGGATGACGCCTATTATGTAATCATTCTCGAAGATGATAAGTTTGACCGAGCATGGAAAACTGGGTACCTTCCTGCATGGACAGGTTACTATTTTACGTCCACGTACTGTTAAAGTTCTTAGTTTTTGAACTAAATATAAGGTCCCTCTGCTAATGTGGTAGATGTGGAAATGAAAATTCAGAGATACCCTAATCTTATTCAGACTGTCATTAATAAGATGTTCCGATTCAGGAATGACATGATAAAAGTGCAAAATCATCATTCATTAGTATTAGTATTTCTCTTTGTACCCTTATGATAAGCTTCATCGTGCCGATGATTTCCATCACATAGAATCAAATGAAATTCCCTATTCTATGGTTTTAATTAAAATAGAATACAATAAAATTACGTCGATGAGATTTTACAAAGCGCATGTACGTGGTGTAGAGTAAATTACAGATGGTTACTTATAACTAGACAAAGGCTTATTTGGTAGAAGTTGACTGGAAGAAGTTTCCACGGTATCCCGCCTATTATGTAATCATTCTCGAAGATGATAAGTTTGACCGAGCATGGAAAACTGGGTACCTTCCTGCATGGACAGGTTACTATTTTACGTCCACGTACTGCTAAAGTTCTTAGTTTTTGAACTAAATATAAGGTCCCTCTGCTAATGTGGTAGATGTGGAAATGAAAATTTAGAGATACCCTAATCTTATTCAGACTGTCATTAATAAGATGTTCCGATTCAGGAATGACATGATAAAAGTGCAAAATCGTCATTCATTAGTATTAGTATTTCTCTTTGTACCCTTATGATAAGCTTCATCGAGCCGATGATTTCCACCACATAGAATCAAATGAAATTCCCTATTCTATGGTTTTAATTAAAATAGAATACAATAAAATTACGTCGATGAGATTTTAGAAAGCGCATGTACGTGGTGTAGAGTAAATTACAGATGGTTACTTATAATTAGACAAAGGCTTATTTGGTAGAAGTTGATTGGAAGAAGTTTCCATGGGATTACGCCTGTTATATAATCATTCTCGAAGATGATAAGTTTGACCGAGCATGGAAAACTGGGTACCTTCCTGCATGGACAGGTTACTATTTTACATCCACGTACTGTTAAAGTTCTTAATTTTTGAACTAAATAAAAGGTTCCTCTGCTAATGTGGTAGATGTAGAAATGAAAATTTAGAGATACCCTAATCTTATTCAGACTGTCATTAATAAGATGTTCCGATTTAGGAATGACATGAGAAAAGTGCAAAATCGTCATTCATTAGTATTAGTATTTCTCTTTGTACCCTTATGATAAGCTTCATCGAAGCCGAAGATTTCCCCCGCATAGAATCAAATGAAATTCCCTATTCTATAGTTTTAATTAAAATAGAATACAATAAAATTACGTCGATGAGATTTTAGAAAGTGCATGTACGTGGTGTAGAGTAAATTACAGATGGTTACTTATAACTAGACAAAGGCTTATTTGGTAGAAGTTGACTGGAAGAAGTTTCCATGGTATCACGCCTATTATGTAATCATTCTCGAAGATGATAAGTTTGACCGAGTATGGAAAACTGAGTACCTTCCTGCATGGACAGGTTACTATTTTACGTCCACGTACTGTTAAAGTTCTTAGTTTTTGAACTAAATATAAGGTCCCTCTGCTAATGTGGTAGATGTGGAAATGAAAATTTAGAGATACCCTAATCTTATTCAGACTGTCATTAATAAGATGTTCCGATTCAGGAATGACATGATAAAAGTACAAAATCGTCATTCATTAGTATTAGTATTTCTCTTTGTACCCTTAGGATAAGCTTCATCGAGCAGATGAATTCCACCACATAGAATCAAATGAAATTCCCTATTCTATGGTTTTAATTAAAATAGAATACAATAAAATTACGTCGATGAGATTTTAGAAAGCGCATGTACGTGGTGTAGAGTAAATTACAGATGGTTACTTATAATTAGACAAAGGTTTATTTGGTAGAAGTTGATTGGAAGAAGTTTCCATGGGATTACGCCTATTATGTAATCATTCTCGAAGATGATAAGTTTGACCGAGCATGGAAAACTGGGTACCTTCCTGCATGGACAGGTTACTATTTTACATCCACGTACTGTTAAAGTTCTTAATTTTTGAACTAAATAAAAGGTTCCTCTGCTAATGTGGTAGATGTAGAAATGAAAATTTAGAGATACCCTAATCTTATTCAGACTGTCATTAATAAGATGTTCCGATTTAGGAATGACATGAGAAAAGTGCAAAATCGTCATTCATTAGTATTAGTATTTCTCTTTGTACCCTTATGATAAGCTTCATCGAAGCCGAAGATTTCCACCGCATAGAATCAAATGAAATTCCCTATTCTATGGTTTTAATTAAAATAGAATACAATAAAATTACGTCGATGAGATTTTAGAAAGCGCATGTACGTGGTGTAGAGTAAATTATAGACGGTTACTTATAACTAGACAACGGCTTATTTGGTAGAAGTTGACTGGAAGAAGTTTCCGTTGGATCACGCCTATTATGTAATCATTCTCGAAGATTATAAGTTTGACCGGGCATGGAAAACTAGGTACCTTCCTGCATGGACAGGTTACTATTTTACGTCCACGTACTGTTAAAGTTCTTAGTTTTTGAACTAAATATATGGTCCCTTTGCTAATGTGGTAGATGTGGAAATGAAAATTTAGAGATACCCTAATCTTATTCAGACTGTCATTAATAAGATGTTCCGATTCAGGAATGACATGATAAAAGTGCAAAATCGTCATTCATTAGTATTAGTATTTCTCTTTGTACCCTTATGATAAGCTTCATCGAGCCGATGATTTCCACCACATAGAATCAAATGAAATTCCCTATTCTGTGGTTTTAATTAAAATAGAATACAATAAAATTACGTCGATGAGATTTTAGAAAGCGCATGTACGTGGTGTAGAGTAAATTACAGATGGTTACTTATAATTAGACAAAGGCTTATTTGGTACAAGTTGATTGGAAGAAGTTTCCATGGGATTACGCCTGTTATGTAATCATTCTCGAAGATGATAAGTTTGACCGAGCATGGAAAACTGGGTACCTTCCTGCATGGACAGGTTACTATTTTACGTCCACGTACTGTTAAAGTTCTTAATTTTTTAACTAAATAAAAGGTTCCTCTGCTAATGTGGTAGATGTAGAAATGAAAATTTAGAGATACCCTAATCTTATTCAGACTGTCATTAATAAGATGTTCCGATTTAGGAATGACATGAGAAAAGTGCAAAATCGTCATTCATTAGTATTAGTATTTCTCTTTGTACCCTTATGATAAGCTTCATCGAAGCCGAAGATTTCCACCACATAGAATCAAATGAAATTCCCTATTCTATGGTTTTAATTAAAATAGAATACAATAAAATAACGTCGATGAGATTTTAGAAAGCGCATGTACGTGGTGTAGAGTAAATTACAGATGGTTACTTATAATTGGACAAAGGCTTATTTGGTACAAGTTGATTGGAAGAAGTTTCCATGGGATTACGCCTGTTATGTAATCAT